>CM053578.1:68907748-69213778 GCA_028646485.1 Cryptoprocta ferox | reverse complement strand
GGGGCACTTGTACCCCAATGTTCGTAGCGGCACTTTCAACAATAGCCAAATCATGGAAAGAGCCTGAATGTCCATCAACTGATGAATGGATTAGGGAGATGTGGTTCATCTATACAATGGAATACTACATGGCCATGAGAAAGAATGAAATCTGGCCATTCGTAGCAAAGTGGATGGACCTCGTGGGTGTCATGCTAAGCGAAATAAGTCAGGCGGAGAAGGACAGATACTATATGTTTGCACTCATAGGTCTAACAGGAGAAACCCAATAGAGGACAATGGGGAGGGGAAGGAGGAAAAAGAGTTATGGAGAGGGAGGGAGACAAAACACGAGAGATTCTGGAATACTGAAAACAAACTGAGGGGGGGAAGGGGAAGGGGGAAAGGTAATGGGGGGTGATGGTCTTGGTGGAGGTCACTTGTGGGCAAGAGCACTGGGTCTTATATGGAAACCAACCTGACAATAGAGTATAAAGTTAAAAAATAAAAATAAAAATAAATTGTTCCCAGCACCCAGAGGAAAAAAAAAATAAATAAAATTCCAGATTGTAAGATATACTACAAATCCACAGTAATCAAAATAGTATGGTACTGGCACAACAACAGACATATGGGTCAATGGAATGGAACAGAACAGAGAACCCAGAAATACACCTACACTTATATGACCAATTAATCTACAATGAAGGAGGCAGTAGGCAACAAAGATAGACAATGCAGAAAAGATAGTCTCTTCAAAAAATGGTGCTGAGACAAAGCTGGACAGCCACATGCAAAAGAATGAAACTGGACCATCTTCTTACACCACACACAAAATAAATTCAAAATGGATTCAAGACCAAAAGTGGGACCTAAAAATAATAAAATACCTAGAAGAAAATATAGGCAGTAATCTCCTTCACACTGGTTGTAGCAACATTTTTCTAGATAGGTCTCCTGAGGCAAAGGAATCAAAAAATTACTGGGACTACAATAAAAGACTTTTGCATAGGGAAGGAAACCATCAAAAAATGCAACCTACTGAATAGGGGAAGATATTTTCAAATGATTCTACCCGGTAAGGGGTTAATATCTAAAATATATAAAGAATTTCTAGAACTCAAAACTAAAAAAACAAACAAAAAACAAACACTTCATGGGCAGAAATGGGCAGAAGACCTTAGTTTTGCAAAGGAAACCTACAGATGGTCAACAGATACATGAAAAGATGCTCTACCTCACTAATCATCAGGGAAATGCAAATGAAAACCATAATGAGGGATCACTTGATACCTGTCAGAATTGCCAGAATCAAAAAGACAAAAAACAGGCTGTAGAGGAAAAGGAACCCTCGTGCACTGTTGGTAGGAATGCACACTGGTGCAGCCACTATGGAAAACAGTATGGAGGTTCCTCAAAAAATTAGAAATACCTTATGATCCAGCAATTCCATGACTGAGTACTTACCCAAAGAAAATGTATACACTACACATATATGTCTATATGCACCCTATGCTTATTGCAGCATTATTTACAATAGCCAAGACATGGAAGCAGCCCAAGTGTCTATCAGCAGATGAGCAAATAAAGATGTGGATACATATATATATATATATATATATAGACATAGATATATATATAATATAGACTATAACATTATTCAGGCATAAAAAAGAATGAGGCCTTACCATTTACAGCAACATGGATGGACCTAGAGGGTATAATGGTAAGTGAAATATGTCAGGGAAAGACAAATACCATAGATTCCACTCATATGGAATCTTAAGAAATAAACGAACAAAGAAACCAAGACAAAGAAAAAAAAAAGACCCAGATTCTTAAACACAGAGAGCAAATTGGTGGTTGCTAAAGGAGAGGTGTGTTGGGCGGGGGTGGGGGGGAATGTGAATGAAATAAAGATGAGTAAGAGGTACAAACATCCAGTTATAAAATAAACGAATTTAGTAAGACTGTAATAACATTATCTGATGACATGTGGGGAGTATACTTACTTGGTGAGCACTGAGTGACAGTACAGAATTGTCGAATATGTTGTATACCTGAAACTAATACAACACTGTTAATTATACTTCAATTTAAAAAAATGCTAAAATAACAGCCAACTAAATAGCTTGAAAATGGCAGCAGTGCTAACAAAAAATCTATCTGGGCCATAGAAATGTGCAGATATAGAGCTAACTTAACAATACCTCACTGTTAGCTCTGTTGACTTGAAGTTTTATGCACTTTCTTCCAGATGTGGCTGAAACCCTGCAAGAGGGTAGATATACCAGAACGACCGAGTTATGTCGCTCCATTGTATAAGACAAGTGAGCGGAGGGGTACGTTATCCACCACTGGTCATTCTACGAATTTTGTGATTGCCATGACTCTTCCCTCAGATCAACCCATGGAGCACTGGATTGGGCGGGGTGTAGCATTATTATGTCAACTTAGTTCATAATCAGAAGATACCATTTCTGCGTTCCAAATTTTTGTTAGATGGTTGAGTAGAAAATAAAACAGTTTGGTTTAAATCAATTTCACTAAAGCTGTATCAATTATAAATCTGCATGCAAATGCAACCTATATTTAACATGACTCATACTTCAGTGTAAGGAAATGTCTAAAATAAAAACTAAAGAAAACACACTGGTATATTTGCTCATTTTGAATAACTTTATTTTGGGAGAGTTCCATAAGCATTAGGAACATACATAAAATGACACACCACTGTTGACAATGAAAAAAACCAGCATTTGATCATTTCCAGCTTTATAAATTTTTTAAAAAATGATTCCGTTACAACAACAAAAAAAGGTTTAGATATTTTAGCAAGTATCACCTTGCAGGACCATAATCATATTTAAGCCACTGACTTACTGTTAATGGAAAAAATTCACACTGCATCTAGTTACTATTGTATTTCTACGCATAATCACAGCTGATTGAATGCAATGTGATATACACCAAAATTCATATGGATGTCACACAGTGACAGCATTGTACAAGTAACATTAATGACCTCCAACAAACACATGTTAAATTAGACTGGTCAAGCTAAATGGAATGTTGGAGCCAAACAGAAATGTAGTGGAATTCAGATTGTCTGGTAAGACTTGAAACTATACATTAGAATGATGTGAAAACTAAATACTGGTGGAACCCTAACAAAATACTAGCAGCAACTGTTACAGCCCTCTTAATAGGTTTAAAAAAATCCAGCAAATGAAGATAATGTAATACCATTTTTTAGAGACTATAAAATTTTATATACTTCAGCAGAACCTGTTTGCTTTCAATCACACCTTTAAGACTGGGAGTATATTCCAGCTGTTGCTTTTCATAAACATTTTAAAATTAAGCAGATTTAATACCAGAATGCAGAATCTTCCTTGGGTACAAAATGCAAAACTAAAATTATCTTGTTTTCTGAACCAAGATTTCTGAATCACTCGAAGTTGGCAGTACTAAATAAAATAACAGCACCTTTTAACTAGGTTGCTTGAAGGGCCAAGCAATGAGATGAAGGCTGTCCTAATTCAGTGCCCAATGCTGAATATATTCTATGCAATAAAAACTCCTACATGTTACAGGAGGAGAAGAAACACTGGCAATACTCTTAATACCTGAAAACCTGTGCTGCTCTCAAAGTTTTATTTTTTGTTTAAAGTTCATGAAGAGGAAAGAGGCTGAGGAAAAGGAGGAGGACTAAACGAAAACATGGTAAATGGAATGGAAAGAGTTTGGCTCTTAAATATTTGAACAGTTAAGATTTTTATAGCAGCCGCACTGGTAGTAGCCAAGCAGATTAAATCCAAGCTGCCTGCACATAGTTCAAATACAGTTTACCTGGCATGACTGAAGACTGTGTGGCACAAGACGTCAACAGAAAGCTACATGCAATGTGACTACTACTACAAATTATTGGGTCAAAATTCAGGATAAACACGGCTTGCACTTATCACAAATCACTCAATTATGGTAGAACGGGGCACCTATAAAAGAGACCAACCCCTATCAGGCACCAACAGCATATCTTGGCACAAAATGATTAAGTGATTTTTAGCAGAGTTATTTAAGTGTATCTTCCAAGTCACTCGGTACCACGCCAGCCATGGTATCGATGGCGATTCTCCTCATAACCATTTTAATTGACGTACAGATTAGGACATGGTAAACGTGGGTTTTCTGCCTTACCTCACTGCCAGTCTCAGCATGTGCTCTAGGTTCCAAAGCCAAACTGGTAAAGCAATGTATCCATTTCAAACTTAAATTTCCCAAATAACTAGTTAGTACTGTTAAAGTAGAACTGAATATATAGATCATGTTTGGGTTCTTCTTTGTTCTGATATTTCCTAGAGGGGTTACACTTTGAATGAAAAAACATTTTACCACATGCTCCAACTCCCTACCCCCACCAAAAATCCCAAAACAAAAACAAAATTAAAGTTTGAAAGAATAAACACCCAAACACCAAGTGTATTAATACAAAGAACCATTATGAATCTTTCATTAAACTGAAGCTCACACAAACATACAATCACAGATTTCAGTAGTTTAGGCTGCAACTTTAAACACTATGCCAATATATACAAAAATAGTAACTCTAGATTCAAGAATAAGGGCTTTTCCCAATGCTAAATTCATACTCTAACGCAGCCTGAGCTTTCCTCTAGTTCCTATGGTCTACTTTATGCAGTTTCAAAATTGTATCAAGTTGATCCCCATTACCTTATGTATATATGTAACTGAATTAAAGGATGCTACAATTCATTTTTAGCACAAAGAAAAGTCTGCCCAAAGTCCATTTAAAATATTTTTAAAGTTTAAGTGATTTTTTTTGGTTCAATTTCTATTTCTGCATAGCCACAGAAGTTTCTACTACCAAAGAGACTACTTTAGTGTTTTATATGATTATTCTTTTAAAAGTCTTAATCAAACCTATATCAACATTGGTTCATGGAGTCCCATTTTCTCCTTTCTTTATCACAAGCTTTGTATTTTTAAAAGACCCCTTCACACAGGGAAAAGCAGTCCTGAGCACCAGTCTTTTGTGGTTAGGCTCAGATCTATGGAACTTGTAAGTAGTGCAAGCCACTGACTTTTCTTTGAGCAAAATGTGCACACAGCACTATGAACAGATGCACAGCAGCATGGGAACATTCTCGTAATCCACAATGGAGACTGGGAATGGTTAAAACTGGAGGTCAAACACAATTTTGTCTTCATAGAGGGCAATCACCAGCATGATGGCAAATCCAAACAGCAATCCTAAATTCTGAAGAATGAACTGCCCCACTGGACAAAAGCCATGTTCTTCATTGTCACCATCACCATGCAACATTTCTGGAAGCTGGAAAAACAAAACAAAAAAACCCAGATACTTACAAGCAATTTTGCATAATATTCCCCATTGTTTTAAACATTCTTCTAGTTTAAACTAATGGATAAAGCACAACTACAAATAAAATTATTCAACATAATGCTATCCATACCACATACCTCAGTCAAGCACTGATGAAGTTCATGCTCTAGCTATATAAGTAAATACTAAATCTGTTCCCTCCTAAATCCCAAATGAATGCATATAATACACGCATTAGTCGTTTTTTAAAGTTACCATCCACTGACCTTGTCATTTCTGGCATTTACTTTATGCTGAAGTATAAGACAAATTATTACTGCCAATAAAACTACTCCAAAAAGAACACCACAATTCCCACATTTACTGATCTTAAACTCACTGAGAACGTAATATTCTTGGGGGGGGGGGATATCTAATTCAAAACTGTTTTATTTCTTCATCCTTTCATTTAAAATTCTCATATTCAACTGTGTATGACAACAAGGACAGACATTTACAGATGATAACCTAATAGGCATCTTTATGCCCTTAAGCCATTGCTTTCCTTCCAATAATAGAGAAAATAGCCTATCAAACCTACCCAGCAGAACCACGCCCAGTTCTGCACTCTGCCTCACGGTATACTCTATTTCTCCTCATTAGGACAGAATTTCAAAAACCTGAAAGTTTCCAATACTTTTAAAGGCACACTCACTCAAGTTTATAGTTTGACTTCTAAAGCATAAGCATATACTATTACATTTAAGAATAATCCGTAGTTCAAAGTATAAATCCTAGGTCTTTAAGTACATATGATTTGTTAAAGAAATGCACATTATTATAAGCATAAAGTCTTTCCTCCAACACCTAATCAAAATTGTGAGAGAACAGCTACTTCTACTTTTCACTTCCACTTTTTCTGTTTTCTGTGTATTTTTCGAATTTGCAATGAGTATCGTCAGAACGATGACAATGAGATGCTACTCTCTTAGACACTAAGCTTTACTCCAAATACCCTGGTGCTTTTCGGTTTAGGGAGGAGAAAAGTAGTATTAAGAACATGATGCCTGTCGAGAAAGAACCACCATTATTCATTATTAAATAATGAGTACAATTAAGTGAACTACCAGATCTGACACCGCTACAGTATATTTAACAGTCTCCTGAGGGTCCTATTTAAGAACTACTTCATGCTGGTCATCTGTATTGTTCACCGGTCTATGGCAGTCGTGTGGTGGCCACTGTTCTTTTCCAGCACAGTTGAGTAATTGTGACAGAAACTACTATAAACAGAAGAGCTGATAAACTGTGACAGAGACTGTATGGTCTACAAAGCCTAAATATTTACTCTCTGGTCCTTTATAGAAAAGTTTGCCAAACCCTGGATTCAGACTAAACCTGGCAACTTCCAAACCCATGGTTCTAGTAAAAAGACTATTTTATTAGATCTCTTCTCCTTTCCTCAAGTTTTTATTAGGGCAAAAACTTTTAATCCTGGCTTAACATTTAGGCATAAATAATATACAGGACGTTTCACAGGAATATCCCCTCCAGATATGTGCACTATGCCTTCCCCATATTCAATTCTATCCTGAATACCCACACCCATGTTTGTTGATGATGAGCACAGCGAAGAGCCAGCCGGCACCTACTGGTATGGCCACACAACAGCGCATCCAAACTGGTTGATAAACAGCTGCTATCCAAGCCCCTTAAAACCAGATGGGCGCTTATACCTGGATACCCTAAAGGTACCTCAAACAAAAACGTCTGATACTGTTGCTATCATACTGGATGATTGTAAATGAACACAAATTTCCTCCCTATAGTCAAGGTGGTCTTTCTAAAACAAAAATATGATGTCATTGTTGCTTCACACTATAATGGCCCCTCAAAAATTTGTAAGTTAAAATTTACAAAATTTACACCAAATTCTCCTCTTTTTAACCACTGTGTGCCGTAGAACTGTCATGATCTGGCCAACATCTGATGACTGTGGATATAATTTTTTAATCCATCTTTTTCCATTTAACATCAGAAAAAAATAATTTCAGTGCCATTAAAAACCTATAATATATGTGGATAGTTTTCCCCTCTTAAACATTTAGAGTATTTCCAACGTAACTGTAACATTATAAATGCTACTGCAAAAAAAAAAAAACCACTTTAATACAGTTTTATTTTTGTTTGCTTGCTTGTTGTATTAGCAGTAGTCATGTTGGGCTATTTACTCTAGAATACAGTCCCAGGAGTAGACTCACTGGTCAAAGGAATGATGCTGTTCATTATTCTGCTTTCTTATATGCCCCCTTCTCTTGCTTCTAATGAACTCTTCTACAGTTTTTAAGATTCAGCTCAGATCTCCCATTCCAGAAAAACTTTCCTATTTCCCAATTTTTAGCCAACATACTTTTACAAACATGATGTACTACTCTATTATAACCCATTATTAAAAGAATTCTAATTAATGGCTACTTTTCTCCTTCATTAGACTCTAAATCCTTCCTATAAAGACTCTCTTGTTCTTTTTATATCTTTAGCTTCCTAGTATAAGAATTAGCTCATTAATTTTTTATTCAACTAATTGTGAACTACTTCTCTAGCAGTAAACAAAATACTACCAAAAATGCTTGCTGTCTCATAATGGGTATCCATGTGGGGCACACGAGGAGCTCAATAAGTAAGTAAAATGTTTAGTGTCTTATTTATAGATCAGAATAGATGTTCAAAAAAAAGTAGGGATAAAAGATGTAAAATGTTGGAGTAGCAGTTGAAATTTTAGATGGGATGCATCACAAGGAGGGAGAAAGCTAGCAAGGAGAATATCCACAGGCAAAATACTCCACATAGAGCGATCAGCAAGAGCCAGGCCCCTGAAGCCGAGTGTGCCTCCTGCGGAAAAGGGGGGAGATGAGGTAAAGTTTGAGAAATTAGAGAGGGAGAGGGAAAGGAAATGCACAAGGAGCCACTGAAGAGTTTGAACCACACAAGTGACATGACTGTTGACCCAGAATGTCATGGACAGGGCAACAACAGAAGCAGGGAGAAAGTTAAAGAAGATGGTGGTGGCTTGAAAGAGCGTGGCGGCAGGACAGATGGTTAGGAGGTGGAGCCCTCCCAGGACAAGCCAGAGGGAGGGTGGACAGAGAGAGCTGAGTCAGAGAATCATAGTCAGGGTTTTGATCTGAGCAATTAGAAGAATGGAACCGTCATTTAGAAGATAGAGAATCCTACAGGAGTTGCTGGTTCAAGGAGTTAAGGCTGGCAAATCTCAAGACCTGAGATCTAAACATAATCAGCTTGCACTTCTGGTCAGAGATTCAGGGAAGCAGGTAAATAGATTAACTGAGTTAAGAAAAAGGTCTGCTAAAGACGGAAACATAGGAATTACCAGCCAATAAATATTTAAAGCCACGAGACTAAATGAAATTACTTAGAGGGCTTTCACCAACATTTACAGGTTAAGGGAGAAGAGAATCAGAAAACAAACTGAGAAAGAAAGGCCAGGAAGGTGGTAAGCCAGGAGATGGTGATGGCATAGAAGCCAACTGACAGGAAAGCATTTCAAAGAGAAGAGAATGAGCAACTGCCAAATGCTGCCAAACAGAGATGGGATGGGGTGAATGACCACGGGACTCAGCAACATCGCATCGCGGTCAATGGTAGATTTGATGGTAACAATCTGGCACAGCAGTCAGGGAGAACATCTGATAAGGTCAAACTCAAGACAGAAGAGAATTAAAAAATAAGAAAGAGTAATCTGCTATATAAGGGAAGAAAACAGGGGTTGAGGACTAAAATGGAGACAACAGTTAAGTCCCTCTCTCCTACCTTTTGAAGTGAGGAGTTAACACCAGGTTTACATGCTCACAGGAATGATCCAGCAGAGAGGGGAAAATGAACAACACGAGAGAGAATCTGGGAGAATTTCAGGGACTTAGTGAAAAGGAGACAAGTGCCTCATCGAGGAACACATAGATTTCTCCAGTGTAATAGGAAAGAGAGGAAATGGACAGATAAAGGGAGATGAGTAGAAATGGTGATGGGAACCTGTGGGAGGCTGTCTCGATGGCTTCAGCATTCTCCATGAAACAGGAAGTAAGGTAATCAGCTGAGGGACAGGAAATGAGGTGTTAAGAGTCTATGAAAAGACAGGGAAATGGTGAACTCTAGGTACAGAATGTAAATAGTTTTTTTTTTTAACATTTTGACTTATTTTTGAGAGAGAGTGAGAGAAACAGAGCACAAGCTGGGGAGGGGCAGAGAGAGAGAGAGAGAGAGAGAGAGAGACAGACAGACAGACAGACAGACAGAATCAGAAGCAGGCTCCAGGCTCTGAGCTGTCAGCACAGAGCCCAACGCGAGGCTCGAACTTGTCAACTGTGAGATCCTAACATGAGACGAAGTTGGCGCTTAACCGACTGAGCCACCCAGGCGCCCCGTAAACAGTTTTTATTGATCTTTCGTTGATATTTTCTTAATTTTCTATTATAAGTAGGCATTAATTCTGTCATTAAAAATTCAGGTTATATAATTTTGAAATGAGACTATCTAACAGATCCTACCAGGAAGAAAAGTGAATATCTAAGTTAAAAACAAAAAGTAGGGGCACCAGGGAGGCTCAGTCGGTTAAGCATCCCAACTCTTAATCTTGGCTCAGATCATGATCTCACAGTTTGTACGACGGAGCCCACTTCGGGCTATGCACTGACAGTATAGACCCTGCTTGGGATCCCTTTCTCTCTCTCTCTCTCTCAAATAAATAAACTTAAAGAAAAAGTAATAAAATTATTAGTTCTGCAAATATACTGCCTAACATATTTAAGATATTAGAGGTAAAATTAAAACTACTTGCTACTGTTTAGATTTATTAACTTTAAAGTTACAAAAAAAGAAAGTAACACAAGTCCCTAGGAAAATACACCATTTTCTGCAGAAGATTGGCTTCCCTAAGAAGTATTTCTTGTTTGCCATAAAACAAGCTCAAATAATTATTTTATTAACAAAACACACCATAATATTACAAAATTTTAATAGTATAATAATTATCTCTAAATATTACTGATGACTACTTTGAATAGTAATATTGTTTGGTCAAAAATTTTCAGCATCTCAACTGATTTTCAGAGAGGAAATCCTATTTAATTGTCTTTCCCTAATAGACTATTTAGGCTTTCAAATATTTTAAAATGGATTCTATTATTTAAGACAGTCTTTCAAACTACATCCACAGATTTCTTACATTATTGGAAGGTGCATTTTATTTACAGATTTAGTATAACAACAAAACTATAAAATATCTTACCATATCCACCAAGGCAACGTAAAGGAACATGCCTGCAGTGATTGCAAAGATCCAAAGTGTGATGTTATTGGCATACTGACCCACAGCTGTGCCTATAAGCATGCCTATGTAAGCCATCATGGCAGAGAGCAGGTTGTATACAATTGCTTGCTTGACAGTCATGCCTGCTTTAAGAAGAACTGCAAAGTCACCTGCAGTAAAGACACAACGTGAGAGTTTTATAACCACAGGATTTTACACACACATTTAGGGGAAAAAAATAGGAAACAAAATTAAAGACTGATATAAAGAGATATACCTTTAATAACCAATTTTATTATTAAAATCTATTTTTTACTTAATCAAACCTAGAGACATATGAAAATTCAAAAAACTGCATATCAAAAACCAAAGGTCAATTTTCTGTAGAACGTGAAATGTAAACATTTGGGTGGCTCAATTGGTTAAGCATCCCACTCTTGATTTTGGCTTAGGTCAGGATCTCACATTCGTAGGACTGAGTCACAAAAAGGGCTCCGTGCTAGGCATAAGCCTGCCTAAGATTTTCGCTCTCCCTCTATTTCTGCCCCTACCTGCTCATGCACTACTCTTTCTCTCTCAAAACAAACAAACAAAAAAAAAAAAAAACAATTTAAAAGTTTTTTTAAAAAATAAAAAATGAAGGGCAACTGGGTGGCTCAGTCGGTTAAGCATCCGACTTCAGCTCAGGTCATGATCTCACAGTTCATGAGTTCAAGCTCCACACTGGACTCTCTGCTGTCAACACAGAGCCTGTTTTGGATCTTCTGCATCACCCCCTCTCAAAACCAAAAAGACATAAAAAAAAAAAAATCAAAAACGTAGAAAAAAATTTGGTCACTGCTCTTTCTGTGAACAACAATTAAAGCTCTCTGCCCTTTTTCCAAAGAAAAATGGCCTAAGAACGAACAGAGGTAATAGACTCTAAGTATACTGTATGCTGTTTACATTTGTTTTGTTTTTTCCAGAAAAAAATAAATCTTAATTCTAAAAATCCTAAAAAGGTAAAATGAATAAAGAGACTCACACTCATATGTCTAGAGTTACACTGCTAGAAAAGAAAAGATTAAATATTGCTCAGAGACATTACTAGAAGAACAAATACTGCTAGATATAATAGTCTTAAAGCTAAAACTGAAATCAGTAACTTTTGACAAACTATAACAAACGTCTTTGTTTTACAAACTGTACAAACATCTAATTTATCAATGAACTCCTAGCAAAATGCAAGGTATTATATAGAATTCTAGGGCATTTCCTTCCCTTAAGAAACAATCTTAGGGGTACCTGGCTGGCTCAGTCAGAAGAGCATGAGACTCTTGGTCATAAGTGTGAGCCCCGTATTCGGTGCAGAAATTACATTCATATGTAAAGAAACAAACATTAAAAAAAGGGGGGGATCTTAAGTCTTACATGACTAAAAGTACATGATCTGTTCTTTTCGTTTTTTTAACTCTTATGGTTATAAGGTTCTAATTTATAATAGATAGGAAGAAGTTCACAGAGAAATTAGTGCAAGGACATTATTTATCAATGGCTTCTAATTGCCATTCTCCAGTTTCCATCTAATACCACTCTCCTTGCATCTTCTTCCCTCTGATCCTAAATCCTTAATTTTCCTGGTAAGTCCTAGATTCAAAAGCAGCTTTATCTCTTCTCTCCCCTAGAGTTTTAATTTCTTTCTCAGCTTCCTTAAGGAAAGAGCTTCCTAACTTCTTCCTCTACAAGTTTCCCCACCAGATTTCAGTAATTCACTCATGAACCATGCTCAGGGGATAACTTAACTTAGTAGGGGGTTAGGTAATATAAAATGAGACTACAGAAGTGTCTTTAGGTTATAAAATAAAGTGTTTCCTTTTATAATTCCAAAAAAGGGCACAGGGCACTCAGTCAGTTGAGTGACCTACTCTTGGTTTCAGCTCAGCTCATGATCTCACGGCTCATGGGTTTGAGCCCCGCATGTGCTGATAGCACAGAGCCTGCTTGGGATTCTCTCTCTCCCTCTCTCCCTACCCCACTTGTGCTTTCTCAAAATAAATAAACTTTACAAAATTAATTAAAAAGGGCTGTAAAAGGAACATTATTTAATATTCAAAGAACACTGTGTCATAGGTACAAAGTATGTCACCTTGATGCCTCCCCAGATATTACTGGATAGCAAAATGATTTATTTCTTCCTTGAATAGCAACCAAACAGCATAAATTAATCAAGATTCAAGATAAATTTTTAGTTAATACTTTTTAAGTTAAAATTTAAATAAAATTTTAAGGTATAATTTTTTTACACAATTTTTTTTTTTTTTGGATGTGGAGTTCTATGAGTTTTGACAAAAGTACATGCCATGTAACCATAACCACCATCAAACTCTAGAACTACTTCATTATCCACCCTCCACCCTTCCCTGCAAACTTCCTCAGGACCCTCACTCCTTGGCAACCAATGATCTGCTTTCTCTGCCTACAGTTTTACCTTGTCTAGGACATCATATAAATGGAACCACACAGTATGTAGTCTTTTGCATCTAGATTTTCTTTCCTCTTAGCATAATGCATATAAGATTCATTCATTTTACAGTTTACATCAGAAAGTCACGGTTTTTACTAAGTAATACTCCACAGATAACAGCTGAAGAACATTTGGGTTGTTTCCAATTTTTGGCAATTACGAATAAAGCCACTGTACACATAAACAGGCTTTTCTGTCAATGTAAGTTTTCATTTCTGTTGTGTAGGTACCTATGAGTGGGATTTCTGGGCCATTTAACGAGTGTCTTTTCTTTCCAACCTTCTAAAAGGCTACACTCCCACCAGCAATTTCTGAGAGTTGTTCCACATCCTTTATGGCCCTTTATAATGACAGATCCAGCACCTGTAATCCCATGTGTTTTCATCTACACAATTGCTTTAGTGAAATGCCTATTCAAATCTTTTGCCCACTTTGTTGCTGTTGCTGTTTTTCCTATTATTGAGTTGAGAGGACTTTATCCTAAAAGTCTCTTGTCAAGTATGTATTTTCCAAATATTTCTTCACAGTCCTTGTCTTTTCATTCTTTTTAAAAAAGGTTATTTGTGTAGTTTTTAATTTTTATGAAGTCCATTTTCTTACTTTTTCCTTAATGGATCATGCTTTTCGGTGTTGTATCTAAAAATAGTTTGCCTGATCCAAGAACATAAAGATTTCCTATGTTTTCTTCTAAAAGTCTTATACAGGTAACTCCCAATTTTCAAAAGTCATATTACAGCCACTTCACTTTTATTAAAGACCTACATTAGTACATTTTCCCTAACCAAAAAAAATAAAAAATAAAAAAATAAAAATCCAAAGAGGATTTTCACTTTTACGAAAAAAGGCAAAAAACAAAAACAGCCTTTGTTTTGCAGTGAGCCACTGTAGAGGCAGCCTGCACCCTGAGCAGCCAGAGTGGCCCCATCAAACTCCTTCCCCAAGAACTGTGCTCAGCGTCAAGCCACCAAGAGTCTGAACTGTGTCTGTATCTGTGCTTTTTTCTCTACTTTGTGCTTCCGCTGGCAATCTTGCCAGGTATCTGGCAGATTGCTTAGGCAATCTTTGCCTAAGGTATCAAAAAGCCTAACAGAGGTTATTTTTTGAGTCTGAAAATGCTCAAAAACTTCTCCATATAAATTAATAGGAACTGTTTCTTAGCTTTCAGCCATTTCAGCTTATAAGAGGTTTCAATGGAACACTTCTTTTGGATAGCAGGGGAAATGTGTATTTTAAAATTTATATTTAAATCAATGATCTATTTTCAGTTAATCTGTGCCTACAGTGTGAATTCTTTTGGTTTCTTTGGGTTTTTGAAACTAGATATCCAAGTACTACAACAACATTTGTTGGAAAAACTTTCCTTTCTACATGGAATTTCCTTTGCACTTTGTTGAAAATAAGTTGCCATATATCTGAGAACTCTACTTTGTTCCACTGATTTATGTGTCTATTTTCTCACCAATATAAATTGCTTCAATTTCCGTGGCATTATAGCAAGTCTTAAAGTCAATTTTGTTGTCCTTTTTCAAAATTCTTCTGGTTATCCAAGTTCCTTTCGTTTTCCATACTAAATTTTGAAAAAGCTCATTTGAAAAAGCCTGCTGGTATTTTGACAGGGAATGCACTTAACTATAGGGAAAATTATCATCTTAAAGATACTGAGTCTTCTGGTCCATAAACCTGGTATACATTCTTTATGCTCAAGTCTCCTTTGATTTCTTTTGTGGTGATTTGTAGTTTTCAGCATACAGATTCTGTATATATTTCGTTAGATTTAACAAAAGAGCTTCATGTTTTTTGTTGTTATTATAAATAGTACTTTAAAATTTTTTCAATTTCCAATTGTTCATTGCTAGTATATAGCAGTATAAATGATCTTTGTATAATGACCTTGTATCAAGATGAATTATTTCATTTAAAATCCTTCTTTGTCCTAGACTTATCTACAAATTCTCAGAGGTATCTGCATATTTTTCTCCCTTTTTCTCCGCCTTTCTCAGTAAGAACCTTTATAAATATTTGAAAAATAGATCAAAGGAATACAGTTGGGATTTACACCAAACAAGCAAATCTACTCATCTTTTGATGAATCAATATTGCTTCCTTTCTGCTGACAAAGGCTATCACTAGCACACGAATGAGGTATGCCTGCCAAAGCTGTTAATGTGATCCAATGCTGTAATTATGTTAATATCTGCTAATATCAACCACTAAGTTTTTAAACAAATATATATTTCAAAGTTCTTTATTTTTGCCTTAAATAATACATGTATACACATGTATACATCTATATATGAATGTTCAGTTTTCCCTAGACAAGTCAGCACATTATGAACATTTATTTGGAAATTCTATTTACTCCTTAAATACACATGATAGGAAAGGGAAAAAATGGGATAGCACCATAGCCTCTCTGAGCTGTCATAGTAATACGGCTACATTTATTTATCAAAATGTCACTTCTTTGAAGTTAGAACACACTACTTAACATCAAGAAGAGAGTTTGGATTATCTGCTCTTCAGATTATCCCAATCTCATTTCCTCTTTATATGTTCTTATACAAGTTTCCTTATAAATTATTTTTCAAACGCTTATTATAGTTGTTTTGAACTAGTAGGAAAAAGGTAGAGAGAATACAGAGTAATACTGTAAATTACTTAAATATAGCTAAAACAAGATTGACAAAAACAAAAGAAAGAATAGTGATAATTAAGGTGATTTCATCCATTAACACACCCCAGAGCAAACATGGTATGAGAGACAAGGGTTTTCTATTTTCTCATATGGTGTCAATTTCTGTACACCTTAGAGTGAACCTCCCTGAGCTGTATATTGTTCCAAGGTTTAAAACTACGATTTTTCCTATCTCATTCTTAAACACAAACATCATTTGGTACACCATTAGAGAAACTGCAATGTGTTCAGAGGAGGAACAATAAAACCTAGAATTACTAAGATTCCATTTTTAATGCATTAAAATGTAATTTAAACACGTCTTCCCCTTTAGTGTATGACTTCAGTATAAAAATCTCAGAATAGTTTTAAGAATTCATAATCAAAAATTTAACTAGGGCCAAATAGGTTTTAGATCAAATAAATTATCCTAGAATGTGACACGTTATGCTGCTTTGCCAATATCTTGACCTGTTGACCAGGGAGAAGTCTCCCCTATCCACTTGCCATGCTTCTATCATATCTTCTAGGGGAATGATCTTTCCCTTGCTTGGGAGTTCTGAGGAAGAGATTTCTAGCCTCTCTCCAGAGTCCCTTCTCTCCAAGTGAATAAGAGTGATCAATCAGAGTACAGACATTCATCTGGCCCTATTTTACTAAAGTGTCCATTACTGTGCCTTAAGGCAAAAAATAGGCTCTAAAATCATTTTTTAATACTTTCTTTGGTTATGGTCCTACCTTGATGGATACAAGGGCCAAAGCATTTTCTATCACTTCCAAAGTTATGCTGTTTCTACCCTAGAGCCTAGACAGCTAGAAAATAAGAGTTTAGGTCAATTTAGCACTGAGCATTGGGAGAAAATACACATTTTCTTAAGGTCTCACTCCTTTCCTGCTGGCAAAGTTCAAATTGATGTTTCCCATTATAGCAATAGTAACATCCCAACTTTTGGGTTGTGGGGTAAAATAAATAGAAATTTGGGGTCAAATGTCTCACTGGGGACGAGTCCTCGCCCAGGTAGAGTTCTATAATTCAGCTTTTACAAGAGCTCTGCATAGAGCCAAGGCCTTACCTAGCCATTAAGGTATGTCCTGCATTTGTTTGATTATGTGGCTATCATTCCTTGTATATCACTGTTTCAAAGATAAACTACAGAGAGAAAAAAGAAGTAAGTGACAGGAAGAAAACCATCCCTAATCTCCAAACTCCCTGCTGTCAATAATCATGAAGTGGCATGACATACTCCATTTAGGGAGCAATAAATGGGTAGAAAGGAAAGTTGAAGGTTTTCCCAGTACATTGTTGGGTGTGTGTTCAGGACTATCCATGTCTACTACTAAACAAGTTCAAAAGAGAGTGGAAGGTTAAAATTATTAGGCTATATGTTACTTACATATAAAAACTGACAGAAAGCCCTGATGTGTATTGCTATGGAATTGCAAGGAAGTATTTGGCAAATTATTCTCTTCCTAACACAGGAAAGTAGTTAAGAAAAGGGAATAAGATACAGTGCCTGTATACAAAGAACCTACATTTTAAGAAATAGGACATCTAAAACAGATACATTCTAAGCACCCAAAGAAAGACCTGGTAAAACTGAGTGATAAGTTTACAGGAAAAAGGAATCCAACACATCCAGGGGAGTAATCCTCCAGTAGGAGGGCAGTCCTCAAGCTGGAGAAAAAAAGCCTCTTAACATGTTTAACTAGAGACATGAGTAGCCTGACAGGACAAGCTAAGGATGAAGATAGTAGAAGGAAAGAAGCAAGCTCAGGCACCCAGAGCGTATGTTTGGTGAATTGTGTTTGGATGAAGTGAAAAACATGCAACAGCAAGCACAGTGAGGAAGGCTGAAAAGAGCAGAAATGAAGGTCAATGGAAGTAGGACTAATGAATCTCAGCTTTTAACTTTATAGGTAAGGGAGACTACTGATAGATGGTGATCACATGAGCAAGTCACTCTGGGAAGATATATTTGGGATAAAGTATACAAGATGGACTAGAACAGAACGAAACTACATGTAAATGCTATGGAAACTGTCCAAGCCAAAGACAGTGAAGGCAATGATGGTTTAGTCAGGATAAAGGAAATGGGGCATGAACAGGATATAAGACCACATTCCCAAGGCTGGTAAAGGAACAAAACTCTAAGTATGGAATCAAGACTTAAAGAATCAGCACCAAGTAAGCACTAATAGACTGTTCTGCTTTGAGCAGTTAATAATTTTCCAAGGAAATTATACATATAAACTGCACTCAAAGTAAGCAAATAAGGCTACCACCAATAAAAAAATTAAACACCGTCAAATGATAGATGCTTCGTAGACAGATACATTTAAGAAAAATATTAAACTAGCAAGAGCACATGAAGAAATTCCTTGGATACTCAAAATATGGAGTTACTTTTTCTTTCAAAATAATATCATCTCCACATCCCCTGGATATTTTCTGCAAATGAATGCGTATGCACATCTAATGTTTTTCCACTTAGAGAAAAAAAAATCAAAACGCATGAAGAGAAATTTAAAAGCATCATTAATAAATAAATAAATAAATGTCAACTAAAACAACAAAGAAATATCATTTCATACCTATTCAAACTGACAAAAATTAGTTAATGTCAAGTCCTGGAAGGGATGTGGAAACACAGGAACTCTCTGGTATTGGTGGCTAGAGATGGTCATTGTGGCCAGTAAGACAGCACTTCTCTGGCAGATCCATCCTAGGACCCATAAATTCTGTTCTTGGGTATACTCCCAAAATATGTTCTTGTGAGAGTCTATAAGTGCTAAGTCTACAGCTGTTCAATGCCTCATTATCTGTGGTGGCAGGAAATTAAAGGTGTAGTGTACCCAATACTCGGTGATAAATATGTGAGATGTAGTAAATGGACAACTCTGAGTACTGAGTAAAAACAACATATTAAATGAATTCATGATAACCTGGGTGGAGTTTAAAAGCATAATGAGGGGCATCCAGGTGGCTCAGTTGGTTAAGTGTCTGACTCTTGATTTTGGCTCAGGTCATGATCTCATGGTTTCTGAGATCGAGCCCCACATCAGGCTCTGCGCTGACAGTATGAAGCCTGCTTGGGGTTCTCTCTCCTCCTCTCCCTGCTCCTCCCCTGCTCATATGCTCACACTCTCTCTCTCTCTCTCTCTCAAAATAAATAAAATTTTAAAAACTAAATAAAAGCACAATGATTACGGTAAGGGACAGAATGGGAAAGGACATAATACTGTACAAATAAATTAAAAATACATGCATATAATTTAGAGGCATTTATAACCGAAGAAGTCTTAGATGTGACAAAATCTGGTAAAATTCTTAAGGCTGTGTATTACCTAACTCATGTGGCAGCTCATGACAGAACACAGCTATCGAAGTACTGATTCCTCCAGTCAATCCAGCACTGAAAGCTGCTCCTGAGGTGGGAGGTAAAAAGAAAATCAAGTGGTGTTTACTTCTGCGTTTTCCAGTTTCATTAATAAGGGTAGGTACAGCCTCTTTTGCCCATCTAAATTAATTTCATAATATATGAGCGACTCACGTATCTTACATTATACTTTGTGAACATATAGTGAGGTACAACAGGTGTATGATGACCAGAGAACGAGCCACTCAGTGAAAGAAATATTCTCTACGAAATTAAATTTTCCATTAGGTTAGCCTTCTAGAGCTCACGAAAAGCTCAGGAGTAGTAGTGGTTTCCAGCATTTCAGTCTCTGAGTGGAAGTCTGATGCTGTATTTCAAGTCCTGTAAGTCTACAATTGTATTTGCTCTCTCTCATATAAATATTTACAGATACTTAAATGGCTACATCCTTGTCTGAACTTTTCTGGGGCTAGAGCATAAATTCTACAAAGTATTATTTGTCTGATGGCCTTGAGGACTGAGATCAGGGATATAAATGCATTTGATTCTCCTAGTAAAATTCTTTATTTTTAACATTGATAGCTACTACAGATTCAAAAATATGGCCTCTCCTTTCTTAAAGAAACCAAAGCCTACTTTTGAGTGAAGTCTGGAAAAGAAAACCATGTATTAATCACATTTAATATTCTCCTAAGCTAGAAATATCAATTTACATTAGCCCAGACTCTAATATTTGAATCTGGTACAATGAATTCTTAACATGTAAAATTTTTCTTCACCATTTCAAAGACATAAAAAACTTACTAAACCCAGGACTGTAATTATACATTCAGGGATATAAAAGTGTTTGAAAATATAATGTTAAGGTAGTTTCCATATGTGACTGTGTCTTGCATTGAGTTATGAAAGAAGTGTATTATAGCCACCTGTTTACACATTCAAGGGAAAACCCAGTAAAAATACACCTCTATGCCCCAAATAAGCTGATCAAAAACATTAACACAGCCTCGAAAAAAAGTCAAATGATCAGAGTAATATATAAGTGTATTTGTTAAGCTCCAAATTTTAATCCCATGTATTATAGTTTATAATATTAAGTCTGAAATTGTGGTCTTAAAGAACAAACAAATGATAACCCAAGTTTCGGGCCCACTTACCAATCGCTAGCCCATCACTGAAGTTGTGAATGCCATCCCCCATGATTACCATCCAAGCTATATTAGCTATGCCGGTTTCTTTCAGATCAGACCCAGAATGACAGGGCCCATGAGAATGGTGGGAATGTTTGTGATGCCACTGATGGTTGTGTTTCCTCAGCACAGTCTTACTCTCGTCGTGGTGGTTGTGTGCGGCAGCGTGGAGGTCGTGCTCATGAATGGTATGTAATCCGTCACTGTGAGAATGGTCCATGATTTTCTCCTCTTCCACACAAAGATAATTTTTGGGGGGGGATTCTTGTTGACCTTCTAAATCTGTCAGTTCAGTTTCATTAAGTCGATCTTCAGAAACAACCGAGTCATCAGTTCCTATATTTACAATAGCAAAGGATATACTATATCAACAAGTAGAAGAACGCTGCTTTGCTCATTTAAACCCAGGCAGAACAGCAGCATAACAAACATTTCTTAAGTGAAGTCCCAAATAAATGTATAAAAGCAAATACAACAAATACACATGTGCACGCACACACACAAAACAAACTGGGGTTCTGAGCATCCAGAAGATGAGCCAGATGAGGGAAAAGGGGGACACTGAGATCAACAGCAGGCAAAGCAGGGAGAAGATCTGGCAAGCGTGGAGTACGTCATGAACAGCTGCTAAAATTGAAGGGTAGGAGTTACTGCAGCATTTATAAGACAACTAAATGACCCATAATTTTTCAGGGGAAGAAGGAACCTTAAAGTTTACCCTCTCTAATCCTCTCTTATCATTGAAGAATACAAAGACCAACGTTAACTCACTGGCACCCTTCATTGGTACCACCTACCTAAAAATGCTACTCAGATCATTACTAGAAGTTCAGAAACCCATATATATGGTAACAACATCTGATAAGTATTTTTTTTAATTGAGGTTGGCCTCTCCCCTAGTTTTCAAAAGCTATTTATTATGTGACAAACAGCCTACTACTTCTCAAATTGTATTTTGGAGTAGAGGCCAGTTAGAGTCTCATCTGCCCCTTTTGTGCAGAAAATCATTGGTACATTCAGGGGAAACACAAGTTCAAACAGAAAGGGAAAATTAGCCTAAAAACCTTTATGTTTCCTGGATAATCGTAAGCTACCTCATCACATTTACCAGGCAACAGAAAAGCTGAATGGATGAGCAGAGATTTTAAGTAGGGAGACCACTGTCCCTCTTCCATATGAAACCAATCCCATATGGA
The DNA here is from genome assembly GCA_028646485.1 of Cryptoprocta ferox. Lineage (NCBI taxonomy): Eukaryota > Metazoa > Chordata > Mammalia > Carnivora > Eupleridae > Cryptoprocta > Cryptoprocta ferox. The sequence continues at coordinate 69,192,186 of CM053578.1, read as the reverse complement.
GGGCCCAGAGATTTGCATCGCCAAGATCCAAAAACAACATGATTATACTGCTTACAAAGCCTTTTTGTTTCATTTTTTTCCCGTAAAGTAAAAGTGCAATATGTTCCCTGCCCTGTGATATAATTAGTCCCACATTCCAGTTTAATAAGGCTGAAATAGACAAGACACTAACAAAATCACAAGATACACTCACGTTTTAGGAAATACAAAAGTTAGAAACTAGTATTAGGGAAGCCACAAAAACAAGATATTTCAAACACAGGCACAGGTTAGAAGCAGTATTTCAACGTTTATATTTTAAAAGTTTCTCTTTAGTCAGAACTGTTGTCTACCGGCAAGAGGCTTGAGCTGAAGCCAGTCAGCATCTGGTGTATTATTTAACTTATGATCTGAAAGCTTCCTTCCAATAGTTGATTCTTCTGTGCTCTGCTTCATAAACCATTTCTGTTTTCCCTGAAAAAAAAATCTGGTATTAGTATCAAATCTGCAGCCACAATTAGCAACAATATTCACTTATTACTTATTAATATTGTTCCTTATTAAGCAACAATATTCACTTATTAACATCTATGGGGATAAGTGATATTAACACTTGATTCATAAACTATTTAGGAAAAACAGAAAAATTTTTTAGAAATTAATCAAGGAGTCAAATGATAAACTATTCAACTAAATTTCTATGTTGTTGCTTTTTTTCAGATACTCAACTGAAAGGATCAATTCATCTACTTCTAAGTACAGAATACATATGGTACACAGTACTATATTACATGCAAGAAATGAAATGTGTGAAATATATTTACTATCTGTCTTATTTAATAGTGTATGGGAACAGGAAGCTCCAAAAAACTAAAGCTTATTCCTTTGAATTTGTGTTTTAATGCAATCTTACATTTCCCTACATGTGATGTAATGGCCAGAGTCAAATCTGAGTTAAAATCACAAAATTTGTAGTTTACTTCTGTGAGACTTGGGCAGGTTAAATTTACTGAACAATAAGAATACTCATCTGTAAAATTAAAATGACAGATTCTTACAATTAAATTAGGTGATGTGTGAAAAAAATGACCTATCAGTAACTGACTCTTAACAGCTTTGCAATAAAGATAAGTTTTCTTTCTCATCTAGTCTATCCTCACTTAACTAATAAATCCTAAATATTATGTTTCACTGTTTAGGTTTTAATTTTCCTATCTTTAAACAGTCTGCTTTCTTCTTTTAGCAATGTAACTGTGTAACTACCTTTAACAACTCTTCCAACTTAAAGTTCTATTTCCAACCCATGTAAATTTATGAGAATAAATAACCTCTGCCCTTTGACTTGCTTTGACCAACAGAATGTAAGAAAATGATGGGCCAGTTCTGGGACTAGTGTGAAACCTGGCACCTTATGCTTTTTTGCTCAGGAAAGCTAGCCACTATGCTGTGAAGCAACTCAGTCTAGACTCTAAAGAGAGGCCATGTGGAGGACACCAGGATGCAGACATACACATTCATGGGCCTTCGACCCCTGCCCTCTTCAGGCTAACCCAGGCCAGCTGAGTTTGAACATAGTAGAGTGAGTGTAGCTGATGATAGGTGGAGCAAAAGAACTGCTTGACTGAATCCTGACTAATTTCCTGACAGAATTAAGAGAAATAATAAACTGTTGTTATAAGCCATTAAAGTTGTGGGTTGTTCTGCTTCGAAGCAGTAAGTAACAGAAACTGGGGAAACACAAAAGGTTCAAAAGAAAGTAATATGGAGACAACCAAAGAAAAGAAACAGCAGCCGAGTTAAAGTAGATGGAAAAAAAGTGGGGGGATGGGGGGTAGGGAGAAAAAGCCAACAGTAGTACAAAAGAGAAAAGAAGAAAACGCAAGCACCAGCTGGGGTTGGGTTTAACCACTTTGGTTCAGAATGTCCACTTTGCTAAAAACTTGCCAAATCATTACCCTTAAAGCCCCAACTTGCTGAAACCTGTCCGCATCTGATGTATTTCTTAATCTATGCTCTGAAAGCTTCCTTCCAATAACTGATTCTTCTATGCAGATGGTCAAACGTCTGTTCTATTCAAGGATCACTAATTCCTTTTCTTCAAAACAATGCCATATGCTTTTTCATCTTTGGTTACTCATTGTCCTCTATCATAAAGGAGATGCACTGATTTATCTGCAGATTCCTCTCTTTGATATCCTTGAAAATTCCTTACTATTAGATATAGAGTAACCCTCCACCAAAGGTGTTCCTTTGATTTATTTAATCAAATTCCTTTAATTTGTTACTTCTTAAAATTTCAAATTTCAAAAGCCTGACATGTTCTGGGGACTCTATTCTTCTACATTAGTTTACAAAAATAAACATATTTCATTTTGCCAGTCAATTTAAATTCAAAATGAGATCAAGATTAAATTATAAAAAACAGAAAACTTGTTTATTTTGAACTATCTCTTGAAAGAATTCATTTTAAACTTATCTGTAAATACGCAGTCCCTAATGTTCTGTACAATATTAATATTTGCTGCTTCAGTGTTAGCAGGTACACACAACTGAAGAAAACTGAGCTTCAAACGAATTCCAAAACTTCTTTATATACTTTATAATATGTAACTGTGTTCTAAATTAGGTACTCAGAGATGAACCCTAAAATTCTTGTATTTCTTGAATATCATCAAAAATCAAATCTTATTGATTCTCTCATTTAAATGGTTCTGGCACCTGGGTGGCTCAGTCGGTTAAGTGTCCAACTTCGGCTCAGGTTATGATCTCATGGTTCATGGGTATGAACCTCGCTTCTGGCTCTGTGCTGACAGCTCAGAGCCTGGAGCCTGCTTTGGATTCTCTCATGCGTGTGTGCATGCTCGCTCGCTCTCTCTCTCGCTCTCTCTCTCTCAAAAATACACATTAGAAAATTTTAAATAGTTCTCTTAATCACCTTCTCTTTCCTATTCCTCATGACATGACTCTAGTTCAAGCCCCCATCACCTCCCTTCTGACTCATTTCCCTCCAGCCACTCTCACCTTGGCATCCCTCCTACAACATTCGATTTTTCACCCATCCACCTTTTCATACACCCTTTGAAAACCAAATGCTGTTAGGTTTCTTTCACTTTTGATCCTTTCCTAGTTCCTTCTACCATTCCTCAGATAATAATTCACTGGCACATCATCATGATCAACCTTCCTTTGAAGGCAATTAAGTATGACAATACCTTGAATAAAATATGGCAATTAAAATTAAATGTACTATTTGGAATGATATGAAAATACAGATGAAAAGTAGGGCTTATTTCCCATGGAATTTGATAGCAACTAGAAATCAGGAGGAATGAGTCATAGTTTCACAGCTACTTTGGCTGGGCAAGAATTAGAATCAGTCCCCCTGAATCCCAGTTTTGAGCTCTGTTCTAAATCATACTTTGTCTCAAGGAAATACATACAAAATACATAATATACAGAATATATACATAAAAATAACATAAAAGTTATAAAAGTGGACTGTATCCATACTGTGATCATGACTATGCTGTGTTCTTGAGGATAAAGATTTACTTTTTTAAAAAATATTTGTGGTAAACCAGCAAAATGTGAAGCATTTTCTTTTTTGTATAAAGATTTCTAAAAACGTTCTCTAGACTATACTGTTTTCTTAAACACAGTATACTGAAGATACTCAGTGTATCACAAACATGTCAGTGAGATGTACTCAAGAAAAGCTTCAGAAACAGATGTGAACCACTGTGAACAGGCAAAGGTGTAAATCAGGTGAGTAATAGTGGCCCTGAACTTACTTAGGAGAAAATTCTAGGTATTTCTCTTATTCTCATAAATGTGCCATGAAACACAGCTCAAGCAGGGTATTTAATCTGTAGTCCCAGCATCCTCTCCCAAAAGGTTCATCACCATTTCCTTCATTTCATTATATTTTCTTCCTACAAAGCCCCCTGAATCTAAATCCTTCCCACCTCTAGTACTTCTACCATTAGCATTTCTGATAAAGAAATGTGTTGTGTGAAAACATTTTCATTGAAAGATATGACAATGAAAGCCACGTATACTTGGAAATATGATCTAAGTGGACCAATGAGACTTGCTTCTATTTGTACATTTTTGGTTTTTGAAATATGCAGCAGTTGGGCAAGAGGTTTTTTTTCCACCTTAATTATTAGAAAAAAATCCAACACAGAGTAACTGAAACCAAGATTCCTATATGTTGATGACAAATAACAAATGTAAAGACAAAAAATGGCAAAGATCAAGGTCAATGTTTCTTGAACACACACCAACATCATAATTAAGCATGTGGCCAGAAAAAAGTTTTTTGAGTTTCGTATCTCGGAAAATGGAAGAAACCATTACAAAGTACTTACTCTTTGCTGTTTGTAGTGCTTAAACATTCTAATGCAGTGTTCGATGATAAATAACAAGTAAATGCCTCCTAGAGCAACAAGTCCTTTCAATACAGCATCATATTCTTCCAGAAACTTCTTAGACTCGTGTCCATGAGAATGTCCATGCCCATGTGCATGTTGATGACTGTGGTCATGTCCACCCTGAGACTATTGATAAGAATAACAAAAACTTCTAAACAAGTAATTAAAGATGCCATTTAAAATTTTGAGACTATAATCTCCTAGGACACACAAAAAAATACCTTTCCATTTCTAAAGTGGTTCTCTCAACATTATCTCACATAAATATATATATTAAGTAGCCTTTTCTTTAATTTTTCTGTATTCAGTGGCCTGGAAAGTATTACATTTCATGGTAACTCTAAAACAAAGACCACAAACTCAAATGGCTATAGGAGCTGATACACACTACAGTAAGAGAATCAAGCAGCATTACAATACTGAGAAGTGATGGGTCCTTTGTAAACCAAAGTGAACATGACCCAGATGCCTAGCATATAGTAAAAACAAATTCACCAGCGGGTCACAACCTGTGACTCCCTGTAATCTACCTTTTTCTTAAACTGATTATATTTTTATGTTTTCTCTTATAAATTAAAGAAGTGATGAGATGCTACCTGTGCTTCTACTGTGGAACATTAGAAGTATATATTCACATGTGTTTATTTTTCTACAGTTTAAAGCTTTAGCAAAAAATATAGAAATACTTTTTAATTGTGAGATGTACAAGTTCCACAATAATAATCTTAAAAATAAGAGATCTAGTCTTATGTATTTTCCTTCCTTATAACATTTATCTAGTTTTTCTCCATTTGCTAGGGGCCAGAAGAGGTTTCTAAACTTCTCAAAGAGAGTAAGACCATTTAAAAACGTAATAGCTGAGGCGCCTGGGTGGCTCAGTCAGTTAAGCATCCAACTTCGGCTTAGGTCATGATCTCACAGTTCGTGGGTTCAAGCCCCGCGTCGTGCTCTGTACTGACAGCTCAGAGCCTGGAGCCTGCTTCAGATTCTGTGTCTCCCTCTCTCTCTGCCTCTCCCTCGTTCACTCTCTGTCTCTGTCTCTCAAAATAAAATAAAGACATAAAAAAATTTTTTTTAATAAAAAAATAAAAACATAATAGCTTTAAGTAATTAATACTTAAAAAAATAGCACTTAAAGATTGTTCTCACTTCAATAAACTGTTCTTAATAGGCCCAGTTTTGAAATTTTGTGGCTATTCTTGATGATGGTAAAAAGAGAAAACAAGGGGTAGGAATAAAGGAAGAAATAATAACATAATCAATTTTTAAAAATTCACATTCACAGTTTAAGATTCGTTAATCAATTTCTTTAAGGCAGTGTCATACAGTATTCCAGATACCAAATCTGGGCTTCTCAGCCAATTCTTCTTGGTGAAGAAGGGGAAGAGAAGTATATAAAACACATAAATAACAATTCTGGCAGTGCCTGGCTGCCTCAGTTGGTAGAGTGTCCAACTCCTGATCTCTGGGTTGTGAGTTCGACCCCCACGCTAGGTGAGGAGATTACTTAAAAAATACAAATCTGTTTCCCAAATACTCCAAAGGAGGTGATAAGAATATTTTTTTAAATATTCAAACCTGTAATTTTACATTTGGAAAAGAAAAAGCCCCAGTGTTTTCATAATTTGAAGAGCAGTAACACTGGATAAAATACTGATAACAGATTTTAAATGGTTGATAAGCACGGTACCTGGAGTGTAGGCATGAGATATTATTAGAAGTGTCCTGAAATAGAAGAAAATAAGTGGTATGCCAGGAGAAAAGATAAATGGCCCCACATGTAAAGAGCTAAATGCCTATAATTGTTAACTGAATCTGTCAGCCTATTCTTGATCAAATACAGATGCCAGGGGCACACTGGCTCTATAGCACAATCACAAGACTGCTTGTATGTTTTTCTAATGGTTTTCCTGATATAGCATACAGAGAAAAATCAATGAGTGGTGTATCTTTTTAAGTATTCATTTTTGGAACTGCTAATAGAGCATTTTTTTTTTTTTAATTTCAGCTTTACTGAGGTTAAACTGACATAAGACTAGAAGATATTTAAAGTGTACATTGCGGTGATTTGGTTTGTGACGTTGTGGTAATACTGATGTTACCAATTTTTGTTGCTGTTTTAGAACCCAATGACAATTTATTTCAAAAAATATTGCTATTAAATCTATGCACATGGAAAAAATACTTCATCCTATAGGCAAATAAAACAAATACTAGGTAAGTGTTCTACAGCTTGCTAATGAAGGACCCTTTTAGCTTAAATACTTTTATTTTTATTTTTTTTAAAGATTAAAAAGATTGCTTACATGGGGCAGTAGATGAAGAAGGGCATCTCCACTCATTGTTCCTACAGCTAGTGCAACAAGGAATGTGAGAAGAAATTTGAAGCATCCTTGGTTAATGATGGGAACCAAGATCACGCCTAGCAAGGAAAGCAGGCTAATGACAGTGATAGAAATGATACCACAAATCCATGCTGTAGGAAAGAAATTAATAGTCAACATTAATATGACAATATAAACCAAAATACTCTAAAGAACAATAAACATAAGATAAATGAATCATGGAAGATAGATTACCTTACCCTGACTATGCTTTTAAGAGGTTTTACATTTTGGCACTGCTGTGTTTAAAAACAAAACAAAACAAATAACCACATAACCCTCTTGAATACTTTAAAAAAGAATTAAGAAGTTCAGGCCAAGTTATGAATTGTACCTTCAGTAACCCATCTTATTAGAAACAGGGATGTAAAATGACTTCAGGCTGTGATTCATTCTTAATATGTAGACTGTCAATAAAATTTTTACCATGTATAAAAGCAGAGCCATAGCAATAAAACTGCTCATTTAGAGAATACCATTATAAAACTCTCCTGTAAGCATTAGAGGAAGCCTAGTATAGTGTTCTGTTATCTTTGTAAATCTTTTAATACAAAGTTTAAGAAACTTAATACACCAGTCCAAAATGGAAGCATATTCACGAGATTAAAAAAAAAAAAGCCTTATTACTGGTACCACTTTTGCATTTTATTTCTTATTTTCACAAAGGATAATTCAGTCCTGTCCCCTTGATACTATCTTTACACTCCATAAGCAGTTCCAAACTCCTTTCCTCAATTTGGCTTTATGTATCATTTTCTACTTTGTAGAAATTACACTATATAATTTTGGGGGTTTTTGTTTTTTAAAGTTTATTTACTTTGAGAGAGTGGGAGAGGGAGAGATAGCACAAGCAAGGGGGGGAGAGGCAGAGAGAGGGAGAAGGAGAGAGAGAATCCCAGGCAGGCTCCACACTGTCAGTGAGGAGCCCCATGCAGGGCTTCAACACATGAACCACAAGGTCAGATGCTTAATTGACTGAGCCATCCAAGGGGCCCTCACCATATAACCTTAATTGAATCAGAACACAAGAAGAATGTTTTCACAATAGGATTTGTGAAAAACAGAAGTGTGATTGAAAAGGGGAATTCCGTGCACATTTATCTAGGCTATTCATATGCAGATTAGATACCAGACATAAGTGCCAGTGGTTCAGGTGATGGGGTTATTTTCATTTAAAAAGGGAGATTATTTTCTATTGTGGCCTAAAATGAAACAGAAATGTTTTGGTTTAAAAGTACTGTTTAGGAGCACCTGGGTGGCTCAGTGGGTTGGGCGGCCGACTTCGGCTCAGGTCATGATCTCGCAGTTTGTGAGTTTGAGCCCCGCGTCGGGCTCTGTGCTGGTGGCTCAGAGCCTGGAGCCTGCTTCAGATTCTGTGTCTCCTTCTCTCTCTGCCCTTCCCCTGCTCACACTCTGTCTCTCTGTCTCTCAAAGATAAATAAACATTAAAAAAAAAAAGAAAAAAATTTTTTAAATAAAAGTACTGTTTATTTCGACTTTTATCTATAGATAATTTCACTGAATAATGATAATTTTGTAAAGTTTTTCATCTAAAATGCTGTTTTTTCTCATCAAACCCAAAAGGACTATAATCTGATGAGAAATTTTATATTAAGTGTTCTAATAAGGGACAAAGGAAAATGCATTTCTTCAACAAGGTAAAAAAAATTTTCAAAGACAAAGAGAAGTAAGGATAGGTTAAGAAATGAAACTGTAATTGACCCACTAAATGCTGAGACTTTTCAATACAATTGTGTTTATCTGTTGGACATTTTAGTCACAATATCCAATAACATTAATACTATAAGCTAATTCTACACTAAGTTAGCTCACAGGATTAAAACGATAGGTCATCTACCACTAATGGAAGTTCTGTGGCTTATTCTCTAACAGATAATTTCTGATATAAACATGGGTAATCTAAAAGGCCAAAAGAAGATGGAAACACACAGCCAGAATCTGCATTTAGTGGCTTTAATCCTTGCGATTTGGGAGCAAGGAAGAGGAAAAGGGAAAAGATACATTATGAAGGCAACATTGTTAGTGAAACCAAAAGATAAGATGTGGATTCCCCAAACTACTGTTGAGACTATAAGGTACAAGGAACTAAGGTCAAAAACTCTATTCTAGAAAGAAAATAGAAAGTCAAAAAAGGTTTAAAAGTTGACTTTACTAATGATAACCAAGTCCGTTTATCTCTGTGCCCCAAGCACGGTCAGGAACAATAAAATCAATGGGAGAGCCTGAGGAAATAGGTTGCAGTAAAGTAGCCATACGTCTACATAAATGCAGGGATTCAATAAAAGTTATTGGCCAACAAAGGAGTGTCAAAACGACCACAGCTCTGTAGCTCCAACCATACTAATAGGGAAAAAATGGACAGAAGATACCTGTGTTAACTAAATGGGACAAACTGAGGCTGGTAACAAATACATTAACCTGAAGATAATATGTCTCCTATATTAATATACAACTCTCCCTTCCAAAATATGTTTTTTCTTACTTTGGCAGTAATTCATTTTAGAAGCACTTTATCTCAAAACAACCAGCAATTTCAATTAAGAACTTAAAGAAAAACAGTACTAAAAATGACCTTAAAAAGCCAGTAATTCATATTCCAAGATACTCTATATATCCTCACTGATATATATGGATAGGGATAGCCAAAGCTATAGATGAGACCTAAATATAGTATAAAGAGTAATCAAAATTGATAACTTCTCATAATTATTAAAACTTTGTATTAATCAGAATTATTTTGGTCAGAACTGCACTGGAATTAAGCACCAAAGCTGTCCAATAGAAGTATTTCTTATTTTATACGTACATCCCAACGTCTAAGAAAATTCATATAACCAGATTAAGATGCTAAATTAGATCCACATTTACCAAAATCTAGTTGGGTAACTCTTATTTAACCCGATCTTTCCTTTTTTTTTTCTTTAGGGTACTATTATATTCTACATTGGGAAATACACATTCATTCATCTTTGGATTTGCCCTTTAAGGTATCTACAATAGAAATTAAATTTCTAAATCTATTATAAAGAGTATACCATTAATTTGATAAAATAGACATTTGAGATGATTAACAATTTATACAAAATAATTTAACAAACTAATAAAATATTAGCATTAGGAGCATATTTTATAATTTGACCTTATTAGATTATAGAATTTAAGATCCTAGGGGAGCCTGGGTGGCACAGTCAGTTAAGAGTCCAACTCCTGACTTCAGCTCAGGTCACCATCTATCTCACGGTTTGGAAGTTCAAGCCTCGCAATGGGCCCCACACTAACAGTGCAGAGCCTTCTTGGGATTCACTCTCTGCCCCACCGTTGCATGCGCACTTCTCTCTCTCAAAATAAATAAACGTAAAAAAAAAGAATTTAAGACTCTATTAAGCCATCATATATTCTTATAAGCATATTTATAAAAATCTAATTAAAGAGAGTTGAGAAAAAATGTGATTCTATTTCTTAATCACAAAAATTATATCTGAAAATAAACATTATTCTAAGCAAATATTTCCTTTCTAAATTTCCCATATTAACTTCTGGCTAAGGATGTTCTGAATGTGAAGAAAAGTCCAAGAAAGAGTCTATGAAGCCATAAACACTTTGCAATGATCTGAGATGACTTATAATTTCAAATGACTTTTGGTTAATTAGCTAAAAACCAAGTTACCAAATGACAAATCAACCAAAATTCAATTCAGTGAAAATCAATGTGCCAATATGACAGGTGAGCTAAATATATCGTAACCCAACACCAATAACAAACAGACTGACACATTAAATTAGCCAAATGCTTACACAAATAGCTGGGGGAGGGTCTGAGTGTGAAAGGGTGTATGAATTCACACGTGCACAAATTAGTACATGTCACATATTACACACTCCCAGGTATAATTTCTTACGTATCAGCTCTGAAATCATCTTTCTCATACACCTGAGAAAGCAAATCTATGAACTAAGAAATACTTGAGAGAAGCCAATTATTATGATTAGAAAATCTTTAGCATTTCTGATATTTGACATCTGAAACTCAGAAAATACAAGAAAACATAACCCCACAAAGGAAAAAGCCTTACATAAGTCAATCCAGCATTGGCACTGCCCAACTTCAGGGTTCCCATCCTGGTTCTATCTTTAAGGGAATGCCATTTACTTAAAATAAAATGTGAATGATGTCGCTTGGAATCAGGGAAATGGTATCACATCGAGCTTGGTCAGTGGTCCCTCCAAAAGAAGTTGATACACACACATACACATACACACATGCACACACACTCTCTAAAAAATAATTAATACAAATGCTTTTGGTTTTCTGGTCACTTGGGTCAAATGATCAATAAATTGGTTATTGACCAACAACAAAAGCCAAGAATCAGAAAAAGACTAAGCTCTTAAAGTTAAAATAATCTGTGTAACTCTGAACACTTTATATAACTTTTCTGAAATTAAAGAGTTTTCTCATTTTTCCAACTAGAGGATATGTTTAGTATGCATGCTACCTTCAAAAGATTTTTTAATTGATTAAAAAAAATAAATTCCAGGACTAAAAAGGATCCTAACATATTTTGTACAAAAAAATGGAGCACAACTGAGAATATTATAATTATTCCTCCATATATACGTTGCCTGTATTAACAGAGTTAGAAATTATAAAAAATATTTTCAAAGATGTCAATTACTCTGCCACCTTAAAAAAGTAATTTTTCCAATTCCTTGTTTACCAGTAAGCTACTTGAACTGGCACTGTAACTGCTATCTTCATGCAGTAATAGCTAGAAAGAACTTTAATAATCTACACGAGCATTCCTCAAACTGTGCTCATCTAATTCTCAGGGGTATTCCAAGGGGAGGGAGGGGAGAATTTAATAATCAAAAAGATCTGGTAATACTTGGTTAAACAAGTTCCCTCAGAGTCTCTACCAGTTTAATAAGCAATATGAATCTCTGCAAGGGGAATACAATATGCAGCATTTTTCTAACTCATTTGATCATGGAACCTATTAGTATATCTCAGTGAACCAGGATCCTACAAAGCATGATTTGGAAAATGCTAATGTAGACCAATGTCATTCTACTTTACAGATTTACATACTGGGGCACAGAGATGTTAAATGTTAAATAGTGTGAGTTCACACCTACTAGAATGGCTATTTAACAAAAAAGAAAAAAAGAAAAACACATGTTGGAGGTACACTGCTGGTAGGAATGTAAAATGGCACAGCCGACTGGTAATTCCTCAAAATGCTAAATGGAATCACCTAAAATGACCCAGGAATTCCACTCCTACATGTATACCCCCAAACAATTGAAAGCAGAGACTCAAATACTAGTATGCCTATGTCCATTACAGTATTACTCACAATAGCCAAAAAGGTGGGAAAAAACAAGTGTCCATCAATGCATGAATGGATTAACAAAAAGTGGTATTTACATGCAATGGGAAATGACTCAGCCATAAAAAGAAATAAAGTTCCAATATATGTTACAGTATGGATGAACCTTGAAAATTATGGGGAGTGAAAAACACCAGACAGAGAAGATAACTATGGTATGATTCTACTTATATGAACTATCTAGAATAGAATAGTTAAATTCAGAAACAAAAAAGATAAGAAGTTACTAAAGGTTGGGATTAAGAGGAAATGAAGATTTGTTACTTAATGGGTACACAGTTTCTATTTGGAGTGATAAAAAAATTTTTAGGGGGCCTGTGTGGCTCAGTCAGTTAAGCAATCAACTCTTGATTTTGGCTCAGGTCATGATCTCACAGGTTTGTGAGTTCAAACCCTGCATCAGGCTCTGTGCTGACAGCACGGAACCTGCTTGGAATTCTCTGTCTCCCCCTCTCTTTGCCCCTCCCCTGCTCATACGTGAGCTCTCTCTCTCAAAAATAAACTTAAAAAAATTATTTTTTTAATAGATAGCCTGGTTGGCTCAGTTGGTGGAGTGTATGACTCTTGATCTCAGGGTTGTGAGTGCAAGCTGGGTGCAGAGAATTACTTAAAAATAAAATCTTTAGGGGTGCCTGGGTGGCTCAGTCGGTTAAGTGACCGACTTCAGCTCAGGTCATGATCTCACAGTCTGTGGGTTCAAGCCCTGCATCAGGCTCTGTGCTGACAGCTCAGAGCCTGGAGCCTGCTTCACATTCGGCGTCTCCCTCTCTCTCTGCCCCTCCCCTGCTCACTCTCTGTCTCTCAAAATAAAAAAATAAAAAGACATAAAAAATTTTAAAAAATAAAATCTTTAAAAGAACAGTTTGATGGTTGCACAACATTGTGAATATAATAAATGCCACTGATTTGTACACTTCAGTGGTTAAAACGGCAAATCTTATATATATCTTAACATAATAAAAAATAATTAAATAGCTAGCTAAGGTGGCAAAGTAAAAACTAAACCAAAAGTTCTCTGTTAATCCAGTTTTCGCCATTAAACTACAGTATTTTCAGATAATTCTTGGCCAAGTGATTTATTAGTTATGTATTTACTTCACAGAGGTGGCTTCGCATAAAGGAAGATCTATAAGAAAAATAGATCTAAACATGAAAGTAAGAAGAAATACTAATTCCAGTAATTCAAATGGCAATCAGTCTTTCAAAATTTGAACCAATTAGGATAGGGGAGGGACAAAAGATTACTACAAAACAAACATTACATGAAATCATCAGAATATACTATTTATTTCAATGTCACCTAAAAATACATACGAGAGTAAAGTTAAAATATTTATGTCCCATCTAACATAAATTACCACTTATTTTTGGCAGTGCTAAGAAATAAGAGCTATGAAGCTGTATTTCCCATTTCAGATAAATCAGAAAATTGTCGGGTATTTTCTACAGATTGCGAGCTTTCCATCATACCTATTTCCTTAGCAGAACAGTCCTACTATCTCTCACAAGTGTGGTTATTACAGATACATGTCTTCTTATACTGATTTATTGTTAAGTTTTTAAAAGTAATTTTAGCTTTCTAGCACCAAAATTTTAATTGTCCCTTTACAACTTGTAAATCTTCTTCGAGGACAATTCCAATCCTTTTGACCTATGAGAAGTCAAATTGTTTTGATTTTATTGTACTTGAAATATTTTCCCATACTATTTATAAACACATTTTTAGAATTAATAACATTTATATTTAAGCTTACATAAATGCTACCATAATTTTCTACGTATAGAAAAACAATTTAGGTAATAAAATTTCTAACCAAATTATTGTACTTTTAAAATCACAACTTGTTTAATATATAACCAAAAAAAAAAAAAATCCAAAACAACAACAAAAAAAAAACAAACAATAAAAGGCATCTTTTCTAAAACTTAGGCCAAGCAACAAAACACAAAATATTAAATACAACTAGCAAATGTTTCCTTTATTTGTACCCAAGATACCATATACAATAAAAAACGTTAAATGTCTGAAACAAGCTTCACTTATTCTGCAAATTAGGTTGCTTAAAACGTTAAAGGTCTTCAGGCTTAGTTATTCACCAACTCCTTTTCTCATTATCTAGAGAGAAAACGCATTCTTTTAAAAAGAAGCGCTCATCTGTGGAAACTTTCTAATTAACTCGGTTCAAAGCATGTGCAAGATGGCAGTTTTCTACACTGTTTCAGCATTTTAATTGGCAGAAAATGCTTAGCGGCCTATTCACAACCCCCCTTGGTAATTAAGCTAGGGTCAACTCTATGACTAAATGAGCCAATCTTGTGAAACAAACGATTTCTACCATACACAGTATACGGCATACTTGCTTTACAGCCGTCTTTGAACAGTAATGAGGTAGTAGCTGTGTCACTAGGGGAGATTTATATAGAACAAGTTAACCTTTCTTAATGGTGCAGCAGTCATTAAAAATAATTACTAGCAGGGCATTCTCTCTAACAATTATTAACATCTATCAGGACATAGTTAATTCAAGCTTCATTTCTGACAGTGCTAATAACCACCTGCAAACAACTAATCAATATACACTATTAGTTATGTATCTGCTTTCAAAGCTGGGATCATTTCCTCTAAGGCTTTTTAGATGGAATAAACTGTAATTTTCAATATTATGACGGTCAAGCATCTGTCAACACCTTTGTTAAAATATATAGATGATGTCAATATTATAACAGAAAAATCTGTCATAATCCAGTTGATATAATAACTAGAGTTTCTCAGAAGTCTTAAAAATAAAAAGAGCCTACTAGTTTTAACTCTAGATGTGACAATCTTGTCAGTCTCTGTTTTTCCACGTAAAGAACAATGTGTTTTATTTTTAATGTAAATCAAATAATCTCAGGCTGAGCTTCTCCTTTCCTCCCACCTCAGTGAGAATTTACAAGTACCAGAGACAGACTGTAGTTCTCAAGGTGTTTGCTCATCTACAAAGGTCACTGAACATGAAGCCAGCAAAGGGAACATATTTTATCTGTCCAAAGACGAGAATTCAAAGCTACGAGGTGGACTAACTTTCTCTGGCTTACTGAATGAGTACTACCTAATGAGACTATTATTCTTGGGTGTTTTTGTTTTGTTTTACTAATCTATACTTACACCAATACTTACCTCTACCGCTTTCTTGTCTCTGCATTACCTGTCAAAACACTACCAAATATAACTAAACATAACTCTCTGTATCTCTCCGTCACACTTATGCTAGCAAAGTGGACTTTAGAACCTTTTTAGCAGAAGCAATGGAGAGCGGCATAGAGGTTACAATGAAAGGCTGCAGATGGGGATTGCTCTAGTTAATATCACAGCTCTGCTACCTGGCAGCTCTGTGACTTTGGGCAAGTTACTTAACTTCTTTCCAAAGCCTCCTTTCCTCAGCAAACAGAAGTAAATAAAAATTCCCATCTCATGGGTTTAACAAATTAAATATCCTTGTAAAAGTATTCAGAATAGTACATAGTAAGGTTCTAATAAATACAGGCCATAATGACTAATTTATCTGTTCTAAAGTTATTTTCCTATTGCAAAGAAATTACCAATAGGTAGGTACCTATAAGACTTACTTTGTTTTGTATTGAGAGCATTTCCTTTCACTTTAACTCTTTCAAGCTCTAAGGAATATCTATCTCCATTCCAAATAAAACCCATATATATATATGGAACATGATACTCTTACATATGTCTACTATACTCCTGTGCTATGAAAAATTTTTAAATTCTGCCTTTTCCACCTTTTATCTTGTCAAAATTTCATTTTTGGCCCATATTCACACATATTAACTTAGTCTCTTTCATTACCATGTAATAGTCCCACTCTACCTTTGGCATTTCAACCAGAACTGCCTTCATCGTGATTTTGCACATGATGAAATTCATGAGACTTCTACTCATTCTAAGACCGTATTATCAAAGTACACTACCAGGCTGATGGATACACAAATGACCCTTAAACACTGTGGGGTTAGGGGACAAACCCCTGCCCCTGCATGTGTAGCCAAAACTCCAAGTATAGCTTTTAACTCCCCCCCCCAAATTTAACTATTAATAACCTACTGCTGATGGAAAGCCTTGCCGTTAACATAAACAACACATATTTTGTATATGTGTTATATACTTTATTCTTAAAATATCTGACTTTTCCTGAATTTCTTCAGTATTTCTAGGCTACTCGGTTTACCTGTGATTTTTTTCAAATTGTTGCAAACCTCCAAGAAACTAATTTATTTATTGAAAAATATCTGCATACAAGAATAGACACACAGTTCAAATCTGTGTTGTTCAAAGGTTAACTGTATTCATAAAATAATCTTCAAAGATTCATTTTCAACAAGTGTCTTTCCTTGTTATAGATTAAGTAATTTATTTATTCAATCAATATGTGAGCACCTTCTTTTTGTTCAAAGTACCCTTTATCTGCTTAGGCATTAGAGATGATGAGATGAAAGACCTGGTCACTTCCTTTAAGTAGCTGAAGTCCACAACAAAAACAGATAACAAATCCAGTTATTAAAATCCCTCAAGCTCTGTATTATAATGGAGACATCCAGAGAGTGTCAAGGAAGGGGACTTAATTAAGCCTAGGATGGTTAATAAGTTATCCCAGAGGGTCTAACCCTTGAGCTGAATCTTTGAGAAATCATAGTAGTCACTCAAGTAGAAAGGTTTAGAATGAGAAAAGGCAGAGATAAATGAGGGAAAAACAGTATAATCTGTCATTAGGAGTTTGTTACAGTTATGGCTGAGAGTAAATAAATGAATGGTGGGAGGACACCAGGCTGGCTCAGTTAGTAGAGCACTCAAGTCTTGATATGAGAGTCATGAGTTAGAACCCCACATTGGATGTAGAAGAGCTTACTAAAAAGAATGGTGAGGGATAAGGATGGAGAGGTAGGTAGGTAAGTAGGTAGGTAGGCAGGGATCATATCCTGGAAAGCCTGATTGGCCAAGTAAAGGACTCTGAAATTTGAACAATTTAGCTATAAGGCAGTTTCCTAAAATATAGGAGAAAAAAAAACTAGCACATCACTTCAAATCTATGTTCTCTAGGGACACCTGAGTGGCTCAGTTGGCTGACTGTCTGACTCTCCATTTTAGCTCAGGTCATGAACTCAGTTTGTGAGTCTGAGGCCCACACTGGGCTCCATGCTATTAATGTGGAGTCTGCTTGGGATTCTCTCACCCTCTTCTCTACCTGCCCTTCTCTCTCTCTCAAAAAAATAAAAAATCAATATTCTTATAGATATTACTGCTTATACTATAAAAGATCTAAATAAAAATATTAGAGGGGCTCCTGGGTGGCTCAGTTGGTTGAGCATCTCACTTCAGCTCAGGTCATGATCTCAACAGCTTGTGAGTTAGAACCCCGCATCATCCTCTGTGTTGACAGCTCAGAGCCTGGAGCCTGCTTCAGATTCTGTGTCTCCCTCTCTCTCTCTGCCCTTCCCTGCTTGTGTTCTGTCTCTGTCTCTCAAAAATAAACAAACACTGAAGAAATTTTAAAAATATTAGAGATCTAATGAAAAGTACTGAATAGTGTAAAGATACATGACAAAAATCATAAAAGTAATATCAGAATTAACTAAATCTAGTAGATAATAGCATAGTTATTAACTGACCAAAGGATTTATCAGACAAACCTTACGGGTGGTGGGCTCTACCATTTATTAGGCCTGGGAAAGGTAGGCAAATTACTAAACTTGTCTACACCAGTTTCCGTATCTGCAAGAACAAGAATCATATAATAGCTCCCTCATATAATCATTTGTTAAAATTTAGCAGGGGAAAAAAACATGTGAAACACTTAGCACATGGATAGCAAAATGATTAAATTCCCTCGGCTTGAATCCCAGCATTATCACAGACTAGCTCTGAGACTGTGGGAAAGTTATAAGGAGAACATTCTCTACCTTATAAAACTGCTGTTGAAGAATAAAAGTCATTGACTTTAGAAGAGCGCCTACGATATGTGTTTATTAACAAAAGCATGTCAGCTATCACTAAAAAGAAAACCTCTTACGTCAGACAATCTCATCTGTATTCTAGAAAGGGAAGGTTATGAAGTTATTCAACCATTTAATCAAGAACCAAGAAGGACCTGAACTAAAGCTATAATGGAGTGGATAGAGTTGGAAGGTATTTAGGAGAAGACTCAAATGGACTTGACAACTGATTATAAAAGGGAAAAAAAGGAAACAAAAACAAAAGCCATAAGGGAAAAAGTTCAAAGACTTTCAGATTTTGTCGAAAAAACAGTTGTTACAGTTTAAGGGCTTCAGTAAGAAGAACAAAGTTTTTGCGGAGTAGAAATTTTTGGAAATCTCAAGGGGAGGTACCTGTGAACATCAAAGTGGAGCTATGTAGCCCACCTAATATGGTTTTTAAAAAGCCTAGATGGGGCACCTGGGTGGCCCAGTCGGTTAAGTATCCAACTTCAGTTCAGGTCATAATCTCACGGTTCGTGAGTTTGAGCCCCACATCCGGCTCTGTGCTGACAGCAGACAGCCTGAAGCCTGCTTCAGATTCTGTGCCTCCCTCTCTCTCCCCTGCTCGCATTCTGTGTCTCTCTGTCTCTTAAAAATAAATAAACATTAAAAAAAAAAAAAAAGCCTACAAAGAATTTTAACAACAGTTGCAGTCTTTTGTTGAAGCTCTCTATAAAACTGCCCACAATGAATTCATGTGCCAATCATTGGCATTTCTGAAACATTCATAGAACTTTACCACACTGGCTTCCCTTTTTACTCCCTTATAATCTTAGCTTTTTATCAGAGGCCGTCAACCCTGCTAAAAAGTTAAGTAAATATAACACCAAATGACTTTAATTAATGGCCCCAATATTTACATTCGCCCATCAAGAAAAATCCATTTTATTGCAAACCTATAATCTCCTTTTTAATCTAGTTCCCTATAGAGAGCCAAACTTTCCTCCAGAATACCAGAAAGGGAAAAGTAAGCTGCACTGTGCCTCTTGTCTAGCCCCAAACCTTTTTAAATACTCATATCTAAGCCTGACTAAACACTGAAAGTCACCCAAAGGAAGACAATAATTTGAAATTACAGTACTTTCTAATTCAATTACATTAAAAAAAATAAGTACAGAGACTATTTTGAGGGGAAAAAAAACTTAAATCTTTCTTACCTGATGCCCCTATATGTGCCTTATCTTCAGGAACCTGATTTTTATCTTTATTTAAATCTTCAACTAAAAGTTTGTCAAAATGCTCAATACAAAGTCTGCTGTCGATCTGATATAATAAAGCAGGGCAAAGGTATGTAAATAAATCAGGTGAGATCGGAGAATTGGCACCATGACCATAGTATTTTAACAACTGAGTGACGTTCAAACACTGCAAGGGAATTGACAAAACAAATTAAGTAAGAGTACTTTAAGAAGATTACGCAGAAAAAGAAATTACCATATAATAAAAAATATTCTAAATATTATTTGAAAATAATCTGTAATATAGATAACTATTACAAATAAAGCTTTCTTTTAAGAATTTATGATGGAAATATACTGAACTTCATAACCCAAGCCTTTTTATGGACTTTAGCCATTCTTCCACTCCAATACATGAAAGATAATGACTTTCTCGGTAACTGATAAAAATTACAACCATATTCGTCAGGGGTGAGGAGAAAAATCACCTCCCTATTCAAAGTGCAATCATCAATCACTCAAGATTCTTACTTGTCAAACAGATGCAAAGTACTTAATAACTTTATATTAAAATATACCATAATATGGGGCACCTGGGTGGCTTACTCGGTTAAGTATCCGACTTCAGCTCAGGTCATGATCTCACGATTCGTGAGTTTGAGCCCCATGTCAGGCTCTGTGCTGACAGCTCAGAGCCTGGAGCCTGTTTCAGATTCTGTGTCTCCCTCTCTCTCTGCCTCTCCCCTGCTCACACTCTGTGTGTGTGTGTGTGTGTGTGTGTCTCAAAAATAAACATTTAAAATATTAAAATATATATATACCATAATACAGATATTTTCACTACCTAAGGTACCCCAAGAAAATATTGCATTGGGGAATTCTAGCCTAATGCTAAAAGAGGAAGATAAAAGAATGCAGCTTCATCCACCAGTACGTTTAAGGACAAAACAAAACAAAGCAGAAAACACATAGCCAACAAGTTTGGACCTATCATATATCAAATATCTAAAATGAAAGCAAAGGATGGTAGTGCTTTTCTTCTCTCCACACATAATACACTTCGGTTGTATGCTTGTTTACTGATTTGCTACCTCATTATATGATTTTATTATGGTATAAAAACAAAATCAAAACATACAAACAAAAAAATGATTCTTCTCAGGTCTTAACATGAGGTACTCCTCTATCTAGTGCACAGAACATTTCTAGAAATCCTGAGAGAATTTCCAACATGCATCAAACCTGTGAGGATATAAAACAACATGTCTGACTGATATAGACCCCACAAGTCTGGCAGAAAGAATATGATAATGCCTGGTTATTGTCAACAAATGCTTCTAAGACATTATCTAAAGTAATAAATAAAATCACTTCTTTACAAATACACTAAGATTTTAAAATATAAGTGATTTTAAAATCAGTGTTTATAACTGCTAAAAACCAGTATCTGATTACTTATCCAAGGAAGAAACACAAAGATATTTCCATAGATGCAAAACATATTTCAGTAACAGAAACAGAAACAGCAAAGGGCGGAGTCATTTTCCATATTAAATGGTGCTTTTTATACATATGAATAAATTCAACAATTTCTCAACTTTATTAATAAGAATACTAAAAATTAAAATTAAACAGGAATGTTGATATACCTTTAATGAAACAAAAATGTGTATAAGGCAAATAGTTAAAAAAAATCAGGAAGGAACCAATCAAATATAAAAGTATTCCAAAGAACATGAAAATTTTAAAAGAAAGCACAAACATCCCATTACTAATGGACCTTCCTGTTATTTTATCTTTTTGCATTCACCCTAAATCTGTCAAAGAGCATGAGAAAAGATTAATTACAAGGAAGTAGGATCTATGTATCATAAAGTGACACAGAGAAAACAAACCTACCATATATACAAAATACCTGACTTTGGAGCTACATCAATGACTGGGAACCATTCTGTAGTTAATTCATTAAATTAATGATTACATAAAAGAAAATGCCTAGTCAGTTTCCAACAGGACAGGCTGAACACAAGAGGCTTCAATTTTCAAGTATCTAGAAACCGACTAACAGTAACAAAATGAAAATACCTTGGGAAGTCAAAACAAGTCATAAGCAATAAAATAAAATAATGAATACGTGTTCTAACAACCTTTGAACATTTAGATTTGAGGGATCCAATTTTGAGAATGCAAGTGAAAATCCAGATAAAAAACTTTAATCTGACTTTAGTATCTTTAATATCTTCAAGTATTTTGTTCATGAACATTATCTGGAAATAAGTTTGAATATGACTATTTTCCACTGTTCCTTCTCTTTTTACCTAAAATACTCCACAATTATCTGAGAATTATGGAGCAACCATCTCTTCACACCTACCTCATGCTGACGGTCATCTTCATTATGATCTTTGTGAGTAGCAGCTGAATAAATTGCACTTTTTTTAACATGTGGTGCTTCTCGCTTCCTAGTATGTCGAAGTTCACCTTCATTATCAGGATTAAGATCTTGGTGTCCATGACCAGGATCATGACCATTATGTTCTGGAAGGCGTACGTGAGAATGACTTGGGTTATGTACACGATCAGGTTTGTGGACCCGATTATGCTCATACTGTTCACCCTGATCATGGTTGGGGGGGAAACCTGGTGTAATAACCTCAGAATTTTCGTTACTTTTCTTCCCTTTTCTCTTCCTCTTTCCTTTTGGTAGCTTACTTTCAGATTGTTCCTGTGTTTTATTGGTCTCTGTGGAGGGTTCATGGCTAGGCTCTCCACGCTCACTGTGAGCAATGGAATCATTAGGAAAATGGCGAGTGGTGTTATGATCAAGGTGGTGGTGCAAACAATGGTGATGACATAAGCGATGATTACGGTCATGCATATGTTTATCATCAGATTTGACAGATACTTCAATTGTCTCTTTCTCTGGATCACACTTATGGTTTCTTTTTGTTGATACACTAGTCACAGTTTGATTTTCTGAACTTAAATGATTGTGGGAATGCTGGTGGTTATGGGAGTGAAAATGCTTTCCCTCTTGAACTGCCAAAATATCTAAGTGAGAAACATGATCGTGGCCAAGATCCTCATGATTAATCTCAACTACTTTTATCTCTCCAAGGCCCAAGTTTGTTAGAAGTTTCTCCAGACCAAAAAAGGATAATCTTCCATTTTCACCATAACGGTCAAAAAGTTTTTCAATATAATATTTTTTTTCATTTTCAGCATCCAGCACTGAAAATTTGCTTGACTCCGATTCTGTCATTCCACGACGATGTCTGTGATGTTCTTCAGAACCATGGTCATGTTCTTCATGGCAATGGTTGCAGTGATGGAAAATAAATGTCAGCAAACAAATGAGGCAAAATTTTGTGTGCATATGTACCTTCATTTCTATTTTTCCTAAAGGGAATTAAAAAGAGAGGCAAGTATTAGTTCATACTTAGACACATTCAAAATAATCATAAACTCTCCAGAAACTGCCAATCAACTAGGCAAATGTTTTACCACATTTCTTTCATGACTATAAATCATTCTTTCCTTCTTCAATTCCCTATAAAAATGGCCCCTTTTAATTTATCAAAAGTGTACAACCCTTCAAATTAGTACAAATTGCTCAAGACTCCATCTATAAGACTATTCTGACTCTGCAAAACATGTAGGAGTCTACTATATAGTTATACAGAAACTGTTGGCTTCCTTCTTATCTGGTCGTTTACAAGGACCTGGGCAGTACAGTAAGAAAATGAAACAGAATGATAAAATGTATAAAAATCAGAAAGATGGGCACCCGGGTGGCTCAGTCAGTTAAGTGTCCAACTTTTGATTTTTGGCTCAGGTCACGATTTCACAGGTTCCTCAGTTTGAGACCCACATCAGGCTCTGAGCTGACAGTGCAGAGACTGCTTGGGACTCTCTCTCCCTCGCTCTCCGCCCTTCCCCTGCTAGTATGCTCTCTCTCTCCCTGTCTCAAAATAAGTAAACTTAAAAAAAGAAAGAAAGAAAAATGTCATTATTCACAAATCATAGGATTGGGTATATATAGAAAATTCAAAAGAATCTATAAGAATTAATAAATTACTTCAGCATAATTGCCATATATAAAGACAATAACCTAAAATCAATTTTACTTCTATATACTAGCAATCATTAGAAACTGAAATTAGAAAATAGTATCATTAAAGTATCAAATGGCTAGGAATAAATCTAACAAAAGAGGTACAAGACCTTTACATAAATGAAAGATCACATATTACTGAGACAAGTGGAAGACCTAAATAAATGGCCACAGGATGTTTATAATTGGATGTGATACAGATCCAATGTAATGTCAATCAAATTCCCCAAAGAAAGTTTGTGAAAATTGATGAGGTACTTTTAATATTTATGTGGAAATAGTGAAGTCCAAGAATGGCCAAGACACTCATGAAGAACAAGATAAGAACACTCACTCTACCAACTACTAAAGACAGTGTGGTATTTGATGGAAGAACAAACAAACAAATATACCTAAGAAACAAAGCACAAATCTAAAAATAGTAAAGATTCTCTCTTCCTTGGTGGTCAACTCGATTTCCATTTGAAAGAAATAAAACTTGACCCCTACTTTACACTATATATAAAATCAATTCAGACAGATTATAAACCTAAATCTAAAACAATAAATGTTAAAACAATAGAGTGTCCAGATCTGTCTTCAATATGGTAGCTACTACCCACATATGGCTAAATTTAAACTGCCTTCAATTAAAAATCCAGCTTCTCAGGGGCACCTGGGTCGTTCAGTCAGTTAAGTGTCCAACTCTTGGTTTCGGCTTGGATCATGGTTCATGGGTTCAAGCCCCATGTCAGGCTCTGTGCTGACTGTGCAGAGCCTGCTTGGGATTCTCTTTCTCTCTGCCCCTCCCCTGCTCACACTCTTTCTCTCTCTCTCTCAAAAAAAAAAAAAATCAGCTTCTCAATCACCCTCACTGCATTTTCAAAGCTCAATGGACACTTTCAGCTCATGACTACTATACTGGACGGTGTAGATACAGAACATGTCCATCATCAGAGAGAGTTCTATTGTACAGCACACTTCTAGAATATAGAAATGCAATGTGAGTCAATTATGTAATTTTAAATTTTTCTAGGAAAAGCAGGTCATTTTCATATGTTATTTAACTCCCTATATATACAAAATGTGATCATCTCAACGTGTAATATAAAAATTATTAATATGATTTTGACATTCTTTTTTAATACTATGTTCACTGAAATCCAGCATGCATTTTACACTTAGAGAACATCTTTATTCAGACTAGCCACACTTCAAGTGCTCAATACCGCATGTGGCTACTGGCTACTGTACTGAAAAGTGTAGAACTAGAAGATTTATTCAGGAGATTACCTTTAAGACTTTCAAGATAGAACATAAAAAACATTATAAAAGGAAAAATGACAAGGTAGAGTACAATTAAAATTCAGGTCTGTTCATCAAGAGATTTCATTAAGAGATGAAAAAAGGCAAGCCACAGATCCATAAAAAAGGGGAGGGCGTGCTTGGCTGGTTCAGACGGTAGACATGCCAATTCTTGATATTGCGGGTGTGGGTTTGAGCCCCAGGTTGGTGTAAAGATTACTTAAAAATAAAATCTTAATAAAAAAATAAAAGGCAAGTCACAGATTGAGAAAAGATTATCACAATGTTACCAGTCAAGAATATATAAGGAATTTCTACAAGGCAATATGAAAATTATGAGACAACTCAGTGGAAAAATAGGCAGGAAGTCTGAACAGGCATTTTGTAAGAAGACAGCCAAATTACCAAGCATATGAAAAGATTCTCAACCTCAATAGTTATCAGAGAAATATAACTGAAAATCACACTTAGTTATTACTATATACCCACCAGAATGAATAAAATACAAAAGATGTAGGTAAGAATATAGAGTTAACTAGAATTTGAATGGTGCTGCTGGTGGGACTGACGATACATTGGCATCTTTTGGAAAAATGCTTGACAGGATCTCCCAGAAGTTAAACAATAAGCATATCCACTCACACAGCACTTCTACTCCTGGGTATACATTCAACAGAAATGCATGCACAGGGACACCAAAAGACATGAACATGAAAATTAATACAATTATCATTCATCATATCTTAAAACAGGAAAAAAGGTCTAATGTTCGTCAACAGAATAATCTTACAATAGAATACTATACAGAATGAAAATGAAATTACAGCTTCACAAATTAACACAAATAAATCTCACAAACATGAGCATGTACAAAAGATGGCAATCACTAAAGAGACCATAGTGTATAATTCTATTTATATAAAGTTAAAAACGAGTAAAACTAAACCAAGATAATGACTTTTTTTTTTCTTAGAGATTTTACTCTGAAGTAATCTCTACACCCAACATGGGGCTTAAACTCATAACTCTGAGATCAAGAGTTGCATGCTCTACCAACCGAGCCAGCAAGGCACCCCAATGACAACTTTTTGAAAGGAATTGGGAAGTGAGGTAACTGAATAATGGTTACACAAATATGCTTACTTTGTGATAATTCATTGTATTTATACTCTGTGTACTTTTCTGTATACATACTGTATTTAAATTAAAAAGCTTTCTAAAAATAAAATTTTGGGGCACCTGGGTAGTTTAGTTGGTTGGTTGAGTGTCCAACTCTTGATTTCAGCTCAGGTTATGATCCCAGGGTCATAGGATTGACTCCATGTCGGGCTTTGTGCTAAGTGTGGAGCCTGCTTGGGATCCTCTCTCTCCCTCTGCCCCTCTCCCGGCTCACACTTGCACTCTCTCTCTCTAAAAGAAAAAATTTAAAAATTGAAAAAAGAACTTTCTTCAGTGAAAACCAATTAGAAAATTTATTAGCAAAAATTTTAAGGCTTCTAGAAATAAACAGAACAAGACCATTAAAAAAAAGAAATGTATAAGACATTATGGAAGGAAAGTAAAGAAGAACTGCAAAAACTAGAGAAAGACACCACCTACATAGATGAGACATAAGACACAGAAGTCTTCCCAAGTGTACATACAGATTTAATGCAGCATTAAAGTATTAGTAGCTATTTGTCTTTGGTGAGACTGCATAAGCTTATCCAAAAATTCATATGAAGAGCAAAAACCCAAGGAAAACAAAACAATTCAAAGATTAGCAAGGTAATAAAGACTGATTTATTTATAAAGTTACACTAACTAAAATAACACAGAAGTGGCACAGGAACAGAAAAGGCACCAGACAAGAGACTTCAGAAAGAAAATCAATAGTACAGATTGTGAATAAATGGTTCTTCTTCTCACCGTACACAAAAATGAGCTCCAAAAGGAACAAAGACCTAAATGTGAAAAGTAAAATTCTTTACAAGGTTTAGAAGAAAATTCAGGAGAATGTTATGACTTGAGCTTAAGGAAAGATTTTTCACATAAGATACAGAATGCACAACCTTAAAAGAAAACTTTAATTAAACTAAATCCCTTAAATATTACTCTAGAAAAAGAATATCATAAGCAAAGCATATACAAGCCAGACACTAGAAGATCTAATGTGTATATGTAAACAATGCATTTTAAAGAGTAGTACCCAGAGTACATAAAGCATTTATCAAGATGGAAAAACTCCAATACTGCATAGAAAACTCTACAAATGATATAAAAAGGACAGCTGGTTGAAAGCAACAGAATTACTAATCATATAGATAATCTACCAAGACATTAATGGACAAAAATTAATATCTGACAATGGCAAGTGTTAAGCAATGAACTAATGAAGAGAAAAACTACTATACACTACTGATGGGAAAATGTATTTATTATAGGTACAATCATTTGGGGAAGCAATCTGACATCTACTAAGGTGAATGTAAACATACTCTATATCAATCTATCTATCCTAGAGAAACCATTCCCCTCAGATACAGGAGACAGTCTCAAGTATCTTTATTGCAGGGGCAACTGGGTAGCTCAGTTGGTTAGGTGTCCGACTTCGGCTAAGGTCATGATCTCATGATTTATGAGTCTGAGCCCTGTGTCGGGTTCTGAGCTGTCAGCACAACTATCAGCTCAGAAACTGGAACCTGCTTCAGATCTCTGCTTCAGATTCTGCATGTCTCTCTCTCTCTCTCTCTGCTCCTCCCCTGCTTATACTCTCTCTCACTCTCAAAAATAAATAAACATTTAAAAATAAGAATCTTTATTGCAGTATTGTTTTTTGGTTTCTTTCTTAAATGTTAACTACCTTGAGACAGGATGTTTTGGTTATAAATAACACTAAAGGAAAATTTCACATAAAAAGTTGGGAGAAATGGGTGGTTCCAGGATTATTCCATGATCAAAAACCCAAGCTCTCAAATTTGTCCCCGCAGAGTCTCAAGGGACTGCTATTGCTACAACCATTCTATCCTTCCACAACTGGAGGAAGAATATCTATCTATATCCAAAACTGGAGGATTTATCTTCATGTCTCTTGTTACCCAGGGAGAAAAATCTCTCCCTAAAGTCTATCCCGGATTTCTCTTTACATATATTTGAGCAGGACTGTATTAAATACCCAGGCCAAAACCAGTAACTGGTAAAGGAAGCAATTACTGTGATTGACTTATACAAACAGATATTCATTCCCGTAGGAATGGAAAGATACCTCTCCTACATATGAGAGGAAGTGCTCACAGAACATGGGGGCTTAAGAGCAAGTTAGAAGGAGGTAAAATAAAGAATGGCAGTCAATTATGTAATCTTTAGTGCCTGCCACAAACCTACATACCCATCAGTGGAATAGATACAATAAATGTGGTATATTTATGTAATTAAAAATTACACTGCATTATAAATGTATGACCATGAAGAGATATAGAACATGCACAAATCTCAGAAACAATTTATAAAGTACAAAAAGATACATGTCCTATCACTTATACATAATTAAAAAGATGCAGAACATCTTACTTTTAGGGTGTGTATATACAGGTAGCAAGAACTTAACATGGGAATGATTACACTCTGGAATGGTTACTTTTCAGAAAGAGAAGGGGAGTCAAATGCATTGTATTGCATCTGCAGTGTTTTATTTCTTAAAAAGGGGAGGGGTGGGTCTGAAACACTGTGATAAAACATTTATTATTTGTTAGAGCAGCATAATGGGACTCAGGTTATATTCTTCTATGTAGTCTTCTTTAAGTTTGAAAAGATTTCACATAACCTCTCACCATGTAATCAAAGTAAGGTTGTAGGAGAAGAGCATCACAGTCACCTTGCAACTTGTTAGAAACGTAAATTCTTGTACCCTACCCAAACCTACTCAATCAGGAACCCTGATGGTAGGGCTCAGCAATGTTTTAT
This sequence comes from Cryptoprocta ferox, assembly GCA_028646485.1. Classification (NCBI taxonomy): domain Eukaryota; kingdom Metazoa; phylum Chordata; class Mammalia; order Carnivora; family Eupleridae; genus Cryptoprocta; species Cryptoprocta ferox. The sequence goes on along the minus strand of CM053578.1, from coordinate 69,163,434 downwards.
CCAATCAGTCAGAGAGCTAAGGTTTGAGAACTACAATCAATATAAATAAATCAAACACTCCCATTTACTTAAAATGATACTTTCAGTCAAATCAATGTTATGGTTTCCCGAATAAGTTAGGTAGAATTATGTGACAGATGTGGCTTAAGAATTTTAAACAATTAGTCTATAATGTTTTTTAATTGCCAAACTACATTAAGTTTGACATTCTTTTTTTAATTTTTTAATCCAAACACTTCAGTTTCTCATATAGTATCACGGATAAAATCACCATTTAAAATATATTAATTTTACTTGTGCACTAATGAAGATGAAAAGGCATGGTTAATTCAGACAATCACTATTAAGCAATAAGAGGACAGTTACACTCCCTGCAGTTTACTTTGATTTTCCAATACAGGATGCTAGTGAAAGAAGATATTCTTAGTCAATGTTGCTCCACTCATCAGATATGTAAATGTCTTGTGGTTTATTCAGTGCACATTATCTCACTGTCAAATGAATAAGGCACCAGTGATAGGAATAAAACGTACATGTATTTTGATCAGGCAACACCAAAAATGACTCCACGTGTAGCCAAACAAGTTCGCATGTTCAAAGTGCAGCAAAGCCAATCACTGAAAAACATCAAGTATACAGCAAGGAAAGGGTTTGAGAGGTAGTCAAACAAGACGATAAGGTGATGGGAGAGCAAGCCTCCAATCTGCTTGACAGTCAGGGATGCTTAAAGGCAAACAAAAAACAGGTCTGGGTAAAAAGCTGCAGCTGCACTTACCAGTCCTGTTAACCTATGGTTACCTGTTTCAATCCCCACTGTCTTTTAATCATTTCTCCTTCTTGAGGGAACTGGGACCATGAGCACTCTAGTTATTTAGAACTGAAATGGGGCAAAGATCGGAGTTAGTAGACTGGAACCTTTCTGCACTCATTTAGAAATATTCTTTAGTTCCAACATTCCAACTGAAACCCAACATTGTGCATTACCAAGATACTTTGTACTTTGGTTCCCCTAGAAAAATATCCATATCCACATATAAAATGTAACCTGGGGATGCACACAGCACTCCTGCTAATTCAGGAGGATCAATAATTTCATTCTGCAGACTCAATGAAGATATCATTTGAAACCAAAAAATACGGCTAACTGAATAACTTGATTAACCTGACGCTAAGCTGGTGGAGTGTGTTGAATTAGATGAAAGGGGCAAAGAAAGGTTAGTTATAGGCATAATCCAGTTACTACTGGGGTGCTCTAGTGGTACTCTGTGCTGGGTTCAGGATATATCCAACAGTGACAAAGACTGTCAGCCTTGACCAACGTCAGAGAAATCCTAATGGTGGAATTATCTTTCCAAGCGTGAGAGGTTGCAAACAATCGGAAAATACAAAATATTGATAACCAACTTTTCTAAATAGAGTTTAGGTCTTGCAGAGGCACGCTGACCCAAGCAGGGTTCTTTCCAATTTTCTCCTTGCTGAAGGTATAGGGAACCTGAGGGTTCTTATGGAAGCAGATTCCCTTGTGTGGTGAATACATGGCTTAACTCCCTTTAGTTTCACTGAAGAATGGGTGGTCAACAGCACCACAGATGGTCCTATCCAACAAGGTTGGAGTTGGTCCTTTGGGTGCTTGCTCTTCTAGGTCTTTAATAACACCAAGTCTCCAGGATTCAGGTGGTATAAGGACACATCTGTGGGACACACATCAATCTGCTGGAAGCAAACTTATGTATAGCAGTTAAGTATTTCCCAAAAATTCAACATACCTGATAGTATCCAATTCCCTCATGTGTTCCCATCAGGAACTCTTGTCATAAAAAGGGTGTAGAAAGAGTTTTCCATAGAACGTTTCATAGGGGCTTAAACCAAGCTTATTGCTAGGGGCCACTCTTACCCAAAGCAGGGCAACCCACAAGGCTTTTTCCTCAAGTTGAATTGGTCTCTGCAAATTTCTGCCAAAGTTCCTTTAAGCACATGGTTCATTTTTCTGTTTTCCCAGTTGATCTTCTGTTTCTGCATGAAGCATGTAATTTTCATTGTTTAATGCCCAACATACTGGACACTGCTTATGTGACTTTTGCCACAAATACCACTCCGTTGTTACTCTAAATTGTTAGCAGCAATCCAAATCTAGAACTGATTTTGTTTTAGAAGCGTTCTGGTAACTTCTGATGCCTTCTCTGAATGGCATGGAAAAGTTTCAACCCAACCCGTAAAAGGTGTCTACAAATATTAGCAAATATCGAAAATTACCAGTGGTTTGTGGCATCATAGTAAAGTCTACCTGCCAGTCTTCTTCAGGTTTGGTAACTCTAAGTGGTATACCTTTTAGAAATGGTAGGAACCCAGTCAGGTTTTCATTACAAATGTCACATTTTTTACAGTTCTCTTAAGATTGGGACCCACAATGTACTTTTTGATCGATTGAAGAGTAACAATCTCTCCCATTTTGGGTGCTTTGGTGAATAGGACTATTTTTTTTCCATGAGATGTTCTGGAATAAGGATTATCTCCTGTTCAATGTATTTCCAGCTGCCTTTAGTGCCAATAATGTGTCCAAAATCCCATTCTTCAGCTCTTCTCAGGTCTTTGGAATACTGGGGCTGGTATTTAGTTAAGTCTATGTCTTGTACGAAAGCCATTACAGAGGGTTTTGGAATCTTTGTCTGAATTGTCAGCTTGGCAGCTTGATATGCCCACCCGTTCCCTTGGGCAGCCAAGGGCAGTCTGATTTCTGGTGATCTTGGCAATGAATAATAATTGAAAGGTTACCACTGCATCCAGCGCTCTTCTTTATCCTTGATCCATAAAACTGCTTCTGTGAACATTTCAAGATCTCGACTTTCTAAAGGCAGATCTGTCAAATGAGGACAGCTGGAATAAACTTGTTCAATTATCTGTATGTCTCTGGTGATGTGAGTGGCCCATACGGCAACAGGCATGAAGACTGCCTAAACATGTACTGTTGTGGCAATTTTCTCTCAAGTTTACCTCAAAGTGTCTAGCTTCAGTTTGCCGGGCTTCAGGAAAAAGGACAGTTTTAGTTTTCAATGATTCCAAGTGAAGAGAAAAGGAGAAAATTAGAAACCTTAGTTTGGAGAATCTTACCCAGATATTTGAGAAAACCAGAAGAATTTAGGATCCAGACCAGTTTTATAGGAAAACAACGAACACTCAAAGATAGTTCATAAGAACTGCAATCTAACATCTTACCACCAAGGTGTACTACTGAAACATAACTTCTCTCTAAAGTTCCCTTCATCTCCACAAAAAACAATGCAGTGTTCCCATTAGTTCTGGAACTTGTTGGTCTAGTTTTAAGATCTTAAAGATATCAGGTATTTGTCATTACAATGCAACCTGTCTGTGACACAATAATTTAAATTACAAGTGACGACATTACATGAGGATACATGAAAACATTCACCAGGAATTTTATATAATTTCTGGAACAGCTATAGCACTTACCTATCCAATACAACCTAAGAAGGCTTATCATCTTGTTTGATAATGCTTCTCATGTAATTTGATATACCAAATAAACTAGCCTTTTTAGTCAAAAAGACTTCATTTAGAAGTTGAATGTGGGGGACCTGGATGGCTCAGTCAGTTGAGCATCTGACTCCTGAATCCTGCTCAGGTCATAATCTTAACAGTTTGTGGGACTGAGCCCTCCATCAGGCTCTGTGCTGAGTGTGAAGCCTGCTTGGGATTCTCTCTCTCTCTCTCTCTCTCTCTCTCTCTTCCTCTCCCTCTCTCTCCCCATCCCCCAACCCTCTACCTTACTCACGTGCACATGCACTGTCTCAGAAAGAAGGGAAGGAAGGAAGGAAGGAAGAATGAAAGAGAGAGAGATACATGGATGGATGAATTTGGAAAGTCAGAAATATCAGGTTTTAAAGAACATGCTTAAAATAGGATTACAGATCTGGGGCACTTGGGTGTTCAGTCGGTTAAGCTTCCAACTTTGGCTCAGGTCATGATCTTGGGGTTTGTTGAGTTTGAGCCCTGCGTTGGGCTCTGTGCTGTCAGAGCCTGGAGCCTGCTTCTGATTCTGTGTCTCCCTCTCTCTCTTTGCCCCTCCCCTGCTTGTGCTTTGTCTACCTCTCAAAAATAAATAAACATCAAAAAAAATTTTTTAAATAGGATTACAGATCACAAAACTTAGGCAAGGTGGGAACAAGAGATTCTAAAAGCAAATACAGAGGGTTTTTTCTAGGCAGATTAAACATAAAGCTCTGTTTAAAAATTCAGACCAATAATCTAAGAAAACTTATTTCTAATAGAAAAACCAAATTTCAATCTTATATGGGGTACTTTTGATATTAAAACTCCTTAAGCATCTGACTCTTTGTTTTGGCTCAGATCATGATCTCACAGCTCGTGGGACAGACCCCCAAGTCAGGCTCCATGCTGACAATGTGGAACCTGCTTGGGAGTCTCTACCTCTCTCTCTCTCTCTCTCTCTCTCTCTCTCTCTCTCTGCCCCTCCCCCACCCGTGCATGCTGTCTACCCACAAAAAAAAAAAAAACAAATTTAATTGGAAGATAGTATAATTTATGGATCCATGAATTAATCGTTTTTCTCTGAAGTCTAATAAATACTGTGGCCAGTGTTACAAAAAGAGATGATTTTTTTCTTTCCATAGATTCATACTAAACATTGCCCAATTTTGGAGACTAGAGCCCAAAGGTCTACATGTGGGAAGTGAATTGTCACTTCCCATTTTCCAATTAGAATATGGCCAGTTTTGTCCAAAGATACTGAAAGCTGAAGCAACAAACCAAACAACCAAATGAAATCCATAGTATCTCTGTGAGCACTCGTTCCTTCCCAAAAGTAAGGCTTCACCAACGGAACCAAATGGCTTCCTAGTTAGTCGTTCCTTAAGCAAGAAAAGAAGGCTAAGAGAACCAAAACTTCCTACTTGAGGTAATCAAATGGGAGGAAAAAAAACTGAAGCCAAACCAAAGGGAAGGAAGAAATAAGCTCAAAGCTCAAGCATGGCACATGAAGCACTTACCAACAGGCAGCTGTCCAAACCAAAAATGGTTTCCTTGCCCCAAAAGTAAAATTAGGCCCCAAAAGTCAATAGTGCCCTATTGAGTGGGGCTCTGGGGACAGTCCCTAGGAAAAAGAGCCAAGGCAGCTACTTGGACTTGTCACCAGACTTCCATTACTGATTGAGGACCAACAAACCAGAGGCAAAGAGCTCCTGGTTGGCTTGTCAAATCTGTAACTGAACCCCAAGTTTGTATGCCGGACACGCAGCAAAGCCAATCACTGAGACACTGAGCATACAGCAAGGAAAGGGTTTATTTGAAAGGCAATCAAACAAGAAGACAAGGCCACAAGAGAGAACAGTGCAAATCTGCCTCCCCGAAGGAGGAGAGTCAGGGATATCTAAAAGCAAGCAAAATAAAAGATCTGGGTAAAAGCTGCAGCTGTGCATACTAGTCCCAGTAACTCTTTGGTTACCATTTTCACATGAAACACAAAAACCGGGTGGTCTGAGATTTAAATGGTCATTTGTCACATTTTAAATGTATAGTACTCAATTTGTTTATTGCAAGAATTCTAAATATCTTGATTCCTCTAATTATTTACATATAAGAGAACAGCATAGGAATGCAAGTACGAGTGTCATTAAGTGTAATTTTAAACCTGTGTTATGTGTTTTTTAAGTAAATCATTTATAAATTTTCCAACTTTAGTTTAGAACTGCTATAGCAAATGTGTGCTTGACAATCACTTGGATGAAGTATGAATTAGTCAGCATGGACTAAGCAGCTACTACAAAGAACCTCTGCCTAAGGACAAGGGCTTAAGAAACACTCAAGTTTATTTCTGTCAAAAACGGTCCAAGACAGGGCACCTGGGTGGCTCAGTCGGTTAGGCATCCAACTCTTGATTTCGGCTCAGGTCATGATCTCACAGTTCACGGGATCGAGTGCCACGTTGGGCTCCGTGCTGACAGCATGGAGCCTGCTTGAGATTCTCTCCCTCCTTGCTCGCATGTGCTCTCCCCCCACCAAAATAAACATTAAAAAAAACAGGTCCAAGATGACTGCTCCAGGTCTGTGAGCACCACTGCTCTAATCAATCAGGTACATTAGCCTTACATGAGTGCTATTCCAATTAGTAGTAAAACAGAAAGGATTGAAGTCTAGGCACAGAAATTTCTTCTTAAGCAGCAAATGAAGCAGACATTGCATGCTTCACTTCTAATATTCCAATAGCAAGAATTTAGTCACATGGCCTCAACCAGCTCTAAGGAGACTGGTACATATAGCCTCTACTTCAACTTAAGGAGTTTCTCAAGCATTCCATAGAAGCTAAGGATCCTTTTCTAACCATAGCACAAAGAGGAACCTTTCTGTTGAGATAGGAATGGAGGAAATGTTGCCAAAGTCCATTTATTATTCAACCCTAAATACTGGCCTTTATAGGACTCGGGCTTTGCCCAAGCCAAGATATTCTATTGTCTCTTGTATTTTGGAGTTTTCTAAGTTTCTATGCATTAAGAATCTGTCAGTTTTATAACGGATTACTTTTTCACTTCAGCAAATATATCTAGTTGTTTACCCAAACCTTCTGGGTAAGACATCTATGAATGATCCTGCTGCACCAGAAAGGAGGAATGGATTCTGGAGAACAGAGAGCAGTTGCCACTAAACATTCAATTTTAACTTCATCTTTTGTTACTGATTTCCAATATATCATTAGTTAAGAGTTTAAATATTCCATCATTGTATAATTTCTACTTTAAGGGTCAGGTTAATTCACAATTAAAAAGCAATCGTTGTGCTCATCAATTATACTATTTCTCATGGAAATATTTTGCTTTGTGTGCAAAAAATGAGATCCACAAATGTTTTCCTGTAAAATTCACATTACACAAAAAAAATCACGCATCCTGTAATATTTCAACATCAGCATCAGAACTATATATTTAGTGAAGAGGGTGGTTGTAATTTGGTATGGGAAGTGGCAGGGAGGAATCATGAGGGGAATCCGGGCTACCGTTAATGTTCTGTTCCTTAGGTGCTGGTAACATGAGGTGTATTTGCTTCATGAAAATTTGTCAACGTTTATACTTAACATTTGGGTACTTTGCTGGAGATGTGTTTTATTTCAGACGAAACAATTGTTAATCCTTATGTAAAGTATATATCCTTTTTTAAAGTATATATATATATATATATATCCTTTTTTAAAGCCTCATGTAAAGTATATATAAAGAATATATACTTCAGAGGCGCCTGGCTGGCTCAGTGGGTGGAGTGTGCAACCCGTGATGTGGGGGTTGTGAGTTCAAGCCCCATGTTGGGTGTAGAATTTACTTAAAAATAAAACCTTTAAAAAAAAGTATATTTCAATTCACAATTAGTAAAATCGGCAATATACAGCTTGTAGAAACAGACCTATATTTAACCATCTCCAGAGACAAATTTTTTAACTTTTTATTATAAAATAATTGAAGATAATAAGTTGTTAAACTAGTTCAGTTTCCATGCACTCTTTACCTGATTTTCCCAATGATAACAGCTTATATAATCACAGTACATTTTCAGAATCAGTATACTGATACCAACATAACAAACTATAGACCTAATTTCACTAGTGTCACATGCACTTAAAAATAATAGAAAATCCATTTCTTAACCAGAAAGAAAAAAGGTATTATTGGTAACCAAAGGATCTTACTTAACAAACTATATGATTACACGTAAAAGAAAGAGAAGTAATTAGGGTTGATAATTTCCATCATGCTCTTCTATAAAGTCTTACGAATATCTTTAATTATAGGCTTTCGATTGTAACTTTTCCTGCATAAAGTACCAAATTACAACTTTTTAAATTTTTAAATAAAACTAAACACCTGTATCAAGAACGAACTCTGAAATACCTAATTGCTAACATATTTCTATAGATATTTTGTCTAAAAAAGATCATATTTCATATAGACAGATATAACAGAACCACAGAAAGTTTAAGATAAAAAGATATTTAAGTATACTAGCTAAACAGTCTTATTTTACACACAGAAATCTAAGACCCAGAGAAGATATACAACATGATGAAGGTGATAGTTCAAGTCTGCGGTAGTCCTCGGACTTGAATGTCTAGGACTCTGTACAACAGCAGCGTATTTGTGTACCATAAAACCAGAATACTGTGAGAAAATTACCAATGTATACTTCCAAAACATTTTTAAAGGGAACACAAATTGTCTATTACAGTTAATATAAAAAAGTCAATAAGATGATCAATAGATTATTTAACAAAATGACTGCTTAAGAAAAATAACTACTAAACACTAAAATAATTCTATTTGCAACAGTAGGTTGCTGTTACTGGAAGGGCCAACTAATGTACTATATTTTGTGTATGATCTACTCAACGGTTGACTTAAAAAAATACATTTACTCAAGCTGTATTTTTTAAAAGGAAAATGAAAAATGAAAAGAATCAGTTTTGATCTGTATCTCAGTTTGCTCTCTCTCATACATACACACACAAACACAATCACAACATAATCATAGGAAAAATACTATAAATTGCTTATCAAGGTTTTAAAACTAGCCATTTCAATGCTCCAGATTGGTATTTTGAAGATCAATGAAGGGGAAAACAAAAGAAAAACCACTAAAACACCTAACCCGGATTATATAAATTTACCATGCTTTAAAGTTAACAATGTAAAAATCCATTTAATAAATGTACACAGTCTCCCAGTTTCATAAAGGACTTCATTTTTTTAAAGGTTTCATTACAGGACTTCTTTAAATAATGGTAGAAATTAATTTTTAGACCGAATCATATGAACTGGCACTTATACCACTGAATAACTTAATTAATCTTTATGGATAAGTTAATCTTTATCCATACTGGTAGTCAGATACCAATTTAGTTTCCCTCTGTGATTCAACGGCAGCACACACAAAATGGTTGAGAAGCAACGAGACTGCTTGCATACTGAAGAAACACTACTCTATGCCTCAAGAATCTCAGAGATCTGGCTCTGCCAACTCATTTACTAGGAGCTGCTGGGCAAATTACTTAAGCCTCTTTAGGTCTTACTACCATTTAAAGAGTGAGGATATTAATCCCTGTTCCATTTCACAGTAATTACGACAATCAGGTAAAATGTGTATTTTTTTTAAGTGGTAAAACCTTTAAATGTTTTTCACTTTACTTATAATGTCAAATGCTATTTAAGTGCAAGGTATTAATAGTACTATAACAAGGATCCATTTTAAGTCACATTTCTGACCCTGTTGAATATTGTTTTTTGTACATAGTAAAGAACCAGGGGCCATAAACCTTAGTCTCTAAATTCATCCCAGTACTGTCACTGTTTCCAATCTGCAAAATGGGGAAAAGCACCTACATTTATTACATTATTTATTGAACTAATGTATATAAAATTGGCTGTAAAACAAGTATATATAAATTTTTCGAATTAAGTATATTAACCTAAAGTGTTGCTACTACTCGATGTGACTCTATGTATCTTTCACTTAACTTTCATAAAGTATATAAGCAGGGGAGAAAAGTCCCTTTGTTTTGATTCCTCTGAAAGAATGCTATCAAAAATATTCAAAAGCATAAGCAAGCAATAGTACATCTAAGACCAATTCTAGATTACAAGAGGCACCCAGTTCACTAGTACTTGAAAGAATCATCACAACATACCAGTTTCACTCACATTATGACACTTTTCAAGGCATAAGAAAAAAATAACTTTTCAAGGTATAAAATTATTTCAGTAATGAGTTCTCAACAGGAAGTCCAAAATCCTCCTAGCTTCAAGGTTTGTTTTTCATTCCCCCACTTTGCCAGATACCTAATCTACTAATTCCATAGTTTTAGTTTGGAATGCCAATGTAACTCTTTCCAAATAGCACAGTTCCAACAATCTCTTAAGAAATATTAAGACTAAGATTCATACATATAAAAAGTTAGATGCACACTATAATTGAGCTTGGGCCTAATTCAGTGTTGCTACCATTTCACTAACTTTTACTACGGAGAGAATAAAAATATTTGAGCCTTGATTCAATGTAGCAAATCAAGCATCAACATATCAAATCCATCTTCATTGTTTTTAAGCATTCACGTGCAAACCTACATTTTTCTCATTGTATGTCAAAACAAGTCTATCTCAAGTCTCTGCTTTTCAAGTTTTCATTACAGAGAGCCTGAAACCATACTGTTGAAAGCCACCAATGATATTCCTGTGTCTGTTCTGCTGCTTGTGAATACAAAGAATATTTGATCTGACATTAGTAAATGTAATGGCCTTTCCCAGTGACAAAATACTGTGATGCCTTTTGAAGCTACTAAAATGTTTACGATTTTAGTTACCCTTTAAGTAAACAGACTTCAACCTCTTTCACTCCAAATGCATATAAACCAACCTAACATGCAGCATGAAGAGGACAGAGCACACGTGTTAACGTTAGGAACTGAATGAGGCACATATGCCTAATTGACTCATCACCACTGGCAGTTGCCTTCATTCTAAGAATAGTTATTGCCACTCTCTTAAATTTTTATCACTACATTCATCCTGACTCTTCCTTTGTATCACTGTTACATGTCCCTTATTTTGCACCAGCTTGTTATCCCTAAGCACTTCCAATAAAATGATCCTTTCCATGAGGACAGAAAAAAAAATTAAAGAATGTCCAGGGCAATCTTTTTATAACATTTTTAAAAATTTTTTATAACATTTTTTAATGATGCTGACAACACAGGCTATTTCATCCCCACCCTGGAAGCTTTCTGTGATTTAGGTGTCCTTATAGTTATTTTAAGCCATCAAGGTCCTTTCAATTGTTGAACAAAGTGAAGATTTCAGTTGTCATTTAATAAAACCTTACAAAAATGTAATCCAAATATTGAAGATATTAATTTTTAGTAGCAAAGTACCAATTTCATTACAAATTATCAATCCATCTTTATTATCAGGTTTAACAATGTCCAGCATATAAGAAAACTACAAATTCTTCTATAAACATAGTCATCCTAGGGCACACTCCCCTTCTTACAAAGCTACATTCAGATACAGAGGTGAGATAGATGTGGTGACATACAGGCACATGGGGGGAAAAAAAGAAATTAAGTATTAATGCCAGAAAAAACATAGTTGTGCAAGAAAGAAAAAATAAGTTTATTATAATAGCTGTGTATTATAACATTTGCAGTCATTAAAATATAAATGTTCTAAATCAAAATTACAGGATAATTGTACTGAAAAACAGGAATACAGAAAATAGGAGAAGGTACATAGAGGGAAGAGGGCTAAATCCTCATCTTTCACTGAACAAATACTGACCTAAGTTGAAAATCAACAAGAATTAATGGACACACTGGAGACACGGCAGTCAATAGCAAAATAATCAACTGATGAAACGAAAGAAGTTCCTTGCCTCTCTAGGCAGAAGAAATGAAAGAAGGAAGACAAGGGACTGATTTATTTATCCTTTTCCCTAAAATCTTCACAGACTATTTAATACTTTATATTCATGTAAAACTTTGATTGAATAAAACTAAAAATATGCTTAAATAAACCAAATTGCAATTACTCGAGTTGCAATTACTCACCGGGGAAAAAGAAAAAAGAAAAAAAAAGAAAAATAAAACCCAGCAATTATAAATCTTAACCTTTTGTTAACAAAAATCACATTTTATCACGTGTAGAAGAAAATGAATTACTTACAGTTTCACGATTTTCACAGGCATTTGTAGAGTTTTAATCACAATACGCAATCATTATAATTTCAATTTGTGCTATTATTTTTGGTTACTTGCTTGGGCAATTCCAAGATGTAGGGAAAGACTACAAAAAATGTTTAACACTTTTCAGGTCTTGTTACATATTTTCAAATTGGTTTCTAGGGAAATTAAGTTTGGTTATACTGCCCCCAGCAGTATGATCATTGCATTCTCTTTAGTACTTGGTACTATTAATTTTAGAGTAAAGGATTTTGCCTTATTTTTATTTAAACTTTTATAATTATTCTTGGTGTCACAATATTCTTACCAACATATACAAGCTTTTAAATAATATGACTTGGTCATATTTTCTGCTAAAAAATATCTTCTGTTCTGTGCAGTGTCTTTTTGAGTGCGATGTTTTCCCTTTCCTGTATAGATGTTTTCATTCACATGCATTGAAACTTATGAATTTTTTTGCAATTTCTTCAATGGTTTCTAAAATTTAGGAAGTTTTTTTTCTCCCTATACTTAGTATTTTCTTCTTTTAAAAAAAAAACCTGTCATTAAAATTAACATGACCCCTAAAATTCATTTCATTTTTTAGGGAAAATAAAAACATTCCAATTGAACATAATACTCATATACTTATTTGTTAACAAAGTTTATATTTTATCTTCAATAAATTTTCAACTACTTGTATTTAGGCAAAAATCTTCCTAGGAAAAGCTATGTTTGTTTTATAAATTATAAATTAAATTACATAATATTACAGTGAATTTATTTTTTTTTTTAATTTTTTTTAATGTTTGTTTATTTTTGAGAGACAGAGCGTGAGCAGGGGAGGGCAGAGAGAGAGGGAGACACAGAATCCGAAGCAGGCTCCTGCTCAGCAGAGTCCAGCTCAAACCCACCAACCGGGAGATCATGACCTGACCCAAAGTCTGACGCTTAACTGACTGAGGCACCCAGGCGCCCCTACCATGAATTTAAAGAGCACTTTTTCCCTAAAATCTTCCTGTGATTTGATTTTTGCAGATCTTTCTGATTTCCTTTTTCATTTTTTTTAGACTGGTAGGATTATTTTCTTGAAAATAAACTTTCTATTTACACTGGCACTTCATTTGAAAATGAGAGTATCCTAATTTACAACAAATGTCTTAAAGAGTGTGTTCCAAACATTAACAAGTTATGAAGTCAGCTGAAATTCTATACTAAAAAAAGATACACAGGAATAGAAAACATGATCTCAGTGCTTTATAATATATATAGAATATATAACACCTAATTTTTCTGTATCTTTCTATAATTTTAGTCATGTAATAAACCTTACAATTACCCAAGATATCTTTGTCCAACATGGTTTTACTGATCTCATTGTTTTATAACGTAATAACTAATCATATTATTCTATATATCTTGATAAGGCGTATAAAATCAACCTTTTCAAGGCCTCCTTCGTCAAGAAGTTATGTTCCTCTATAACACAGCACAGGGGTGCCTGGGTGGCTCAACTGGTTCACTGCCTGACTCTTATTTCACTCAGGTCTTGTTCCCAGTGTCATGGGATCCGGCCCCGCATCAGGCTCCCCACCAGACGTGCCTGCTTAAGATTCTCTCTCTCTCTCTGCCACACCTCAGCACACATACATGCTCTCTCTCTCACGCACTCTCTCAAAATTAAAAAAAAAAAACAAACCACATAGCACAAAGTATACTTCTTTGAATGTAATCAGAATAAAGTAATGATTCATCTTCAGAGGTGTTATACCAAAACATCTGTTCTCAGGGCTAGAAGCATACTATAAATAGTTACTTTATCAGAGGCATGAGTGGGGAGGAGAAAGAAGAGGAAAGAGAAGGCGTAGCAATCAGTATGACACATTTCCCGTCCTGAAGGAGGCACAAGGTAGACACTATCACCTTTTAAATTAGACAAGGTAAACTGTGAGAGATGCTACCTAAGAAACAGTTGACAGAAGTAGATGGTAATCCACGGTAGACCACCAAGGGCTTCATATTCCAACACCAAGCATAATAAAGGTGCTATTCCGCATATAGAGGGAACATGGAAAAGGACAAGAAACAAAACGCATTTGTACCATTTAGGTGAGAAACACCTGAGAACTCACATCATTACTCACAAACTTCTATTTGAATGCTTTCCTACTAGTTTTTAAGTCACATAGGTTCTAGTAAAATTTACCTATTTTAAATAACAGCAACACATCAAATAATTATACAACATTAAGAACTGGATCCAGGGGTTGGCAGACTTAAAAAAGCCAAATAGTTAATATTTTAGGTGTTGTGGACAGTGCACTCTTAAGGCAACTACACAACTCTACCATTATGACACAGAAGCAGCCATACACAATACATAAGTGAATGAAGAGGTTGTTTTCCAATAATCTTTAATTTACAAAAGCAGGCTAATTTGGTGCATGGGCCATAGCTTGTTGACCCTTGACTTAATCTGTACATTTTTTTAAAATTACAAATTCAGCAGACAACTGTAGGGAAAACCACTATTTTAAAACTCAAAAATTCACATCATATATGAAGAAATAAGAAAAAAGCTTATGGGTATGAGGGTACTGAAACTATTTTTTATTTACAGGCATTAAAGTAATGAGACAATGGGACATATACCTTCATGATTGTTACTTCAACTAAAGACCATTTAGATTTTCTAATTTCTATATGAATGAAAGTAAATCTAAAGACTGCAGTGATTAATGACTGACAAGTCTTAAGATAATCACTACAGGATTAAAAATAACTCTTCAATATGTAGCTTATAGTAATTCTTATATTTCTGGTCCTATGACATAATCTTACTGTATTAGTAAGATAAAGATACTTCCTACAACATTCTGATTCACTTTTCTAATCAAAACCTTTTTGAATGGAATGGATGGCCCCCAAAAGTAAGGTACATATTATTAAGTGTAAACATGGCTGTTAGAAATAATAATGCAAGAACAAGTATTACCTCCTATCTCCCTTTCAGCAGTAAAAGATCTACAATATAATGAATTATAAAATACAATCATAAAATTAGCTAATTATAAAGTCATCTACCACTCTTAGTTGAAATAATTTAAATACTTGAATAAAATTTAGGTTTTATCCCTATACTTACAACCTGTAACCACTGTCACCCACCGCTACACCACCCCATTTTTAATAACATTTTAACATGAAAAATCAAGTATTTAATAAAATCTATTAAAACATCTATTAAATATCCAATCCCTATATTTACCAACCAAAAAAACCATTTTGATAATAGAAAAATAAAATTTGACACTATTATTTGATAGGACAATGTATCGTTTTAACATATCTACACATTAAGTGTGGTCTCTTAAACAGCTGGAAATAATTTCAATAATGGTATTGTTATTTAACACGTCACACTTTCAGTTGTAAATTGCCTTCATACCTGAGCACATTTCTGAATATTCTGAGTATAGTAAATTTTTATTGAGAATACATTTTCTTATTTTGGAAAAAACTTAATCACTGCATGGTCAACTCACAGAACTTATAAACAAATTAATGAAAAACACAAAAGTAGTTCAGAATAGTGCTAACTGTTCTAATTTGAAACCTTATAGGACTACAGGAAATCCTGTGGTTATTACGGATCCTTGAAACTATTTTTCAGAAATCATTCTAAATCATAGTTCAAAATAAACTTGAATTTTAAAAAAATGCTCACCATGTGATTTTAATATTCTCAAATTTTATTTTCAGTACAGTCAAGGCAATACAAAGCTAAATGGGACTAAATTAAGCCAGAAAGCAAATTTTTGTATTACTCTTTTCACACCATTAAGCCCAGATTAGATGAATAAAATTACTGTTATTCATACACAAAGCTAACTTCAAAAATACACCTTTAACCCCTTCCTGTTTTAAAAAATCCCACATCTATTCTTACAGGGAAACTTGGCATTATACAGTTCTATCTCCACCCAAAACTTGCTCCATACTTATAAAACTAGGGGCTAAACACAATCAAGTTAACCAATTCAGAATGACTATACTCATCTTATTAGCAACACTAACCAGGTGGAGGAAATCCCACAGTAGTCTACACATAAACTAGCACTAAGGAATCTAATTCTAATTTAAATAGATCTTATTTCAGGAAGATGAAGGTGAAGAAGCTAAGCTCAAGAAAACTTCAAGGGAAATCAAACACTAGGCGGCAGCATCAAGCTGTTGGGACAGCCTGGGCATTCTAACGTAAACTTTAAGGTTAGTATATTTTTTATGAGAATTACGGTATAATGAAAGACGACTTTATAGGGTTATAAAATTTGTTATAAAGTAAAAAGGAATAGCTTTCTGTTTTGAATGCCTGACTTCTTTCCATTTTCTACTGGGTAATTTCTCTGCATCTTGTAAATACCAGTTTAAAACGTACTAGCGATGATATCCTTTCAATAAAAGCAAAACCCATGGCATTTCACCCATGGCATTTCCATTGAGGTAGGCACTATGGAGACAAGGAATAACATTTTTATCCAAAATATTTCCTTGGGTTAATACTAAGTTTGAGTTTTCTTACATTCAATTAACATTTTAAACTTGATTAAATAGGTTGACAAGTAAACTTTGCATTCACTGAATTATGTGTCATGAGCACTATGTGACAGAAAGCTGTGGAATATGTGCCCACTCAGAGATTTAGGCAGGGAAAACAAGATGTACAGACGTAATCGTAAGCTAAAAAATGTAAGAGGGGCAAAAAACCCCCAAAAAACGATGTATTATTACATGTAAGTAATCACAGTAACAACAGGATAACTGTATGCTTGGCCCAGTAGAGGCCATTAAACCTCATTTTTGGGGTAATCAAGTTACCAGAGTTAAAGTCATAAAGCAGTCCTTCAACTACTAATGAAAAACAAACATTTGTATGTAGAAAAGAAGGTAAAAAGAACTAAGTTTTTCTGCAGCACTTTGTTTATGTCATTTATAAAGGTCAGAGTAAACCCATGAGGTAGTTTTCTTTTTAGCACAAGTTCATAAATAAAAATTATGATAAAGCAACTTGCTCAAAGTAACCAAACTAGTTAATAATGGGTCATAGTTTTGAACCATTAAGTCTCACTCCAAAGCTCTAAATTCTTTCCAGTACTGGCTAATACTTGAGGGTAAAGGGTTGGAGGGAATTGAACAGTAAATTATCTTTAATAAAAATTTAACTGTAATAATTTCCCTTGCTCTAACATCTATATCCCACATTTTCCATAAATCAGTTAAGAAGAAAAAAAAAAAAAAAAACTACCCCCTATAGTAGTACTTGCATACAAAACTTGAGGCCTCCTATAAGTACTTCAAAATCAGGTGCTCAAAAAGAGAGAACATGTTACAGGCTTTTAAGTTGTGGAACATAAATTGACAACGGGAAGAACAAGTACAGCTCATCACACAATGTATTACTGATGTCACCTCTTAAGAGAGGTTTTCCCTGACCACTTATTTTAAAGTAGCACCGAAGTCACTCTTGCACAGGGGTTGCTAACGAGGAGTCTGGGTATAAAATTCAGTTTTGTAAACCTAGATCTAAAAAAAAATTCAATTCTCATCTTAATATCTGAAAGTTAGTTATTTCAGTTATGAATGCAGGGAAAACCACAGTAAAATGCAGTACCTGACAGTTTATCCAAAAAAAAAAAAAATCATACACATTAAATCCTTTAAAGACCATTTAGTCCTAACTAGTTTAAAATTGAGCTTTAGACCTGAAATTACTTTTCATACTTAATGCCCTACTAAAGCATGGATTATTTCATATTTAATATTTTTATTTCAAAATAATTGGTTTCTGTTGTAAGCCTATGTATTCCACATGTAAAAATCATCATTCTGAGGCTAATCGAGCAATTAAAAAAAAAAAAAGAATCCCTCCAGTATATCCTTTTATTTTCTTCATACCACTGGTCACTGATACTATTTCTCTCTCCCTACTGGAATATTCAGCGAGTATAGGGACGTGAGTTGTCTGGTATGGACCCCCAAAGTCTAGAACAAGTGACTGACTCATACTCAAAATTTGGAGAAAAGTCCCTTTAAAAAAAAAAGTACATATGAGTCTTGATTTAAGGCTTTCCGTGCATTCCAATTAACCACACTAAATTTCAACCTTTTCCAGTATATTATTTATTAATTATGTAAACCTATCACATGCTAGTTTCGGTCCATGGAGAACGACTCAATTTCAAGGTAAAACCGGAGCACTGAACAGTGTAAAAGATATTAAAGTGTAAAAAACAAACCAAAAAAACCGCCCCAACAATTATGTGCTTTATGTTACTCTTTTACGGGAACTTGAGTGAACGACCCTTCCGAGGAGGGCTGCGGATGTGGCTTATACTTCTTCCTCGCGCCCAACTCCTAAAGACAGCCCATGGGGACAGGCTCCCACGTGAACAGTGCTTTACACAAGCCACGGGAAGATTTTCAACATCATCGCCCGCACCCTCACAAGGCCCCTTCTTAGCTGGGGTACTCGGGGATGCCAAGGGAAAAACGAGTTGAGCGGACCCCTAAACCAGGCGAGGGCCGTGGCGGTTCTGCTACCACTTCCCCAGCCGGGACCACGTCGCTCTCGCCGCTGGGCTTTCGGGAACAAAGCCCGGGCCGCCACGCCGCCTTCGGGCCCGCCCGGCCTCCCCCGCCGACTCGGCCTCAGCCCCACCCTCAGCCCTCAGCTCCGGGGACCCCAGCGGGCTTTAATGTGAACGCCCCCGCGTCCCGCCTCGGCTTTTCGGTTGGTAGGGGAGGAAAGCTTCCACGAGGCCTCCCGCGGTAGGAGCAAAGGCGCCACCGTCCGTTAGCCTCCAGCTAACAGCGGCGCCCAGGCTCCATCCCGGGGGCTCCTCGCCCGACCCCACTGGAAACCGGAGGCGAGGACGGGACAGGAAAAATCGAGGCATACGTCGCCGCAAGTCGCCCCTAAGGCCTGACTGCGGACGCTCCCACCCTCCGGCCCTAGGGTCCCCGCCTCCTCTGGCAACGCCACCCTCGGCCCCCAGGCCGCCCGCGCGTAGCCCCCCAACCGCCGCCCGCCCGGCGGTCACTCCCCCACTCCTCGCACGGATCCCCGGCCTCGACAGGAGGCTGGGTCGGGCGCGGGGTCCCGCACGCGGAACGAAGACTACCAAGCCGCCAACCCCGCGGCAGTCCAGGGCGCACACGAGGAGCCGCGGCGTCCCACGCGCAGCCCACCGCGCGCTCTGCTCCGGCTCGCCGCCGCCGCCGCCGCCGCCGCCTGCAGCGCCCGGATCCCCGAGGGACCCAGCCCGGACTCCCCGGTTCTTGTCTCCCTTTCTACCCCCCCCCCCCCCCGCCGTCCCGGGACTCGCAGTCTCCGCAGCGCATGGGGCCGGTTCTGGGGGAGGGAATGTAAACAAATCGGGGTTTTATAGTTACCTCACACTCGAGTGCCGTGTGCATCTCCTCTCCGCTCGGTACCAAACCCCGGCTGCACCAAATCGTGTATTCACCAAAGCCAGCTGCGCTAAGTGCGTCGCGGAGGCCCGCGCGTCAGACACCACGCTACGCTACCGGCGTACAAGGCCCACTCAGGTCCCTGCGCAGCCGCACCCCGTCCGCCTATGGGTGCTACGCTCTGGGCGTACACGCACCACCCAGCCATTCACTTCGGACAACGCCACTTGCGGAGGGGAACTGCACCATTCTCGGGTTCCACACGGGCTGACCGAGCAGTAGGAAATTCGAGTCTACGCAAACTGCGGAGCTCCGTGGCTCCGCGGTAGTTTTGTTCCAAGAAAGGACGCTGCGGGGGAGTTGGGGCGGCTTCTAACGCATGCGTGGAGCGCCCTTTACCGCTCGCTTTTTCTCCCGGTTTTGCATGTCGGTTGCTGCGGCCGTGGGGAGGCGGATGAGTAATAGAAACTGTAAGCGCAAACGCTTTAGCCAAAAGGTTCCAGATTGATAAATTAAGATGTTTATCTGTACATGAGTTAAACATCTACAGTAACCTAACCCCTCCCCTTTGTTAAAATAACCTTTCGGTCTCTACGGGTAAAAGGGAACTAGGATTTAGTGCTAAGCGCAGGGCCTTTTGCATAGTTTGCTCCCCACCC
The DNA here is from genome assembly GCA_028646485.1 of Cryptoprocta ferox. Classification (NCBI taxonomy): domain Eukaryota; kingdom Metazoa; phylum Chordata; class Mammalia; order Carnivora; family Eupleridae; genus Cryptoprocta; species Cryptoprocta ferox. The sequence goes on along the minus strand of CM053578.1, from coordinate 69,143,580 downwards.
CGCAATTTATTCTCAAGCGCACTTCCTGCAGGCCTTACAAGCCTCAAAGAAAAAGTTGAGTTCAGAGAGCATGTCCCGCAGTTATAGTAATACTTGAGACTTTGGCAACTTTCCAAGGCTTTCCACCACTTCCTACTACCTAATTCACTGATTATTTCTTAACACCCAACGGCAAAAACTCCTGATCCAGCCAAGCAATTCCATGGACTCCTGCCTGCCTCGTGCTCATTCTTGCTCCCATTCCTTTGCTCACAGCATACCTGCCACCTGAATTGTCTCCTCCCCTTTTCTTAAGCAATTCATAACCCATACTTTACTGAAAGGTGGCTCTGGACGCCTCTTTGCTACTCTGCTTCCTACAGTTATTTAATCTTCGTGGTGAGGCTTATCTGTATTCTGTCTGGTGTGCCTGTTTCTGCAGCCAGTCAGATCTATTTAATAGAATGAGTTCTGGGGGTGCTTTATTGATGTCTAGCAGAGTGCATAAAACCATGATCAATAGTAATAGCAAGTCTTACCATGGGTCAGTTACTTCCTAAGTGCTTTACATATGTATTTCATGCTCATAACTCAGTGAGGTAGATATTATCCCACCCTAGGAAACTGAGGCACAGGAAGCTAAGTAACTTGCTTATGATCACAGAACTGATAGGAAAATTGGGATTGAAACCCAGTTAGTATGGCTACATATCCTGCTATTCTGCATATTTACCTCTGTGAAGCAAGGTTTTGTTTTTGTTTTGTATCTCTACAAAGAACATCTTTTCGGTGCTTAATAAACACCTACTGACTGCCAAGGTACTAAGTTTCTTATATCCCTTTTTTCTTGCCTGGGAAAGCTAACCCACTGACCCCACTAGTGCCAGTTTCCACAGACAGAAGTCCTAGGGCAAAGAGATCAAGTCTGAGTCCTTACCTCATCTTACCAGAGTCACTAACAGTGAGAGAAAATGGCCATTTTCCTCATATTCATGGTTAAGAAAATTGATCTAAATTTATTTTGAAGTCCTTAGATCCCATATAATCAGAAGTAAAGTCCTTAGATTTCATAAAAGCAGTATAGTACATCTTTTAGGTCCAAAATATTAAAAGCTTCCAAATTACCCTTATATTTTAAGGCTTATAATTATTTTATTGACCACATTAGTATAAGCACTTTTACAATATATGTAATGTCTTTCTTCTAAATCTCAATAAAATACAGTACTTACATTCCTTGTATTTTAGGGTACCCACGCTGCTTTCTAGTTATATAAGGCTAATGTTCAACTAGTTCACACAAGTGCAGCTGAACTGATTCATCACATATTCAAATACTTCCATACCAGTTGGTCAACAACTGCAGCTCTGAACCCAATTCCCCCGTAGCCTGTACCTGTACCAGCCCTTTCTCTCAGGATTCTCCAGACCTCCCACATTTCAGGAATGAAAGGGTTCATGCCTGGCTAAGCAGGAAACCTATAGGACACACCTGTTATCAGACTTCCATTCTAGTTGGTTGGTTTACTAATACATATTGTAAATATCATACCTGCATGACACTACTTGAAAATAGACCATGTCTACTCCCACTTCTATACCTTACCCAAACATTCATATATGATGTATACCCACTCTGAGTAGGGCAGGACTTAGAGTAAAATTACTACATTCAGTAAATGAGCTGCAAACTAGTATATTACTTGTCCTACTGGGAAAAGGAATCTCAGCAAAAGACTTGAAGGCTTACTCCAAAATCACCTGCTGAGTTAAACAATGGAGAGTGCTACAAAAATTCACTATAATGTAGGTTTTATTTTTGCCTATTTTATATACAAGGAATGTGTCAAAGTAAGGGATCTCTAATGTTTTAGAATCAGAACTTTCTAAAAAGTTTATTTTTTTCTACCTCCCTCATTTGATTCATTAAGTTCACCTGAACTATAAAAACCATGTAGATGATTTGCAAAAGCCTGGGGAGGAAGATTACGTGTAAATGGTTTACTTTTCATTTGTGTTGCTTATTCACACTGCTGCAATCACAATTTCATTTCCTGTATCTAAAATTTTAAGCATGACCAATCTACCTTTGTGAGGGATGATGTAATAAATCCAAAGGCCCTCTTTGCTCCTCAGAGGATTAAGAAAGAACCAACTATAAGGCACCTAGGTGTCTCAGTCAAGCTTCTGACTCTTGACTTCCGCTGGGGTCATGATCTCACAGTTTATGGGTTCGAGCCCCGCATCGGGCTCTGCACTAGGCAGCTTAGAGCCTGCTTGGGATGCTCTCTCTCAAAAAGAACCAGCTACAATAAATAGAGAAAATAAGAACTACACATCATACCTCAATCTTTAGTCGTGATTAAAGGAAGTCTGTGTCATAAACTTGGTTTCCCTCTAGTAGAGGAGAAAACTGTCACTATCCACAACAAAGTTCAGAACTTCTAATTAACTGTCTAAAGAACATAACTGATTCTAAGACGTCAGACCTTTCAAACAATTGTTCTTTCTGTGAATTAAGTTTAGTAAGAAACAAAAATAAAGAAAACTCCTTATATTCACGTTCAGTTTAAACTCTCAATTTTCACATGTCCAAAAAAGTTTGGTTCAGACAAGGTTATGCCTTGAGGAAAGAGAACAGGGAAGACTAAATTATATTGATGTACAGCCCTGAGGTGGTGCAGGGGAGGCAGGGGTACAAAGCACCAGAAACAAGTGTTCACGAATGAAAAAAGAAGATGGCAGGACTATGTTCTAAATGTAGACCTCAAAATTAACAACTGTCTACTCACTTTTGGAGACTCTGTATTTCATTCAGCCTTGGGATTGAGGCCCCTGCTCTGGATCTGAAGCCAGAAAAATGTAAAGGGCACACCCCTTTCTGTTCCTTAAGACCTGTGGCACTATGTGACATCCAACATGTCAAGCCCATGGTCAGGAAGAGAAGTGGAATCTGTGGGACGGTCTCTTCCTGATCCCCCGAGAAATTACGTCTCTGACGTCTCATCTAAAGACTCGCCATTCCCGAGACACCTGGGTGGCTCAGTCTTTTAAGCAACCAACTCTTGACATTGGCTCAGGTCATGATCTCACGGTTTGTGGGTTCGAGCCCTGCACCAGGCTCTGCGCTGACAGAACGGAGCCTGCTTAGGATTCTCTCTCCCTCTTACTCTGCCCCTCCCCCCTCTTTGAAAAATAAATAAATAAACATAAAAAAAGACTCGTCATTTCTAAAATTAAGATAGACTGTGAGAGTTTGCATGGAAGTGCTCATTGAAGGAGGACAGCTACCCTTGTAGCCATTTCTAATGAGCAGCACTCATGTCACTGAGCCCACCATCCTCTTCCACAGAGCCTATCACTTTGAGGAGGGCACACAAAGGAAGGGAGAGAGGAACCAATCCCACCTGGTGAGCGACCAATTTGACTGATGTCCCTATCAGGTGAGATCATTTTAAGTTTGTAGGCTTATCCAATAAAATGAGTTTCAGGTGACCTGCACGAATGAAACTAGATTGGAGAAATGAAACAGTTGAAACAACTCCCACCCCCAGTAGAAAAGTCAAGGTTTATAACATTTCCCTAGAGGATGCTAGTTTCAGTTCATTGCAATACAAACAAAAGGCCTTTAGCATTAGGCAGGAAGAAAAGACAATAACGGAGAGGCTTAAAGCTTCTGATTCGCCATGGCAAGTGCTTTGAAAAAAGGAATGAGACCTAGCCTAGGAGAAATAGGAAGCCCCACTCAGAAGAATGAATGAAAGGAAGACGCTCACAGCTGGATACAGGGTAACAGGCACATCACACATCTGTGCACATGATGATACCAGGAAGACTTCTTGCCTCAGACCTAGTCTGTTGTGCTCACCGATCCCTGGAATTCCACATTTAGAACTTTATTCCTGGGACTTGAAACCAAAGGGACTTTGACCCTGCAGGAAGCTACCACTATTTCATTATTTATACAATGAGAGTATATTTTTTTCCTGTCTTTTCTGAAGAGGAAGTTTTAAGAAGGGAGGAAACACGATCATCAAGTTTCCCAAGAGTAATGTGGTACAAAAGGACAAAAGGAAAACTAGACAAATTGCCACCTTCTTAATCTTGCTCCTAGTCAGTCTTGTTCACTCACAGAACCATAAGATGAAGAAAAACAGTAGGTTTGGTAAGTTTGTACCAAGCTTGGGGGCCTAGATGCCAACAGGCAACCATTTTGGATCTCTTAGAACTCTGAAAGCACAGCAAAAAAAAAAACAACTTTCCAAATCTTCACTCCCAGTCCAAAGGAATAAAAAGAGCAACATAAATAATCCACACTAATACTGCAAAATTTGAAGAGGATTTGGGGATGGTTACACTTTAATTTAAGGAAAATTATCAACATGGAACTGAATTAGTAATAAGTTACCATGCAAATATTTTTTAAAGCAGGTTCATTTGTTTAACTGGTTAAACTTAATAAACTCATTTTTAAAGTTCATTTAAAATGTCATCACATGAGAGCATATTTCAAATCTTGCCTAGAGATTCCAAGACAATTAATGAGACCCATTTCACACCTGACATTTATGAAAACAACCAAATACATCTTTTAAAATCAAGATAACTTGGTTTAGCTTAACAAACATTGCTTTCCTTTATCTATTAAAAATTTGACAGCAAGAATGCAGCTAAATTCTAAACATTAGGGAAGGCAATTAATGAATTGTCAAAACAAGACTAGCTTTTAGGGATTTCCAAATTTTTCCTACACTATTTCTAAGTATAGCTCAAATTATGTTTTTACTGGAATAAGCCATTTTTGCCTTCTTCACAGAATCCCATAAACCACCTCTTTTACCATTTCACATCTGTACGGCAGTTCTAGAGACTCCCTATTTTTTGAGGAATGATTCTGGCAGTGCCCAATAATTAAAAACCTACTATGCTTGGCTTGCTTCCTCATAGATGATCTCACCTACAGTCTCCAAAGATTTCACCACACTCAGGTTTCATTCCAATTAAGTGAGAGTTGCTTTCTCTAGGGAATTAGTTTTCAGTGTCTTTCTTCCCACCCTAAATATATGAAGATGTATAGCTTAAAATGTGTCGATTAATTTAATATGATAACTTATTTTAACCCTGCATAGCCCTGCAAGGTAAATATTATTATGCCCATTTCACAGATGAAGAAAATAGACTCTGTAGCTCTGGAGGCTATGCTCTTAACCCTTACATTACCTTGCCTCTTATTTCTGTGAGGTTATCTATATTAGTTTCTCTGCAGAAGTTGGTAATTAAAAAAAAATCTGTAGAACCACAAACTGGTGGCTTTTCAGTCTGTAAATGTGACAGGTCAATGGAAATTTTAAATGGAATAAGGCATAGCATAAAAACATTTCAAGATACTTATAATGTGAACATTTGTTCTTTTCTGCTTAATCTTTCAGCTTGACTAGCTTGAATCAATTCCAAGGGAGATGTTTATTCCACAGTCTCTTAAATTAGAAAGTTAATTAGCCAATCTGGTTATACATTTAGTTGAAAAGCTTTCCCCTCTTTATGGTGATTTGATATCATTGTTCAAGTATTTCTTTATACCAGTAAAGTTATATTAAAAATTAAGCAGAATCAAGTGTATGTTAATAAATTTGATAGTCATGGAAAAGTGAGCTATGAACTTGCTCATCAATGAAGAATTGGTCAGGTGCAGGCAAACATATCCCAGCAGATATAACGTGAAATTCACTTAAGGGATTAAGCATTCACTCCAGTCCTTAGATGAATCTCTAACCTCTGCAAGTCTCCCTTGGAGACTTGGAAAAAATAGACAAGTGTTAACTAAGGGTTGGAACTATCTTCAAGCAGAAGTCTGTGCTCCTTTTGTGTTGCAAGCCACTCTGTCAAGTAGCTGGGAAATGAGGGCAAACAAAATAGGATTCTTGCCCTTCAGAAGCTTACAATCCAGTCAAGGAGAAAGTGAAGGAGGCAATTTCAGTACAGTGTGGAAACTGCTATATTGGAGATGGGTGTGGGTTGCCGTGGCAACAAAAGCAAAAATGCTTTCAGAAAGGAAGTGACATCCAAGGTCTGACTTACGGATGAGTAGGAAACAGCCAAGTAAAGAACAGAGGACAGAGCAACACAGGCAGAGGAATGAAATGAGTAAAAGTGTGGTTCTCAACAGGGGAACTGAAGCCCATGGTGTTGATATGTGTTTTTGACATGGGTGATTGGAAGAGATGGGACAAGGCCAGTAAGCAGGGATTTTGCATACCATACAGAAGAGTCTGAAAGCTGTCCTGAAGGTAGTCAGAGCTGCTGACGAATTTTAAACCAGCAAGCACACAGCAAGCATCGTAGCTAAGAAGGAAGTAGCAAATATGATTAGTTTGGTAGGCAGGATAATGCCTCCCTCTACCCCTGCAAATGATATCCATGTTCTAATCTCTGGAACCTGTGAATATGTTAGTTTTCATAGCAAAGAAAAGTAGAGATTGGGGATAGAATTAGGTTGCTAATTAGCTGACCTTGAGATGGGGAGATGATCCCAAATAAGCCAGGCAGGTTCAATTTAATCACAAAAATAGATGGAGACAGAAGTCAGAGGGCCATGTGACTGTGAAAGCATGGTCAGGGTGACACAATGTTGCTGGAGAAAGAAAGCCACAAGCTGAGGAATATGGGTGGCCTCTAGAAGCTAGAAAAGGCAGGGAAATGGGTCCCTCCAGAAGGTATGTGGCCCAGTGAGACCCAGGTCAGACCTCTGACCTACAAACTGTAAAACAGTAAATTTGTATTGTTCTAAGCCGCCAAGTTTGAAGTAACGTGTTACAGCAGAAATATAAAAGTGATATGTTAGGAAGCTGTTATAACAATAATCCATGCGTGAAGTAATCATGGATAAAGAAACCTTGTTGATTTGATAAGCATCGAGGAGCTAAAATCAAACTGGAACCCCAACTCCATTAACTTGCTAGCTGTGGCCATGAAAGGCCCTTCTTAAACCTGATCATTCAGCTTCATTTTCAATACTTATTAAATATTGAGCAATATTTTGCAGGGTTTTGTTTGTTTTACTATTTTTTAAAGTAATGCATTAACATTAGCTTTAAATTTCAAATAGGAAGAAATACATGCCACGATATGAATGAATCATGAAAACGTGCTCAGTGAAGTAGGTCAGACACAAAAATAAATATTTTATGATTCCACTGCTATGAGACACCTAGAACAGATGCAATTCATAGAGACAGAAAGTACTAGAACAGAAGTCACCATATACTGGGGAGGTGGGATGGGGTGAGGAAGAAAATGGGGAGTCCATGCTTAATGGGTACTGTTTCTACTTGGGATGAGAAAACAATTTTGGAAATGGATTGTGATGCTGGCTGCACAACACTGTGAATGTCCTTAACGCAATATACTTAAGAATGGTTAAAATGGTAAATTTTATGTATATTTTACCACAACAGAAACAAATATAATGATTAAATCCATTCAATTTTATTATATAATATAGATGCGAGCAAGAAAAGAGTGGAATTGTTTAATGGATTCATCTTTGTGTACTAATAAAGACAAGTCAATAAACCTCTTTGCTTGAGCATTAGACCTTAAAAATGGCTAAAATGATACATTTTGTTACCTATATTTAGCCACAATTTAAAAAATTAATGTAGAATACAAACAGCAGTGTATCACCCACTCCAGGATCTACCTCCCAGAGCAAAACCCTCCATTATTTTAGCTTTTCTCTAGGGATGTACCTCCATAGTTTAAAATAATATGCTTATCCTGCCATTTTATCAATTTTAGGCACTTTCAATAAGTGCCAATTTTATGGACTTTCAATAAGGAAGTTAGTATTTAACTCTCTTAAATATACACACTCATAATCTGGGAGATCAGAGTCTGCTCCTGCCATAGATTTTCAAACACCCCCTGGTTTCCAGGCAGGATTCACTTCCTTTTCCATAAGGGCCCAGTGCTTGCAATTCAAGTGTTTCTGGCAGGCTAGAGCCCCAACGGGCATCCTCCTTCCTGCCATTCCCATCCCCAAGGGCTAAATTCTCTAAGGAAATAATTCATGATTTCCTTTCTACCTTTCAAACTGCTTATTACTCATACCCATTTCCTTCTCTGTCTTTATAGCTATATCTTTGTTATTTCTTTTTTTGTGATTTTTAGTTGAGGAGAAAAAATAATGTTTATACTATGTTCCATCTGCCATATTCAACCAGGAGTTCTCCACAGTTGCTTTTAAGATTAAATGAACTAATACAGGTAATGTAGGCAAAATGTAGATAATATAGGCAAAATGCTTTGCAAAGTCCCTGACATCAAATAAGGTATAATCAAAGCAACAGTATGGTCCCTATCACCATTGTCATCAATTACCTCGCAAAAGGTTGTTAGGATGGAAGACAGTGGAATGTCATAAAATACTGCTTACAACAGAATATCACTGTTGGTTTTCCAGTAGTAATGGCATTGATTGGAAATTTATTTTTCTTTAAAAAAAATAATTTTCATGGTGTATTTATACAGTAGGATGTTCTGCAGCTAAAAAAGATAATCTGGATTACCTGAATCTCTCATCCTTTAGATTTCACCTTCTCAAAGAGCTCTCCTCCATCTCAAGAACCCTCTTACCTGCACTAACTTACCATGATTCTCTCTCATTACATACTATTTCTTTCTTTAATAGCTCTAATCAATGTTAAAACGACTCTCTCTATCTTCCCTCCATTGCTCCCCCTTTTCTCTGTGTTTTGTCCCTAACAAGACTTACTCATGACAAAGGGCCCTGGGGGTTGTCGTTACCAAAAAGGTCTGCTCAAGGCCCAACGTAGTGTCTTGAATGACTGTTTTGAAGGAGCGGAATGCCAGGTATAACGTAATAAAGAACACGTAATGAGATGCTGTGTTTGGAGAAATAAACACATAGAGGTAGTTTGTAAGCTATATTAATAGTCGTGGAATTGGGGGAAGGTTATCAGCATTTTTTAATTCCTTTATCCTAATACTGTTACTATCACTACTAATGCACAGTTATTGAATGTTTACTAAGTGTCAGAACTTTCCTAAGTGTTTTACATACATTTTCTTATTTAATTCTCACAACAAGTCCAAGACTGAATCCCATCCATTCACACTTTTCTGGCTTTCTCAAGGCCCCTACATTGGGTGTAGCAAAGCCACCTGTTCTCCAGCTCTAACTTGTGTGGGGGCCATGAGAGAGACCCAAAATATGAGTTCTAATGAGCACCTTTTATCATCAAAGACTGGAGAGTCCACAACAAACATTATAAATATGTTTACAGTAAATTGTGTGTATGCCCTTGTGACTAATATTCTTTACTTGAACTCTCTAGAATTTACATGAAATAGAGTGGCTACTTTTGAGTGTGGTTCTAATATGAGCTTCTTCCTATATGTTTCCCAGTTCTTTAGACTTTTATGTTAGGATATCTGATTTATTAGCAATGTTACAAATGTAAATGGAATGTATCCTCACCCTTTCAGTTGATACTGATTGCAAAATAACCAAACACTTCAGCAGAGATACTTTGTTTTCTTTCATAAACCTTTTATTACAGGGGAACCACACTTGGGAGATATTTTCACCTTTGCTATATCATCAGAGAGAAATGTTATGAATTATCTGTATCATCTTCTATGTTCTAATTTTGCTTTTACAGCTATATAGATTAAAAAAGGGGGAGTAGGAAATGGAAATCAGGTACCAACAGAATCATCTAAATTTCCAACTTATTTTGTTCTGTTAAAGCCCTTGGGAGTTAGGCTTTCCAAAGACTAGATCAAAGACTAAATTGTAGAGATTTGCTCCTATTAATTAAGTACTAGATCCAATATGTAATTATGTCCATTAGGACTTTGACCAAAGGTTTAAAGTCAAGGTCAGAAAGCCTAAAAGGAAATATGTGTGTGTGACATTAAAGTAGTTCAGAGGGCCCCAGTGCCTGTCTTAGGCCAGGTGGTATTTCTGCTACTGAAATGAAGATCAAGTAGGAAACTATAATGATCACTTAGAAAATAATCTCTTTTCAATTATGTTTATAATTAGTGTCTGTCAAAGAATGCCTTTTGAAGCATTTCAAGTCTTCTTGTCTAGAATTTATAGCTAAATAAACATTAAAAATACAGTATTTCAGTATGGAAGCCTGCTTCTTTCCTAATTTGAAGAATCCAATTACAAAAAGAAGTTTGAGATAATCAGGACATTTTTAATACTGACTGAATATTGGATAGTCAGGAATTATTTTTTAATGCATGATAATAGTGTTGTGCTTAAAAGAAAGGAGTCCTTATCTTTTATTTTTTTTTAATTTTTAAATGTTTACTTATTTATTTTGAGAAAAAGAGCATGAACAGGGGAGGGGAGAGAAAGACAGAGATGGAGAGAATCCCAAGCTATGGGGATAGCGCAGAGCCTACTGTGGGGCTCAAACTCAAACACCATAATATCATGCCCTGAGCCAAAATCAAGAGATGGTTGCTTAACCAACTGAGCCACCCAGGCGCCCTGAGAATCCTTATCTTTTAGAGACATACACTGACATATTTATGGATGCAATAAGATCTCTAAGACTTGCTTTAAAATAATCCAGTGGGAGTATATAGGTGATTCAAGACTATTCACATATGAATTGCTGAAGGTGGATGATGGTTATATGGGTGCTCATTTTACTATTTTCTCTGCTTTTGTGTTTTAAAAATTCCATTAACAGTAAAAAAAGAAAACATTATAATGAAAGCAAATTAAACAAATAATACCTAGTATCTGTAATGTTCAAGGAATTAGAACAAATTCTAACACATACATGATTTTCTAATTCTAAAGTTTTTAAATGTCATTTTGCAAATGTTTCAGAAGTAGTAACTTTTTTCTGTTTTTGTATCAGAACTTCAAATGTAGACTAACAGTTTTGTAGATGGAGCTAATCTGACATAACCAAAATATTTCAGTAGTGACATCAGCCAAGATGATGCTGTCATACCTCTGCCTGGCACTTTTTAAAAGTAGTTAGACTGGCCATGTGTGAGGCAAACTGCGCACACCTTGAAAGTGATACAGATGTGGTTTTTAAATTATTGGGCTTTATTACAAAATAGACCCACCCTCTTTGGTAGAAATAAACAAACAAAAAGTCACTAATCACTAACAAAAATCACAAAAATCACTAACCTAATTGAACATTCAGCTGTGTTTAGAAATGAAGCTCTAACACTCCTATTTACACTTCATTTCATTTGAATTGTATACTTTGTAGCTCTCCACATTCATCCTGGAAGCAAAGCCCATGTTTCAAACATTTACTGCATTTGTGCACTATTTAAACTGGTACTCAACATTGTTAAAGAATCAGTTTGGTGACTGGTAATCAGTCAGTTCTAAATTAACCCAGTACTGGGAATGGTGTGGAGAAGAAGGGGGGAGGCAACAGCTAGCACAAAATGACTGCAACAGCGAAGTTCCAATAAGCTCTTCTTTATCAGAGATAGATAAAGAACTGCCTTGTGGACTAACCGTGGTTAAGGGATTCTAGAATCTCACCAGTTTGGGGCTGGGGAGGCAGGCTCTGGCAAAGATGCATGATTGGCTGGTAAGAAGGAAACTGAGAAATTCAGGTTCAGGCTTCTGCTTTCTTCTCCTTTCTTGTTTCCTGCATCCAATCCTAACCTATCATAGGTGTGCACTTCTTTCAAACTATCAGTAATTGGTGACAGTTATTCTGCAAAATGGTTTATTCATTCCAATAATTTAGTAGAAGAGGTGACAGTATGAATATCATTTGACTGATTGATATGTATCATTATACATATCAATATTTGAGTGTATAATCACAGTATTATTTAATAACTACATTCTCTGAAGCATCAACAGAAATCCCATGGCTTTACAGTATGAATCAACCCACACAATAGAAATGCCAACAAGGTTGGACAGAGTCAGAAGAAAGACATGTATCTCTTATTATTTCTTATGCGAACATCCATTTATGCACTCTGCCTTTGTTTTCCTTCCTTTTATAGCTAAGATTTTGAAAGACTCCTTTTATATTCAAAGGCTCCTTTCAAAGACTCAGCCCACTTTGTCCACTCACCTATTGAAATTGGGCTTCCATCCATATCAGGTCATCCAAATGGTCACCAATGACCTTAGATACTGAATTCAGTGGTCACTTCCAATTGGTACTCTATTTGATTTCTCTGCTCCTTTTGAAGTGATTAACCACTTCCTCCTTCAAATACTCAGGGAATTTGATGAATTTGGTGGTAGGTTGAGAAGATATGCCCAGGACACACAGCTTAAAAATTAGCCAAAGGGTGGCCTTTTTCTCAGACTGACTCACCCACCAACTAAAGTGGTGCCTAGCTGTCCCACCTGGAACTTCATTCCCCTTTAGGTAAGATCCTGATTCCCTCTCCGTTTTTTAATGTTTATTTATTTTTAAGAGAGAGAGAAAGACAGAGCACGAACCAGGGAGGGGCAGGAGAGAGGGAGACACAGAATCCGAAGCAGGCTCCAGGCTCTGAGCTGTCAGCACAGAGCCCGATGCAGGGCTCAGACTCACAAACCATGAGATCATGACCTGAGCCAAAGTCAGATGCTTAACCGACTGAGCCACCTAGGCGCCCCCCGCTCCATTTTTAATAGCAAATAGCACTCTTCTGATTCTTCATTAACCTCTCTAGTGGTTCCTATCTTCTTCAAGAGATTTGTCCTCTAAACTTCCATAAATGTAGGCAATTTCTTCTGGTTCCTCTAATTTATCATTCTACACCAATGTTTGTGAAGAGTGTTTTAAATACCATTTGCATCAGCATGAGAGATTCTAGTGGTTCTTACTGAAAATGTAATTTTCAATGTCACCCTAGTAAACCAGCATCTTGGAGATGGAGACCAAAATATGAATTTTAAATTACCTCCCAGTTAATTATTAGAAAAAACTCAGTAAAACTCCTGTTTTACATACTCACTCTGGGTGATACTACCCAACCCCATGACTTCAGTTACTATTTATATGTTGGTGACACCTATCTGTCTTCAGATGGCAACATTCCATTTGATGTCTCACAGGCAACTCTTAGAATTTGAGATGCCGTGGATTGAACACTGTCTCCCAATCCTGCCATCCTTCCTCATTTCCCCCAGTTCTCAAAATGGTTGTACCATCCTCCCAAGGTGGGGGAGGGTAAGCAAAAGCGAGGTAGCTGCTCCTGTCTCCTCTCTCCATTCACTCTCCCCTTACGACTCTTGACTCCTATGTCTTACCACACTCAAGTCATTCCCTAGTTAAAGATATTATCATATATTGCCTAAAACTCATTGGCTTCTGGTCAAGTCCACCTCCCAATGCATTCCCCACAATGAAAGTGGCAGTCATCACTAATTTGATCAGATTACTCCCACATATAAACTTTCAAAGCCTCCCATCACCTTGGGTGAAATAATTTCACGGACGAACCATATCCTACTTAATCAGCTCCCATATTATTTCCACAGATTTATCTCTCATTACTTCACTCTACAGCTATACTGTCCGAAAGAGTGGCCACTAGTCACAGGTGGTTATTGCGTACTGGAAATGTGGCTAGTCCAATTTAAGACATGCTCTAAGTGTAATTCACACATTAGCTTTCTCAAATGTTGGTAAAAATAAATGTAAGGATGTCTTATTAATAATCTTTCATATTGGAGTGCTTGAGTGCTCAGTCGGCTAAATGTCCAACTCTTGATTTCAGCTCAGGTCATGATCGACGGTTTGTGGGATGGAGCTGCACATCAGGCTTTGAGTTGACAGTATGGAGCCTGCTTGGCATTCTCTCTCTCTCCATCTCTCTTTGCACCTCCTCCGCCCACACTCTCGCTTTCAAAATAAATAAACCTAAAAAAGATTTTTAAAAATAATAATCTTTCATATTGATTACATGCTGAGATGATACAACTTTAAATATATTAGACTAAAACATTACTGAAAGTAATATTACTTGATTCTTTCTACTTTCTTTTTTTTTTTAATTTTTTAATGTTTATTTTTGAGAGAGAGAGAAAAAGAGAGAGAGCAAGTGGGGCAGGGACAGAGAGAGAGAGAGAGAGAGAGAGAGAGAGAGAATCTGACACAGGCTCCAGGCTCTGAGCTGTCAGCACAGAGCCCAATGCAGGGCTTGAACTCACCAAAAATGAGATCATGACCTGAGCCGAAGTCAGGCACCCTGATTCTTTCGACTTTCTTAATGTGACCACTAAAGTTTTTAAAATTCCATAGATGGTTTGCATTATACTTCTACTGGACAATGCAAGTCTAGAGCTCTATGATTTAGATCTAGCCATCCTGAAAGACTTGTTACTCCCTCAAATGTTACACTTTTCCTTGCTCAAATCACACTTCTCCTCTACACCCATTCCCCTTCCTTCATCCAATTACTTCCTCCTTGTCCTTCAGGATTTAGTTTAGCTATCACTATGAGGAGCTTCCCTACCCTTTTCCTTTCCCAATCCAGTTCTGGGTTAGCTGTGTCTTCTACACACTTGCACACACAGCACATAGCTTGCGATGTGCTACACTTGTGGTTTATTTGTCTACCCCCCAGCCTGTGTTTCCTACACTCACCGACTGCTTGTTAGAACTATCGTGACTTGTTCAAGGCAGCATCCTCGGATTCAAGCACATTGTGTGGTGCAAAGTAGATACAGAGTAAATACCGGTAGAAGAGCTGCTGGAAATGACTTCTCTGGACCCAAAATATGAAACAGGACTGATCATACTATGTGTGTGAGGAGTTATGAATTAATATTCTCCCTTCATCCCTAACCTGTACAAACCCTATCAACCAACACCTCCCAACCCTCTCTTGCTTCTTCTGTCACCTGTAACATTTTAAACTTCATCAGTTAATTCAAACGAGGAAATGATCAGAAAGCAAAAAGAACACAACTTTTGTCTTCAAAATATTTCTAAATTCCTTTACTGCTAAAAGATATTCACTGTGAGAAATATTATCTATTTGTTGGAAAACATTTTTATAGCATTTCTGAAGATCAAGTCTTTGCAGGAATTTTAAATGAGACCTAAAATCAAGTTGTTTTCTCTATAACCCTGCAGTGCTGGCATTCGGGGAAGTTTGCAGTACATCAAAAATTCTGGCATACCCACATTATAATTAACATTTACCACATTACTCTCTGTTAAAAGAAAGAAAATAGGGTTCAACAAATATAAAAGCAGTAAGAACAGACAGTAACAATTTTCTCAGTCTCATCAGATATAAATTTTAAGAGGCGTCCTCAATGTTCATCCAATTTAACTACTCTGGGTGTTTTTTTTTTTTTTTAATACTTTGGGCCTTTTCATGGCATAGCCAGGACTTTCATCTATCTGTGTTTTTAAGATATTTAAATGTCTCAAAGACTTATAAAGACAAATATTAGGCCTCACCCTTATTTGAGGCACTACGTAACTGTTTTCCTGTTTCACTGCCTTACCATTTATTTACCTCTCAACACACAATTATACTTGTGTCCACTACATTGGTGAAATGGCTAACTCCAAAGTCATTATTGAACATGGCTGTGCGAAAGAGACACAGAAGCCCCTGAAATCACCCCCAATGGCTAAAGCTGTAACAACCTGAACAACAAAATAAATGCACTTTTGAATTACAACCCAAAGTATAAAATAAATATCCAAGAGTCCATATTGATATAAATGATTGAATAAATTTTAAAATGAGGGAGAACAGACAAATATCCCATGCAGAAAAATTCCAAATAATTTACGTAGATACTGTGTCTTCAAGGAAGGAGAGTGTAACTCCCCACTGTGAGTGTGATATACATAGACTTCCTTTCCAAGAGCACAGTATAGAAAGTGGGATGGGGGAGAGAGTAACTTTACCGTGGGAAAACTTGACAAAGGCCAACTCAGCCAGGTGACCGAGGTCAACATCAACAGTGATAAATTATGTTGATAGAATGTTCCTTTGATATAATGTGGCTAAAGTAGCACTTTACCTCTGCGGTCTTCTTCCCTAAAATTCACAACCCCAGTGTAATCATGAGAAAAACATCAGGACCATTTTCCAAAATATCTGACCACTACTCCTCAAACTGTCACAGTCATCAAAAACAAGGAAAACTTGAGAAACTATCACAACCAAAAGGAACCTAAGAAGATAGGATAACTAAGTGTAATGTGACAACCTGGATGGAATTTTAGGGCAGAAAAAGGCCATTAGGTAAGAACTAAGGAAATTTGAATAAACTATGGACTTTAGTTAAGTAGCATATCAATATTGGTTCATTAATTGTAACAAAAATAACATATCATTGTAAGATGCTCATAGGAGAAACTAGGTGTTGGATATATAAGAAATCTGTGCTATCTACAATTTTTCTATATATCTAAGGCTATAGTAGGAGTGCCTGGCTGGCTCAGTCAGAAGAGTATGCAATCCTTGTTTGATCTTGGAATCATGAGTTTGAGCCCCACATTGGATGTAGAGATTACTTAAAAGCAAAGTCTTTAAAATAAGGGCTCGAACTCATGACCCTGATATCTAGTGTTGCAGGCTCCACCAACTGAGCCAGCCAGGCACCCCCCAAATTTCTACCTTTGACTGCCTTGTCTTATCACTTTATCTGTCCAGGGGAAAGAAATCTTACCAATTCCTACAGCTTCAACTATGATCTTGATGTTGAACACTCCAATATCTGTAATTCTAAGCCCAATCTCTCTTTTAAAGGTCAGACCATGTTTCCAAATGCTTAATGGACATTTCTACCAACAGACTTTCAGGAACATTAAAGTCAATATGTTCAAAGTAGAAACCCTCATTTTAAACCCTAATTTTGTGGCTCTTATTGTGTCCTCAGTTGTGGCTAAGAGCATTATAATTTTCCCCAATGATCTAATGAGAGCCTAGTATATATTCAAGGACTGTCTTCTTTACCATCATTATCCATCGTCTCTGGCTTCATACAAATATTGTTTGATTCTATTTCTACCTGCTCCCTTTATTCTCAATGCATTAACTTTTGTGAATAATTACCAATCCATCAATCAAAACAACTTTGGCTGACTTGTGGAAGTTGGAGGTATGCCCAGGTACAGCTAAGATCTCCAGTTCTGGTATGAGACAGCAATGTGGAATGTCACTGTTTTGTATTCCTTGAGAAAGAAATAGGCATCCCCAGCTTGGGGCAAAGAACGCCACTCTTCTGGGGGCCAGGGTTGAGATGCAGGGTGATTTCCCATGGGCATGAAAAGCAACTAATTTCCTTTGTCCATTTCCTATGTGGAGTTATTTTTTTAATGTTTTTTTATGTTTATTTATTTTTGAGAGAGAGGAAAAGACAGAGTGTGAGCAGGGAAGGGGCAGAAAGAAGGGAGGCACAGAATCCGAAGCAGGCCCCAGGCTCCAAGCTGTTGGCGACGAGCCCGACACGGGGTTTAAACTCCCAAACCATGAGATCATGACCTGAACTGGAAGACTCAACCAACTGAGCCACCCAGGCGCCCCTGGAGTTTTTTTTTTTTTAAGTTTATTTATTTATTTTGAGAGAGAGAGAGACAGAGAGAAAGGCAGAGAGAGAGAATCATAAGCAGGCTCAGTGCTGTAGTGCAGAGTCTGACATGGGGCTTGAGCCCACCAACCCATGGGATCATGACCTGAGCTGAAATCGAGTTGGACACTTAACTGACTGAGCCATCCAGGCACCCCGTTAAAGAAATCTTTCCCCTGGAATCTGGCAGCCCAGAAGCACTGCAGTAGGAGGCCCTGTCCCTGAGACCTGAGAAAATTTTGCCAACATTTCCCAACGATAGGTCACAGTTTGCTGATTGCCACATGTCCCTGGGAAAATTCTCCTTCAGCCTAACTGTGGTAGATCACTGCTGTCTAACCAAGCCATTAACCAGCCTGTTATTGAGACAACATAAAATCATGTACACAGGGGAGGTTGTAGCTAAGCCTCAGATGGTAAATCTTTGGTCTAAACTAGGTGGGTCTCAAACATTTTTGTTTCAGGATCCTTTTATACTCTTAAAACTAAATGCATTTGTTTATATGACTTGTATCTACCAATATTTACCATTTTAGAAACTAAAAATTAAAAATAATATTCATTTAAAAATAATAAACCCGTTCCATATTAATATAAATAATAATTTTATGGGAAACAACTATATTTTTCAAAATAAGACAAAAAATTGAGAAGTCTGGTTTAATAGAAAACATAGATATTCATATCTGCTTCTGCGTTCAGTCTGTTGTCTTGGTTGAAGTACATTAAGAAAATCCAGCCTCATACAAATAAGTAGTTGGAGAAAACAAAAAAATATTTTAATAGCCTCTTCAGAAAATTTTGGATAGTCTACTTTGATACAATACTAAAACTCAAAAGTGGTAGTTCCTCAAAGGTTAGTTATAATGTACAATCTGAAAACATATCAACAAAATTACATACATTTAACTTTAAATCTTTTAGTCTATTTTGGTCTTTAAATGGAATTATTAGCCATGAGTGATTTTGTAACATACACTGGTCATTGAGAAAATACTGGCTCACTGAGTTATGCAGATCTTTCAAATGCTGACACCTTTCATCATACCATATCAAAAATATCACTTTTGTAATATCACCACTGATACCATCAGAAAAATGTTTAAGTACTAGGAAACTATCAAGCTCATAGTAGTCGATACAAGTTATCCATTATTCTAATTTTTACCTGAAGGCTTGAATTTATATCATTTGCAACAAATATTGTCAGTTGTTTTCCTTAAAATGACAGGCTTACTTCTTCTGTTCATTTTTAAGAAACTGTTTGCAATAAATCCAAGTCTGAATAACAGTATTTTGTTTGTCCATTTTTCATGTAAAAAATAATATATGTTCCATGGAAAAATCAACCGTCTCAACTTACAACTCAAGCAGTCACTCGGCATGTGACTGAAATAACAAAAGCACTTCAGTATGGACCAGAAAACAACAGCAGACTTCAAAACTTTATATGAGCGCCTGGCAGAGAGGCATGCAATGACTCCTAGGCACATTTAGATGCCCCAGCTTTGATTCGTACTAAACTGGGAGTGTTCCCCACCATTGTTCCTTTTACACCACCAGGGGAGTGTAAAAGGCAAATGGCATCTAAGCATTGTTAGAGAAAAGGCTTTTTAACCCTGTGAACTCCCTAAAAGGATCTTGGTGTTTCCATAAAACACTGCTGAGTTAAGCCAACATGATAGTTCATTTCATTTACCAATCAGTTCTGGATTAGGTGACGTAATTCTAGCCAAGAAGCCAATGGGTCCTCTGGGAAAGATTTCTTTCTTCTAACAAGACATGTAGAAACAGAAATGTCCCTTTTCTGCCTCTGGACTTTGTCATCTACATGGGAAACCTAGAAATTACCTGCCCAGGGGGACAAACAACACACTTTTGGAATTTGGAAAAGTGAAAAGATGAAAAACATCTGGGCAAACTGATATCATTGATGAGTCAATGAATTATTCAATTTTGAAACTGCCCTATCTTTAGAATTCTTGTTATGTGAAACGATAATTTTCCTTATTGTTTAAGTGACCTTCAGACAGGTTTTTGTTCCTCAAAATCCAAACCATTTTTACTCTTGCTTAATCTTATGGTTCCTGTCAATCCATCATTATGCAAAAGACCCTAAGAGCCTGATTATCAGAGCTTGATACATTCCAAACTCCCTAGAATGAGCAAACAAAATTATTACAAGCCATGTGACAGTAGCTGGAAGGAGGCATATCAACTTGAACAACTAGAATAGTGTCTTATATGGGGGCAAATAAATTAAAAGAGACAATATTAAATTTTAATAAAAACACGAGAACCATAAAAGGGATTAGAATACAATACTAAAAATCTAGGGACTACAAACATGATTCCTGGGGCGCCTGGGTGGTTTAGTCGGTTAAGTGTCTGACTTCAGCTCAGGTCATGATCTTGCAGTTTGTGAGTTCGAGCCTTGCATCGGGCTCTGTGCTGACAGCTCAGAGCCTGGAGTCTACTTCGGATTCTGTGTCTCCTTCAACTGCCCCTCCCCCATTTGTGCTCTGTCTCTGTCTCTCAAAAATAAATGTGTAAAAAAAATATTTTAAAAACATGATTCCTGATTTATAGAGTAATCAGGATCATAAAGCAACCAGGTGTTCAGAAGCAAAACCCTAGGAATATATCCAAGTGTCAAGAAATCAACCATACGTTATGTAGTAGGAGAATAGGAAAGTATTCATTATTCTGTGTTAATACAACCAATGTTCTACTACCAAACGTGAGGACATGGTCATGAATAAGAGAACCAATCAAATATATTTGCTAATTGTTAGGTTACAGTCAATAGCTCTTTTCAAAATAAAATAGGCCTATCTTTTGATACCTGCTTGTGGGTTGGAAGATTTCCAGTTCAATTTTTTTGGTAACCTTTGAATCTCACACTACAAGATAAAGATGGGAAAAACTTAAATCCAAGTAATGAAAGAGAAACAAACTTACCAGGTAGATAGAAAAAATATAAATATCCTTTTTTAATTTCTCCCACCTACTTCCCTTCTGTGTGTCAGTAAAAAAGCAGAAATGTTTCACAGCTATGTGTACCTTGCAAGATCAAAATCCTTACCTCTACAGGGAAAATGTAGCCCACTGCATAAAGAATGGCTTTAAGAAAAATAACAATCTCTGTAAAAGTCAACATTCAACTCCTCTAATGTATAATAATTCTGTAACTAAATGACACACAGATGTTTTAAGCTCAAAAATGTAATACTATTGAAACGCTTACATATTTTAATTTGGACTAACTCTGGAATGAGTAGACGTTACCACATCAAGATCTATTATTTTAGAGGTTTCATTTCTTTCATTTCTTTTTTTTTTTTTTAGTTTTTTTAATTTTTTGAGAGAGAGAGAGAACAGGGGAGGGGCAGAGAGAAAGGAAGAGAGAGAGAATCCCAAGCAGTCTCTGCACTGTCAGCACAGAGCACAATATGGGGCTCAAAGTCACCAACAATGAGTTCATGACCTAAACCAAAATCAAGAGTCAGACACTTAAACAACTTAACCACCCAGGCACCCCTTACTTTAGAGTTTTCAAAATAAAGAAGTGCCACCTTTTTGTCAGAAAAAGAGGTCTAGAAATGGTCTGAATTCTAAGAGGACTGGATAAAACCATGAATCTTAATTCACGTTAGCAGATCAAGCACTACAATTGTTTAAAAGAATAAGAGCTGAAGCTCTTTGTATTTGACATTACCACTTAAACACAACTTCATGGAAAATGTTTTGATAAGAACAATAAACCATTGAACTTCTTTGGGCATAGCTTATCTAAAATCAACAGCATGATGAAACTCTTCTTGTCTACTCTCACAACAAATATGAATAATGTGAACCTCTAAAATCCTTGAATGGAGAGCCTAAGCAATGAAGATTATATTACTCAAATTACGAGTCACAGCCATTGTATGATAGAGCAGCTTCAGCAATTGTGCTTTATAAAGACAATTAGTGGTCGTATCTATAGTAGTAATTGTGTATTTATTAACGTTTTCTAAACTATTTCATGAACAGTTTTGTCCTTCATAAACAATGATCACTATATCCATAAAACTTTTTACTTTCTACCTTAGAATGTGGCAAAATTCATCCTGCAATTATACTTTTCCCACATCCTGTTGCAAATGGACACAGATGTTAAATACTAGTAAATATTTTTAGTCACGAGTTAAGATTGTTTTCAAAGGCTGGTTTTCAGAAATAACTCCAAATCAAAGGCCCAGCAAGGATTAATCTATTTCCATTCAATCATATGTTGTTGTTTTTAAACCAGCCCAAGGCACTAACAGAAAAGGTATGAGCAACTCTTAAGTAAATTATGGTGAAATGAATTGTTACAATTTTATCTAACAATTTGGTTTCATTATTTATTTATTTTGGGTATTTTTTTTTTAAGTTTATTTATTTTGAGAGAAAGAGAGAGAGAGGACACAAACAAGGAAGGGGCAGAGAGAGGGGGAGAGATAGAATCCCAAGCAGGCTCTACACCGTCAGCACAGAGCTCAATTCCCGGGACCTAATCTCATGAACCATGGGGCCCGATCTCAGGAACTGTGAGATCATGGCCTGAGAGAAATCAAGAGTTAGAGGCTTAATTGAATGAGCCACCTCGAGGCCCCTGGTTTCATTTTTTAACAAAAGAAATAAGTTCTTTAAACTTTTGAAGTAATATTGTGTATTGAGATATTGTTAAACAGGTGTTTATATTTTGAAGCAGCTATATAGCTTGCGGCTAAAATATGTTTGGTGTTTAATTAGAGATTGAATTTTTTAGTCAGAGATTCAGTTTGGCGTTTGAAACATAGATGTCAGGTGAAATAACTAGTTCAATTCTTCTACCAGTAGCACAGAAATATTTCTTTTCCAAATTATCCCTTTCTATCAGATGCCAATGAGAAATTAATACCAAGTTATTGGTAATCTTGTTAACCATCAGAAAAGGAATTTGCCAAGTCATTTGTCTAATGTAAGTGTAAAGTACATGCCATGGCATACTTGAAAATATTAGGTCAAAGGTCTCCTCCACCCACCTGAGACTGACATGCTTAGTCCATGGCTCCACAGCTGTGGTTTGTATGCAGACACATGTGTTGAGTTTTCATTCACTGGTGCTATTGCAATAATCCAAGTAAAAGATACTGGTGTAGAAGCAGTGTCAAGAGTAGCAATAGATTTGAGATATATTTTCATGGTAGAATTGGTAAGACTTAGTCTGGATAATAGTGTGTGAGTGAGAATGTGGGTGGGAAATCATGGAACTTTTGGGTTCCTGGTATGAATAAACATATAGATAGAGGTATCTCTTACCAAGAGGGAGAAGACTGGAGGAGGAGATTTGGAGGTGGGGGTGGGCAGTGGAGACTTAGTAGTTTGAGATATTTCTGAGATACCTGAGACATCAGTGGAGGTGTCAAGTAAGTAATGGAATATCCAGGTCAAGCTCCAAAGAGAAGTGTGAGTCATATAATAATTTTGGAGTTGTCCGTGGTTCCATGATATTTAAAGACACAGGACTGGATAAGATTGCTCACAAATAATTGGCAAGCTTGTAAAGAAGGGCCAGGATCTCTGCCTAGAAAACTTGAAAACTGAAAAAAAAACCCTCCATTTTTATTAGACCAACTTCTCATATACTTAGGTCTCTCTGCTTAATTTTTACTTTTTTCAAAAGACTTTCCTGAATGCTTAATCTATATTGACCCCACAATATATCCTCAACCTTTTTCTTCAAAACACTTATCATAATTTTCAATGAATTATTTGTCTTTATTTATTTTGTATTTGTCTTTCCATTAGAATATAGGTATCTTGGCACACCTGGGTGGCTCAGTCGGTTAAGCCTCTGACTTCAGCTCGGGTCATGATCTCATGGTTAGTGAGTTCAAGCCCCGTGTCAGGCTCTGTGCTGACAGCTCAGAGCCTGAAGCCTGCTTCAGATTGTGTCTCCTCTTCTCTCTGCCCTCCCCTGCTTATGCTCTGTCTCTCAACAATAAGTAAACATTAAAAAAAAAAAAAAAAAAAAAAAAAAGAAGGTAGGTGTCTTGAAGACAGAGGTCAATTGCTTTCAATGTGTATTTCAAGTTCCTGGCAAGTAATATATACTAAGTTAACTATTAGGTAATGAAGGGCACATAGGTGGCTCAGTCAGTTGAGTATCAGACTTTGGCTCAGGTCATGATCTCACAGTTTGTGAGTTTGAACACTGCATCAGGATCTCTGCTCTCAAGATGGAGCCTGCTTTGGATCCTCTGTCCCCCTCTCCCTCTGCGTTGCCTCCATTCATATTCTCTCTCAAAAATAAATAAACATTTTAAAAAAGCATTAAGTAATGGGTTAAAGTGGATGTAGATATTGATTGAATGTAAAATGAGCCTGCTAAGGTGGTAACAATTTAGCAGTTGTCTGTGTGTGTGTTTGTGTGTATACATAGGACATTAATTATCATTCACTTTGAACATTCCTAAGGGAAGAATAAATTAAATAGCAAAGGATTCAAACATTTTCATTTATTCTTTCGCTCTTCATTGAGGGTCTGTGATATATCAATGTTTATGGAGAGTGTTATATGTTCAAAGTACAAACAATTTGGGGTTCCTGGCTGGCTCAGTTGGTGGAGCATGCGACTCTTGATCTCAAGGTTGTGAGTTTGAGCACCAAGTTGGGTGTAGAGTTAACTTAAAAATAAAATCTTAAAAACAGCAACAACAAAGTACAAACATTTCTTCAACTGTGCAAGTGTTCAGTCATGAACTCCCAATTTGGAGCCTGTGTTATTCATCTCCCTCAAGGTTCTCTTATATCTGATGAGTAGTCCATAAATGTTTACTGTTTCAATGCATGCTTTAATGGTTACATTAATAAATTTATTCACATATTTCAATTATAACTTTAGTGAAAAAGGTGTATATGACATTGATTTTGCTGATATTTTGTAGTTCTTACTCAAAGTGCCCATCTTTGTAAATGTTCCTATACCAGAGTTCATTCCTAAAGTTTTTTTATTTTATTTTTAATGTTTATTTATTTTTGAGAGATAGAGTGTGAGCAGAAGGGCAGAGAGAGAAGGAGATATAGAATCCGAAGCAGGATCCAGGCTCCTAGCTGCCAGCACATAGCCCAATGCGGGGCTCGAACTCACGAACCGCAAGATCATGACCTGACCGAAATCAGCTGCTTAACCAACTGAGACACCCAGGTGCCCCTAAAGTTTATTTTAATAGGTCTACATCACAGATTTCTTCCACAAGAGACTTAATAAATTATCCAAAGAGCAGACACTACCACAAGTGTGAAGTCCACAAAATTCGATACTGACAGCAATCTGTTCCACCTTTGGCATTATTATTCCTTCCTTAAAAAACAGGTCATTCCTGGGGCACCTGGGTGGCTCAGTCAGTTAAGCATCCGACTTTGGCTCAGGTCATTGTCTCGCAGCTCATGAATTCGAGTGCTAACAGCTCAGAGCCCGCAGCCTGCTTTGGATTCTGTGTCTCCCTCTCTCTCTGCCTCTCCCTCCCATGCTCATGCTGTCTCTCTCTCTCTCCCTCTCTTAAAAATAAATATTTAAAAATTAAAAAAAAAGAGGTAGTTCTTGTTGCCCCTCAGTTTAGAGATTCTCAAGGGAACGCCTGGCCCTTCAGTATACTATGTACATGTGCACATTTTCCTTCTTTCAGATTTACCTGTCCTTTCCATTTCCTTCCTGATCTTGTTTCCTACTGTACAAGAACATGTCTGGCTGTGGGTTATGAAAATTTTTTCTAAGCGTGCCTGGGTAGCTCATTTGGTTGGGTCTTGAATTCTTGATTTCAGCTCAGGTCATGATATTATGGTTCATGGGATCGAGCCCCACACAGGGCTCTGTGCTAAGAGCGCAGAGCCTGCTTGGGATTCTCTCTCCCTCTCTCTCTTTGCCTCTCCCCCTACTTGTGTGTGCTCTCTCTCTCAAAATAAGTAAATAAACTTCTAAAGAAAATAAATTTTTTCCTAAGAACCATAGAATGTTGAAACTGGCAAATCCTTTGAAGTCTCTCTTCCTTACTTTTCAGCTACTCAGGTAATTACATCATCTCCTGGGTTTTATTAATTTGGATAATGTAATTGCCTTTAGGGTGTGTTGCTAATGGTGGGAAGCTGGTACTACTCAGATCACATCACCAGGGCTCTGGCGCACAGAATGACATAAACCGGCCACTTACTGAAATGAGCGTCTTTATGGTTCACTCCATGTTAAAATGAAAGAATGGACAAGTATTGAAGTTGTGGCTATTTTGTTTAAACAAATCACTGTGGTAAGTATGAGTCATGGAGGAAGGTTTTCGCTTTGTTTTATACTAATGCAGATTTCTAGACTTACCATTACAAAATGTTTTGAGAGATAGATCAGGAATAAATTATCCAGAGTCATTATAGCAAATTGGAATTGATACATATCCCTGGTTAAAAGCTCCCAATTTAGATCACTTCTTAGGTAACAGTGAACCCTTAATTTAATATAGAAAGGTAATATTTTAAAATACAATTTTAAGGCAGTCTTTGAGCTGTTGAGAATTTACTGATGCATCATCATGAATTTATTTTCCCCAAGAAACACAGATTAATGCTTTGAGATAAAAACAGTCAAGGGACATGGGAAGACATTTATGTGCAAGGAAAGAAATTGTATCTCCAGGCTATAACTATTTATCAATTTTGCTGCCACTAAAACTTGCCAGCCAGTTTGTGAGCCTGTGATACAGATGAGTAACTCTATATAGAAAAATCTTCTCTTTGGGGAAAATTTACTCAGGGAAATTATTACCCATTGATGATATTTTCCCTGATATCTTCTTCACCCTTATCTGCACTTTGCACAGTTTCTCTCCACCTGACCCTTTCTAATTACTGTCTCTGGTCTGTGATAAGAATCCCTAAAATCCTCCCTAAAATCTAGAAGTAGTATGCTCTTTAAAAGGAAGCTCCTCTATTTTCATTTCCACAGTATTATAACAGGCTTCGAGGTTTTTTTTTTCTTTAATGTTAGTTTTGTGAGAGAGAGAGAGAGAGAGAGAGAAAGGAAGAGAGAAAGAGAGAGAGTATGAGCAGGGGTGGGGCAGAGAGAAAAGGAGACACAAAATCCAAAGCAGGCTCCAGGCTCTGAGCTGTCAGCACAAACCCTGACATGGGGTTCAAACTCACAGACTGAGATCATGACCTGAGCCGAAGTTGGACACTTAACCAACTGAGCCACCCAGGCACCCCTGGGATTTTTTTTTTTTTGGTTTTTTGTTTGTTTTTGTTTTTGTTTTTTAAGAAATCATATAGGAGTGCCTGAGTGGCTCAGTTGGTAGAGGATGTTGACTCTTGATCTCGGGGTTGTAGGTTCAAGCTTCAGAGGTGTAGAGATTACTTAAAAATAAAATATTTTATAAAAGAATTTTTTAAATGTTTTGTTACGTGTATTTATTTTTGAGAGAGAGAGAGGGGGAGAGAGAGAGAGAGAGAGAGAGCAAGAGCGAGAACAGGAGCAGGTGCGACAGAGAGAGAGGGACACACAGAATTCAAGTAGGCTCCAGGCACTGAGCTGTCAGCACAGAGCCAGACGCAGGGCTCAAACTCACAAACCAGGAGATCATGAACTGAGCTGAAGTCAGACGCTTAACTGACTGAGCCACCCAGGCCCCCCAATAAAATCTTTTAAAAAAAGAAAGAAATTATATATACTTGTAATCCATATTTTGTGGCCATGAAAAAAAGTACTGTATTGTTTTCTCTTTTATATGTCAAATTGAAGTTTTCTTTCTTACTCTTTCATCTCAAAGCTTCACGAAGCCATCAAGAAAGAAGAGGGAAATTGGAAAGTAGCCCTACTATACAGTCAGACCATCAAGAAAGAATTAGATTCACTACCGTTAGTACTCCACTATCTGAATCTCAATGAGGCTTTTTTATCCCAAGGGAAGTCTGACAAATTTTAAGCTTTCTGATCATATGACTGCTATCTCCAGGGGGAAAATAAAGTGTACAGAACAGAAGAAAATATCAAAGATTTTCACTTCCTCAAGATAAGGAAGGCCAGGGCAGGGCCTCATTTGGAACTTTTAAAGGCCTAGACCCCTGAACATTATGATTTCTCATACATTGTTTAAATCAAGTCAGTTACCAAGCTATAAATGCCCACATGCAAAACTGACCTGCATACTTAAACTAAGAATTTCTCTCCAGTTTGTTTTTTGTTTCTTTCTTTTGCTTATAAAAATGTGGATAAGTTTATCATTGCCGAGCTTTCTTCAATTGTTGTATCCTTGCCTTGCTAGTGTCTGCTGGGCAATCCAGGATGGGCAGAAACCTTATTTATACATGCATTTTCCTTGCTCACCTCTCATCCTAATGCCTTGCACACAATAGGAATCTCATAAATGGATGAGGATGGGAATGGAAAGTGATGACGAAGGCACCTAGCTGGCCCAGTCAGGGGAGCATGCGATTCTTGGTCTCAGGGTCATGAGTTTGAGCTTCATGTTGGGTATAGAGATAACTTAAAAATAAAATCTTAAAAAAAAAAAGTAGTGAAGAAGCACTTCTTAGGTAACTGGCTGATCAGAAAAAGTTGTCAACAAACTTTTAAATCTGTAGTGTCTTACTAAACAAAGATTGTGACTATTCTCAAATATATGTTATTAGCACCTTTAGAAATTGCCTTTTCAAAGCTTGCTAACTTATGAGTACAAGGTTCACTCTTCCCTCCTCCTGGGTAGGCAAATCACCACATTTTGTGTTTTTTTTTTTTTAATTTTTAATTTATTTTCATTTGTTCTTTTAGGTAAACTCTGCTCCTAAAGTGGGGCTTGAACTCACGACCCTGAGATCAAGAGTCCCATGCTCTACCAACTGAGCCAGCCAGGTAGCCCCACACTTTGTATCTTTAATAGGTGGAAACAATTTGGGGCACCTGGGTGGCTCAGTCAGTTAAGGGTCTGACTCTTGATTTCGGCTCAGGTCACACAGAGCCCGCTTGGGGTTCTCTCTCTCCCCCTTTATCTCTGCCCCTTCCTTGCTCACACTTTCTCTCTCCCTCTCTCAAAATAAATACAATAAACATTAAAAACAATTTAAAAAAATAAGTGGAATGGATACAACCAAAGGGGTTACCGGATTTGGACTGGTGAATAATCTTTTTCCCTTATTTTCTTCCTGACTATAAACTTTCAGGAAATGACAAAGCTATTATTTTATATTTTGAGTCCTTGGTCTAATTTTTCCTGATCTATATACTTAACAGGGTGTGTGTGTATATGTATTGAGTTTCATTCTATTTATGTATGTATGTATGTATTCATGGGGGGGTGAGAGAGAGAGAGAGAGAGAGAGAGAGAGAGAGAGAGAATCCCAAGCAGGCTCCATGCTGTCAGTGCAGAGCCCCACATGGGACTCCACGCACTAACAATCCTATGATCTGTAAAATCATGACCTGAGTAGAAATCAAGAGTCAGAGACTTATCTGACTGAGCCTCCCAGGCACCCCATTTAATTTTACATTTTTAATTAATGACTAAAACATCATTACTTTGAAGGAATTCTTTAGCAATGTTACAAGTACATTTCCAATGTTTTCAGGCTTTTCCATTTTTAAAGGATGAAAAAGTAAGTTGCTGAGAAACAAAATCATATAAATAAAAGTATATAGTATATTCATTTTGCCCCATTTAAAATTAGAGATAAATAACTTTATAAAGCCAAACAGGTTTCTCTTTTCAGGGCCAAATTTCTGTTTGAGAGGCAAAGCTTACAGTTAATGGGTTGCCTTAACTTTAGTTACAGAAAGCCAAAATAAAACTTACTCAGGATGTTGTATGTGTAGATTACCAGTTATTTGCTTCACAGTAAACATTTGGTTTAGTATGGCCTCTTTTTTCTTAGAAGTGTATACCAACCCCAAAAGGATATATTTACTTCTAGTACAAATAATCTACTTCAACAAATTATAAAATACTGGGCAAGGTTAGAGTGGCAGGAATTGGGGAGAATATATGCTCTTATAGAAACTTATAAGATCACTAAGGTAATTCTGAATGAACCTTAAGAGCACCTGACTGGCTGAGTCACTGAAGCATGCAAAGCTTGACCTCGGGGTCGTGAGTTTGAGCCTCACGTTGGGTGTAGAGATTACTTAAATGAATAAATAAATAAGAACTTAAAAAAATAAACCTTAAACAGTAGTATTAATATACAACTTACACTTAGGATGAAAAAAAACATATTATTGATACAACACTACATCTAAATCAATCCTATCAGGAAAACATGTGCCCTTGTGTAAGTTTGGCAGAACAGCACTGAATACAATGGACCTTTTTATTAAATGGATTTCAATTTACATTTTTTTCATTTTATATATTTGAGAGAGAGAGAGAGAGAGAGAGAGAGAAAGAGAGAGAGAATGCTCAAGCAAGGGAGATAGGCAGAGGAAAGCACCTAGCATATTTTCCTATGCATGGTGAGTTGGTCATTGGATTTATTATGATCATAGGTAATTGTTCTATAAAAACACAATTAATTTTGGGATACTCTGGAACCCTCCCCCCCCCAATCATCAAAGTCATCAAAATCTGTCTGTTTATACAGTTTAAAAAAATCCACTCATTAATATCTATCTCTCCAGGCCAAATTTTCTTCCAGTGCTGGATCTCTTCATACTTTTGAGCTACTACAAATTTATTCTGGCTAGTTTGGACACCTCTGAATTAGTGAAAATTTTACCAGTAAAATGATTTTTTTCTAATCATGTTGGCCCTTTACCTTTTCTCCTTAATCCTACCTTCTGCTACTGCTAAGTCCTCTATCTGGAGAATTGGATAAAATGATATGGGGATGCTTCAAAGCATTTGGAAATGAGAACAGAAGGAAAATGACTCCCTGTCTATATTTAGCTTCTAAATTGGTGTGGCTGATGCTTCTACAAAGATACAAAGTTCTACACTGAGTCTAGTACCAAGAAAGTGAACTCTGTCAAACACTATCTTCAAAGAAATCAAAGAACTCACAATCCATGTAACAATTAATTTCCAATTCCAAATATGGCTTTAAATAATTCAGCAAGGGGTGCCTGGGTGGCTCAGTCAAGTAAGCGTCCGACTTCGGCTTAGGTCATGATCTCACGGTTCGTGGGTTCGAGCCCCACATCAGGCTCTGTGCTGACAGCTAGCTCAGAGCTTGGAGCCTGTCTTCAGATTCTGCGTGTGTCTCCCTCTCTCTGACCCTCCCCTGCTCATGCTGTCTCTCTCTGTCTCTCTCTCTCCTCAAAAATAAATAAAGACATTAAAAAAATTCAGCTAATTTCTGGGGCGCCTGGATGGCTCAGTTGGTTAAATGTTCGACTGCAGCTCAGATCATGATCTCCCCGTTCATGGGTTCAAGCCCCGAGTCGGTCTCTGTGCTGACAGTTTGGAGCCTGGAGCCTGCTTTGGATCCTGTGTCTCCCTCTCTCTCTACCCCTTCCCCGCTCCTGCTCTGTCTCTCTCCCACTCTCTCAAAAATAAATAAACATTAAAAAAATAATTTAAAAAATTTTTTAAATTCAGCTACTCTAAACATGTATTCTTGTAGTAGCCTTCCAAATATTTCACATTATTAAACATTTAAAAATACATGGCATATCTATATTTATTACATAAATACCTAAACGACGTATATTCTAATTTTGCTTATTTGAACAATTAAAAAAGTCACCCTCATTAAAGTAAGTCTCCAGGGGCACCTGAGTGGCTCAGTCGGGTAAGCGTTCTTGTGGTTCATAAGTTCAAGCCCCACATTGGGCTCTCTGCTGTCAGCACTGGGCCTGCTTTGGATCCTCTGTCCTCCTCTCTCTCTGCCCCTCCCCAACTTATTCTCTTTCTCTCAAGATAAGTAAATAAACTTAAAAAAAAGGAGGGGGTTAGAATTAAGCAGGTAGTCGCCCAGTACCTGACACAGAGCAATACTCAATAAACTTTGGATATATTCATTTCTTCTGTTTTGTTCACTCAATATCCTTGGCACCTAAAATAATGTCCTACATGTATTGCTCAAAAATAATTATCAAATGAATGCATGGCTTTTGAAGGGGCGCTGACGATGGCAATGACCTTTTAGAATAAGGATCTTACAGCAGCAACTCGCACAAGATATGTGGTGCAGTTTCGCTGGCAGGGATAAGGAATTGGATCCTTAAGTACAGAGTGCTTGCTAAATAGAGGATTTCCGTTTAGCTCTTGTTGCTTTATAGATTCCCAGAGAGATTTCAAAAGCTCCAGACAACTTGAACTATCATATTTAACTCTAATCTATTATTTAACCTTCATTCCAGGAAGTTTTGCCCCATATCTCATGCACATCAATTTACTATTTAATCCCTTCTTCTCTTGCTCCAAACTCTGAGGAAATAGTTATTTCTATGGTGCTTTCATCTACTGTGAATGGAGTAACCATTTATTCTTCTTTTCTCCAGGGTAACTCAAATATACTTTCATGCCTCAGCTATTATTTCTAACCCTTTAATTATCCTTGTTGCTCTTTGAATGTTCTCCAGGATTTTAATGTCTAAAGACCCGGAGCCCAAGCTTGGATGTAATATGCTGAGACTGGCTGGTGAAGGCTAATGCTGAATTATTATTGTAAGATCACCTCATGTTTCCTATTCCAGTTTATATAGACTTGTATCAGCTTTTGTTGTTGTTTTCATTATTATATGGTCCATTTGCAAATTCATCTTTTCCCATAATTTGAGGCCGTCCTCTTTCATACTGGGAATCCATAGGCCTAACTGGTCATTTTTCAGCTTCTGTCCTCAAGTAATTACTCTGTATGAATCAACACTACCTCTTCTCTTTATTTCTAAACACATCATAGTTTTAGCCCAGTGCTTGACAAATACGAACAGTCCAAATATAGTATTCATATCGGAAATCCAAAACCACACTCATTCACTTTACTATTATCTCTCCATCCCCAAATGTGTTCCTCCTCCTAAGTTCTCTGTCTGGGTCTCTGAAAATGCCCTACTTTAAGGATCTAATCATTTTTAGTCTATTGTATCTCTCACTACCGACAGCTAATTTCTTCCAAGTCCTGTAGTTCAACACTTACATGTCCTACTGAGTTTACCTCTTGAATATGGCCCTTTCCCTCTAGTTCATTCTACTACCTGAGTTCAGATATTCAGCATCCCTAGATTGGATTACTCCAGTAGTTTTTGCTTTCTCGTTTTCAAGCCATCATCCCCCCACTTTATTGAAACACATATGCCACTTTATGCCCTTAAAAAAACAAAAAGTCACATTATCTCCATTGCTTAATATACATTCAAGACCCTGACATTACTTGTCCTTTCAGTTACTTCTCTTGCCACTTCTCTTCCTCCCCCATACTTCCTAAATCAAATTCTACACCAGGATGGAAAATGTATCCATTTTGATTAATAGGAAGTGGCTGCCTGAAGCAATGTTTTAAGAAGTATCATGTCAGGGATGCCTGAGTGGCTCAGTCAGTTGAGCATCCAGCTGCAACTCAGGTCATGATCTCTTGGTCAGTGGGTTTGAGCCCCACATTGGGCTCTTGTGCTGACACCTCAGAGCCTGGAGCCTGCTTTGAAGTTTGTGTCTCCTTCTCTCTCTGTGTTCCCCAACTTGTACTCTGTCTCTCTCTCTTTCTTTCAAAAATAAATAAACATTAAAAAAATTTTTTTAAGTATCATGTCAGACTGGCCATGTCTACCATGAAAGGGTGGTAATTAGGGCAGCATTCATGTATATTTGCTATCCATGTTGCTACAGAGATTAACTATTTAAATTTCCCTAACCCTTCACTTCCTTTAGCATCCCTTGCCTTTTTATTTCACTAGGATTGGTCTCCCAGACTTGGGTGTTGCTTCCTTTTCTCAAGGCTCTCATAGTTATCTTTTTTATTTTTATTAAAAAAAATTTTTAATGTTTATTTATTTTTGAGAGACAGAGAGACAGAGCATTAACAGGGGAGGGACAGAGAGAGAAGGAGACACAGAATCTGAATCAGGCTTCAGGCTCTGAGCTGACAGCCCAGAGCGAGCTGTTAACCCAGAGCCCGACACAGGGCTCAAACTCACAGATTGCGAGATCATGACCTGAGCTGAAGTCAGACACTCAACTGACTGAGCCACCCAGGCGTCCCTTTAGTTATCTTTTTTAAAAAATATTTAATAAATGATATTTTGACAGCAAATGGGCATACAAAAACAATCAAATGAATGCCTTACATCATATGCCAAATGTATATGAAAGATCAAAGACTTAACTATAAAAAAGCAGAGCTATAATGTTCTAGAACATAACCTGGAAGAATGTATTTATAGTCTTGGAATGGTTTAGGCCATTCTAACTACGACTCAAAATCCTGAAATCATAGAAAAGATTAATAAGTTTAACTCTATCAAAACCAAAATCAACTGTAGATAAAAACAAACAAGTAAAACAACTAACAAACAAAAACTTCACAACACTATAAGCTAATACAAAAGACTGGGAGAATCATTAATAACATATCAAAAACAGTAAAATCTTTAATACATAAAGAGATTTTAGAAATCAATAATAAAGTTACCAACAACCCAATATAAAAATGGGCAAAGACTATGAATACAAGAAGTTTAGGGCTGCCTGTCTGGCTCTCTCGGTAGAATATGTGACTCTTGATCTCAGGGTTGTAATTGTGAGCCCTATGTTGGGTGTAGAGATTACTTTAAAGTAAACTCTTAGGGCACCTGGGTGGCTCAGTTTGTTAAGTGTCATGATCTCAAAGTCTTGTGAGTTAGAGCCCCACGTCGGGCTCTGTGCTGACTGCTCAGAGCCTCGAGACTGCTTTGGAATTCTGTGTCTCCCTCTTTCTGCCCCTCCCCCACTCATGCTCTGTCTCTCTCTCTCTCTCTCAAAAGGAAACATTAAAGAAAAAAACTAAAATAAAATTAAAATAAAGTAAAATCTTTAGGCGCTCCTGGGTGGCTCAGTTGGTTAAGCATCAACTTCAGTTCAGGTCATGATTTCACGGTTCATGAGTTCAAGCCCCATATCAGGCTGTCTGCTGTGAGCACAGAGCCTGCTTCAGATCCTCTGTCCTCCTTTCTCTCTGCCCTCCCCTGCTTGCGTTCTCTCCATCTCAAAAATAAATAAACATTTTCAAAAATCTTAAAAAATAATAGAAAGTTCAGAGAAAAAAATCTATAAGTAACTCAAACATATCAAAAGATATTCAACTTCACTCATAAGAGAGATCTAAATTAAAACTATTAAGATATCTTTATTTGTACCTGGTAGATCTAAACAAATATCCAAAAAGCTGATAACGCACTGAGGATGTAGCAGAGAAAGGGGCTCTCATATATTTCTGGTGAGAATGTAAAATAAAATACTTAAGGAAGGCAATCTAACAATATCTCTCAAAATTGCAAATGCATATGCTCATGATTCAGCAATTTCTCTTACAGAAAATGATCTTCCAGGATATACTTTCATAGGTGAAAAATGTCTAAAGTTCAAGATGATTCACTGTGGCATTATTTGCAATAGTAAAATACTGTAAGCAACCCAACTATTAGGGACATACTAGTTAAAAGAGCTATATAACAGAATAGCGTTCAGCTTTAAAACAAGTTTTCCCTGGGGTGCTTGGGTGGCGCAGTCGGTTAAGCGTCCAACTTCAGCTCAGGTCATGATCTCACAGTCTGTGAGTTTGAGTCCCATTGAGTCTGGGCTGATAGCTCAGAGCCTGGATACTGCTTCAGATTCTGTGTCTCCCTTTTTCTCTGCTCCTCCCCCACTCCTGCTCTGACTCTTTACAAAGACAAGTTTTCCCTTATGTGGGTGCCTGGGTGGCTCAGTCGGTTAAGCGTCCGACTATGGCTCAGGTCATGATCTCACGGTTTGTGGGTTCGAGCCCCGCTACAGTCTCTGTGCTGACAGCTCAGAGCCTGGAGCCTGCTTCAGATTCTGTGTCTCCCTCTCTCTCTTCCCTTCCCCTGCTCGTGCTCTGTCTGTCTCTCTCTCAAAAATAAATAAACATTAAAAATTTAAAAAAAAACAAGTTTTCCCTTATGAAAGAATAAGGAAATGAAAAAAAATTAAGAATAAATTATGAAGGTTGGGGGAAGCATCGTTCAGAGGTGAATATTCAGTGCTTACTACGTATTTACTTGAATATGCTTAGAGACTGAAAGGATACACAAGAAACTAATAATTGTTGGTACCACCCTGGAGACCTGGGTTCATGCAGGATAAGGGTAGGAAAATTTTTGATTGAAAACAAATTAATTTCTCTCTAAAATTATGCAAATTCTCCAGTTTTCTTTGTCTTGAATGAACGCTCTTTACCCTCATTCTCCACCTCCACCCAGTTATAGATTCTTCAGATCTCAATCATTTCTTCAAAAGGACTTTCTTTCCAATCTGGAATAGTTTAGATTCTCTCTCATCTTGGTTGAACTCTTAACATTTGTCTTTGTAAATCATTTGTGCATTTGGGTCTCCCTCATTTGACTGTGAAGCCCCTAGAAGGAGAAGGGTACATGTCTGGCATGCCTCACCAGAGCCTGGCCTGCTTGGCACACTGGCTCTATGTGAATGCTTGG
This sequence comes from Cryptoprocta ferox, assembly GCA_028646485.1. Classification (NCBI taxonomy): domain Eukaryota; kingdom Metazoa; phylum Chordata; class Mammalia; order Carnivora; family Eupleridae; genus Cryptoprocta; species Cryptoprocta ferox. The sequence goes on along the minus strand of CM053578.1, from coordinate 69,107,398 downwards.
TAAATGAAGAAATGCATGCTCAGAGCACTGTGTGTGAGCACTGGTTGGGAAACCACAGGGAAAATATAAAAGAGGTAAGACAATGTCTGCCTTCAGGTAGTTTATCAACTGGGAGGTTTAGATAAATACACATATAATTATAAGGCAGAATATGGTCATTGCCTTAGGAGTTACAAATATAGCTGAACAGGATTTAGAGCAAAGTGAGCAAGGTGAGTGCTAAAAGAATTTTTTAAGTTTGAAAAAGTGCTTTGAAAAACTGATAGGAGTTCCTCAAGAAAGGGTAGAGCATTTAATTCAGAAAAACAAATGCTGGGGTGCCTGGGTGGCTCAGTCAGTTTAGCATCAGGCTCTTGATTTCGGCTCAGGTCATGATATCACAGTTTGTGGGTTCAAGCCCCACATTTAGCTCTGTGCTGATGGTGCAGAGCCTGCTTGGGATTCACTCTCTCCCTCTCTCTCTACCCGTCCCCCATTCTCTCTCTCTCTCTCTCTCAAAATGAATAAACTTTAGAAAAAAGAGGGGCGCCTGGGTGGCTCAGTCGGTTAAGCATCTGACTTCAGCTCAGGTCATGATCTCACGGTACGTGAGTTTGAGCCCCGCATCAGGCTCTGTGTTGACAGCTCAGAGCCTGGAGCCTGTGTCTTCCTCTCTCTCTGCCCCTCCCCTGTTTGTGCTCTGTCTCTCTGTCTCTCTCTCAAAAATAAATAAACATTAAAAAAAGAAAAGAAAAAAATTAAAAAAAGAAAAAAGAAAGGAAGGAAAGAGGGAAGGAAGGAAGAAAGGAAGAGAAACAAATGCCCACAGGGACCAGGACCAGACGGTTGATACATATAAGTGAATGGATTTCCAAGTAGAAACTGATTAAAAACAAGATCTAGAGGTTCTTAAACTTGTTGAGTATTAGTATCACTTGGGAGCTTAAAAAAATCTCCATATTTGGGCCCAAACTCAAGGCCAATTCGATGAGAAACATGGAATGGGGTTGGGGAAGAGTGTAGGAAGATGGGCTAGAGGTGAAACCCAAGGATTTGCAGTTTAAAAAAAAAACTGCCTAGGTGATAAAAATGTAGACCAGTTGCATTCTCATCACCTGTGACTTGCTAAAAATGCAGAATACTAGGTCCCCCACCCTGCATTTACAGAATCAGGACTGCATTGTGACGACCTTTTCAGTGATTCTCATATACACTAAATTTTGAGAAGTCCTGCTCTAGAGAACTTTGTCCTCCTCCAAAGGAGTGGTCACTCATTAGGTAGTAGCAGTGTTACCCTGAGGGAATGCAGACACCTTTGTGTCTCGTTTTTCATATATACCACAGGCAATGACTCAAATAACTGACATCAGTTAGAAGCCATCAGAAGACACAGCGGCTGATATGTTTTGCACCTTAAACCAACGTGATATTATGTATCGACTACACTTTAATTTAAAAAACACAAATGGGAGTGCCTGGGTGGCTCAGCGGTTAAGCATCTGACTTCGGCTCAGGTCATGATCTCACGGTTTGTGGGTTCGAGCCCTGCATCAGGCTCTGTGCTGACAGCTCAGAGCCTGGAACCTGCTTCGGATTCTCAGTCTCCCTCTCTCTCTGCCCCTCCCCTGCCCACATGCTGTGTCTCTGTCTCTGCTCTATCTCTCTCAGAAATAAATATACATTAAAAATTTTTTTAAAAACACACAAATGACTGGGACCTCCCGGTTTGCTAGAGATGGCATGGTGAATCAGTGGAGTTTGTCTAAAGCTGAGGTTGTTTTAACCGGAAGTGTTTTTAATGTGGAGTTTTGGTATTTATTTTAAAAATGTTTTTTGAGGATCTGTGACAACAATATCATATGGCCAAGATCAACATGTAACAAGGCTCTTATTTGGGGATATAGAGGGCCTGGAGCACCACCAGCTTGGCAACCCTCGTTCCCAACTCCCATAAGCAAAATTTAAAGGGTATATTGGAAATAAAGCTACAAAGGTTTGGAGGGGGCTTGGAATGATTATTTAAGTAAATTAGGTCAAGCTTTCTAATTTTGGCAATGTCAAGTCACTCAATATTTTAAAAGTCAGAATTATAACTGCAATACAAAGAGAAAAGCAAGCTGGCTCCCTCATGATCTTGTTGGAGACACTACTGGCACGAAGGAAACAGTTGAAGACTTTTATCCACTAAATACTTATCGAGCTCCTGCTCATGTACCAATGCTATTTCAGGTCCTTTAACTTCATCCCTTCCATGGTAGCCCTAGCGAGCCAGTCTCCTGGAAAATGAATGTCATTACTCCTAGAATAAATGATCTCACAGGATCAAAGTGTGGATGAGTCAGAGCAGTCCATCGCTCCAACCAGAGACTGTCAGCAGTTCAGCAGCATTGTCCTTGAATACGAAGGACCCAGGACCCGGAGATCGGAGATGGGGGGGGGGGGAGTGCGGCAGAACAAAGGAGAAAGTTCAGAGCAGGTGAAGATACACCCTAGAAGGTCTCTTTCTACATTGCTAAGGAGTTTGACAACAGTTCTACAATTTCAAAAGGCAATACTAGGGCATAGCTTGCAAAGTATCAGCAACCATTTTCTCTTGCTCCCACAACCCTTATCTGTTATTCCTTTTCAAGTTAAGTTGTTGCACTGAGTAATGCTTTTAGCTACGCCTGCAAAAATCCTATTAAAAAATCACTTCGCTGGGTAAATTTACAAAATTAAGTGCAAGTAAAAAATCAGTCTAAAGCTTTAAATTGTTGAGCTCCCACTACACTGACACATGCACAGGTATTTCTGAAACCCATTAGGTATGTCTGTAAACCATCCACAAAAACAAAACTCAAAAACTTCACAAAATGGGTTTCTGTAAGAAGTTTTTTGATAGCTTTTGTTAAAAAGAAATTTCTAAGCGGTTTCCAAATTTTAGATGCTCAAAGAATATAATCACTGAGGACGGCTGTACTATTCCTTTATAATTCCAGAGAGCATGCATTTATTTTGTTTTGATACAAAGCTCACATTTGTTTTTAAGATGTGAGCAAGCATAGTAACAAAGGAAAAGAGAAACAATATAATGTATTAGAAAAGACACACAGACATGACAAAAAGGAAAAAAAATCTCCTTTTGAGCTAAAAAGAAAGAGAAAAAAATAACAGTCATCAAAGAAGAAAGACGTCTCTGAACAAGAACGGAACATTTCCCCGGCAATGAGCTGGGGGACTTTGAGGATGGGGTGAAGAAAAAGAAGGTACCAGGTGAGAAAGTATTGTTTATGGTCCCTTCAAATATAACAAATCAATCCACTTACAGGACGTGCTTAACTTCACCTGCTGGGAGGTAAATTCAGTCCCTTTCTCCTTCTTTGAATGAATGGGGAAGGCTTTCGGCTCACCCCCTGCCTAACCGCAGGAATGTGTGCTATCTACAGTTGTTTTGAAACCCACAGCACTTAAAGGAGCTGTATCAACAGGTTTCTCCTTCTCCCTAACATTGAGCCAATTGTACATGCTGAATAAGAATCTTGAACAAATTAAACACTATCATAGGAATTCAAAACCAGCTCTAGCTACAGTGTTTTTTTTTTAAAAAGAATCACAACTTATATTTTTATCACTTCAGCCTTTTTGAGCTCAGAACCATAGAGCTAAACAAAGGGCTATTTCCTGACAGCTTAATACAAAGCACCTTTTAAGGAAAGCCTGAAAGTTGGCCTGGGAATGTAAGTTAGGGCAGAGAACTCTTTCCCAGACGGACCTGCTAATGTGGTTTTCAAGAAAACTCAGGAGACTCCAAAATATCCTTCCAAGCAATGTAATAAATGCCAAGCCTTTTATATATTTATTATCTAATGCATTTCTATGGCCACTGCCCTTCAACACAAATATTTATCTTTTCTCTCTCAGCTCTGGCCCATGTACTTTCCATTCTGACTATATTTTAAACTTCTACATGATTGTTAAAAACAGGAAATTGAGAAGTCATTTGCATTTTTTCTTAGATTAACTCTTTTTGGTTAAAGGGTTGCTGTCCAGAACTTGGCTTGCCATGTTTGCACAGCTATGTGTTACTATTTTAATGTCATTTGCAATTTATTGTATAATATCAAGTGGTTACTCTTAAGAGGGTCTATGAGATGATATAAGTTATCATGAAGGCTCTCAAACTTCATTTGGCTTAAATTTAATTGAAAATGATTATAGGGATGCCTAGGTGGCTCAGTCGGTTAAGCATCCAACTCTTGATTTCAGCTCAGGTCATGGTCTCACAGTTCGTGGGTTCGAGCCCTGCGTCAGGCTCTGTGCTGAGCGGAACCTGGTTGGGATTCTCTGTCTGCCCTTACCTCTCTCTCAAATATAAATAAATAAACATTTTTAAGAAAACGATTATAATCTGATTTCAAATACTAATCAATGATGTATAAAGAATGTGTATATTTTCCCATGACTAAACAAGAATACAATTAAAAATAAGCAACATCCCCAAAATGAACAAATGCAAGACAAGAAAATTATTATTTTTTTAAGACTTTACTTAATTTTTTTTTTAAATTTTCGGCACCTAGGTGGCTCAGTCAGTTAAGAGTCCAACTTCTGCTCAGGTCATGATCTGGAGGTTTGGGAGTGTGAGCCCCCCATCGGGGTCGCTACTGTCAGTGCAGAGCCCACTTCAGATCCTCTGTCTCCCTCCTTCTCTGCCCCTCTCTCATTTGCTCGCTCTCTCTCTCTCACTCTCAAAACTAAACATTAAAATATTTTTTATTTTTAGGTATTCTCTATACCCAACATGGGGTTCAAACTCACGATTCTGAGATTGAGTCGCATGCTCCATCAAGTGAGCCAGCCAGACATCTCTAAAAAACTGTTAATCTTAATGAGAGAAATTAAAATCTCTGTAATAAACTTTTGAGCAAATAATTTGTTAATTACCATGGACTGACTGTTTTAATTGACCAGTTTCTTAGATGATCTGTATATCAAAATTTTAAAACAGGAATAGGTTAGGTAATTGTCTAGATAATTTATTAATGTAGATTCTAGAGTTTAAAGGAACAAACTTAAATGTCTCATGACTTTCCACATTTGAGGAAGCAAATTAAGTAACAACGAAAGTAGAAAAATCTAGGGGAAGTGGAATAAGGAATCAAGGATAAGAGTCAGCAATAAAGACTGCTAGCAATGTGCACAAAACAGTATGCTTAAAAATGCATTTCATTGCTTCCTCTGCCTCTCTGGGATTTGTTCAAGAGTCTGAATTCTTTGTAAAGTTAAAAAAAACTTTTAGGAAAAATACTCAAAGTCAACTAAACTTCCTAGTGAGGTTGGCCCTGAAACTTGCACTTGACACTGTGATTTTATCACCTCTTAAAGGAATATGACAAACCTCTTTAAATATTTCCAGAGGACATGGAGAATTTCCAAGAGTGAAGTAAAGAATCATGTATCATCTAAGCATTATTTATTTAGCTCTTACAAATTAAGATGATCAGATACGTCTATAAAATGAGAATTATGAGTTAAAGATCATGCCTATACATTTTCTTCTTCCTTTCCTCCCTGGTCTTCCTTCCCTCCTTCTTACCTCCCATTCTCCTTCCATCCCTCCCTCCTTTTCTGCCTGTCTGTCTCTGTCTCTCTCACAAATTTGGGCAACAGGATTTTCATCTTCCTTTGAATTCTGGTGCCAAAGTAAGCTGAAGAACTAACATAAGGCAAGACTAACGGGGTATGTGGAAACCCTCTCCACAATTGTATTCCCATTTCTACAGAGAGGGGCCTGGAGAAAATGAAGAATGCACAGTGGGAGGGGTGCCTGGCTGGCTCAGTCTGTAGAGCATGCTACTGGGTTTGGGGTTGTAAATTCAAGCCTCATGTCGGGTGTAGTGATTACTTAAAAATAAAATCTTTAAAAAAATGCACAGTGAGATCTCAAGGCAGATTTACTTAAACAGCCAAATAATGAAAACAATTATTCATCAGCATGGAAGAAAAAATTGTGTTATAGTCATGCAATAGAATACTACACAACTAAAACACTAACAGGGGTGCCTGGCTGGCTCAGTCCGAGGAGCATTTGGCACTGGATCCTGGGGTCATGAGTTCAAGCCCCAAGTTGGGTGTAGAAATTACTTAAATAAATAAACTTAAAAAAAAAAAAAAGAATAAGACAGTATGAAAAATCAGATGAAAAAATGACCAAACTGCTTTTTCTTCTTCTTATTTTTTTTAAGTTTATTTATTTTCAGAGCGAGAAGGAGAACACATACACAAGTCAGGGAGGGGCAGAGAGAGAGGGAGAGAAAGCAAGAATCCGAAGCAGGCTGTGCACTGCCAGTGCAGAGCCCGATGTGGGGCTTGAACTCACCAACTGTGAGATCGCGACCTGAACTGAAGTTGGACGCTTCACCGACTAAGCCACCCAGGTGCCGCCAAAGAGCTTTTCTTTTAACCTTCCCTCTCTCATTAGGGGTGGACGGGGTGGAGAGAACAGGGGAATTAAAGAATGAAGACTCTCCAAATAATTTGTAGGATTAAGTTTTAGAATTTCTTCTATCTTCTCCTTCTTTGTAGGATGTGCCCTGATTATTTTTGAGGGACACTGTTGCAAGGAATGATCAGGCGAGCAGAGTTGACTATCTGGCTTCCAGGTAGAGAATTAAGGTTTGGTCTCAAGTTTACTTTATTGCTTGTTCCACACCTTTCAACAGCATGGGAAAGTGGGGAGGGCTGAAGGCGAAAGTGCAGTCCAGGAATGAAAGGTGTGTTCCTGATTGGATGTGCCTTTCCTTCTCTCTGAGAAAAACCACAAAAAAGATCCCATAGATCGGGAGCAGAGAGCTGAGAAATACCAGTATTTATTTCTAGTCACAGTCTCTTGATGTAATTTATGTGCTCTTCTTTTTTATAGAATCCTGGCAAAAACGAATCCCTATCTCCGTAGCTGTTTTTCTTTTCTCCGGGCCTTTGAGAAACACCGTGAATCCATTTTTCCTGTTCTCCTTCCCCTGGACACCTCTCAGCCCTGGCAGATCATTTCTAACAGCAGAGGCTGTAACTGGTAATGAATGTGTGGAAGGATTGGGGCCTGGCTCTTGAACTTCATGCTCTGGCATTCCTATATTCTCTTTTGAATTTTTAACAGCTCAATTGCTGCCTCATTCACCACCCAAAGTACGGCCAATTAGAATCTAGTTGCATTTATGAAATTATTTCAAATTTTAAATTATTTAATTATTTTAAAATAACCCTAGATAAAAATTAATGGAGACAATTATAGAAATGCTGAAGCTGACCACTATATTTAAATAATATATGTGGGATGAGAGGGGGCTACTAAAAATTTAGAGCTTATCTATATGATACGCATTTTATATGCATTGTCATGTTTACCCCCATGAAACCTCTCTAAGTTTGTAAGCTAAAAATTAGTATTCCTGTTTTAAAAGTGAATTCTTGGGGCACCTGGGTGGCTCAGTCAGGTCATGATCTTTCAGTTCGTGGGTTTGAGCCCTGCATTGAGCTCTGTGCTGACAGCACAGAACCTGCTTGGGATTCTCTCTCTCTCCCTCTCTCTCTCTGCCCCTCCCTGTTCATGCTTTCTCTTTCTCTCTCAAAATAAATAAATAAACTTAAAAAAAGTAAACTCTGAGACTTAAAGGATCAGAAGTACTAAGTGTGCTGGGGTTCAAGCCCAGGTCCCTCTGACTCCAAAATCATTTTATGTAACTACTGCTCAGGCAAGGTGCTTACTCAACATATGCAGAGCTTAAATATTCTTTCATCTTATGAAAAAAAAGATTTGGTAAATTAAAATCACTAAAATAGACAGTAATCTCCTTGAGGACAAAGGCTAATTATTTATCTTTTTGTGTGGTGTAGAATGGTACCTTAATGAGTTAGATGCATACACACACGTTACATACTTTTTGAAAGCATGTGTAAGCATCTACATTACATTAATGAATTCAAATACTCACAGAAAAAATAAAGTTTACTCATCTAAATAAAATGTAAGGTCAATGAAAAGAATAGGTTAAATGCCAAATAACAACATAACCAAAAAATTTAAAACATGGGTACTGGGGCGCCTGGGTGGCTCAGTTGGTTGAGCATCTGTCTCTCGATTTCAGCACAGATCATGATCTCACGGTTCATGAGTTTGAGCCCCGTGTCAGGCTCTGTGCTAACAGCACTGACAGTGCAGAGCCGGCTTGGGATTCTCTCTCCCTCTCTCTCTGCCCCTCCCCACTTGTGCTGTCTCTCTCTCTCTCTCAAAAATAAATAAAGTAACATTAAAAAAATATCCTGGGTACTGAATATATTTAGAGATCTTTTTTTAAAGATGTTTATTTATTTTGAGACAGAGAGAGTTAGGGGAGAGGCAGAGAGGAGAGAGAGAATCCCAAGCATGCTCTGCACTGTCAGTTCAGAGCCCGACATGGGGCTCAATCCCACAAACCGTGAGATCATGACCTAGGCCAAAACTGAGAATCAGATGCTTTACCTACAGAGCCACCCAGGCGCTCCACATTCAAAGATCTTTTAAGCTCTAAAGGCACGTTGGCTAATATTTCTGTTATTCCAGGATTAACAAGCAAGTATAAAACCTTTTACAGTATAACTGACCCTAAACATGGAATCACTGAAAGGAAAGAACGTACAAATACAAGCTCTCCTCCTTCTACAAGATGCAACCTAGTGGAGCAGACTAAAATCCGACTGTTAATAGAATTATATTCCAATGACCAGTTCTTTATACCAAAGAATCCGAAAGCTGACTGACTTAATACTTTTTCTTTACAGTACTTCTCTCCCTCCATTTCATTTTAGTTTCTCTACATGGAAGAGAAGCACACAGCAAGATTTTAAATTCTCAGTTATTTTTTTTCTGAAATGATAGCCTGAAATTGGTTTATTGCCTTTTAAATCAAGTCACAATTTGTTTCTGAAAGAACCGTACTGTATCTTTGGTCACTGCAATGTTAATGATTCCTTGCAGTCAAAGACATGCAGAATTCCTAGTGGTATGCTGTGTTATTTACTTTTTACCAGTAACTAAGGTTGCTGGATGTTGTGTTCTTCAGAATTTAAAGTCTTGGGGTTTTTTGTTTTGTTTTGTCTTGTGTTTTTTTCATAGAATAAAAAGACTTCTTTCTATATGGAGGCTTATTTGGCTTTCAGGTAGAATTACTCAGGTTTTCAGGTTTGTGACAGCTGTGTTTCTGGTTCAGAATTCTCTAGAATGAGTTTCCCTGTGAGCCTAAACACACCCTTAAGTAATCTGTTCATCTCTATTAACTCTCAACGTGTCTGGTTAGGTCCAGTTCTGATATTATAAGAAAAAAAACCCCAATTATTTATTTCTTTCTAGATTTGTCTCCTTTATTTTGTTTATGTTATTTATTATAATAAATGGACATTCCTGAAATTTTAATTATATATGCTTATGCACTATAAATGTTTTCTTCATTATTCCAAAATGTTTACTGTTTTTTGTGGCTCTCCATATCTTTTTGAGAGTCATTATCTGCCAAAAGGAATGTCTACATTGGCTCACTTTTTTAGCCAAATACCTCTTTTCAATCATATTGAGTTATTTTTTAGAACAATCGCCAGTGCATTCCTGCACAAAATCCCTTGCCCACATTATGTCCTTGAAGTAATGTCTTTGCAACTAAATCTCCTGCCTATACCTGCTTCTCCACTTATAATGCTTTCCATAATCTCAGCACTTTTAATTTTAATTCACATTTTTTATTCCTTTGTATGAATTTACATATTTCTTTCTTTTGACTAGTATCCACTTCATTCTATTTTAAAGTCTTTAGTTTTTACTTTTAGTCCCCAATTAAATTCCCTGGTGATGTCAATTCATAAATACACCAAAGGTTTATGGCATGGCACACTCCCAGAATGTGAAGCTTCCGGCAGGGGGTGGGGGGGTTGGGAACATATCTGTCGCTCATTGTACTGATCCCAGTACTACTCAAGACACTGTAACCCAAAAATGAAATATTAAAATAAATGTCTGTCTAGCCAATAGCATAGACTTTGCTAAGTAACTCTACCATTTTTAAAAAATGAAACTTACCCTTTAAAGAAGATGTCAGTAGATGATTTGGGATCCTTCCCTCTTTATTTCAGCTTAATCCAATTCAGATAAATTCTAGAAGTCTGTCAGGTCCGTCCAGAGGCTGTGGAGACCACAAATGCAAAAATAAAACAAGTCCCTCCTCCTAAACTTATATTCACTTAGATCAGTTGGAGTGCTAGCGTTTTCAGATCCCAAGCTTTATATAAGTTCTTTCCCTTGATGAGTGAGTAGTAACTGTTTTCCCCAGCCAGTGAGGATCTTAGGTTTCCCCCTTTTAAAGGTTTAGGTTGTTCTTCAACTATTCTTTTTATGTTGCATAACCCTCAGGGGTTTATATCCGACTGCCATATTTAATGTATTTTAATTCAGCCTTGCGATGATCTATATATGAATACATGAGCTCATCTTTCCCTTAGGACTTACACAGGTAGCGGAGATTAAACTGGCATTCTTTACTACTTCCTGGCAACTGCAGGTCTGACTTCATGGATACCTTTATTTTTGCTCTTGCCATCCAAAAGTGTCAGAGAGAGTGCAATAACTCGGTTAAATAAATAGAACAAGGTCTTTTGGACCAATCCTATCATAACCCCACAACTGGCAGTTAGTAAACTGGCAACAACACACATCCTGTCTTTTCCTCTACACTGTATGCTCCCCTTCTAATGTTTTCATTCCCATGAGTTATCCCTTTAAAATCTGGAAGCGTTTGTATTTTTTCATAGCTTGCATTCTGCCACATCTTACAAAATATATGCCTCTATCTTATTGTCCCTAGATGGAACAATACAGTTTGCATTTGAAGAGAAAGAAAAGTATTTTCCCTTTCATTTCTTTCTTCTTTGGGCATGGGAAGGGGGATGAAAGAGAAAGGTGTGAGTGGGAGAGAAGTAATGGCCAAAACAGAAAACGGTAAGGCTTGATCCAACTGTATGTGTCATTTTCAAGAAGGTCATGGTTGGAGTGATACTTTTTTTTTTTGAGTAAATCTTTTTTTTTTTTAATGTTTTATTTATTTTTGAGAGAGAAAGAGACAGAGCACAAGCAGGGGGAGGGCAAAGAGAGAGAGAGACATAAAATCTGAAGCAATCTCCAAGCTGTCAGCACAAAGCCTGACTCGAGGCTTGAACCCATAAACCGTGAGATCATGACCTAAGCCAAAGTCGGACATTCAACCGACTGAGCCACCTAGGCACCCCTGGAATAATTCTTAATTGAAATCATATCATACATATACCACCCTCCTATCACCAACTTCTCAAATATTTCCCACTGTCCTTCCCCTAGCTGCAAATCTCCTCATTTAATAATTGCCCTACTCTATGATATTGCTATGTCTGTATTGTCTCATTTCCCCAATAGGATTCTGCTATTTTTTGTACTCTCTGCCTATAGCACCTAGCCTGGTCCTAGTCTTTTGAAAAATGTTTGCTGGATTGAAATAAATTGCTTGGACTTACTTGGGCTCCCTTTTCCTAGCATGTAGAAAAAATTTATTTCAATTGCTCAGTTGACACCTTTACCTTTACTTCATGCTATTAAGGTATAGTGACAAAAAAAAAAAAAAAAAAAAAACAAAGAAAAGTAAGGTGGTGGACTTTTAAATTGCAGGATAAAACATTTTAATACTTTTTTTCTTTTCTGAAAGACCTCATGATGAACCATTCTTTTTTTTTTTTTTAGGCTTCTTTGAATATTTATTTTATTTTATTTTTTTTAAACTTTATAGTTTATTGTCAGGTTGGTTTCCATATAACACCCAGTGCTCTTCCCCACAAGTGACCTCCACCAAGACCATCACCCCCCATTACCTTTCCCCCTTCTCCTTCCCCCCTCAGTTTGTTTTCAGTATTCAAGAGTCTCTCGTGTTTTGTCTCCCTCCCTCTCCCTAACTCTTTTTCCTCCTTCCCCTCCCCATGATGAACCATTCTTAATGTTTGCTGGTATAAGCCTCAAGATACAGGCAGAAATGTTTTTTTGATTTTAAATATTTTCTGCCTAGCATGGATAATAATCAAGGATAATTAAAATACATTAATATTTTTTGTGCAACTTTCACAAGTTCACAAAATAAAATGCACCTTAAACTTGAGCTTGTGTTCAGCCATATCTAGGCCATGTACAGGATCATAAAATATTTGGCCAATCACTGAATTATATATTTCTGTGTTACTCCACGTTTAGATCTGGAAAAGCCATAGATGGACTTGCCTCAATTTTATTTTTCATCCACAAAATTGGGCTGGGTCAGGGGAGGGAAAGAGGAGGGGAACCAATAACTGCCATGTTCATCGTATCCTACTCTGTTCTTGCGTATGCAAGGTGTGATCTATCAAACCAGCAGCAGTTGAGGCAAGGAAATGAAAGCATGCCTCCTGTTGGTAGGAGGCGGGGGTGTCAGATCAGTTTCTAAAGGGATATGAGGATTTTAAAAGACCAAAATATCCCATTTTATCTGTGTATTGTTATAATCACAATTAGATTTTTAACCTCTTGGAGTCAACTTATGCATCTTTATTTCTTTCCTTTCACCAAGGCCTTGAACACATATGTTTAAATGAAGAATTTTGAGTCATAATGCAATTTGCATGTATTGAAATATCATATATTATCTTAAATAATTACCATAATGTTCTACCCAGTAAGTAAATATGTAGCATAGATATTATAAAATTGGTTAATTTTTTTTAATCATTTGGAATGAGAAAATTTAATAAACTTTTTTAACATTTCTGATACTAGGTTCAAGGAGCAGTTGCCTATAATTTTTTCCTGGAGTTGCAGATATTCCCAAACTGCCAGGGCTCTGGGATACCAATGATAGCAGTCTCTAAACTGAAAGAGGCTCAGAAGGTTGCCATTTTAGAGCATTATTAAAACTTTGGGGGGAAAAATCCCACCAGAGACTGAACGTTGCCTGCTGTTGAGCTAAATGACCAGTCTCTTCTTGCCTTGCTGACAGTGAGAAACAGCCTGCATCTAGCTAGGGCTGTGGAAACCATGCAGTAGATTGCTCTCTGCCCACAGTGTGGACAGTGAGCACCAAGGAAGCAAAATGAGATAATGGAATATGAAGACTGTAATTTACTAGGTTAGGACACAGGCAGAATTGGAAATCCTCCACTGTCTGGGAAGACCAAATGTAGATTGGGCCATGAGACCAACGCTAGGGGAGTTTGTAATAGGTGCTTGCACTTTGCACCTCCTTTGGCCTCACTGTGTTCAAGATAAAGGCATGTTTTATAACGTTTAAGAATGGAGAGGAAGGGGCATCTGGCCGGTTAAGTCAGTAGAGCCTGTGACTCTTGATCTCATGGTCATGAGTTCAAGCCCCACATTGTCATTGGATGTGGAGCCTACTTAAATAAGTTTTTGAAAAGTACAACTGGGAAAAAAAAATAATGTTTAAGAGTTGGATAGTTGGAGTCAGACAGACCTGAGTTCAACTCCTGGCATTGTCATATATTATGTTAGCTATAGAACTACCACCATCATCCCCTATGTAGGTCTCCGTTTTCTTATACACGGACTTCATAGAGTAATTGTTGCACAGGTCGGATGACATATGTGTGTAAACAAAATTCTTAGCACAGTGCCGGCCTTCCAGTGAATGTTAGCTAAAAACAAATGATGAACCATCAACTGCCCAGCCTCTCTTTCTCTTATCTGTAAAAAGGGAAGAGTCCAGGAAAGCCCCTGCAGTATGGGAAATCAAATCAATGGTGTCCCCTGATCAAGGGCTGCTGTCCACCCTGTCATCTTATTACTGTATTTATTCTTTAATGTTTATTTATTTTGAGAGAGTTCACACATGTGGGTGCGGGAGGGGCAGAGAGAGGAAAGAGAGAGAATCTCAACCAGGCTCTACACCTGACATGGGGCTCGATCTCATGAACCATGAGACCGCCACCTGAACCAAAATCAAGAATAGGACACTTAATGGCTTTCGTATCTCTCATCCTTGCCTCTCTCTCGGAGGTTGCTGAAGACATTCCTTCATTCAAATGTTTATTAAGTGCCAATTCTGGGTCAAGTAGTAGCCATGTGATAGGGGTGTATTGGCCAACATCCAAAAGATAGTTGAAAAGATAGGGAATGAACAAAATAAACATGCAAATACAATGATTATCACATTGGAAGAAAAAAATGGCACTCCACTCTCAATGGGTTGACAAAGGAAGCCCTCTGTGAGGAAGGGAGATTTAAGCTAAGAGACAAAAGATAAGAAACTGCAGACATGGTTTCCGTCCACACCTTAGGTCCTTTCTCTGTAGCACTTGTGACAATTGCCAGCCTTATTTGTCTTTTAACTCCCCTATTGTTCTAGCTGTCACAACCCAGAGGTGATCTGAAGAGACATTCAGGACAGACTGTTTCCTGCCAAGAGTGATCCTAGGGTCACAGATGTAGCAGTTGGGCAACCACAAAACACTGGGCGAGCAGAGTGTCCCAGCCCAGGGCTGCATTTACCTACCTCTGAGGAAGGGGTGCCTTTTCTACTCTACACAACCAGAGTAGCTAGTGACCCTAAGCAGCCTCAAAATAAAAACTCACTTAGAAGTCAGTGAAAGGTTTTTTCAAAAGCAGACTGGCACTAGGGACTCAAGGTGTCATCCAGGAATAACTCGACTTAATCCCTAAGGATAGGTGACACAGAGGACTCCTATTGCTGTAGGACCATTGCACATTATAAATCATTGCACCATGATTTATAACCACTTTTCAGGGGAAGCAGTACAGGCTTTCCAGTTGAGTGAAGACTTGGGGGCCCTAGAGATAGGGGAACAGCCCCCCAGGCCCCCACTGCCTAAGTCCTCACACAAGCCACTTCCTCCAGTAACTGCTCCCACAGGGCAGTGCTGGTCCCCAAAGTCATGACTAATGGCCACCTTCTCAGGCCCTCAAAACTAAGCAGTTCTTATTGGATTCAGAATGATTCTCCTTCATACCAGAGCAGAATCATTCTTCCTGATTATCTAAAAATAAGCCACTAAGAATCCCTTTGTGGGAGTAATAAAGGAAAAAAAATAGTCAAAGGGAAAATGTAGGAGACCATGAGCTAAAGACAAGAATATGTCAAGTTAATGTTTGCAGACTCAGAGCCGTACCTAATTAAAATATTTCAGAGGGTAGAGGGAAGTTTTTATAGCGAATTGTGTTAAATTGGTTTCAATAGGTTTAACCCAAAGAAATCCACATATAATATTCTTTTGGCTAGCTTTCTTACATATTAAAACTTAAAATTATGCAGAGAAATTCTCAGGCTAAGACATGTTTTGGCCTAATTAGCAACACTTCAGACTAGCAAGCAGAACTCTGATTTTAAAGATAGCTCTTATACTTGAGGCAAGAACTAACAAAACTGGCCAGACTTGATTTCTATCAAGGTTTCCTTGGAGGCAGTTAAAGAAAAAGAAGAAAAAGGACTGAAATGACAGGAGCAGAGATGGACATTAATAGTGCACAAATTTTATGTGGACTTAGATGCATTAATTTAGGAAAATATAATGCTCGCATTACTTTTGGAGACTATACAAATTAGAACTCTCGTTAATAGGTTTCACAGTTACAAAACAGTTACAATCCTAATCCAGACATCCCGGTTTTCTGGCATGCAGTTTATCTATAGCAATTTCATGGGGTGTTCTCAAAGTCTAATGTTGATTTGCCTGAATTTTGAAAAGAAATAAACATGAAATATAACTTTTAGTGGGGGCTGAGGGGTATGGTGAAGCTATTCTAAAAAGACTGATAATGTTGATTGCATGTACCGCCATTTTAATTTTGGGCCACAAACATCACTGACATTTCTTTTAAACGATTCATGCAAAGAGGCGCCTGGATGGCTCAGTCAGTTGAGTGTCTGACTCTTGTTTTTGGCTCAGATCATGATCTCCCAATTTGGGCTCTGTGCTGAGCATTAAGCCTGTTTAAGATTCTCTCTCCCCCTCTACGCTTCTTCCCAAATCATGCTCACTCTCTCTCTCTCTCTCTCTCTCTCTCAAATAAATAATGAAAAAATAAAAATAAAAGATTCATGCAGAGAAACAAAACTTTTGTAAAGACAAAGTACATTTAAAAATTGTAATTATGGGATGCATAGGTGACTCAGTCGGTTGAGCATCCAACTCTCGATTTCATCTCAGGTCATGATCCCACAGTTGTGGGATGGAACCCCACTGAAGATTCTCTCTCTTTCCCTCTGCCCCTTTTCCCTGCTCATGTTCTCCCTCTCTCTAAAAAACAAACAAAAAAAAACCAAAAACAAATAAGAATCAATAAATAAAAATTATAATCACTAAAGAATGTACTTACATTAGAAAAATTTCAGTGCCATGATCTCCCTTACCCCTAGCTCCCTCCCTTACCCATCCTCAGCTGTCCACCATGAAATCAAATGTGTGCCGAACTCTCCTTACATATATTTAAGTTCTTTTGTGCTGGATATTTTCTTTCAGAACTTTAATGAAAGGCAGTTTTCATGTACAAAGAAATGATCAGCAATCTCTTGAAGTTTAAGTCACCAACAATACCATACACAGCAAACCTTGCAGTGGTAGATCTAGAATTGACGCAAAAGGGAGGACATGTAATCTGAATGGCCTTTCAACTTACTGATCAGATGTGACTGTCTGGATGCTAGAGAAATAGATGCACTGATTAGATTTGAGATTATTCTTTAGCCAGGCCACTGCTTAGAATTCTAAGGGGGGGATAAAAATAAAAATCATAGTCATGCTATAGATCATGTATTCATTCATTCAATCATTCATTCATTCATACAACACATATTTATAGAGAACTGACAGTTCTAGGTTTTAGGGATACAGTAGTAAACAGAAACTATCAGTACCATCAGCCAATTTGACTTAATTAACATAAACACTCCATCCAGAAACAACAGAATTCACATTTTTTTCACTGTACATGAAACATTCAAGAGACATCAGATTTTAGGTTTAAAATAAATCTGAATAAATTTAATAGGATTGAAAATTTAAAAAACTGTCTATGACCAAAATCAGTCATTTTCTAGATACATAGAAAATTCTCAAATAGTTGGATTAAGCAACACACTTCCAAATAATCCAGGGTAAAAAAAAGGAAAATATTTTGAAGTCAATAAAAATTAAAACATAACAGGGCACCTAGGTGGCTCATTCTGTTAAGTATCCGACTCTTGATTTCTACTCAGGTCAGGATCTCATGGCTCATAGGATCAAGCCCCCAGTTGGGCTCTGTGCCGATAGGTGGGGGCCTGCTTGGGATTCTCTCTCCCTCTCTCTGCCCCTCCCCTGCTGGTGGCACTCTCTCTCTCTCTCTCTCAAAAAACAAACATTTTTTAAAAAAACCACCCAACATGGCAAAATGTATGTAATACAGCTAAAGTAGAGTTTGATGAGAAATTTATGATACCAAATGCTTATATTAGAAGAGAAAAAAGACCTAAAATGAAAGAGGGGTTGCTCAATCAGTAGAGCATGTGACTTTTGATCTTGGAGTTGTGAGTTAGAGCCCCACATTAGGTGTAAAGATGACTTTAAAAAATAAATAAGGGGTGCCTGGGTGGCTCAGTAGGTTAAGCGTCCGACTTCGGCTCAGGTCATGATCTCACAGTTCGTGGGTTCAAGCCCTACATTGGGCTCCGTGCTGACAGCTAGCTCAGAGCCTGGAGCTTGTCTTCAGATTCCGTGTCTCCCTCTCTCTCTGACCCGCCCCTGTTCGCACTGTCTCTCTCTGTCTCTCAAAAATAAATAATAAACATAAAAAAATTCTTTTAAATAATAAATAAATAAATAAATAAATAAAATGAATGCTCTAAGAATTTCATATTAAGCAACATATTAAGAATTAAGGGTCAAAGAAAAAAAGAATTAAGGGTCAATGCCTACATTCTCGATAAAAAAGAAAGAAAAGAAAACAGAATTAAGAATAAGATCATAAAGGTGTTCAAATGAAAGAAAAACAAATAAATCAAGCCAAGGTAAAACAGAAAAAGAAAAAAAGATAAAGAGTAGAAATGAGTGAATCAGAAAATGGACAACAAAAAAAGAAAAATGAATGAAAGCAAGTCTTTTTAGATAAAGTAAACATCATTATTCATTAGGTTAATATAAATTAAAATCACATAAATTACCACTATATAACGACTAAAACAAAATATTGGTAATATGGTATCAAGTTTTGGTGATTATGTGAAACAATTGAGTCCCTTATACACTGCTAGTGAGAAGGCAACATGGTAGAGCCACTTTGGAAAACTGTTTACAGTTCCTTAAAAATATTAAACATATATTTACCATATGATCCAGCACTCTCTCTCTTTGGTATCTACCCAAAGAAAACAAAAACTTATATTCACACAAAGACTTGTATGAGATGTTCGTAGAAGTTTATTTGTAATAGGCAAAAAATTAAAACAATCCAAATGTCCATCAACTGATACATTGATAAACAACTTGTAGTAGACTTGTACGATGGAAAACTCACAACAAAAAAATAAACTATGGATATGTGTAATAATGAAAAGGAACAAGTAACTGGCCACGGACAAATCTCAAAAGCATTTTGTGAGTGAAAGAAGCCAAAGACAAAAGAATACATACAACATGACTCCATTTATATGAAATTCTAAAAAGGCAGACTCTAGTGACAGAAAGATGAGTGGGCCTTTCAGGGTCTGAGGGGGGTGGGGGAAGAAGAGGATTAACAGAAGAGAGGCAGGAAGGAAGTCCTTGGGAATGACGGAAGTGTTCTGTATGTTGATTTTGGTTATGGGCCATTATACATTTGTCAAAACCCTTCCAAATGTACACTTAAAATTATTTTTTATTGTATGTAGATTATGCTTCAATAAAGCTGAAAAAAATAGAAGCTATATGAATGACATGAAAAAGCCAGTGTAATCAAAGGTAGATTTTTAAAAAACACTTTGCTGAGTCAGTTTCTGACATGCTAACGAAATCCATCAACTCCTATCACCTCTTTTGAAAAAGAATGTTCGAAAGCATCAGCATTTTCACGTTTAAAATTGAAGTTACAATTACTAAAGAAAATAAAATGAGAAAAGCTAAAAAAAAATAAAACTGAAAAATGAAAAAAAATGATTTCAGTATAAACCATTTAATTTTTTTAAGGTTTATTTATTTTTAAGAGAAGATAGCGCGAGCGGTATTCGAAGCAGGCTCTGTGCTGACAGCAGAGAGACAGATGCGGGGCCTGAACTCACCAACTGTGAGATCATGACCTGAGCAGAGATTAGACGCTCAACTGACTGAGTCACCCCAGTGCCCCTTAGTATAGAGCATTTAAGACATTAAGAAAAAATAAGCCAAGAGAAAGAGTATTGTTCAAAAGTCATGATGGAAGAACTGCTTATAGCAAGAAAGAAAAAGCTTTATCTCTTTATCAGGAGGCAACATAGAGAGAAAAGGACAACCAGATGGACAGGGCTCTTCGGATAGCCTTAACTCTGAGTTTTGTGGCTGCCAAGTAGCATAGGCCACTTCCGAAATTTAAGTTCCATATATTATGCATGCATTATCTAGGGATCCGGTATTAATTAAATCTTAATTTTCGCAATAAGCCTTGTATTCAAAGTAACTTCTTGTTTCTGGAGAACACAGAAACAAGCCTGCCATGAAATTCATATTCAAGGGACCTTTTTTCTTCTACTTCAGTACTAGAACTGTGTTCCTTCATGTTCCTCTTTGCAGTTAAACCTACAAACTCTGGGGAATGAAGATTCCCTGGAGATTCATGGCAATTATCCTAACTTGCCTAGCACATTACTGCTGACACTCCCCAGCTGACCCGGCTCTACTACTCATGTCTGATGAAGCCACAACTGTCATAAGAGAGAAGAAATCTAAAAGACAGTATGTTGTTGACTTAGGAAATTATTTTCTCCTTAAATGTAGGTATTCTTTTAACCTAGATCCATTGTACCAGAACTTTTTCCTCTATTTCTTAAACTAGTTAAAAGGAGGTACTGTATATCAAATGACATTTCCTCAAACAGAATGATTTTGATGGATGCTTACTCCTGAAATACCCACTGTCCTGAATACTTGAGGGCAAAAAACTGAGAAGTTCTGACCTTAGAAGAGAGCCATTCATGTATGGTGAAAAACAAGCACATACTTGAAAATATGGCTGAGCGTGCACAGAAATAAGTAATTCTAATGCAACAAAATACCAGCTGCTCCTGAGGTTTCTGAGAACCCTTGGCAACTTGACATACAGAGGGGGTATGATCCCTTACCTGTACCTGAGTCCAATGGGACAGAACAGAACAGCCCACTGCACTGATGGGCAACAGGTTAGAAAGGGGCAAAGTGTGCCAGATGTGGAGTCAAATGTGAGGCTGTGAGAGACAACATTCAACTTCCAGAAGCCTCTTCTGCCAGAAGTACCATGACAGTCAGATTCACAGCTACCCAGGTTGCTGCCCAGAGAATGCTCTCCAGAAGCTAAAGCACCAACACGCCCATTATTTTGGCTCTGTAACCCAAATTAAATGTATTCTCAGCCCATAGCTCTCTTTCAACTGAGGTCTTATGACTGGTTGTGAGTGATGTGTCTCAACCAACTTGTTGTTCACAAGTCCTAAAATTGGCATAAATGTCTGGAAGTTTACTTAAAATATTCACAAGAGTGGATTCATAGTTTTCTTAGATTTAGTGGCATTCCACAAACCAGAGTATGACAGCATTGTAGTCAGTGATTCCTGGGATTATGTACAACCTTGGCAACACCCCATGTACATCAGCAGAAAGATGGAGAAGGACTCTGATAAGGCAATGGTACAATTATTAATCCAATTGTTCTATTTTTTAAAAAAAGATTTGCTAGGACCCAAGAAAATGGACTACACTCTCGGACTTGAATGGTAAGACAAGAAACTTGGCTAAATTAGAATCACAACAAGACTTTTAATTTAAAAACGACAACAGCAACACCTTTCCTCTGTTTAAAGCAAGCCCAGAGAACTATTCTATTTTTCTCTAAGTTTATCTATTTATTTTGAGAGAGAGCGAGAGAGAATGTACATGGGAGGGCAGAGAGAGAGAGGAAGAGAGAGAATGTTGAGCTGAAATCAATAGTAGACGCTTAGGGGCGCCTGGGTGGCTCAGTCGGTTAAGCGTCCGACTTTGGATCAGGTCATGATCTTGCAGTTCGTGGGTTTGAGCCCCACGTCAGGCTCTGTGATGGATGCTTGCTCAGAGCCTGGAGCCTGCTTGGATTCTGTGTCTCCTTCTCTCTCTGCCCCTCCCCCGCTCACACTCTGTCTCACTCTGTCTCTCAAATATAAATAAATGTAAAAAAAAAATTAAAAAAGAGTAGACGCTTAACTGACTGAGCCACCCAGGCACCCCCAGAAAACTATTCTTATGGCTTCTTCAGTTAATTCAAGATGAATGAATCTCAAAAGACACATTTCTAAATGCTTCCTTCCTCTTGCTATTTTTCCCAGCGCACTGAACCACAGACAGTTTGACAAATAAGGTCAGAATTTGAACTAGAACACAGTGATCATTAATTTCTCTGAAAGAAAATTGCTGATTAGGTGGGGGTGTCCAGTTTCCATGGAGTTGAAACTAGGGCATTTTGAGTTCTGTTGTGTAAAAGGAAACCTAACAGCAAATATCATTGAAAAGTTTTCCATGTTCTTTGGAAGAGATTACTTAGAAGTATCACAATATCCCTTGTTTGTTTGTTTTTTTTTTCTGTATCGTGTCTTTTTGTTAGTCTTAACATCAAGAAATCTGGTCTCTGCATTTTTAGGCACCTAGTGCTGAACAATGAACTCTCATTAGAACACTGTCATTAGTGGAGTATTAATATAATTTGATTGATGTTTTAAATTTAGATAACTCAGGCTGCAATAATAGTGAGGATCATGACTTAGAGCAGAGATTGGCCACAATATTCTGTAAAGGGCCAAGTAGCAACTATTTTAGGTCATATGGTCTCTGTGGCACCTAGTTACCTCTGCTCTTACAGCATGAAAGTAGCCCCAGACAATGCATAAACAAATGTGTGGCTGTGTCCCAATAAAACTTTATTTGCAGCTGAAATTGAATTTCATATAATTTCATGTCATGAATATTCTTCTTTTGATTTGTTTTCAACCATTGAGAAATGTAAAAATCATTATTTGCTTGCAGGTGGTAGAAAAACAGGTGGTGGACATGATCTGGCATATGAAGAGTAGATTGTCGACCTCTGACTTAGAATCACACTAGCCCACACAATACCTTATAATTGCTGTAAAAAGACAAATCACAATACCCCAAGCCAGATGTAAATAACTAAACAGTAATTTGGAGTAACTTGCACATTGCACTGTTTGGATTCATCCTCAGGAGTCCCTTAAAGACTGACTGTTGGAATCATGGCTTTTCCGTTTTCCAAAAAGTACTAATACTGAAAATCATGTAGTATGGGGGATTTTGGCATAGGTAGCACAAAACTGTCCTGCCCCAAACAGGATAGGTTTTTCTAATTCTATTTTGTCTGAAATGTTGTTTTGAATTTGGTAGTCTATTCTATAATCTCTTTCCCCCCAAATTTTCTAGTAAAGCTAAAGCTTCAGGAAGGAGTGCCTATTGGTGCAGAGCCCTGTTCCTCCAAGGATATGGCACTTGAATCTGAGAAGCCAGAGAGGCAGGCTTTAGGGACTACCATAGTCAAATGAAAAAATTAGATAAAAATTTAGTTGCAGAATTCCAGATAGGTAAGCTTCTACCAGAAGGAATTGTTCTGGAAGTAAACCGCTATAATGAAACCTTATGTCATTTATGCTTTCCTGTAAGAAGGAGAAAACCTGTATAAGGTTATTAATACAGAGAAGGGATGATTTCAGAATGAAAATATAGGAAAACAGCAGGATCAAATCCATTGAAACGAAGTCTTCCATATTTAATACCAAGATAATTGAGAAGCTAAGAGCAGAGAGCAGTTTCTCTTAAAGCTTCCATTCTTAGACCAATGTGCATATTTACATTACCAAATGGCTCCAGTTGTTTTTTACTTCTGATTCTTTCATTTTACTTTTTTTAAAATTTTTTAATGTTTATTTATTTTCGAGACAGAGAGAGACAGAGCATGAGCAGGAGAGGGGCAGAGAGAGAGGGAGACACAGAATCCGAAGCAGGCTCCAGGCTCTGAGCTGTCAGCACAGAGCCCGATGTAGGGCTCGAACCCACAAACTGTGAGATCATGACCTGAGCGGAAGTCGGATGTTTAATCAACTAAGCCACCCAGGCGCCCCCTGAGTCTTTCTTTTAGTTGTATTATCTGAGTCTTTGCTTCTCTGGGTCCCTCCCCTCACCCAACCCCCTTGATTTAGCAAGATTTACCAATTGACATATTTGTTGTTTTTCTCCCCAAAATACCTACTCTCTTAAAGATCCAAACCCAAGTCTTGAATCAGTCCTCTCCACTTCCAAAAAATTCTTCTGTAACTCTTAATGAAGCACTTGATATCCTCTTTTAAGAATGTAAACCAAAATTATACCCTGAAACTACAATAGTCTGTACCCTGGTGAGTTACCATGACAACCCTCAGATTAGCTTCAGGAAAACAGTACTGAGCTTCCTCCTCTTTCTATCACTGTGTTACACAATCCCATCTTGCCCTTTGGGTCCTATCAGGGGGAGATCAGTGCTAATTCTTCTGCTTGAATTTGCTTCTTTGAAAAGATGAGATTGGGAAAAGAGGCTACCTTCTCTGAAATATTTGCAGTCAAGGCAACAAACCTTGCCAAAATTCTGGAGTCAGATTTTTGCTTTGTAGCCTAATTTTTGTTTGGCTTTTTTTTTTTTTTGTACCTTTTCTTTTTTTTAACATCATGGGTATGGTAACAAATCTAAAGTCCTATTTTACAGTATTGAGTGCCTCACCTTCACAGCTTTACAAATGCAGCCAATGACTCACTTTGGAAGGTTGCTGCCTTATCTTGAAAAGAGTTTGGAATCTGATTAGGTACAGCAGCTCAGTGCTTTCATTTTATTTGTAAACAAACTAGATTTCTAGTCAAAAGGAAAACAGTGTCCCTTTCCCTCCTCTCCCCCATGCTCCAGATCTTCCGTTAGAAATGTCATCTAGAAATGTTCATCTAGAAATGTCTGGTAACTAAGCTGTTGGGGCATTGGGCTAAAAAGATGTTAAGCCAGAAAGAGTTCATCTCTGGGGCAGGGTTCAACCTTAATTTATTATCGTTATTATTAAGAAAAAAGAAATGAACTGCCCATGTGGCTCCTTTGGAAGGGTTTTAGAATCATGTACTAAATACTATAAAGTCTGGGCTGCCTTCAGATATTTCATTTTTGAGCTCTACAGAAGTATTTAAAATTTGGGGATTCGAACAGTGCAAAATACAGCTTGGTCTACTGAAGTATTGCAGTTGTGATCAAGGACCTGCTGATAAGTGTCCCAAACATTTCTGTTCATTGTTGTCCAGGGCCTGAATCTGTGTTTCAGCTATTACACGCCTGCCCTTGAGTCCTGGAAATTTCAATCCTTTGTGAATTTCACAGGCAACAATGGGCTATTTACTTATAGCAGGTATTGCATCTCCTACCTGAAATACCCTTATGAGAAAATCTATTACACACTCAGCTTTATTTATGGATACTACTTCCTCAACTTTGAACACTATGGTGTTGGCCATTGAGAACTGAAAAGTACAGTAAAACCTTGGACCACGGATAACTTGTTCTGCGAGTGTTCCAAAAGACGAGCAAACATTTCTAATAAATTTTAACTTGAAAAACGAGTGATGTCTTGCAATATGAGTAATATGCGATGCGGAATGTCACATGATCACAACTGAGCCAATGGTTCTTGAAATTCACTTACACATGCAAGTGCTTTGAATTATAAGCATGATTCCAGAATGAATTATGCTCACAAACCAAGGTTTTACTGTACTTGTTTGTGGTAAATTAAAAAAAGAGGGAGAGGCACCTGGGTGGCTCGATTGGGCATCCGACTCTGGAATTCAGTTCAGGTCATGGTCCCTGAGTTGTGGGATTGAGCCCCACACTAGGCTCCACATTGGACTTGGAGACTGCTTAAGATTCTCTCTCTCCCTCTGCCCCTCTGTCCCACTTGCGTTATCTCTCTGAAATAAAAATAAAAATAGGGGCACCTGGGTGGCTCAGTAGTTATGTGTCTAATTCTTGTTGTGGTCTCAGCACAACTCAGGTTGTGATTTCACAGTTCATGAGATCAATCCCCGCTTTGAGCTGTAGGCTGACAGCGTGGGGCCTGCTTGGGATTCTTTCTCTTCCTCTCTATCTGCCCCTCCCCCACTTGCACTGTCTCTCCATCTCTCTCAAAACAAACTTTAAAAAAGTAAAAATAAAATTAAAATAAAAAAACTATAAATACATAAATAAATAATAAAAAAGAAGGAAAAGAGGGTTGCCAATAGAAAACTGATTTGAAGAGGATGGCATATTAGCAAAAAAACAGGAAACTTAAGAGGTAGAAGAAATTCCAGGCCCCTGAAGTCCATTTGGATGGTGCCCTGTGTAAAAAGGCAGGTGAGTCTTCAGTGAAATCCAATGGCCTGAACCTCAGGGTAAAGTTATCAGTAGAAGACTTTAAGACTAGACTGGGTTTTAGAGAAAAATCAAGATATATCTACTGGGAGGTGGGGGGACACCTGGGTGGCTCAGTCAGTTAAGCATCTGATTTCAGTTCAGGTCATGATGTCACAGTTTGTGGGGTCGAGCCCCAAGTCAGGCTCTATGCTCATAGCTCAGAGCTTCAGATTCTGTGTCTCCCTCTCTCTCTGCCCCTATCCGGCTCACACTCTGTCTGTCTGTCTGTCTCTCTCAAAAATAAATAAACATTAAGAAAATTTTTTTTAAGATATATCTACTTGGCTACAGGAGTGGCCAATTACCTTTATTTATCTTTATTTGCCTTCATTTAACAATATTCTATTTAACAATAAAGATAATTCAGAACTTAAACTTTTATTAGTTATTAAAAGTATTTTACGTTAAAACAGTTTGAGGATTAGGATCAAGAATCAAAGATGCAAAAACAAACTACTATCACCCACGTCAACAGAAGAAAAACAAAACTCAAGATTCACATTATCTTGGAACAAGAAAGACAATCCCCTTGAGGCTCTGTAGAGTTGAGATCTTTGAGCATACACAGCAAGGAATGAGACAGGAAAATTAATCCTGGGAGCACCTTTTATTCCTGATGTGTCAGATATTAGGTTTGTTTAGTGTGCTCATGACATTGCTTT
This sequence comes from Cryptoprocta ferox, assembly GCA_028646485.1. NCBI lineage: Eukaryota > Metazoa > Chordata > Mammalia > Carnivora > Eupleridae > Cryptoprocta > Cryptoprocta ferox. The sequence goes on along the minus strand of CM053578.1, from coordinate 69,081,055 downwards.
GTTTCTGTGAGTGACAAAACAATCACAAAGCTTCTTATATGGTTACTTGTGACCTCCATTTACTGAACACTGTTTCTCCTTCAGGTTTTAATCTTCTAAATCACATACTTTCTATGAGAGAAGTTGTCAGAAATCTAAACTTGGTAGGGGACCTCCTACAGTGGGGAGCTGAGATTTTTCAAGTTGGAAGAGAGTTTGTACCAACACAGTTAATTCACACGTCGGGCCTTCCAATAAGCCTGGAGTCTGAGCGTCTATCCCAGGGAGTGGACACCCCCCAGCACACTTCCACGTTGTCACTGACCCAAACTGCCTAGCGATCTGTCTGGGCCTGTAAGTAATTTTCTTTTCTCTTTAAAATAGTACCCTGGTACAGCTAATCTAAAGGTGCAACATATTCAAAAAAAATTAAGAACACAAAGCAACTCCAGTAGAGAATATATAAGGCAGAGTTTGAAACCTAGTTCCACATCTTCTAAGTTAAACAGCAGTTCCCCAGGAAACACATACAAAATTTAATCATCTTATCTTGATCTTTGTATTATACGACTTGTAGAATAAGATATAACTTATCTTTGATTCTCCCACTTCCACTTTTCCAATGTGGGCAGCACTATAAAAACTGCACATGCTTTTTAAATGTCTTAAGGTGCCTATTAACATGCAAATTTATCTGCATTTGTTTTCATTGTTTATTGTTCTTCCTAACTTCCCTTTACATTCATTTACTATTCCATATCATCATTTCATAAAAGTGTTTTGCAATTCGAATCAGTTCTTCTAATTGACTGGTTTAGAAGAGGAACTTTTTTTAGTGTTCAGATTGTCCTTTGATTTTTCTGAATATATTCCCTCATCACATCATTCAAGTGTTTTGGAATTAATGATCAATTCAAAGAGATAAGGTCATACTAGCAATGTATCATTTCCATTACAATTTTATGTATTTAACTGATTTAACAATTTACTAGTTCAATTTTATGATCAGCCTGAAAATCTTTGCTGATTAAATTGCTTATTTTCTGACTAAATTACACATAAGCGTCAGACTATCTGGCTGTTAACTGAAGGGCTGAAGTGTGTTTACTCTGCCAATTACCCAGATGTTCTAACAATCAGCATACCTATGCACCACCATCTGTAGCTACAAAATTATTTCACAATAGAAATTAAAAAGATTTTTGTTGTTTTTGAAACTTCCCTTTTTTCTTTATATACATATTATATATGTTAATTTATTTATTTTGAGGGAAAGAGCAGAGGAGAGGCAGGGAGAGAGGGAGAGAGTGAGAATCCCAAGCAGGCTCCTCACTGAGACTGACAAAGGGGCTCAAATTAACGAACAGTGAGAATCAATATCTGAGCCCAAATGAAGAGTCAGATGCTTAACCCACTGAGCCACCCAGGCGCCCCAGCAAGTTTCCTTTTTTCTAATTTGAAACTTTATCAGGTGAAGGGATTAAGACCATGTCACCCCAGGGGCACCTGGGAGGCTCAGTTGATTAAGTGTCAGACTTATGCTCTCAGACTCAGCTTATGATGTCAGGTCACGATCTCAAGTCTGTCCTACATCAGGCACTGCAGTGACAGTGTAGAGCCTACATGATATCTCTCTCTGTGCCACTTCCCCTGTCTCACACCCTCTCTCTCTCTCAAAATCAACAGACATTAAAAAAAATGCCACCACAAAGTATGCCTCTTTGGCATATTGAATATTTTGAACTGAAGGCACTTAAGAAACAAAAGATGAATGAAGGGCTGTTGGACTTCCCTCTTTCTACCTAAAAGCAGGTCATAAAATTTCCAAAGGGAAAAGCACACTCCCTCAACCAGGGAGAGAACAGTCTTATCACTAGAGACTGGAAGTCCTTGCATAAACACATTTTAAAATAACCCTTATCTTCCCACTAGTTTCCCTCTCATATAATTCCTAATCACTGTGAATCCACAATTCACCACCCCAGGCCACACCCCTTTCTCTTGTCATATCCTCACAATTTATCATTCCTTGTGTAATAAGTTTTATAAGCTTTCAGGTCTGATGGCTTCTTCATTTTCTTTTTTTCTTCTTTAATGTTTTATTTATTTATTTATTTTTAATTTTTTTTTTATTTTTTTAAATGTTTTTGTTTATTATTGAGACAGAAACAGAGCATGAGTGGGGGAGGAGCAGAAAGAGAGGGAGACACAGAATCTGAAGCAGGCTCCAGGCTCTGAGCTGCAGCACAGAGCCCGACACGGGGCTCGAACCCACGAACCGTGAGATCATGACCTGAGCCGAAGTCGGACGCTCAACCGACTGAGCCACCCAGGCACCCCCAGGTCTTCATTTTCTATCTGAAGACTCTCATGAATTTGTAATAATAAATAAATAAATAAATAAATAAATAAATAAATTTGTATGTTATTCTCCCGTTCATCTGTTTTATGTCAGTTTAATTCTTAGGCCAGCCACAGAATCTAAGAGGGTAAAAGAAAATGTTCCTCCCTGACCCAGCAAAGTTCATACACATACACACACACACACACACACACACACACACACACACTTCTTCCACAACTTTGCACAGTACTTTATATAATGTTGCCTGATAACTGTGTCATATATCCAACAACCTAGAATCTAGATTCTCAGAATTGAAAGAAATCTTGAGAAGATCAAATCAAACCTCTAATCTCTCTCTTATTGTTTCTTCACAATTATAATTCTGTGGACCACACTCTTGACTCATAAGACCTTAAATGAACAGTTAACCTGGCTTTGAGATATGGCAAAGTAACCAGTCACCTGAGTTTTGTTTCTTCTTATAATGACTTCCTTTGAAAAACATACATCTAACAATTTAAATTTTCAAATGAATGGTTGCCTGTGTATAAAACAAACATCAATGATTTAACTTCCTCCATACCAAACACTTACATTTTTCACTATAGTTAGTAATTCCTAGCTCTGTTACTTGGTAATGATGAGAAAGGGGGCTGGAAGAAAGAAAGGGACAAGGTACCGTGAATCTCAAGATTAAAGGTGACAAAAATTCTCCTTGGAAGTTCAGTTTCTACGATGTAGAAATTCAAGTTTTTGTCTTCAAGAAAATATTTCACTAATAGCCCAGAAGCCTCTGCCTTTCTTGATTCTTGGTCCCTTGCCATTCCCCATGACATCAGTTCAAAATGTTTACATAGCAAGGAAATACACACTACATTACTAAGTATCCTTTCCGTGGTCTGGGTACTAATTTATCTTAAGCATAGGGTGGGTTGAACATAAGAAGACTTACCCAGCAACAGCTTTCAAGGTGCTTTAGGTCCAAAGAAAAAGGATGCAGTTTTGTTCTCCCTTAAATAACTATTCTTCTATCTTGGTCAGTGGAAGACAGGGTGAGAGGTCAAAATGGTCTCCGTGTAAGTATTCCTGCCCTGGTCTTTGGGAGGTGTTTCCAGTCCTAATTAGCATCAAAATGGCTCCCCATCTAACCCTAATCCACTGCATATTTCTAGCTTTTGTGATTTTTATAGCTTGTTAATTCTGTTTTCCTTTGTATATAGATCTTGCCTTCCTGAATTTCCAGACTTGACTTTATAATTGTATTGAATTCTTCAGGATTATAATTTCACATTTGAGATATAACTGACCTCAAGATTTACACCTTTGAGTTGATGAAATTCAGGACTTTGCCCTATAGTTTTCACTGTAAAGTGAACAAATCTCAGAGAAAACAGTGTTGACATTGTGGGTTCTCTCCCTTCAACTGTGGCTCCCACAAATTCAGGGATGGCTTTTTCCTTCTTGGAATCCACATACTTCCTTAGAACTACTGAGATGTGAAGGTGTCAGAAGCAGGAGAGTGTAATTCTAACATTTTACTTCTCTGAAGATACTGAGGTCTCAAGGAAAACGTGAACGAGGGTGCTTACTTCTAGTCCCAGATAAAACTGAAACTCGCAGGTCACAAGGAAATTTAAAACCCTAATAGAATAGGCATCATCATTAGCACCAACATCAACAACAACATTATTGCAACTGGTAATTTTATGCTATGCTTACTGTGTCTCAGACATTGCACTGTGGATGAATTATCTCTTTTAAGGCTCTGAACAATCTCATGAAGAAGGGGCTGTTCCCATTTCCATTTAAAAAGGAGAAAACAACAGTTTACTGGAGTAAATTGCCTAATTTACTAGAGATACTAATGAGTGGTACTACTATTCTATAAATTAAATACAGACCAGCTGATTCCATAGTTTCTGCTCCTTAGTGCTCACCATGGAAAACTGGACCTACTGAGCAATTGACTTTTAGAGATAAAAGTGATTGTAGATATTGAGTATCTCCTTGAACTTGATGGATTATCATGGCCACATTATATATTTTATTTATAAAGGTTTTTCAAAAATTATTTGTCTGTTATCTAGTCTCTGACCTGACTGCTATTGATAATGAATCAAGATAATGAATCAAGACAATTTATCAACTCTTGTGGAAAATATATATAAAAGAACATAAATCAAGAATTAAGGAAAGCATGTAGCAGTGATCATTTTTACAGCAAAATTATTTTACAAAGTGTTTGTTGTTTTATGGAAAAGGAGGAAACAATCCTTTTTGAGGTTTCCCATTGTTATTTCTGTTTTATAAATTTATAAAAGTAAATATAATCGCTTTAGTTATTGTGCCAGAAAATCTGCATTTAAAACTTATTTTTGCCCTAGAATACATTCTAAAAATTGATGTTTCTAATTATCTTTGGTTTTCTCAGATATCCCATTAATATCTTTCATGCATTTGCTCATTATGTTGCACAGATTTCCAAATGGAATTAGCAGTCAACAATTTTGCTGTTAGCTACACCAATAGCAACCTTGGAGGATGTTTTGCTTATTTTCTGCTTTAGCAAATGTTTTATTGTTTTAGTATCATTTGGTGTGAGTAACAATCTGGAATTGAAACATATACATTTCTTTTTTTTTAAAGGGATACATAAACCATTAATGATAATAATAAATGCTTAAAGGAATTTATTTTTACTGTATTTCTCCCAGTTACTGAAATAGTTTTTAAAAAGCAGTCGTTTAAACCTATACATAATTTAAATTATATACATATATTAAAGAGTATACACACTTATTTGTAAGGAAGATTTTATAGAATCTGGGGAGGAAAGCCAACATATTGGTTTTTTATGAATACAGAAATATAGAACTTCTTTCAAGAACTGAAGGACAAATTCCAAGCTAAGGTTTGTCCTTGTTGAGAAAATATATTTTCACTTCTAATAAACTGTCATTCTCACAATAATACAGAAAATAGATTTGTTCTGAAATCTTTTTCTACTTTAAATAGTGTCCTTTTTCAATGTGTAGTAATATTTTTTTAAAGTTTGAGTACATTACCTTCTAAAATGTTACTTATTTTCAGCATTCTATTAATCTGTATTTACTTTTTAAAAAATAACATGAACAGGTTTTTATACTAAGTGAAACAGGATTTGTTTAAAAAAATTTTTTTTCTGTTTTTGGGAAGCAACAGCTACTCAGATTATTGAATCTTCCAAGCAGTTTTTTTCTTACTTTTGAGGCAGGAGGGAAGGGAGTCATCAGAGACAAGTTGACCAAAGTAAAGCCATTTTGGCTTTAGGCTGACCCTTACTCTAAAAGTCAGCAAGTTATAAAAAGAGTCATAAGATCCAACTCATGGAAGACCACAAGACCTCACTCCCTCCAGCTGTAGAAGTCATGAAGCCTGGAGATTCTTAAAATTGCTCCCTGTGGGTAATTCCACAACCCCAACACAATGAAAAAACCAACCTCCTAATGTAAATTTTAACCCAAAGTTAAAGAGTATGCCCCTCCCTATATGGGTAGCTACATTTTTTTTAAGATTTTATTTTTAAGTACTTTCTATACCCAACATGTGGTTTGAACCTACAATACTAAGATCAAGAGTCAAATGTTCTGCCAACTGGGCCAGGCAGGCATCCCTGTGATTTAGCTAATTAAAAAACAAAAAACAAAAAACAAACTTCGAAAACCCTTTGTCGGAGGCAAAGGGAGAATCCTCTTCCTCACCTGGGAGGAAAGACTGCTACTTTGTCTATAAAGTAACTCCTTTCTTACTTTTGTATTTAAATCTTTGTCATTTCTCTAAATGGCTTGCTCTTGAATTCTTTCTTGCCCAATACCAAATAGTCTCTTGGGGAGGGGCCTGAGGCCCTCCCTCTCAGAGCCTCTGCCAATCTGATGTCACTTTGAAGTGATAGCTTTCTCACGATACTCTAATTTTTCTTTCTTTCCTTCCTTCCTCCTTCCCTTCCTCCTACCTTCTGTATTTTCCTTCTTTTCTGTTTTCTTCCTTCCTTCCATCCATCCTTCCTTCCTTTCCTTACTACTTTCTTCCTTTCTTTCTCTCTCTTTTTTGAAAGAAAGTGTCTTTTCTTTTCTTATTGTTTTTAAAGTAGGCTTCACGCCCAGTGTGGAGCTCAACACAAGACTTGAACTCAACTCACAACCCTGAGATCAAGACCTAAGCTGAGATCAAAAGTTGGATGCTCAACTGACTGAGCCACCCAGGTGCTCCGAAAGAAGGTGTATTAAAAGGAGGCAGTCACAGAGTCTTGACTCAGTTAAGGGCTGTTAATAACTTTTAGTAAAACACTGGGGCCACTTCAGAAGCAACACGTAGCTGTCTTTATATTTGAGACAAACAATAGTGCATATTCATTTGACTTCAATACCAAGCTAATGGCTAGGTAACCGTAAATTTTTGAAAATCCCAACCTTTGTTGGGAGACCATAGATCAATGTCTAGGACCCTAGGAAAACTGAGCTTCAATAATCTTCACTCTAAACACACATGGTGACAGAGAGTAAAAATGCTCTTTATTGTGCAAAAAAGAGAAGTCTATCATCTTACTTTCTTGATAGTGCAGCATAGTTAGAAGTCAAAACAGGAAGTGCTATTGTTAACAGGCAGAAACATGAAAGTTCTGTTCTTAAAAACACCTTCAACCTTCTTCCCCATGAGGACATTTTGAATGCAGGAACTCTGGGTGGGACCATATGGCTTCCTGTATTCTTTTTAATCAAAGTGGTAAAGTTTGTTTTTGTTTTAAAAGGCAGTTAAAGGAAAGATATTTCTCGTGTCAGAAGAGAACAACATTCAGTTCCTTTTAGATTTTTATGAGCATCTGTGATCATTTGTCATATGTGGCTAAAAAATGACCAGTACTGATGAAATGCCATTTTATTTTTAGAGAAAACCCTCAACACACTTACCCAAAATAATTTTAAAAAAATCTCTGCTTCTTTTCAGGGACATTTTATTCATGGCTAAATGTGGGTGCGTACACTGTTATGATAAAGACAATCTTTTTGCCAAAATATATTGAGGTAAAAGACTTAAATGCTGTGGTTTGTGGAACTGATGATGTAGAATTTCACTGTGTAGGTTTCTTGTGCACAAATATTAATAATTCATTCTTCAGATACTTGGTTGGCTTGAAATAATATTTTGAACAAAGAGAAAAATATCATGAACATAAAAAATGAAGGGAAGGCCAGAAAACAAGTAATATGGTAGATAAATATCTTGATCTCTGAACTTTCATTTCCAACACTTCAAGTTTTCTCCCAGCCTATGTGTGATGGCAAATAAATATTTTAGAACAAAACTAATCATTCAAAATAAGGATAGGTTTAATTTACTTTAGGTAGAATGAATCCAAGCAACATTTTCTCTTTTCCAATTGAAATAAGACTATTTCAAACAAGGATATACTGATATATTGAGGAAATCTTTTCAGGCCAAATGCTTAATTAGAAGTTTGTGTTTATTAGTAACCTGTCATCATACTAATATTACAACTTAATACAGTAACAAAATAAAAGACAAAATCTCAGGGGTGCCTGGGTGGCTCAGTCGGTTGAGCATCTGACATGGGCTCAAGTCATGATTTCACCATTTGTGGGTTTGAGCCCCACCTCAGGCTCTGTGCTAACACCTCAGAGCGTGGATCCTGCTTCAGATTCTGTGTCTCCCTCTCTCTCTCTGCCCCTATCCCGTTCATGCTCCATCTCTCTCTCTCAAAAATAAAATAAACATTAAAAAATTAAAAAAAAAGACAAAATCCTCAGATAATAGACGAAGTAATTAAGATAAAACACCTTTCTACACATCCAGATCCAGTCAAGGACTTGACAAAGGATCCCATTTTATGTATTTTTCATTGTGATTTTACATATTTTTGAGTTTAGAGTTCCTTCCATGTTGATTTCTGCATACAATCTGTGGAAAAATTAGGTTTTTTTAAGTTGGCTTCACAACCAACGTGGGGCTCAAACTCATGACCTTGAGATCAAGAGTTGCATATTCTACTGACTGAGCCAGCTAGGTGCCTCTGGAAAAGAGGTTTCCTGATTTTCCTTTTGGAGAATATGAAATGGCTAGCCATAATGAAAAATAATAAGTATTTTTCATAATTATTGAACTAGTCTAAGAATAGATGCTGTTGTACCGAATCTCCTCATGCAGTCATCAGCTAGATCCTTTTTTTTCTTCCTACCATCAAAGTATAAAAGAAGTAGTTATAGGACCAGAATGAAACTTTCAAGAGGTCCCTTTATCTCACATGTGTTATTGTAACTAAATGTGTTTGAAATTCCATTTCTAATCTGCAGAAGCCAAGGGAAGCAGCAAGAATTAACAGAGTAGAGAATGGGAAAGTGATCATCCCAGAGTCTCAGTGTTTCACAGTCTGATGTGATCACAGGGCCATTTAGTTTTGCTTTCTACCTTTTCATCTCCGAGATCCTGGTGTTTCTGTTTTGTTTTACAAGGTGATTTGGAAACTTAATAGGGTCAGGGCGCCTGGGTGGCTCAGTTGATAAAGCATCAGACTTGGGATCAGGTCATGATTTCATGGTTTGTGAGTTCGAGCCCCACATCAGGTTCTGTGCTGACAGCGCAGAGCCTGGAGCCTACTTTGGATTATGTGTCTCCCTCTCTCTCTCCGTCCCTTCCCTGCTCATGTTCTGTCTCTCAAAAATAAATAAGCGTAAAAAAAAGGAAACTTAATAGGGTTTATTTATGCAGGTGGAATTTTGAAATAGAGGGTAAATTAAAAGGAAGTAAGGCTTGATTGCTAGATCAAAGTTCTATTTGAAAACTGTGGGGTTCTTATAGAAAGAAATTAAAAAGCTTTCAAAAGCTGTACATTTAAAAAGTATTTTACAATTTATAAAACACTTTAATCTTTTAAAAATTTTTTAAAAACTTCATTTGAGAGAGAGAAAGAGAGTATGTGTGTGTGTACATGTCAAGCAGTGGAGAGGGAGAGGGAGAAAGAGAATCTCAAGCACACTTCACATTCAGTGCAGAGCCTGACTCGGGGCTCCATTCCACACTCCTGGGATCATGACCTGTGCCAAAATTGAAGAGTTAGATGTTCAGGGGCACCTGAGTGGCTCAGTTGGTTAAGTGGCTGACTTTGGCTCAGGTCATGATCTCACAGTCCATGGGTTTGAGCCCCGGTCAGGCTCTGTGTTGCTAGCTCAGAGCCTGGAGCCTGCTTCAGATTCTGTGTCTCCCTCTCTCTCTGCCCTTCCCCCGCTCACTCTCTGTCTCTCTGTCTCTCTCAAAAAAAAAAAAAAAAAAAAGACAAAACAAATTTAAAAAAAAGAGTTAAGTGTTCAACTGATGGAGTCACCCATGCACCCTTACAAAACACTTTATTATAAAATTATTTCATTTACATATACAGTGAGGGAGCTCTAGGGTCTATTAGCAGAGCTTTGACCATAACCATACATCCCGTTGCCTGGTCTAAGACTCTTTGCATTTTTTCTGTTTGTTTCTCTCTCCCAGTCTCCCTCTCTCCTTCCTTCCCATACCCCCAGTGATTGATTCTGAAACTTATTTTACGGATGCTTAACAAGAAAAGGACTAAAAACATTTTGAGGGCAAATTCAGTGTCCTATTTACTTTTGCATCTTTACTATCTAATCCAACATAGGTATTTAGCTAATATTTGTTGAATGAATGAAATAAAACAAGACAAATTGAAACAGAACTGTATTTTCAGAAAGTAAATAAATAAAAATAGAAAATTAATATTATAGACTTTAGACAACTATTTAGAATATCAAGTAATGTTATAGATGCTATCTATCAATCAGCTGATCTTTCTGTCATCTATTTTGTTAGCCTCACACCAAATAGTACATTTTACCATTTGTTATTAGTTAGAAGTTTTCAGGTCATTAAGTCATAATTAAAAGTTAGAAACATCTGTCTTGTTTTACTGACGGCATAGAAGTTAGAATCTATTTTTCAGTAACATAAGATCTATTGGAATAAAACAAATAAAAATGGTCATTGTCAATTATTTCTCAATAAAATGGGGAAAATGGTCTTAATTACCTGTCACATCTAGGAAAGTACAAGACCGTGAACATTAACTTTTATTCCATTTATGTCAATTTTCCTTATTTATCGCTGTTCTATTTCCTTTATAAATTTCACAGGTGTTTGAAAGCATCAACCGATCATTTTTATATTATTCCATCAGCCTGGCTTATCCATAAGTAGATTTCAACTGACAACTGGCCATGCTTAGATAAAACAAGTTTTCATACACGTATTTTGTTCTGCCTGCATGTCTAGGTAAAGATCCTGGATGTGTTGAGATTTATTTTATTTCTGCAAAGTCTCTATAAGTAAATATTTGCGTGTGGGACTTGGAGGAAAATTCAGAGAGGAAGAGCTAATTTATTATTTATTTTAGACTTAGTATCATTGAGGTCACGTCCTAGCAAGACACACTGAGAGAAAGGATATCAAAAAATATACAAATGTTACAAAAGCAAACCCATAAAACAAATAAAGATGACATATCCAGTATCCAATTTAGATTCTCTAGATCCACACCAAAGAAGAAAATACAGAAGAAATGGGCAAAGCTGTAATTTTGCCAACTTAGGTACTGCTGTTAAGAAACACTACACGATGCCATCTAGTGACAGGTGACCAACGTCTGATTAATCACATAGAAATGATGGGGTGAGAAGGTGAAATTCCCAGGATTTTGTCTGTAAGGAGAAAATCCTTCTGAGAGAATTACATTCGAGAGATTAGTTTTATTTCTCTGGGTCCACAGAGTGTATGAAAATTTATCAGAAAGCGGCAGCGCGGGGATTTTTATTTTGAAATCCTGTATTGCCACCTACCTCCAAATCTGAACCTCCACCTCCTCCTGCTGCTGCTTTTCACCATCCAGTCCGCAGCTGAGCTCAGAACTGATGAGTGTCCTCAAGTCATAGCCCCCCATAGAGTGACAGGTGGTGGAGGTGGAGCACCTTAGAAACCAGTCTCAAGAAAAAAAAAAAAACATCAAAAAAAGGAACCAAGATGATTCCTAAAACAGTCTGTACCCAATTAAAAATAACAACAATCATAAATAAACTGCTGGAAGTTCAAAGAGTAAAACTAAAATAAGGACCAAAGGAAATCATCTTTGTTTTTCTCAGTCAATGACTGTGCAGACCTGATGCTGTCTTGTTCCTTGTACCAAAGCCTCACTGAAAATGCCAGAGACCTCTCTCTAAATGGCTGTAGCATTATGCCCTAAGGGAAATAATTTTCTCCAACATTTCTCATCTTTTATAAACAGATGGCATAGGGATTTTTTTTTTTAAGAGAAAGACCAACAATCTGTCAACTCTGGAATTCTCATAGTCCAATAGTTTCTTTTTGGTTAATTGTTCACAACTAGATGAACCAGTGCTGCAGCCATAGATACATTGAAGTAAATGAGACCCTTCCCTGTATTCACATATATCTGATTAAAGCTCAATAGAGTATCTCAGTCACCTCAGAAAAATATCAAGTTGAAAACCCTTGTGAAATGAAAAGAAAAGCTTATCAAAATCTCCAGCTTAAGTGCATCTAGTTGTTTTCTTTTTATTTTTGTCTACATGCTGTGATTGGAGCACAATGTGTGGAAATTGCATAACCATTATTTCCACAAATCAAAGCTATTGAGAAATGGGAAGGCTGTTGCAGGAGCTGCTGCATAAAATATTGACTAAAAAAATTCTGCCTTTATGTCTAATGTCTTCCCTTCTCTCTTTTAAGTACTGTTTAGTTTTAATCATCAGTAAGCTTTGTTTTGTTTTTTAACTAAAATCAGAATTAGCTACAGGCCAAATAACATTCTTTGGAAAAGCGTTGTCTCTCTGTTTCTTATATTTTTCTTTCCTTCAACTTTATTTTATTATTTTTTGAAATCTAGGCTAGTCTAGGCAAAGCATTCTTAATTCAAGTATTGGAACCATCAAGATAACCTTTGTGCAATTTCCATGCCTCAGGGTGCCCTCAACCCAATCTGCTCCAGGTTGGGGGTGGTGGGGAGGTGTTGAAAGAGTCCTTTTTTTTTTTTTTTTTTTTTTTTTTTTTTACTTCTTTCACATTTAAAATAGTAATCAGTCAGATGTTCATTTGGGTCAAAGTGAGCCTGAACACATTATAAGTGAGTAAAAAAAAAAAGAAAAAACCAAATACATCTCATTCCAGCTCTCTGTTCCCTTTGCCTAGCAGAATTTTGGTTGGACTGCCCTGATTGATACCCTTAGAGCCACAGGTACTGCTGAGGACCTAAAAATGTCCTCTATTCCAGTGAATATGTCAGAGTTAGGCTGTGGATGGCATGGGAATCTCTTAACACCTTCTTGGAAATTCCAAGGTGCAAATGGGTAATTTACTTCAGAGTGAAATGTACCTTTGTTGGGAGAGTTTTTACTAGGGTATTCTGTTAGCCCTTTCAATGTTTAAAGTCATTTTGAGGAAGTAATAGTCTGCCAAAAAGGCATAAAATTTAGATGCGTTGCACTTTCCAACACCTGGGAGATAATGAGGGTAAATATCTTTTTAGGTTCAAGATTATGATCAAAGATTGTTTTCCTCTGTAATATTTCTCCTGAGGTAATATTTTGGTGTTTTTAAAAGTAAATTCCAGAGATTATAAGGTTAAAATAGTGAGTAAAGCAAACATCTATGATCAGTCATACAGCTTAATTTTGAATCAAGCTTTCCTTTTATCTTTAAATTTGGTGTCATTTTCTCTCTATCCTTTTCACCTCTGGGATTTTTCTGGTTAGAGATGTATATAATTGCCTTTCTGCCCACATCCCCTTCTAAAAGAATCTGTTCCCACCCACAAACCCTGTTGAACAGATGGGTCTAGTCATCCATGATGATATCAGATGACCCTATTCCTTTGGCTATAGGAGATGAGGACCAGTGTGGAGAGAGAGTGCTAACTATAGGTTAGGCCAAGCCAATCATATTTAGAAATTTTGAACTAAAGCACAAAAATCATAGCTGAATGAAAGGAATTGGATTTGCAGGGTCATAGGCATTTGTCTTGAGAGTTGTTACATGGCAGGGGGCCTGGGTGCCTCGGTCGATTGAATGCCCAATTCTTGATTTCAGCTCAGGTCATGATCCCAGGTTCATGGAATCAAGCCCTGGGTTGGGCTCTGTGCTAAGTGTGGATCCTGCTTAAGATTCTTTCTCTCCCTCTCTTAAAAAAAAAAAAAAAAGTAAATAGAGTTGTCCATCTGGCAAGCCTTAGCCATGTGTAAATCAAATTTATGAGGGAACCCAGAGTGAAAACCTTGTATATGGAGTCAGCCCAAGAGAGCAACACAGGATAGACATGCAGAAAAAAGGAGTAACAAAAGCTCTAGTTGATATTTGTGATGTGCCTCGTCACCATACTGGCCTCTTTCTACTTTCTAAGTAAACATATTTTCCAGCATGGTTTGGTTTGGATCACCTAGATCCAGGATTAATTGCTGATTATCTTAAGCCAACCAGCATTATCACATCCTTTTGTTCATGTGATTGGTTCAGAGTGGGCAATTAAGGACAATGAGATTGAGGAGACAGTGGAAGGAGGTTGGGGACAAGAAAATTTTTCTCTAACCCATGGGAGTTACCACAAAGTACTTTCTGCTTTTGTAGATATGAACTAGGAAGCAAGAAGCTCTGGTTATATCTGACTACCTACTTGAGACATTAGAAGAGACAAGGCTAAGATGAAAACATCATGGAATATAGAGTGTAGCAATGGGAAAATAAGTAAGTCTTTGTTGATAGTTAGAGAGCCATTGGTTTTTTAAAGCCTGCCTGATTTTTTTTATTTCTCAGGCATATGGACAGTAAATACCCTTAATTCTTTAAATTGTTTGGTTGAGACTTTTTTCTTTAAAAATTTTTTTATGTTTATTTATTTATTTTGAGAGAGAGAGAGAGAGCAAGAGAGCAGAGGGCAGGGGCCAGAGAAAATCCCAAGCAGAGTCTGTGCTGTCAGTGGAGAGCCTGATGCAGGCTAAATCTCACAAACCATGAGATCATAACCTGAGCCGAAATCAAGAGTCAGACATTTAACTGACTGAAGCACCCAGGCGCCCTTGGATTTTTTTTTCCCCCACTGATAACATAAATTTTCAGTTGGAGTCAGACTGGTGATTTCGTAGCTCTCAGAAGACCAAGCAGTCCCTTGAATTTCAACAATTTCTAAGTAGAGCCGTCCTTAGCATTATTTTCTCCATTCTGGTTTTCCTGGTTCTGTGTCACTTAGCAAAGTGCACAGTACATACTAGTGGCATCATCAGTATTTATTAAATGATAAATCCCCACCTCTCTTCCTGTTTCAGTAATTTTTCCTGCATACAATCTTTGAAAGTAGTGCATTTTGAGGAGGCATCTGATTATCAGGTTGTATAAAGTGGTCTTGGAGAAGATCAAAGACACTCACTAATGAGATGAGGAAGGAAGAGGCCAGTCAACTTTATCATGGATGGGAAAAGTAAGTGATAGAGCTGTGAAAACAGCCATCACACATACTTTCTTACCATATACAGTCTACAGACTCCTTCATTCCTACATTGGTAAGACTTTGTCTTCTGCATTTGAAGTGAAAACAGAACAAAAAGATTATATTTTCCCATAGTCAAAATCAAGGGGTTTGCCTGAAACATTGGTACGTTACCTCACTTAATCCCGACAATCTTGCCTGCTGGGGATCATTAGTTCTACCACATAAATGGGGGAAATGAGGAAGAAAGATTCAATAACTTGTCCAATATAGTAAGAGACCTAGCTGATAGATATTGGAATTAGAAGATCCACTACAAGTTTATGATAAGTATCAAAGTGTGATCAATTTATGACCTCTCTGGCCTTGTCACGTCTGGAGCTCTTGCTGAAGGCAAGTCCTAGCACACATAAAATATCTCTGGAAAAGTGCTTCTCTCCAGGAATGCTAACTGGGTAACTGGGAAATATTTATTTTCCACTGCTCAAGTTTTGTGCTTTTTGACATTTGAACCATATGCTTATCTTATTTTATCAAAAAAAAGTGATATATTTTGAAAAAAATCATCTCATGAAAATTTTTTACCTGATAAAATGACAGGCTTATATTAGATGAGGTGGAGATCCCTTCTAGCTCTAAAATTATGGGTAGCTCCATGAAAGGCCTTCCAGTTTTAGAGAATACAAAGATTACAGCACTGAATATTCTCTCAAAGCACTGAAACTGCCTTAAAGGATCTTAAAAAGGTTACCTATATTTTTGGCAGAATCAATGGCTTTAAAAAAATTAGATAAATTGAATTACATTTTGGAAGTTAACCTTCAAATTCAGATTAGGCCAAGTGTCTCCAGGGCCCAATAAAACCTGAAGGGACGTGCCAGTATTTTCAATTGAAAGAATAACTTTGTTGTGATTAACACCAAACTACCTAAGGAGTGGAGAGAATAGCTGTTAGGAGTCCAGCAATTAATCACTCCAGATATCTCCCGTGGGTGAGGACGAGCTGAAGGCAAGCATGCTTGGCCCATTTTATTTTCTCAGGAACACAGCAGGCATCTTGTGAAATCACTAGGATAGGCCCCACAACCAAAACAAAAGAGGACAAAGAAAATTCATGCACAGAGGCACTGGCAATTTGCCTTCATTCTCTAATGGTAAACCCTACTGGAGACAGGAACCCTTTGGAGCTGACCTTGTCTCTTCTTACCAAAGACAGTTTGGTATGTGATTGTGTGTTTGTTTAAACTAAATGCTTCACATTTATGAAATCTTTCAAGTGGCAGGTCCCAAATGAATGTTATCGTAAGATGCTTTTCGGCCAAATATGGCACAATTTTTCAGTACACCTACTTAAAGTGTTTGTGTTTTTGAGTGGTCTGAAACAATAAAAATAATGAAAAACCTTTTAATGTACCAAAGTTAACATAAATATGAGCCATAAAGCTAAGCTCCGCTGTTTTTAGCATTGAAGTTAGTCACATCTAGTTTTGTTGCTATAGAAAGCAAATCAGTTCTGCTAACTACAGCCCACAGTATTTTGCACATTATTTTTCTGAATTCCTATCTATTTTAGTATTTGAAATGCTAAAAAATCCTGCCCAAGCACTTTTTCTGGAAAAGTCTGCACACTGTCTTTTGATCTATGCTACTGGTTCACAAGTCATTCTTGGAGGAAGTTATAAGGCAGGAGAGGGGATTTTATTTATGGAATTTTGTATTGTTTTTTTCTTTTTATTCACCATACTGCATTTTTCTCCTGAAAAATTCTGCTGTAAATTGCAACAGGAAGAGACAATGACAGCCTTTGTTAAGATCTCAGAACTGTAGGAAGAGGATCCCTGAGTAAGATCCCAGCTTGAAAGTTATTTCTGCTTTCTTGGGTAAGACATTATCCCCAGAATCTTAACTTTTATGGGAGAAGAATAGAAATGCACCAATAGAAAAATCCATTGGATACTTGCTGCTAACAATCCAATAAGCCTGAAGGAAATGCTGGAGTCGTGCATCTGTTTCTATTTGCCCATAAGGAGCTTCTGTAGATGACCTTCCCACATTAGACCAAGAATTCTGTGCAACCAGCACTAGATTTCACAGTCTAGTGAATGGAAGGTTGAATGGAAGGCACTCACTTGGTATTGTCAGACATTGATCTGCCAACGTTGATATTGGGTCTTGCCTGGCATGTCAACTGGCTCATCTAAACGATTTCCCCCCAAACTCTTATTCTTATCTATCAAATCAAGCATAACTTTCAGTTCATCTCCCTCCATTCCAATGCAATTGTAGCTAGAGAGTGTTTCAGAAAGTTTTATAGATTCAGCTGTCTCATTTCGATTACCACCATGAGAAACCCCTGGTATCCTGTTGTAAACTTTAATCTACAATATAGTTTCTTCTCTACCTGGCTTCTGTTCTTTTTGCAATTGTTTAGTGGAAGAAAGCAAAATCTTTTGATAAAAGTAGTTCATAACCTTCTCTGTCTTATCTGGAGACCTCTGTTCCATTTTCTGGTTATACTTTTATAAAAGCATTGAGACTTTTCCTAGTGAAGAGAACTCAGGGAGCCTCTGTCATGAACTTTACTGAACTCAAACCAGGAGACCCAAATACACAAAACCCATTAGTTCATGAAGACCCATAAGGGAAATCCTTAACACTCTGTTGCTCAAGCTCTATGTAATTTTAAAATACAAGTGAAAATGCGTTCCTTAAAGGGATGTTTCTATGATTAATGAGATAATGTGCATAATGTGTTCTGAGTTCCTGGAGCAAAAGTCCCATATAGGGGAGCTATTATTATTTATTATTACCATCCAGATGCTGCAACTATATATTTCCCAAGGACAAAATGAAATGTAGGACAGATGCAAAAATTCCAGATTATTAGCAAGCTCTAGGGAAACTAGCATATGGTGGGTATCCTTTAATAAATATGCTAAATACATATTTATATGATAAACTGACTAGTGACATTAGAGGAATGCCTTTGAGTGCCCTCACCAGAGTTCAGTGAATTCCCCAGTGCACTGAGAAGTGGAGAGCTCTACAGGGGGTAGGTGGGTTCCTGCCACTGTTTGGAATAGGCCCCCTTTCTCTTACTGTAGCTGGAAGCAATGATTAAGCAAAGAACCGGTACTATTGAGGCTCTTTTATTCTCTGTCAATGGGAACCGAGGCACAACCCTTTAAAAGGGCATCTGGGGAGAATCCAACAAAATTGGAAATTCATATTCTCCTTGACCCAGCAATTTTACAAGTAAAAATTTACCCTATGGATACATCTGCATTGTAGCATTGTTTATGAAAACAAAAACTGAAGACCACCTAAATTTTTGTTAAAAAGAGGATGATTGCATAACTTACTGTACACGCATTCAACTAAAAAAAAGAAGGAGGGAGATTTGTATCCGCAGATTTGGAGAGGTCTCCAAGATACGGTTTTCACTAAAGTGTAAAGCAATACTTATGGTGTGACTGCACTTGTGTCAATAAGAAAAAAGAGACTATTAAAAATAGAGAACAAACCGAGGGTTGCTGAAGGGGAGATGGGTGGGGGGGATGGGCTAAACAGGAGATGAGCATCAAGAAGGGCACTTGTTGGGATGAGCACTGGGTGTCGTATGTAAGTGATGAATCCCTGAATTCTACTCCTGAAAACATTATTACACTATATGTTAGCTAAGTTGGATTTAAATAAATAATGAAAAAAAAGAATGGGAACCTTTTAGGGCATTAAAGTTTCTGACAAAGTACATTAAAAAAAAGAAAAAGGAAGTGTATATACACTGATATACATACACACTATCATGATTAACTGTGGTTAATTTGGGGGAAAGAAACTTGGTGTTTCATGAGAGGGGGAAACCATTTCCCTTTTTATCTTAAACTTTTAAAAACTTTTTTAAAGTTTATTTATTTTAAGAGAGAGAGAGAGAGAGAGAGAGAAAGGGAGAGGGGCAGAGAGAGAGAGAGAGAGAGAGAGAATCTCAAGCAGGCTCCTTGCTGTCAGCACAGAGCCCCATGCAGGGCTCGATCCAATGCTCGAGATCATGACCTGGACCAAAACCAAAAGTCCAAGCTTAACTGACTGAGCCTCTATCTTAAACTTTTGTATACCATATTTACATATTACCTTAGTGTTAAAAATAGATTGTTTTTTGGGGCACCTGGGTGGCTCAGTCGATTAAGTGTCTGATTTTGGCTCAGGTCATGATCTCACCGTTTGTGAGTTTGAGCCCCATGTCAGGCTCTGTGCTAACAGCTCAGAGCCTGGAGCCTGCTTTGGATTCAGTGTCTCCTTCTCACTCTGATACTCCCACACACTCTGTCTCTCTCTCTCTCAAAAATAAATAAACTAACAAAATTATTTAAACGATCTTTTTTAATGTTTATTTATTTTTGAGAGAGAGAGAGAGAGAGAGAGAGAGAGAGAGAGAGAAACCACTGGGAGAAGGGCAGAGAGAGAGGGAGACAGAATCCAAAGCAGGCTCCAGGCTCTGAGCTGTCAGCACAGAGCCCAAAGTGGAGCACAAACCCACGAACCGGGAGATAATGACCTGAATGAAGTCGGACACTTAACCAAATGAGCCACCCAGACACCCCAAAATAGATTTTTTTTAAAAAAGGAATCTTACTTTTCTTCTTTTGAAGCTTAGAAGAAGGCTACTTGAAAAGCTGTTGTCACAAGCCAGCTGACGCTCTGGCCAATATTTCCTCCATGGGAGCACCCTGAGCCCCCAGAATGCTCTAGAAATCTCATTGCCATCCCCGAGTGATTTGATCAGAGCCACCTGATTTGCATCTAAAACACCTGTGAGGCCAAACCTTTCTTATTCTCCAAGCCAGGGTGAGAGAGTTGGGATAAAGTGGTATTTATTTTTCAATGTCATCACCTGTGATTTTGTTTAAAAAAATCTGTTTGCCTCTCATTCACCTAAAATACACTTGTGACTATGTAATTGACAGTCACAGATTTTCATTTCTTATTGTTATAAACACATTGAAGACTGTAAATATTCTCTCTGTCTCATAAAAACACCTATTCTTTTCATAATTAACAATTTTAGATTGAGCATGTACATTGAAAGTAATACTCTTCCAAAAATATGAAAGCCTAACAGCATTATTTCCAATGATAGCCTTTCTTATATGAAAGTCAGCATATAGCATATATTTGTGGGAAAGTATTTACAAATTAATAATTATGTACAAATATCCAACTATACAATTAGAAAAGATAATTATGAAGGAATCTTGCACTTCAGTTTGTTACAATAAATTCATACAAAAACTATTTCAGTTTTCTCATTTGAAAGGAATTTAAAACTAGTTGCTAAGAAGAATGACAGTATGTACAGTCATACTGGACACACAGAATGTAAGTAAGTATGAATCATAGTTAGAAAATAAGACACTTACAAGTATAGTAAGTTGCTCTTTATCATTTTTTTTATAATTTTTAAAATGTGTATTTGTGTGAGAGAGACATACACACAGAATCCAAAGTAGGCTCCAGGCTCTAAGCTGTCAGCATAGAGCCCAACATGGGGCTCGAACCCACGAACCATGAGATCATGACCTGAACTGAAGTTGGATTCTTAACCGACTAAGCCACCCAGGTGCCCCGAGTTGGTCTTTGTTATTAACTTAATCTTTATTTGGGATTCTTACACAACATCCCAGAGTTAAGAAGGAGAAATAATCCTCAAACTATTACTCAAATGGAAACAGGTTCTTTGATAAGAGATAAACCCAGTACCTTTACATGGGTCATTTACAATTTCCCAGGGACGTTTTGGGATGTGTGTGCAAAGCCACTGTGATATAACTGAAGGAACAAAATACTGCTCGTTTCTACCCTGATGCACCTGGAGTGGCCTTGAGACCATGTGTATAATTAATGTTTGAAATTATCCTCTCCTTTAGCATACGAGGCTGAGACTTGCACCTTAGTTTCATTTTTCATTCTTTTTTTTTAAATATAATGAGCTTCGTTTGCTTCATGTTTCTGACAAAGGCTAGCAAAGTATTATCATTTTATGAAGCTAAAGAGCAGTAGCGCTCAGCTTGTGGTCTCTGCATCAGCAAAATTGAATCACCTGGGAGCTTGTTAGAACGACTAATTCTTGGACCTCACCCCAGACCTACTCAGTAAGAAACTCTGGGTGTGAGGCCCAATAATCTGTGTTTAACAATCCCTAAAGCCTGAGAACTGCTTCTCTATAGGAATTCTTACAGTGTGGGACCAAGCACTATAAAATATCTTGGCTTGCTTTTGTGATAGCACTGACCCTGGAACGAAAGAATATCTACTCCCAACTCATCTACACAATCCAGAGCAACTATTTTGAAAAGTCAGATAGACTACTTGCATCAGAATCCCATGAATGATCTGTGAAAATGCAGATTCCTGGACCTCTCTGAAGCCAGGGCCTGACTTCTAAATACTTTATATAAAATAACTCCATTCATTTTTATATTTCACATTTGCAGGAACTGAAACAGAGAAATTGGGTTAATTTGTCCAAGGTCGCCTAGTGAGTTGAGGATGGAGCTTTGATTAGAACCCTGGCATTCTGGCTCCAGAGCCTATGCTCTTATCTACTTTGTCAAATGTCTTCTTTTCTTAATCTATAAGTCCATTTGACTGAGCTAATCTATTTCTTTGGCTTCAACTTCTACCTATAAAATCATTTATTTGATATCTATAACTATAGTCTCTGTTGCTCACTGGACAACTTCACCAGTATTTCCCCACAGGGCATTAAACTATTCATATTCCCATAACTGAACTCATTATCTTTCTTGCCTTTCTTCTCCATCTTAGTTAATGGGTCTTTATTCTCCTGTCATCAGTGTAAGAGATCCAGAACTCACCATTCCTCTTTCCCTGATTCTCCACATCTAACTGGTGATTGAGTCCAGTGTATTCCATCTGCATACTATTTTTATTCATTTCTGTTCCCTCCTTTTCTGTACTGCTACCACATCTACACTTTGGGATTATAGTAATATTATTCCCATTCTCTTGAGCAAAGGATTTGTTTTTACCTCACAAAGTAGTAAGTCTCTTAACTGATAATGTTCTTTTTTTGAATTATCTGCTGTGAAGAATGGAGCCATATGCGATGGTTACTTATAAAAAAATTCATAGGAAGTTATGGAACAATTTACTAAACTAACTTCTCTTTTTTCATCATCGTATTTCCTTCCACATATGTGTCCTTAGTCTTATATTGCTACTTGTTTTCAATTTCATTGAAAGCCACTTTCATTTTAAGCCACTGTATCCACAATAAATTACTTGCAATTTCCCCCAGTATGCACCTATCTATCTATCTATTTACATACTGAAATGTCCTTTCCCTCTCTGCATTTTGATATAAAAATTTTTTCAATATTTAAAACATTGATTTTAAGTAGGCACCACATCCAACATGGGACTTGAATTCATGACCCTGAGATTAAGAGTCTCATGCTCTACTGACTGAGTCAGCCAGGTGCTCACCCTCCTGCCCTTTGCATTTTTAAAGCTTCAGTAAGAATCATTTTATTCTAGAAATGGTTTATGACAACTAATTTATGCTACCTCAATATGACACATATACTTTTAAATCTTAACACCTATTGCTCTTATTTACTTAGATATTTTTGTTCCTTCTGAAGTATAACCTCTGAAGAAGACTGTATCTTCTTATCTTTCTGTTCTTAGTGGCCTGATGCAGGCTCCACATTCAGAAGTGGTTCAGGAAGTAATTCCAGAAATAATAATAGTCATCATTACTAAGCAATTACCATGTGATCATGACAGACCAAACTCAATGAAAACTGCATATATCACTACTTCTGTGTTTGGGAGGTTTCTATAATTTTATGCTACTTTAATCATTTTAAAACCCTCTGTCTGTGCAATAACAATAGCAATAGCAATAGCAAAATCCCTCAAACCAAGTTCGTGTAACACACTGGTTCCAGGAAGGGGGGAAGTTGGGGTAAACCACATCCTGCTCTCCGAGGAATCAGTGAAGGCAGCGAGAAAGGCCCGAGACAGGCATGGGTAAGGGAGCCTGGGGTGAGGAGGTGGATCTTGCCCTGTGGGGGTTTATCAGCAGGAAACTACTCATAAAAGTGACAAATTTTCTATAGTTTTACACTGCCAAGCCAGTATTTCTAGGCTCAGTTGTGGGAAGGGAATCCGAGAGAGCAGGAAATGGCTTTGATGTTTCCAGTATTTTTTTCTTAGAGCTGCTGGTACAAGGCACCCCAAGCTCAATGATTTAAGCCACAGAAATTTATTCTCTCATATTTCTGGAGGCAAGGAGGCTGAAATCAAGGTGTCTGCAGAGTTGGTTCCTTCTGAAGGCTCTGAGGGAGAAACAACTCTCGTATCTTCTGGTGGTTGCTTGCAATCCTGGCGTTCCTCAGCTTGCAGTGCATCACTCCAATCTCTACCTCCGTTCTCACAAAGCCTTCTTCTCTGTGTGTCTAAATTTTCCTCTTTTTAATAGGATGTCCTGGGGCACCTGGGTGGCTCAATCTGTTAAGCATCCAACTTCAGATCAGGTCATGACCTCCTGGTTTGTGGGTTCCAGCCCCACATTGGGCTCTCTGCTGTAGGCATGGAGCCTGCTTCAGATCTTGTACCCCTCTCTCTCTCTGCCCCTCCCCCCTGCTTGCACACTCTCTCTCTCAGAAATAAATAAACATTAAAAAATATATAAGCATGCCCTAATCTAGCATGACTTCATTTTAACTTGATTATATCACAAAGACCACATGTTTGTAAGTTCACATTCACAGGTTCCAGGCGTTAGGAACATCTTCTTGGGTTGAGTACATCTTCTTGGGAAACAAGTTAACCCAGAACATGCCCTCAAATTCCCTTGGATAGGCTCAGCACAGACCTTTCCACTGCTTCAAGGGTGGTGGTGTTGAGGGCGGTGAAGAAGTGACCACGGCCTGGAAACACCGGGGTTTGTGTCATAAACCCCCCCACCACTCCACATATGCCAGTGGATGAGGCTAAAAAACATGCTTATTTATTTTTATTTTTTAAGGTTTTGAAATTGTATTCGAAATTAATTTTGAATTCATTAAAATAATTCTGAAACACGTACTTGTTGTAAAGCATTAGAGTCAAAAGCATAATAATATATTTCTTTAGATTTTAAAACATTTTATTGTGGAAAATTTTTGAACATACACAAAACTTGAGAAAATTGAATAACGAACTCCCGTTCAGGTTCAACCATTAACAGCGTGTTGGGAACTTGCTTCATCTAGCCCCTACTCCCAGGCGGGTTTTTTTTTTTTTCCCAAAAATATTTTAAAGAAAAATCTAGACATCATGTTGTTTCACTTGTAAAGACTTCAGAATATATCTCCCATTGAGAAGGTTACTGGCATTATGTTTTAAAAAAAGCCCTTCGGTGTCCACCAGAATCTCACTCCTAGAGGGCAGATTCCTCTCCTATGCAGATAGTTTAATTAGACTCTTTTCTCACACTTAGCATCTGATATCAATCATTCCCCCCTAGCCCACCCCACTTCTCCTCAGGGTGTTCACTGTTTTACTTAAATGGATCACTGTTTTAGTTATATATTGCTTTGTAACCAATTACCCCAAAACTTAGCAGCTTAAAACAACAAATATTTATCATTGTAAGTTTCTGTGGGCCAGGAATTCAGAAACTTGTTAGTTGGGTGATTCTGGCTACAGGTCTCTCATGAGGTTGAAGTCAGGAAGTCAGTGGGACATGCAGTCATCTGAAGGCCTTGCTTGGCCTGGAGGCTCTATTTCCAGGATGGCTTACCACGTGGCTGTTAGCAGGAAGCCTCCCTTCCTAATAGCTCTTGGCAGGAGGCCATGTGCAACTCTGCAGATGATTCCTTGAGTATCCTTAGAAGATGGCAGCTCGCTCCCCCAGAGAGTTATTCAGAGAGAGTAAGAAGGAAATTACAGTACCTTTTATGACCTGGTCTTGATAGTCATACCTTACGACTTCTACCCTGATCTATTTAGTAGAAGCCAGTCATCAAGTCCAGCCTTCACTCAAAAGAGGAAAAATTAAGCCTCATCTCTTCAAGGAAGGAGAATTTAAAACTTTGTGGACATATTTTTAAATCACTACAATTGGGGCACCTGGCTGTCTTAGTCGGAAGACTCTTGATCTCCAGGTTGTGAGTTCGAGCCCCACATTGGGGGTATAGGTCACTTAAATAAACAAACAAACAAACAAACAAGCAAACTTAGAAAAATCACTATCATCAATGGGTGGGACGTCACACAAAAATGGAGAGGAAGTGAGGGAGGAGTTAAGGTGGTGGAGCAGCATGGAGACCCTGATCTAGTCTCATCCCTGAAATGCAGCCAGATCAGCACCAAACCATTTTGAACACCTAGGAAATCAATCTAAGGATTAACACAACAATCTGCATAATTTGAGCCACAGAACATGGCAGGTACCATGGTGTGGAGAGGTGAACCGGGGGAGAGAAGAGCTGTGGAGGGCAGGGAGCTGTTTTTGCAGAGAGAGGACAGAGAAAGGGGGAGAGTGTGGTGCATCAGGATGGTACAAGAAAAGCACTACCCCCAAAGTAACTGGAGAGAAAGAGAAAGAATGAAAACACTTGACCAGGCTGAACAAGAAATATGTTCCTAAAAACCACTGACAGGAAGAAGGGAGAGGGCTTCAGTGCCACCAGGATTCTATAAACAGTGAGCCCAGAGTCTGAAGGTTTGGAGCTCAGTGTCTGGTGGTGCTCTGGTGAGAAAGTAGGGCCAATCTCCAGGAGCAGGCAGTGGGGTTTGAGGGGTTCATGTGCCACATGGGGAGAAGTGGGTCCCCTGCTTGGAGTGCATTTGGTAGAGGCCATACCTCCTCACAGGTAAAGGTCCCAGTGGATCCCAGAAAGCAGCCATGGTTTCTGGTATTGGGACAAAGATGACAGAGTGCAGTGACACCTGGTGCAGGCTGTGTGTTGTGATTTGCCATAATCTCTGAACACTTGCCACTGCATGATCCCAGGAATGTTTTCTGGGGCAAGCTGGCACCTGGCCATTGCTCAGGGAGACCCTCCCCCAGAGAGTTCGAGTGGGTCCAAGCTGCGGGGGGTCTCTGAGGTGTGGGGTTTTGAAACACAACCCCATCTGAGATAAAAGTCTGGAGAGAGGGGACACCTGGCAGGTTGACAGCTTGGACACAGACAGGAGTGGATAGAGTGGATGGAAGCCTGAGACAAAGGAGGGGTTCGTGGGTTGCTGGTCGGTGAGAGCCTGAAATTCCTGTGCCAGAGACTGGAGAGCTGGGTGAGTCATTTCCACCTCTCCTGTTTGCCCAACACTGATCCATCCCAGTAAGCTAAGAAGCGCCACCTAATGGATAACAGAGTCATTACACCAAGTCCCACCCCACTGTGCCCTCCAAGCACATCCTCTAGCAGATCAGCACAAGTCACACCACCTGTTTAGTATAGGGACCATAGAGGGCTTCATAGTTTCATTTCTAGGGGAAACGATGTAACTTCGTTCCGGTTTCATTCTGTTTGCTGGTTTATTTATTTGTTCATTTTCTTTGCTTCTGTTTTTGCTTAAATTGTTTTCATTGTTCTTTCTTTTCTTCCTCTTTCTTGGATACAGAAAGAGAAAATTTATTTTTATTTTATTTTACTTTTTTACTATTACTTTTTTAAATTTTTTATTCTATTTCAATTTATTTATTGTATTTTATTCTATTTTATTTTACATACATTTTTTTAATTTTTAAATTTTTTCTTACTTTTTTCCCCTTTTATTTCCCTTTTTTTCTCTATCAAGTTTCTTTCAACAAGCAGAACAAAACACACCTAGGATCTAGCTTCCTTTATTTGACTTTTTGTATTCCTTTTACTTTTTAAATTTTAATTCTGTATTTTATTAATTTTTTTCTTCCTCCAAAATGAAAAACATGAAAATATTCACCCCAAAAGAAAGAATAGGAAGAAATGACAGCCATGGGCTTAATCAACACAGATATAAGTAAGATGTCTGAACTAGAATTTAGAACCACATAATAAGAATACTAGCTGGGGTTGAAAAAAGCATAGAATCCCTTGGGGCACCTGGGTAGTGCAGTAGGTTAGGCATCCTACTTCTGCTAGGTCATGATCTCATGTCTCATGAGTTTGAGTCACCCAGGCGCCAGAGGCCTACTTTCTTGTAATGAAACAAAGGTGATTTTACCTATACATTTAGCAAGATTTGGGTATTACATTCCTTATATCAGTAATGGGGATAGAAATCTTACTGAGTTATCTACATTCTTTGGACAGGTTCGTTGGTGACCTATGCCATGCTATGGAGCAACAGATGAAGATGTGATCAGGGATACAATTGAAGTCATGGTTCAGATAGGTTTTGTGTGTGTGTGAAAGTGTCTGAACAATTTGGGAGCTACTCCTGTGACCTTGAACTCTCTAGTTCTGTAGTATGATCCAATGAACTGATTTGCTTCAACAAAGTAAACTGATTTGTCTGGCCCATGGGAAACATTTTACCAATTTTACAGTTGGATAGTTCCTTAAAAAAATACATTAGTAGTTATTTCAGCATTAAGATTTGCCATAAATTAAATATGTGCAGATTTCCAGCTAAGCTAGAATTTTACCAAAATAATAGAGTCCTACTAATTACTATGTTAAGTAAATCCTCATCCTCTCTGTAAATAACATAGGTGGTAATTTACTCTTCTGTAGATGTAGAAATTAAGTCACCAGGAGGTTAAGTAATTTGCTCAAGGTCACAGTATGTGGCAGGGTTGAAACTGAATCTACAAACCTTGATTCCTAATTTTTAAAATCAAATAATCTCTTCCCTGTATTTATTAGAAATTATATTTATTAGAAAAAAAAATCACTCAATAGATCTTGCTGAATGAACCCCAACACTATTAATACTGCATTCATATTTGTGTTATGATACAGAGATAAATTATTTCTAGAAATAGGCTACTACCTATATAAATAGGCTATTATTTTATATATAAGTTTTATCTCTAAATATAATATATACATATATATGTATATACATACATATATATACCTATACAAATAATAGCCTATTTATTTCATAACACCAATATGAATGTAGTATTAATAGTGTTGGGGTTCATTCAGCAATATCTATTGAGTGCTTAGTTTTTTCTAATAATCTTCAAGAATAGAAGATACAGATGAATTTTAGATCAAAAAACATTTACATTCCCAAACTTACCCACGTGGTTTTGTGGCAGGGTATAGAAAATAATGAATTGAACTTTCTTTTTAAGCTTTATTCTCCTTCTAGACCTGCACTAGGCAAGAATGGACTATGAATAGCTTTTCTGGGCCATGCAGAATGCTTGGAAGCTACTTTATGATACTTGATGAAGTCCCAGAGTTGCAGAGTTCTTTCTATATTTTGTGGGAAAATACCATGCTTAACCCAATTATGAAAGAGAAAGTCCATATTTACTACTACCATAATCATCACTATCACTGTTATCATCTAAATGGAGTTAAGTACCCACCTGTATTTCAATGTCTATGTCATTAATAGTGAGAGATGAAAAAGAAACAAAACAAAGTTCCTGAAATGTTTCTTTAATTCTTGCAAAAGAAAGATGAGTGGCTTTTTTTCTAATTCTCTTGTACCCTATAATAATAAATAAAACTAATTTTCTTCCAATAATTCATCTTAACACTTTTTCTTTAATAAAAACACAACTTTAAGAATGTCAATGGATAAAAATTGCATATAAATCATGACTTCTAAAGAGAAAGTCTACAATGATTTTTCTTAAGACCACAGCCCCAGAACAATAGTGTGCAAATATATTTCAGACCAACAAAAAAGTCCCAAACACCAAACTAAACAAAACCCATGCAAGTACTGTTTTTATTCCACATATAATTTATATATGTGAAAGAAAAAGACACATTTGAGGTCACATTGCTCAATCTGTTTCTCTAAACATAAATTAATTCTGTTCAGTTGAAAACTTGTTAGCCTTTTAAAAGGGTCTGATCACGCAACTGATCCATACTCACAGATTTCACTGATTTCTTTGAAAAATCTGCACAGAAAATGACTAGGATCAAATTCTAGAAATTATGCATGTCTAAAGTAAATTTAATTTTGGAGGGTGTTAATTGGAAAAGATCAAGGAGATTAAGGGAAATAAATTGCTGCATGAAAAAGGAAACTTGAATCTAAATTTTCTGGGTGAACAATTTGTTCTCATGTTTGATCAATTACTTTTTTAGAAGTTTGACCAAAAAGGATTACAAATATCAAATTTTAAGTCATATGCATTTTGCTTTCCAACTCTGTCTTTTTATAACACATGCCCTCCACTCCTCTAAGGCACACCTATAATTTTCAGGTCTTTATTGATGATTTCAGAGCAGACAACATATTAAACAGTCTAGAAGAAACCAGTAGGATATATGTTTCTTATGTTATGAAGTATAAAGTCTATAAGCCAGTAGAATACTGAGAGGTGAAAGAGTCATATCAGTACATCAAAAGAATTCTGAAAACACAGACTAATTCATTTGAATCTATGTTATCATTGAAGAATTTTCTAATTTGTAATTTGTAATGATTTAACATGAAAACAAGTTATAATTTCTCCTACTAACCAACCCCCCCCACCTCTCTTGACCCTGTATCTCCCTTTTGATACTGCCTCATTCCTTCTGTAGCTAATGTCTTCGAAAATGTCTCTGATTCTTATTCTTCCTTTTCATGCTTAAACTTGCTCCAGATTTTTGCTCTTACTATGACATTGACGTCGTTCTTCTCAGTATCCCCCTTCTTGATCCTCCTTCTTGTCAAATCAAATGGTTAATCCTCAGTCCTTAATTTACTTGATGGCTGGGTATGGTTGATCTCTCCCTCTTTCTTGAAGAACCTGACTTTCTTTGCCTTGGAGGTAAACCACTCTCTTGGTTCTTCTGTTATCTTACTGGTTTTTCCTTCAAAACTCTCCAGCGACTTCTATCTCACTCATATTAAAAGCTAAGTTCTTACAATGGTCCACAAGGCACTTCATTTTGGTCTCCCAGCCCCCTCTACATCTTACAACTTCTGTCTTAACTACTCTTTCTGTCACTTTCCTTCCCTCCTGCCCTATTGGCTTCTCTCTGCTTCTCTGAATGGGCCAGATATATACCTACCTCAGAGCCTTTGCACTGGCCTTTCCTCCAATATCTGCATGAATTTCTCCTTTACTTCCTCAGGTTCTTATTCATTGATGCTGTATCGGTGTCTGTGCATACTGTATCTATATCTGATATTGTATTTGTGAGTCCCCAACCCTCTCTACATTCCTTGTCATGCTTTACATTTTCTTTCTGTAGTGCTTACCACCATCTGACATACATATTTACTTCTTTTTGTGAAAAAAATTTTTTTTAATGTTTAGTTATTTTTGAGAGACAGAGAAAGTGCAAGCAGGGGAGGGACAGAGAGAGAGAGGGAGACACAGAATCTGTCAGCACAGAGGCCAACATGGGGCTCAAACCCATGAATGGTGAGATCATGACCTGAACCAAAGTCAGATGCTTTACCGACTGAGCCATCCAGGTGCCCCTACATATTTACAGTTCGGTTATTTATCTCTCTCATTAGAATATAAGTTCTATGGTCAGAGCCATCATTTTGTCCCATGCCAGAACCTTAGCACTTAGAACATTTTGCACAAGATTGACCCTCAATAAAAAGTTATTGAAAAAATGAATAAATGAAAGAATGATTAATTGACTAAATAAATAAAAACAGTATTTTTTTAAAGTAACTCGTAGCAAATGATTATTTTTAATTAATTTTTTAAGAAAACACCAATTATGGGGTGCCTGGGTGGCTCAATCGGTTAAGCAGCTGACTTCGGCTCAGGTCATGAACTCATGTTCATGAGTTTGAGCCCCACATGGGGCTCTGTGCTAGGAGCTCAGAAGCCTGGTGCCTGCTTTGGATTCTGTGTTTCCCTCTCTTTCTGCCACTCCCTGACTCTTTCTCTCTCAAAAACAAACATTAAAAAATGCTTTAAAAAATAAAAAGCCACCAATTATGGCAAATTAGGATTGCTTTATTTATGCAACATACTTGATACTCTGGGCGCATTTAGAATTTCCTTCTCCAGAATTAAAAAAGTATCATTTGTTATATGAATTATAATGATTTATTTAATGCATTAAGGGGCACAGTTTTCTCTGTTTCTCTTTTTTTAGCATTTTTTAAAAATGTTTATTTATTTATTTTGAGAGAAGGAGAGAGAGATAATGAGCTGGGGAGAGGGGCAGAGGGAGAGAGAGAGAATCTCAAGCAGGTTCCATGCTTAGCGTGGAGGTGGAGCCTGACATAAGGCTCGATCTCACCACCCTGAGATCCTGACCGGAGCTGAAATTAGGAATTGGACACTTAACCATCTGAGTCACCCAGGTGCTCCTCTTTGTTATTGATCTTATAGACTATCCACTTTAAGGAAGAAAACCAGCAGCACTGGAAAAGAAAAAGGCATAAATTTTTTTCCACTAAAATTTACAGTAATTTTAATGAACTGATTGGTATTATTATTAACAGAGACTGAAAATTCAACACAGTCTAGCAATTTGGGTATTTGATGATGATTGAGTAATTCCAGGTTTGAGTACATTGGTTCAATAGTTAGACTTTCACAGGTATAAAGATAAAAGGTAGGTAAAATAAAGCTCACAAGGAATTTAAAAAAATATTTGGAAAATGAAATAACAGTAGTCATTTATCTATTCATTTATTGCCACCATTTTCATGCTTCAGATCAAGCTCAGAGATCTATCTAAAAAAGCTGAAAAGATATAAATACATCAAGGTTCAGTTTTATGCACTTTCCTCACACTTTTGATCACACTCTTACCGCATTTATTCTCATTCTGCTGTTCTTCCAGCTAATGTAGAACTCAGTGTTAATTTTTTTCGAGATCAAAAACTTTCATGATATGAACATTTCCTTCTCTGTATTACCCTATGTTCCTGTAAAACACCTTTTGACCTATTGCCTTTTCTCTTCTCTTCTTTTTTTTTTTTTTACAACCTTAAAAAATTCATTTCTCCTATAGGGTTATGAGTTCTTTGGAAAAGGATCTAACCTTTGCATCCCTAGTGCCTAGTACAGTGCCTGGCACATGGTAGACACTCTATAAATATTTGTTGAAATAAATTGATTACTTATACGTACAGTATTAACACAGGAGGGTAAAGAACTGCTACTGTCTTGTTTCTAGAATGAAATATATTAACTAGCAGCTGAATTGAATTATTTGAGGTAAATTCTTATTTTTTAGACTAAAACCATGTGCCTCTGGCTTTAGTCTTAAGGCATTATAACCAGTTATGGAATGACCAAACTAAATTTGGTGTGTGTGTGTGTGTGTGTGTGTGTGTGTTTCTCTGCCAGGAGAGTGTCAAAAAAATTACTTTAGGGGCACCTGAGTGGCTCAGTCGGTTAAATATTCAACTTCACCTCAGGTCATGGTCTCATGGTTTGTGAGTTTGAGCCCGGCATTGGGCTCTCTGCTGTCGGCACAGAGCTGGCTTCGGATCTTCTGTCCCCTCCCTTACTATCTGCCCCTCCACCATTAATGCTTTCTGTTTCTCTCAAAAATAAATAATAACATTTAAAAAATGTTTTAGCCTCTCTTAAGAAGGGAACTGACCTTGGGGTGCCAGGGTGGCTCAGTTGGTTAAGTGTCTAACTCTTGATTTCAGCTCAGGTCATGATCTTGTGGTTCATGGGATCGAGCCCTGTATCAGGCTCTGCACTGCTAGAGCTGACAGAGCTGTGGAGCTCTCCTTGGGATTCTCTCTGCCACTCTCTCTCTATCTCTCCCCCACTCATATTTTCTCTCTCAAAATAAATAAATAAACATTAAAAAAAAGAAAGGAACCGACCTCTGAATCACCAAGTTAGCTCTTTTGTGAAGGTGGTCAAGTTCTTTGGAAACACTAAGGTTAGACACTCTGAGGACTAAAAAGGAGGCCTGGTGACATTATTGTTTGGATAAGAAGGTGGGATTGGAAACAGTTTATTTGGAAGATGTAAAGGAGCATCTGTCAGACTCCTGGTGGGTGGATTTCCCAGGAGGAGGGAAAGTCGACTGTGAATTTGGATCTTCAAGGAGCAATATAATGTTCTTGAGAAACCAAGACCTTAGAGGGGACAGGAAGGGCGTCTGTGCTGAAAGGGCTGAGGTTTAAGATTTATGATCCTGGAGTCCAATTGTTGGCCTTGGCTGAGTTTAGCATGGAAGATGGTCAAAGGAGTACGTTGTCCCTTGCTGTGATGTAGATGAATAAGCATCACAGAATATGATGTTTGAAGGAAAAAAAATATGTCTGTAAATTAAAAGATAAATGGTTTCAAAGAGTAACTAAAAATTAAAACCACAAGTAAGGCAAAATCCATAGGATCTAAATAAGTGCCTTTTAATTCAATTTTTATACCATTTTTCATCTGTTTTTCATGTTGGTAAAATGTACAAAACATAAATTTTACCATTTTAACCATTTTTTAAAGTAATCTCTACTTCCAACATGGGCTGGAATTCATGATCCTGATATCAGGAGTTTCATGCTCTACTGACTGAGCCAGCCAGGACAACTCATTTTTTTTAAACTATTTTTTTAATGTTTTAATTATTTTTGAGAAAGAGAGAGAGAGAGAGAGAAACAGTGTGAAAGTGTGAGTGGGGGAGGGGCAGAGAGAGGGAGACAGAATCTGAAGCAGGCTCCAGGCTCTGAGCTGTCAGCACAGAGCCCCGATATGGGGCTCGAACTCATGAACTGTGAGATCATGACCTGAGCTGAAGTTGGATGCTTAACCAACTAAGCCACTCTGGCGCCCCTTTTTTAAACTATTTTTAAGTGTACAATTCGATGGCATTTAGTGTATGCACAATGCTGTGCAACCATTATCACTATCCATTTCCAGAACTTTTTCATAATCTCTAACAAAGACTCTGTACCCCTATAACAATAACTTCCCATGCCCCTCAACTTCCCCCAGCCCCTGGTAAATTCTCTTCTACTTTCTGTTTCTACAAATTTGCCTATTTTGGGTATGTCACATAAATGGAACCATATAGCATTTACCCTTTTGTTTCTGGATAGTCTTACTTTGTGTAATATTTTCAAGGTTCATCCATGATGTAGCATGTATCAGAATTTAATTCCTTTTTAAGGCTCAATAGTATTCTGTTGTATGTATACACCGCGATTTGTTTATCCATTCATCTATTGGTAACAGTTGTACTGTATCCACCTTTTGGCTATTGTGAACAACGCTACTTTGAACATTGGAGTGCAAATATTACAATACCATTTTATTTTCTTTGTTGGCGTATTAGCTATAACTTGTTTTGTTATTTTCGTGTCTGCTATAGGGTTTGTGGAGCTTATACTTTAGCTTACTATAGTTGAACTTCAACTGATATTATACTTGAACTTCAAGTGATATTATACTACTTCAAGAATAGTTTAAGAATCTTACAACAGTGTACTTCCTTTTCCCTTCCACTAGCTTTTGTTATTAGCTTTATGTGTTGTAATTTTATAAGTGTTATAAAACCCACAACACATTGTTACTATTACTTGAACAAGCAACTGTCTTTTAAGAGATAGAAATCATAAGAAAAATGCCTTATATATTTACCCACATAAATATAGTTTTGGTGCTCTTCATTAATTTGTGCAGATCTGTATTTTTAGCTGGTATCATTTTCCTTCTGCAGGAAGGACTTCCTTTAACATTTGTTGTAGTGTGAATCTGCTGGTGATAAATTATTTCAGCTTTGTATGTCTCAAAAAGTCTTTATTTGTTCTTTGCTTATGAAAGATATTCCCACTGGGTGTAGAATTCTAGATTGACCCTTTTTTTTTCCTTCAGTATTTAAAAAACAACAACAACAACAACAACAACAACATTGCTCTATAGTCTTCTGGACTGCATTATTCCTGAGGAGAAATCTGGTGTCATCTTTATTTTGCTTTTCTGAACATAACGTTTCTTTCTCTCTCTCTTTTTAAGATCTTTCTCTTTTAAAAAATGTTTATTTATTTATTTTGAGTGAGATAGTGTAAGCAGGAGAGGGACAGAGAGAGAGAGAGAGAGAGAGAGAGAGAGAGAGAAACCCCAGTAGGCTCCATTCTGTCAGAGCAGAGCCCATGTGTGGCTTGAATTCATGAACCATGAGATCATAACCTGAGCTCAGATCAAGAGTTTCTCACAGTTCGTGCATTCGAGCCCCGCATCGGGCTCTGTGCTGACAGCTCAGAGCCTGGAGTCTGCTTCAGATTGTGTGTCTCCCTCTCTCTCTCCCCTTTGCCCACTTGCAGTCTGTCTGTCTGTCTCTCTCTCTCAAAAATAAATAATCATTAAAAAAAAAAAAGAGTCAGACACTTAACCGACTGAGTCATCCAGGTGCCCCAAAACATCTTTAAAAAAAATTAATTCTTCATTACATTTTGATAGTTTTAATTGTTATGTCTTCAAATTCATTAATATTTTCTTCTGCAATTTCTAATCAACTCTTAACCTCATTCAGTGTATTTTTTAAAAATGTTTGTTTATTTGTTTATTTATTTATTTTGTGAGGGAGAGAGAGAGAACAAGCCAGGGAAGGACAGAGAGAGAGAGAGGGAGAAAGAAATCCCAAGCAAGTTCTGTGCTGTCAGGGCAGAGCCTGATGTAGAACTCAAACTCACAAAATGTGAGATCCTGACCTGAACTGAAACCAAGAGTTGGCTGTTAACCAACTGAGCCACCCAGGTGCCTCCATTCAGTGTATTTTAATTGATTAATTAATTTATTTATTTGAGAAGGAGAGAGAGAGAGAGACAGAGGCAGAGAGAGAGAGAGAGAGAGAGAGAGAGAATCTTAAGCAGGCTCCATGCTGAGCACAGAGCCCAAGGGGGCTTCATCCCACGACCCTGGGATCATGACCTGAGCTAAAATCAAGAGTTGGACGTTTAACTGACTAATCCATCTAGGTGCCCCACATTCAGTGTATTTTTAAAAAATCTCAGAGAGTATAGTTTTTATCTCTGCAAGTTTGATTTAATTCTTATTTGTATCTTCCATATTTCTACTTAACTTTTCCAACACTTGGAACATAGCAATAATAATTGTTTTATTTATTTACTTATTTATTTATTTATTTTTTGGCTAATTCTAGTATCTGTGCCAGTTGTAGGTTGGTGTCAATTGGTAATTTTCTACTTATTATAGATTATGCTTTCCTACTACTGTTATGCTTGTTTGCTTGTCTGGATAACTGGGTGGTGAACAATACCACATGGTGAAAGTTACTGTGTGGTATTGTATATTATTGTATTCCTATAAATATTCTTTAAAAAATTTTTTTAATGTTTATTTTTGAAAGAGAGAAAAACAGAGCAAGAGTAGGGGAGGGAAAGAGAGAGAGGGAGACACAGAATCTGAAGCAGGCTCCAGGCTCTGAGCTGTCAGCACAGAGCCTGATGCGGGGCTCGAACCCATGACCTGTGAGATCATGACCTGAGCTGAAGTCGGACGCTCAACCAACTGAGCTACCCAGGTGCCCCTCCTATAAATATTCTTGAGTTTTATTCTGGAATACAGTTAAGTTACTTGAAAAACAATTTGATCCCTTTGGGTCTTGTTTTTTTAGGATTTGTTTATGAGATCAGTAAAGCATTTAGTATAGGTATAATTATTCCCCACTATTAAAGTAAGGCTACCCAATGAGCGATCTACCCAAAACCTCATGAAGTTTATCCAGTATGGTTGGAAATAAGGTTAGTCTTGGTCTTGTGTGACTGCTGGGCATGTCTCTTCAATCCTCTGGAATGGCTCCTTCCTGGTCAGGAATAATTTCTTCACATGTCTGCATGGATCCGTACCCTGCTAGATTCTCTCAAGGGCCCCTCTGCAAATCTCTAGAGTTCTCTCTTTGTGTAACTCTCTCCTCTTTGGCACACTTACCTGTAAACTCCACCTGCCTTGAGTCTTCTTGGACTTTTAGCTCTGTGTTTTCAACTCAGGTTGTTCACTGGGTGGTGCCTGGCTACTCTGTGCCACGGCTTGGAAATTCTCTCAAAGTAGTAAGTCAGGGCAGTTGTAGGGTTCACATCATTTGTTTCCCATCACTCAAGAGGCATATACTTCATTGCCTGATGCTCAATATCTTGAAAACTGTTGTTTAATATATTTATATATTTTACTTATTTTTTTTGGTTGTTTAATTCAGGGGGGTAAATTAGTTCCCTGTTATTCCATCTTCACTGGAAGCAGAAGTTACAAATTAGTTCTCAATTAAAAAAAAAAGTATGTTAATGGGAGAAGAGGGGAGAGTGTTAGCGGTGCTAGCATGACAGAAATGCTTGTGGCTAGAATGTTGTTAATTATGGCTATAGATTGCTATTTTTGCTTATGGTAACCAGCTTGATCAAATGAAAAGAGTATGGGCTTTGCAGTAAGTGGTTTGAATTCCAGTTCTGTCACCAGCTGCATGACTTTGAAGAAGTTATTTAGTTTTTCTGAGTCCCAGTTTCCCTTCTATCTATAAACGAAGAAGAATATGAGTATCTGACTCATGGTGTTATTGTATGGATTCCCTGAGATGGACATAGGCAAATTACCTGCTATAGTGTTTGACACAAGGTAGCCTCTAAACAAATGTTTAGTACTTTCTTTATATTCATCTCTCTTATTCCCCATTCTCCCCATTTCTTCAATAATATAATTGTTCATTTTTGTCTATTGAGGTTTCAAATAGTCTGGGAGAAGGGCAGAAGTTTTCATTATAAATTTCTTCAAGACATAGGACATAGAGTTTTTGTTCCTTTGTTCCTTTATTTCCTCATACATCAAACACTTACTATATAAAAGGCGACGGGCTGCAAACTATGAAATAAAAATATTCATAACAGAGTCCTTGCTTTCCAAGAGCTCACAGATCAGCAAGTGAAGTGGGCAAGTACCCCAGAATGTGATTGGATGGTGAGGCAGAAACACCATGTCTGTCTGTTTGCAAAAGAGAAAGTTGGCGGCTTGCTGGCTGACAGATAAAAGCACCACGTCTGTATCCAATCTGCCTTCAGCTCCTTTTGTTGTTTACTTCTTCAATATCTGATTTATTTCAAGGCTCAGGCTCTGATCTAGCTGACCCTGTCACTGTAGAAACCGTTTGATTCTTCCTA
The DNA here is from genome assembly GCA_028646485.1 of Cryptoprocta ferox. Lineage (NCBI taxonomy): Eukaryota > Metazoa > Chordata > Mammalia > Carnivora > Eupleridae > Cryptoprocta > Cryptoprocta ferox. The sequence continues at coordinate 69,042,950 of CM053578.1, read as the reverse complement.
CTTAGTGTGTTCAAAAGTCACTTTGTGGTAGACCGTATCCTTAATGAGCTGACAAAGTTGAGGCCAGAGTTCCCTGAGTCACGGCATCTCATCTGGGGGACTCATTGCCTCTGGACAAGAAGTGATTACCTGAGGCACTGACTTTAGGAAAAGATGAAAGGCATCTCTTTATAAGCTCCCTTGATCTTGACACTGAAGGCCTAGATGGCATTCTCATCAAGCTTTTACCACCTCATCACCCACCAATCAATAAGAATTTGGCAGAGAGGAAGAAAGAAGGACAAGATTCTTCTCCTTCAGTCAGAGAATTAAGACTAGCAGAGTTAAAGAAGGGCACGGAACTCGGAGTGAGAATCCCTGACTTCCAGTCTAGTCCTTTTATGTCAAATGGCATTAGACAGCTCCTCTGGAGTTTGAAAATCTAGTCTCTAACTCTGGAAGCAATTAATACTGTAGTGCGATGCATATCCATAAGAAAGCCCAATAAACATTTAATATCATTTTTGGACCTTAAGACATGTTTTACTTTTTGCAGTGCAGCATTAGATTTGTCTATTTGAGAGCAGCAAAATGCAATTTTCTTTCTTCTTCTTCTTTTTTTTTTTTGAAAGACAGAGACAGCGTGAGCAGAGGAGGGTCAGAGAGAGAGGGAGACACAGAATCCGAAGACAGGCTCCAGGCTCTGAGCTAGCTGTCAGCACAGAGACCAACACAGGCTCGAACCCAGGATCTGCGAGATCATGACCTGAGCCGAAGTTGGACGCTTAACCGACTGAGCCACCCAGGCACCCCTGCAATTTTCTTTCTGACTAAAGGAAATTAAGTAAATAAGCATTTTTTCTTTTTTTTCTTTTTCAATGCTCCTTCAATGGAAATAGAGGGGGAGGTGCTTCCAAATCAGAGAAGAAGTTGCAGCTTTTGGTGAGACAGATGAACTATCTCTAGCCCCACCTGAATGTGGGTGACTCAAGTTGCAGGTGTGTCTCCTGTGGTGTCATATCCTGTCAGGAAATTGCCCCCCTGGCTGGAGACCTAGGGTTCAGTTAACATTTCTGGGGTGGATGAGAATGGCAGTTTGCCCCTGCACATGGCTAAACAATGATTTTGGAGATTAGCTCCTTGAGGAAGGAATTAGTCCTTAATATATGTCTATTGAATGAGTGCTAGACATCCAAATGCTTCTTAAATTTCCAAGAGGCAGCTTAGAATAATAGCTTAGCCCATGAATATAGAAGTTGGATTCCCTCTCTGCCACTAACCAGTTGTGTAAGGTAATTAACCTCTCCGAGTTACAGTTTTCTCATCTATAAAATGGGAATCACAGTTACCTCATTAGGTTGACAAGGATTATGTGAGGTAATTAATTAATTAAGTCCCTCAAATTAATACCTGACACAGCACTGAGGAGACACTTACTAATTTCAAACAAAATAGGTGGGGCTAGGGCAGAGCAAGTGATGGTAACAATCAACTTAATAGTGTAGGAAGAACAAGAATTGTTTCCATTTCACAGACGAGGAAACTGAGGTTCAATGAGCTTAAGTACTTCATCTCAGACCACATAGCATGGAAGGGGTGAAACTTGGTGCCAGATCCTATGGTTTTAGACCCTAGGTCAGTCCAGAGCTGTCTGCACAATGGGCTGCTTAAGATGGATAGAAGTCATGACTTATCCAGTGGGCCAAACTTGACCCTGGAATGTGGGTGTAGTCGAACTGCTACTGTCCTCCCTGTTCTGGGTCAAGTGTTATGTGCCATATTTAAACAAGGGACTCCCTACAGATTCTCTTTGATAGTAAAATGGGGCATTGATATTGCTGTGAATTATCATTGGCATCCAAGCCTCAGGCACCATCAAGAACTTTGATTTTTACACTGCAAATGACATTCAGTTTCCAGACAGGAGAAACCTCTTACAGAGACTCTGCCAGTAGCCATTATCTGGTCTCAGATAAGAGCTCAGAAAAGTGACAGATGCTGACCTTTTAATCCTCACTGCATATAGCCATAAAGCTATTCTTTATGACTTAAAAAAAAAAAAAAGAGTTAGCTTCCATTGAACCAAACATGTTAGACGATTTACATACTTATCTAACCTTCATTACAACATCCCTGAGAGATAGTTTATTATCTCCGTTTTATGATTTTTCCCAAGGTTATACACTGTTAAGGAACAAAAATTCAACCGAGTAAATTTAGACATCTAATTGGCTTTATCTATGACTCATGAATCAGACAGCATCCCATCTAACAAATAGAAGGGTGCTCCCGAGGACTTGTGCACAATGGGAGGCTTTTTAGGCAGAAAGAGGCGGGCAAGGAAGTTATTGACAAAAGAAATAAAAGGATTGGTTCAGGCAAGGTCACCTTCCTTTAGAGGGGTGGGCAGGCATTCTTGGAGATCACCTCACTAGTGTTGATCAGGAAATTCCAGACTGGTTTAAAATTCCACTCCTGGTAGGGGCTGAACCTACAGTTAAGTTAGGTATTAAGTCTTAGTGGGGCTTAGCAAAAGTGACTCCAATTTTGGCCTGTTGTTTCTTTTTAACAACACTTTTGCAAAGAAGGTAGGATTTGAATCTATGGCTTCTTCAAAGAAGCTTCTCTCAACCTTCTTCAAGTATACGACACTGCTTTGCTCTTAACAAACCAACCAACCAACCAACCAACCAACAACGAGATACTTCCTTTCATTTCATTCATCAAAATTCAACTCAAAAAGTACATAGCAAGATGTTACTCTATGTCTAGTCCTGTGCTACAGTTCTAAGCACCTTAAAACTTTGTTATGAAATCTCAATACTTTTGTGTTTTCGATTGTGCTGTTTTAGGGAAAGCTATAATTTACATTGTTTAAAGCTACTGCCTGGCATATCTATTGCACTTAATAATTATTTTGTGGAGGTGAGAGATGTAAAGATAAAAAAAAAAAGAAAAACAATTCATACCAAAGAAAGACCTCCCTGTATAAGATCATTATCTCTGTATAAACGGTGTGAAAAAGAACACGAGACGGCATGCATTTTATTAGGATAGCACACCTAAGGTGTAATATCAAGTTCTGAGCCAAAACCAGGTAGTGTAAGTTTTGGACATTCTTATATCACTGTGAAATAATGTAAGCTAGAGCAGGGGTGGCTAAATATGGCCTGCAGGCCATATTAAGCCTACAAGAGTATTTCATCTATACTTGGCTCCCACTGAGAACAAGCAACAACATTCAGCCATGGGCGTGGGCGGACGCTGACTCTGCTGGTGCTCAGAGCGCTGGCAGTACCAGCTAGCTACAGAGAGGTGGGAGAGCCGGGGTGCATCTGCTGGCCAGTTTCCCACAGATCCTGGACTGTTTAAGCTTACCCATGGAGACAGGCATCAAGAATGGCAGGTGGCAGTGGCAAAGCGGGGAGAGGAGTGGGGTTGCAATAGAGGATTCCCCTCCTGCTAGTGCTGGACTTCAGTCCCTCCAAAATGACCCTTCAATGTGTCTGTGAGTCCCCAGGGAGGATTCATGTGCTCTTGGCACCAGTTGATGCCCGCTGGAGGCTGCTGCCCCTCTCAGCAATCTGCGGCCGGTCATTTGCCAGGAACCACTGTGCTCCACTGTAGCTGGGTCAGGAGCTTCCGGAGGCCACAGGTGCATCTTGCTCTGCGGCATAAAAATAATGTCATTCTTCTGTTTTACTTCTGCTTTGTTTTTGTTTCTGGAATCTTCCCCCCCTGTGCCTCAGACTTGAAATTTTGGGGAGCCAGCCCTGAGACAAAACAGGGCAACAGACGGTGACTGGACACTGGTCTCCTCTGATGGCCAAAGCTTTGTGCCTTTTCCTCCTCCATTAGTAAGAGTTCTTTCCTAAGCCCTTTGGAGTCCCTCATACAAACAGGATTTTGGAGGGTCAAGTTACCAACTTGCCAGACATATTCTTGGTGTTTGAACTCTAATAGTGGGCACCATCTAGGTCACAAGAGAACCCTAATACACATATGTCTTAGTCAGTTTGGGCTGCTATAACAAAAAGCCATAGACCAAGTGGCTTATAAACAATAGACATTTATTTCTCATAGTTCTGGTGGGTATGAAGGTCAAGATCAAGGCACGAGCAGTTTTGGTGGCTGGTGAAAGCCTGGTTCCTGACTCACCGAGGGTCATCTTCTCACTGTCCTCACATGGTGGAGGTGGGGAGGGAATTCTCTGGGTTCTCTTTGATAAAGTCACTAATCCCATTCATGAGGGCTTAGCAGTTTCAAAAAGATCTGACTAGCTTTTATAGTGTTTATCTTCACTGAAGGGTGATAACCTTGAAAATGAAAGTGAAAAAAGACTGATATAATTAGGTACATGGTCATCTTCATTTTGATTCAAGGCTTAATCACCTACCAAAGGCTTCACCTTCTAAAACCATCACAATGGAGATTAGGATTTCAACATATGAGGGGATAAAAACATTCAATTTGTGCAAAAAGTTACTAATGAAATGATCAAATCCACCTATTACTGCCCTTTGTGAGTTGACACAATGTAATTAATTAGAATTCTAATATTTTGCCTACATTCAGGAAAATTGTTTTAGGGAAGTCTCAAGACTGTAAATATAACATAATAGGGGGTCCACAAATGCAAAGGTAGAGAAAAAATGGCATGGGTAATATGGGAAGAGTAGTGGATAAGATGGAAAATATTAAAAGGATTATACTTTTGGGGATTTTGTCTGGGTCAGTCTGTAGAACATGGGATTCGATATCGGGGTGGTGAGTTCAAGCCCCATGTTGGGCATTGAGCTTACATTTAAAAAAAATTAAAAGAAATATATTTGTAAATCATTTTAGGCTTAAAAGAGGAATTATGATTTTGCAAAAGACTCACAGCATCATGCACTTGTATTTTATAAATGAAATGTAACTTTACATTTAGTTTTACAAAAGTCATTGTGGACAATAAAAAGCTTGGACATGGTAAACTATACAAGAAAACCGATCGTGATACAGAATGGAGAAAACTGTGTACCTAATTGTATCAGTCTTTTTTAACTTTCATTTTCAAGGTTATCACCCTTCAGTGAAGATAAACACTACTAAAAGCTTGTCAGCTCTTTTTGAGACAGGAAAAAGGATTCGTTCCTCAGCCTGTCTCAAGGAGATAGATGTGGACATTGGTGTCCTTCTACAAAGCAGTCAATGATTCTAAACAAGATGAAGTGGCAGCATGTTGATGGAGTATATTCAGAGGTGACAAGCAGTCTTGCAGACAGCAATGTTTTCTTCATTATTTTGCAAACAAGACTTTAGAGAGCTTTGACAATAGGAAAAGAAAAAACAAGTGCCGTGCCAAGGTTAGAAGTTAGGGATGCTTTGTGCCTTAAAGAGGGCCAGCTAACAGATTAGAACAGAGTTTTCTTTTGCCTGAAAGGCAAGAAGCACTTTCTTAAAAAAAAAGAAAAGGGAAAAAAAAGGAATATCTTACACATTCATTTAGAGCATTCAGAGAATGAAATATGCTTTATACTGAATTAGAGTTCTTTTAAGAGATACAATTAAAATTCCCTTGGCAAAGAGGGAACCGGGTAGTTCTTTGAACATTAGAGATGGTTAGAGCTGTAAGAGTTTAAAAAATATTATCTGGTCCAATGTCCTCTTTTAAGGAAGTAGGAAGCTGAGGCCCAGAGAGACTTAATTAACTTACTCCAGGTGACAGGGCAGGGCCAAGACTAGCATTTTTACTCTCAGTTTTATAAGCTTTATTCTATACTATACTGAATATACGCTATGGCATGCAAAATTACAGGACCCGTGTGTGTGTGTGTGCGTGTGTGTGTGTGTGTGTGTGAAAGAGAGGGATTAAGAGGGAACAAGTCTGTTCAGCCACCATGTAGTGCCTGCCATTTTTTCTCCTGTTAAAGTACCTCTTACTGTGTAATACTGAGGTGGTGCATCCTCTCTTGAAAAACCCTTGGCCACGATTTCCTCTCTGTATTAAGTGGGACTCCACAAGGTGCCAGTGGTGTTCCATGAAGAAGGGTCTCTCTCTATCTTTTTTTTATTTTTTAAAAGTTTTTTTAAATGTTTGTTTTTGAGAGAGAGAGAGAGAGAGAGAGAGAGCGGGGGAGGGGCAGAGAGAGAGAGAGGGACAGAGGATCTGAAGCAGGCTCTGAACTGACAGTAGAGAGCCAGATGAGGGGCTCAAACTCATGAAGCATGAGATCATGACCTGAGCCAAAGTCGGACACCCAACTGACAGAGCCACCCAGGTGCCCCTCTACCCTTCTCCTCTCTTTTTTATCTTAAACTCTGTTTCAATGCCTAATGAACATTATTATCATTATAATTATTTTTTTTAAGTAAACTCTGTGCCCAATGTGGAGTTCACACTTACTACCCCAACCAAGATCAAGAGTCCCATGCTCCACCAACTGAGCCAGCCGGACACCCCTATTATTTTTTTTTAATGTAAGGTTTTTTGGCATAAACTGGCATGGGTTATAAGACTGCTTTAAATTACTTAGACCCTTCTGTTTTTGTTATTTCTACTTCTCAGTGCCCTCTGGCATTCATACATCGGACAATTGGCAGGAATTAGAGTGGTATGTAGAATTGGCTGTTACTGTTGTTTGAGGGGCTTTTGAAAAAATGTTTATTATTTTTGAGAAAGAGAGCAAGTGGGGTAGGGGCAGAGAGAGAGGGAGACAGAAGATCCCAAGAACACTCTGTGCTGACAACAGAGAGCCTGATGTGGGACTTGAACTCATGAACCATGAAATCATGACCTGAGCTGAAATTGGACATTTACACTACTGAGCCAACCAGGTGCCCCTTGAGGGACTTTTATTGATTTCAATGGGTGCAAGTGGAAACAAAGGGTTATAGCTGTACATCTTTCTTCTGATGAGGAAACTTGAGCCTCTAAGGAGCTAAGACCATTGGCAAGAAATCTGCTTCGATTGGCCATCAATTAACACAAGAGTGGCTTGGGGAAAAACTCATTGCTATTCTCTTCTCTCTTTGGTTCCACCACTTACTTGCAGTCTGACCCTGGGCAAGCTACTTAATTCCTCAACAACTTAGTTTCCTCATTTGTGACATAAGGATAATAAAGGTACCTACTCAAGATCTGTTAAATCACCTAGCACCATGCTGAGTCAATAAATATCAGCATTCTGCTCACCAGCTTCTGGGTTGGTGGGGAGGCGGTGTCAGAAGCTGAAACAGCTAGGGCCCAGTTGGTATTGCCAGTGTAGACTAGACCCTTGTGAGCTTCAGCATATGAGTGGCTGTCGTGTCCCTGACTCATCACCAGCATTCTTTTCCCTGTAGGAAATAATCAGCATTCAACAGAGTCTGAAACATTGAAAGAAATTGAGATGATTAGAAGTTTTAAAGGTTTCTTGAAGTCCAAATCAAATGTCTCCAGGAACCTGGGTGGTTCAGTTGGCTGAGTGTTGGAATCTTGATTTGGGCTCAGGTCATGATCCCAGGGTCAGGGGATCGAGCCCCTCCACCTTAAGCTCTCTGCTGAGCATGGAGCCTGCTTAAGATTTTCTCTCTCTCCCTCTGCCCCTCTCCCTTGCTCATGCTCTCTTGCTCTCAAAAAAAGAAAAAAGAAATCAAAATGTCTCAAAAAATCTATGTTGGTTCTACGGTAGAGATGCAAAGAGATGAAATGACATGAATCATTTGGGAGTTGATTAAGGAAAAACTAATTTGTCCCTACCTGGAACTAGATTTGCACAACTATGATTTAGGCATAGAGAATCACGATGCTACCCGTGACCAGGTCATCAAGGATGCTGCAGAAGTTATAAAGAAGTACAATGTTGGTGTCAAGTGTGTTACCATCACCCCCCATGAGAAGAGGGTTGAGGAGTTCAAGTTGAAACAAATGTGGAAATCATCAAATGGTACCATCCAAAATATTCTGGGTGGCACTGTCTTCAGGGAAATTATTATCTTCAAAAAGATCCCTTGACTTGTGAACGGATGGGTAAAATCTATCATCATAGGTCATCATGCTTATGGGGATCAAGTAAGTCATATTGTCATAGTTTGATTTTCCATACTCTTTTTGCATGACCTTTGGCCACCCAGAAGTTCTGATCTATATGTTTTATTATTTTGGTGTCTACTCCCTTTAAGCAAGGTGCAAAATTGAGAGATGTGTAAAGTGTATATCTGCATATTTAAGTATATTTAGGTAGAAATAAATATAGGTAGCTTACAGATATAAAGATAAATATCAGTGTTAATATTTCTACTCTTTAAAAATTTTTTTAAATATTTATTTATTTTTGAGAGAGAGAGAGAGACAGAGACAGAGACAGAGAAAGATACATAGAGATGGGGAGGGGGGTGGGAGGCAGAGACAGAGGGAGACACAGAATCTGAAGCAGGCTCTAGGCTCTGAGCTGTCAGCACAGAGCTCAATGTGGGGCATGAACTCATGAACCCTGACATCACGACCTGAGCTGAAGTCAGTTGCTTAACCAACTGAGTCACCCAGGCAACCCTAATATTCCCTACTCTTCATTTTAGCAGGAGGCAATAGGGCAAAAAGACTGTCAAAGACAAGGAAATTATTTATTGCTTTATGTTTTTGATTGTTGACAAAGAGGCATAGGAGTGTTTAGACTACTGATTATTTACATTATTTTGGAAATTTTAGAGGGCAGTCAGGACACAAACAATAAAAATAGTCTGGATTGGTTTGGGGAAAGGGGACTTATAGATACATATAAATCCAAATTTCCCCAGTCTTTACCAATTTATTATAACAACAAAGTGAAATTGACATGAATGCTGAGGTTTTGCTAGCTCAGTATGTCCACTGATGGATCCAGCACTTTGATCCCCTGAAAAATCCCTTTCCCCTGTGGTTTTTGGAAGTCCTCAGAGATGTGTCACATGGCTCACAAACAAATCTGCTTTTCAGAAGAGATGCCAGGCAATACTGTGTTTGTTAGAGTCTTGTTTATTTCTATAGAGCAGCCTGGCCTCAAGGTGCCCTCTGTAGCTCCCCCTGTAGGCCTCTGCCTTTAGGGACCCTAAAAATAGCTCAGGTTGAGGGACTGTGCTTAGCAGCAGAGAAAATAACACCGTCTTCATTTCACCCATCCTTGTCTCCTGGTTACCCTTAAAGAAAAACTCTTCTTCATAGTCCCTATTACTCCTCTGCAAAGAAAGTTATTTAAAAAGATGTTCAGAGATCTTGGAAGTAGCTCAGCAAAAATCTTCTCCCTTTACAGCACACATGCACACACACATGCACACACACACACAGAGAAACAAACATTTACACATCCTTGATATATTTCATTTGCTTAGAGCTATAGGTCTTAAGAGACAACCTGTTTGTATTTACTTAAACATAGGACACAAGCACTCAGACTCAAGTAAACAGTTACATTATTTATGATTCTTGGATGTTACAATTCTATTTAAGCTGTAGCACCAATATACTGATATTCTGCCTTGGAAATAATTAAGTCTGTTCGTGGTAAAATAAATTTGTGCATGTGCTATTTCATTACCCACAGAAATTCTTACTCTTGCTCAGATTTTCCCAATGTGTTATTTAGGAAGGCATCCAGAATATAAATCTTTTCCATATTCTGTTTCATTATCAGCTCATTTTTCAGATGTCTGTGTGAGGCATAACAGTTAAGGTATGAGATATGTTGATAGTGTTAAAAAATCCATTCCAAAATGGATGAAACTGCAAAACTGATTGCAACAGCTTTTATCTGATTGATATGGATATACAGAACGATGAACTTTACTATTATATCATTTCTCTGGAAAAAACTTACTGTTAGCTCAACGGGTAGAAATAAGCAAACAGTATCATCTGGAAGGATGTGACATTTGTCCACATGATATCAACCTTAAAATGGTCAAAATGTGCCCTGACCCTATAGTGATGCCACCTTCATTTCCTTTTATGAATCATGTATAGATATATTTGCTAGAAGCTTCTAAAACCAACTTCTGTATTTAACCTTTATAGTCTATTGGCATGATGACATCTTTTTATATTCTTCATTTGCTTTTCTTGCTTCTAAAACAAGGGTCTTAGAATCTTTTAGCTAAAAATAATTTTGAAGTTCAATATCTTCATCTTCCAGAAAAGGAAACTGAAGTCTAGCACAGTCACCAGCTATATGATTATATAAAATATAAAATTAATATACAAAAATCAGTTTTATTTTTACTAACTGGCAACAATAAAAAAAATGGATAAAAAACAATTCTACTTTGTACCCCTGAAACTAATATTATACTGTATGTTACCCAACTGGAATTTAAATACAAACTTTAAAAAACCACAATTATATGCACAATGTCATCAAAAATAACAAAATACTTAGTGCTAAATTTAACAAAAGTATAAGACTTAGGTACCGAGAAGGACACAACAAAGTTGATAGAAATTAAAGAAGATCTAAATAAATAGAGTGTAATATTATGTTCATGGATTGGAAGCCTCCCTATTGTTAACAGGACAGTTTTTCTCAAATTGATCTGTAGATACAACACAATCCCTATCAAATCCCAAGCTTTATTTTTTGGTAGAAATGGACAAATTCTTCCTAAAACTTATATGAAAAGGCAAAGGATATAGAATAGCTAAAACATTCTTGAAAAAGAACAAGTCTGGAAAATTCAGACTAACCAATTTAAAAACTAACTAGAAAGCTAGACAAAAGGATAGAAGCACCTGGGTGGCTCAGGTCATGATCTCACTTTTCGAGCCTGTGTCAGGCTCACTGCTCTCTGCAAAGCCTGCTTCCCCACTTCTGTATGCCCCTCTCCCACTCACACTCTCTCTCTCAAAAACAAGTAAACATAAAAAAAGATATAAAGGTAAATATTAACAATGGAACAGAATGTAGTCCAGAAATAAGCCCAAACATTTATGATCAACTGATTTTCAACAAAGGTGTTGAAGTAATTCAATGGAGAAAGCATAATCTTTGTTTAAAATTTTTTTAAGAAAGCATAATCTTTTAAACACTTAATGGATATTTATATGAAACAACTGGATATTTATATGAAACAAAATGGACTTAGACTTCCCTCTTTCACCATTGAAAAAAACAGTTAACCTCAAAAGGATCATAGACCTAAATGTGAAGACTGAAGCTGTGAACTTCTAGAAAAAGCATAGAAGGAAATCTTTATAGTTTTGGATTAGCCAAAGATTTCTTAGGTATGATATCCAAAGTACTATCTATTATAAAAGAAAAAAATTGGACTTTAACAAAATTAAGGTCTTTTACTTTTCAAAAGACTATTACAAAAATGAAAAGATGAGCCACAGGCTGAGAGAGAAAACTTGTAAATAATATACATGACAAAGAACTTGTATCCGGGGGTGCCTGGGGGACTCAGTCAGTTAAGTACGCAAGTCTTGATTTTGGCTCAGGTCATGATCTCATGGCATGTGGGTTTGAGCCCCTTGTCAGGCTGTGCACTGACAATGTGGAGTTGGCTTGGGATTCTTTCTCTCCCTCTCTTTCTCTGCTTTCTCTCTCTCAAAATAAGTAAATAAACATTAATAAAAAATGAACTTGTATACAGAATATATAACCAATTCTTATAATACAAGAATTAAGAAACAAATGACTTATTTCAAAAATGCACAAAAATTTTGAGTAGACACCTCATTTATAAAGGTGTATAAATGACAAATATAGTCATTGACAAATTAAATTTAAACACAGCAATATGCCATTATGTACCATCTAGAATGACAATAGTAAAAAAGACATAATAACCAGTGTTGTCAATGATGTGGAGGAACTTGAACTTTTTTTTAAATGTTTATTTATTTTTGAGACAGAGAGAGACAGAGCATGAGCAGGGGAGGGGCAGAGAGAGAGGGAGACACAGAATCTGAAGCAGGCTTCAGGCTCTGAGCTGTCAGCACAGAGCCTGATGCAAGACTCGATCCCACACGAATGCAAGATCATGATCTGAGCTGAAGTGGGAAGTTTAACCAATTGAGCCACCCAGGCGCCCCAGGAACTTGAACTTTCATGTGGTGCTGGTAGGAATACAAAATGGTGAAGCTACTTTGGAAAGCAATTGGCAATTTCTTAACAAGTTAAAAATATACTTTCCTAGAATTTACACAAGGGAAATGACAACATATGTGCACAAAATCTTGCCTGTAAATGTTCAGAGCTGTATTATTTATAATAGTGAAACAAAACATGGAAAAAAATCTAAATGTCCATCAGGTAGTGAACATCTAAACAAAATGTTATGTTGCCATTTTACTGAATACTTCTCAACAACTGAACAACAAAAAAGAATGAACTATTGGGGCACCTGGGTGGCTCAGTTGGTTAAGCATCTGACTCTTGATTTTGGCTCAGATCATGATATCACAGTTCATGAGATCAATTCTTGAATCTGGCTCTGTGTTGACAGTGCAAATCCTGCTTGGGATTCTCTTTCTCCCCCTCTCTCCATCCCTCCATCACTTGTGTTCTCTCTCAAAATAAATAAATAAACTTTAAAAAATAATAAAAAAAGAATGAACTACTGATACATGCAGCAGCATGGATGAACCTCAAAAAACATTATGAAAAGTAAAATAAACCATATGCAAGAACTACCTAAAATTCCATCTACATGAAATTCTAGAGAAGACAAAGCTTTTGTTTTGTAATGCAGATCAATAGTTGTATAAGGATTTAGATTGGAGTCAGGACTGACTGCACATGGGCACAGGGAAACTTTTTGGGATGATAGAAATTTTGTCAAACTGTACTATGGTGATGGTTGCACAACTGTACACATTTATTAAAATTCATTGCACTATAAACATAAAATTGATTAATATTATGGCATGTAAATTATATCTTAATAAAACTATTGAAAACATATTTGAGAAGGAGATACACTGATCATCGGTTGATTTTTGACTTCCTAGTATTCATTTCACCATGTTTTAGGACCAGTACTATAAGTTTTTCCCTGTGGTGTACAATCTGGGAAACTATTAAGTTACTCTCTGTTCCCCAAACCAAGAAATAGGCAGTTAGTATTCTCTTTTGTAAGAGAGAAAATTCTACTTCAAAGTCTCTTAAGGAAGAAAAAAAAAAGTAAGTTTCTGGCAGTGTTTCAAACCTACATAGAACCATATTCAACTTTGGTGGTGGTGGTGGAAAGGGTGGGTGCAAGGAAAATCTCACTGGCTGTGATTGGTCACTAGAGTCCTGTGTCTTTCTTTCAAGGAATTACTGTTTCCAAGGAAATATATTACAAACTTGATCAAGAATAAGTCATGCCACTTTTAGCAGCTTCAACAGAAACTGACCCACTTTCGATTTTGTTTCTTTGGGGGAGATGTTGAGCTCCTAGTCAGTTTTATATTTGATAGTTATGAACTGTTGAATGGGGGCATTTGAATCTGGAAGCAGATGTGACGTTACTGGGAAGCCAAAGGGCTGGACTAGGGTGGACCACATTTGTTTTTGGCTGTTTCACATCTATTCCATCTTTTGGTGCTGATGAATTTCATTTCTCAGGCATAATCTCTGTTTTGGAAAATGGGAATGAGGCGAGCCTATGATTCTAGTTAAATGAATCAGATGTTTTTTTCAATAAATGAGAAAATTGTGTAGACTACAGAGGACCCTGTAATTGGTTTGAATAAATCCCTTCAAGAGAGGGTGCTACACTGACTCCTGGAGCACCCTTGGCTCTGATTGTTCAGCATTCCCATCAATTATATGAACTAGTGCAAGTATTTCTAATAAATTCTGTTTTTGCATAAGCAAGTCAGATGTAGTGAACTAACAGCAGGCATCATTAAGATAAACCAGCAATTATCCTGATAGAAATATGAACAAAAATAGATAGTTGATGAATAGGCATGTTGGAAATTCTGCTTTGGTGTTTGGTTATCTACCACATTTGTGTTTGTCCTTCATGAGAGTGTGTATCTGGATGAGGATGCACATTTATCATAGGTGAGGGGTGTGAATTTGAAGATGGAAAAGGAGGGCATTGAGAAATCAGCCAGTAGTGTGAACCCTTCTATACTCTATCTCTCATGAGTGTAGAAAAGTGGCTTAGAAAGTATAGTTTGAAAGAATATGATTTATAGAGCTGTGGAAGCAGAATAATATGAACTCCTTCTTTGAAGAAGGGAAGTTAGATATGTTCATTTGCTTTAAAGAAGGAATCAGCTTTAATGAGAGAGGAATTGTGAGGCGAAGGAGACCTAAAAACACTCTTTGTTGATTCAAGCGTTATGTTGTTAATTGCTTCTCTTTGATGATCAAGAAAACTATGCAAACAGAATCTGTAAGCCCACGGACCTGAACAAAAAACTTGTCTTCTCATAGATCAGGCTGAAACAACCTTTCAAGTAAAACTAAAACTTGGTTCTGCTCAACAGTAATTGGCAGATTCCTGGGATGTGTTTCCATTCATTGTCAAAAAACAGACTCTCCTGCTCTCATACTGTTTTATCAGCCAAACAGAGTGTCAACCTTTGTGTTGTCAAAATCATGAAACATATTTAGAAAATTATGAGAGGACAGAAAGCATGGCTGGCACGGAAGAGAAATGATGGCTTGGAAATTGTATGCGGCTTTCTTCAGACATAACCAAACTTAAAATTAATTTAAACTACATTCTTGGTTTTACCATCTATACACATTCGGAATAGGCTTTAAAAACACACACACTTTTTTTTAATATCACAGTTTCCCTTTGGCTCAGGACAAAAAACAAACATAGAATAAAAGCACTTATGACCATTTCTAAATCCAAAAGTAATTTGGAACTTTATTCTTCTGCAATATATAACCCCTGCTCCTCTGGGGCAGGGACTGGAGCTATTTGCTAATTCTCTTCCTACCAGATGAGAGGAAGTCTAGGTAGGACCCTAGAGCAGAGCTCGGAGACTCATAATAGGCCACTGTTTGCTTTGTTAATAATAAAATAATTGACATATTTTTCATTTAATACTTAATGAATTATCAAGTCATTTCTATTCTGTCATCACTGATGAGATTTCATGAACAATAGATTTGCAATCAGAACTGCAGGGAACAGAGCAATCTTGACATTGGAATATTTAATTTCATTTTAAAGCACAGTCATTAGTTGCCCACCTATTGTTTGAAAGTGTCTAGCTTATGATTGTTTAGCAATATTTTTAAATATATCTGGATGGGGTGCCTGGGTGGCTCAGTCAGTAAGTGTCCAACTTTGGCTTAGGTCATGATCTCACAATTCATGGGTTTGAACCCTGCTTTGGGCTCTGACAGCTCAGAGTCTGGAGCCTGCTTCAGATTCTGTGTCTCCCCCTCTCTCTCTATCCCTCTCCTGCTCACACTTTGTCCGTCTCTCTCTCAAAAGTGAATAAACATAAAAAATAATAAAAATATCTGGATAATTTAAGAAGGGTTGTTTAATTATGAGTACCAGTTTTGTTTTGTTTTGTTTTGTTTTGTTTACTGCAGAGGAGAGCAGCATCAGTAACCTCTAACTACAGTAATCTTTCTAGACTAGCATATTCCAATTATAAATGAAAAGTAGCTGAAATGTTTATGTTCTCTTCTTACAATGAAGAGGTGAATGATAATTCTCATATGTGTTTTATGATAAGATGTGACTCCTACTTGAGCCCTGCCATTAATCTTAAGCCAAGAGACACACCTCTATGAAGTGTCAAATCACTGGCTCTAAATCAACTTCTATCAAATATTCCCCCATGGAATCAGCTGTTATCCTCAGTAACAAGTAGGAGACAATCCCCTACTTTCACTTTATTTCTGCTAGAAAGCGTCAGCCCCAGAGTCTGGCTAAGACTCAAGGACATAATAGGGAGTCTGGTTTATATAAAATAAAGAGGTAAAATTCCTGCTTTGTTTCCTCCCCTTCATCGCTCCCAACTTGTCCTCTAGCACATCCTATTCCTCTCCTAGGACAATGACGTTTGCTAGGATGTCTCACCTTAGTGTCCTGTCTCACATTATTCAGTCTTATTATCATCCCAGTTTCATTAATGGGGTCATGCAGAGGCTTCAGCTGCTTCGAGAGACGAGTGAGTCTACAGAGGTAGCTCTTCTCTTGAGAATTCTAATTAACCTATTATCTTGAACCATCTTTCTGTGTGGTTATTGGGTGCGACCATAGATGCTGATCGGTTCTTTCTGTACTCGGTATAGTTCTTCTTATTTTTTTTTTAAAGGGAGAGTTACTCTTAATTCCCTACATCTCATATTTTCTCTTTTTTTGTATTTCCTCTTCAACAGATAAATACATAACCATAATTTTTGGTTAGATGTGCTTAACACATGAAAAAGAACATCTCTGTATATGTAAAGAGAAATAAACTCATATTTTTAAACTACACATCTACCCATGTATGTTAATCGTAATCACCATTATTTTTCATTTGTAAAGGGAAAAAATATTCTATGAAATTCTCTTCACTGATGATTGAAAATGCATGAATAATTAAGAAGAAGGATAGGCCCTGTTGTTTGATGGTTTTAACGTAATATCTCCTAGATTCCTGTAACAAATTAGATAACTTGCCAAAGTCCCTTTCTGCCTCCTTCCCTCCCTACGCACCTTTCTTCTTTCTTCCTTCCTTCCTTCCTTCTTTTTCTTTCTTTCTTTCTTTCTTTCTTTCTTTCTTTCTTTCTTTCTTTCTTTCAATTTATTTATTTAAATTCAAGTTAGTTAACATGCAGTATAGTATTGGTTTTAGAAGTAGAACCCAGTGATTCATCACTTACATATAACACCCAGTGTTCATCCCAACAACTGCCCTCCTTAATGCCCATTACCCATTTAACCTATCCCCCACCCACCTCCCCTCCAACAACCCTCTGTTTTCTGTATTTAAGGATCTCTTATGGTTTACCTCCCTCTATGTTTTTATCTTATTTTTCCTTCCCTTCCCCTATGTTCATCTGTTGTGTTTCTTAAATTCCACATGAGTGAAATCATATGATATTTGTCTTTTTTGGAATGACTTATTTTGCTTAGCACAATACACTATAGTTCCATCCACGTTGTTGCAAATGGCAAGATTTCATTGTTTTGGATCACCAAGTAATATTCCATTGTATGTATATAAACCACTCTTCTTTATCCATTCATCAGTCGATGGACATTTGGACTCTTTCTATAATTTGGCTGTTGTTGATAGTGCTGCTATAAACATTGGGGTGCATATGACCCTTCAAATAAGCATTTTTGTATCATTTAGCTAAATACTTAGCAATGCAATTTCTGGGTCATAGGGTAGTTGTATTTTTAATATTTTGAGGAACCTCCATACTGTTTTCCAGAGTGGCTGCACCAGTTTCCATTCCCATCAACAGTGCAAAAGTGTTCCCCTTTCTCTGCATCCTTGCCAACATCTGTTGTTGCCTGAGTTGTTAATTTTAGCCATTCTGACAAGTGTGAGGTGGTATCTCATCGTGATTTTGATTTGTATTTCCCTGATTATGAGTGATGTTGAGCATCTTTTCAGATGTCTGTTGGCCATCTGGATGTCTTCTTTGGAAAAGTGTCTATTAATGTCTTCTGCTCATTTCTTCACTGGATTATTTGTTTTTTTTAGGTGTAGAGTTTGGTAAGTTCTTTTTGATTTGATTTTTGATATTAACCCTTTATCTGATATGTCATTTGCAAGTATCTTCTCCATTCTGTTTGTTGCCTGTTAGTTTTGTTGATTGTTTCCTTTGTAGTGCAGAAGCTTTTTGTCTTGACGGGGTCCCAATAGTTCACTTTTGCTTTTGATTTCCTTGCCTCTGGAAATATAGACATATCAAGTGAGAAGTTGCTACAGCTGAGGTCAAAGAAGTTGCTGCCTGTTTTCTCCTGTAGGATTTTGATGGTTTCCTGTCTCACATGTAGGTTTTTCATCCATTTTGAATTTATTTTTGTGTATGGTTTAAGAAAGTGGTCCAGGTTTACTCTTCTGCATGTTGCTTTTCCCAGCACCATTTGCTGAAGTGACTCTTTTTTCCATTGGATACTCCTTCCTGATTTGTTGAAGATTAGTTAGCCATACATTTGTGGGCTTCTGGGTTCTCTTTTCTGTTCCACTGATAGATATGTTTGTTTTTGTGCCAGTACCATATTGTATTGATGGTTAAAGCTTTGTAATATAGCTTGAAGTTTGT
The DNA here is from genome assembly GCA_028646485.1 of Cryptoprocta ferox. NCBI lineage: Eukaryota > Metazoa > Chordata > Mammalia > Carnivora > Eupleridae > Cryptoprocta > Cryptoprocta ferox. The sequence goes on along the minus strand of CM053578.1, from coordinate 69,024,798 downwards.
AATTGTGATGCCTTCAGCTTTGGTTTTCTTTTTCAACATCACTTTGGCTATTCGGGGTCTTTTCTGGTTCCATTCAAATTTTAGGATTGTTTGTTTTAGCTCTGTGAAGAATGCTGGTATTATTTGATAGAGATGGCATTAAATATCTAAATTGTTTTGGGTAGTATGGACATTTTAACAATATTTGTTCTTCCAATCCGTGAGCATGGAATGTTTTTCCATTTCTCTGCGTCTTCTTCAATTTCTTTCATAAGCTTTCTATAGTTTTCAGATCTTTTACCTCTTTGGTTAGGTTTATTCCTAGGTATTTTATGGTTTTTGGTCCAATTGCAAATGGGATTGATTCTTGGATTTCTCTTTCTGCTGGTTCATTATTGGTGTATAGAAATACAACCAATTTCTGTATGTTGATTTTATATTCTGCAACTTTGCTGAATTCATGGATCAGTTCTAAGAGTTTTTTGGTGGAGTCTTTTGGGTTTTCCATGTAGAGTATCATGTCACCTACGAAGAGTGAAAGTTTGACCTCCTCCTGGGCAATTTGGATGCTTTTATTTCTTTTCGTTATGTGATTACTGAGGCTAGGACTTCCAGTGCTATGTTGAACAACAGTGGTGAGAGAGGACATTCCTGTCATGTTCCTGACCTTAGGGGAAAAAGCTCTCAGCTTTTCCCCATTGAGGAGATTAGCTATGGGTCTTTCATAAATGGCCTTTATGATGTTGAGGTATGTTCCTTCTATTCCTACTTTATTGAGGGTTTTTTTTTTATCAAGAAAGGATGCTGTATTTTGTCAAATGCTTTTTCTGCATCTATTGAGAGGGTCATATATTTCTTATTTCTTTTATTAATGTGGTGTCTCATGTTGATCGATTTGTGAATATTGAGATAGCCCTGCAGCACAGCTGTAAATCCCATTTGATCATGATGAATAATTCTTTAAATGTACTGTTGAATTCTGATTGTTAGTATCCTGTTGAGAATTTTGTATCCATGGTTATCAGGGATATTGGCTTATAATTCTCCTTTTTAGTGGGAGTCTTTGTCTGGCTTTGGAATCATAGTAATGTTGGCTTCACAGGATGAATTTGGAAGCTTTCCTTCTATTTCTATTTTTTGAAACAGTTTGAGAAGATTTGGTATTAACTCTTCTTTACATGTCTAGTAGAATTCCCCTGGGAATCCATCTGCCCCAGGACTCTTATTTGTTGGGAGATTTTTGATAACTGAATCAATTTCTTTGCTAGTTATGTGTCTTTTCAAATTTTCTATTTCTTCCTGTTTCAGTTTTGATAGTGCATGAGTTTCTAGGAATTTGTCCATTTATTCTAGATTGCCCAGTTTGTTGGTATATAATTTTTCATAGTATTTGCTTATAATTGTTTGTGTTTCTGTGGTGTTGGTTGGGATCCCTTCTCTTTCATTCGTGATTTTATCTATTTGGGTCCACTCTCTTTTCATTTTTGGGAAGTCTGGCTAAGGGGGTTATCAATTTTGTTTATTCTTTCAAAGAAACAGCATTTAGTTTTTTGATCTGCTCTGTTTTTTGTTGTTGTTATTTTTGTTGTTGTTGTTGTTGTTTCTATATCATTTACTTCTGCTCCAATCTTTATTATATCTCTTCTTCTGATGGCTTTATGCTTTATTTGTAACTCCTTTTCTAGATCCTTTAGGTGTAAAGTTAGGCTGTACATTTGGGATTTTCTTCCTTCTTGAGATAGGTCTGAATTGCAATGTACTTTCCTCTTAAGATTCTGCTGCATCCCAAAGGGTTTGGGCTGTCATGTTTTCATTGTCATTTGCTTCCATGTATTTTTATATTTCTTCTTTAAGAAATATAATTCTTCTTTAGTTTACTGTTTAACCCATTCTTTCTTTAGTAGGATGTTCTTAACCTCCATGATTTGAGGGATTTCCAAAATTTTTCTTGTGGTTGATTTCAATTTTAATAGTATTGTGATCTGAAAATATGCATCTTTTTGTATCTGTTGGCTGATTTGTGATCCAGTATGTGATCTATTCTGGAGAATGTTCCATGTGCACTGGAGAAGAACGTCTATTCTGCTTTAGGATGGAATGCTCTAAATATATCTGTTAAGTCCATCTGGTTTAGTGTGCCATTCAAAGCCATTGTTTCCTTATTGATTTTCTGCTTAGATGCTCTGTCCATTGCTGTGAGTATTAAAGTCTCCTAGAATTATAGTAGTATTATCAACAAGTTTCTTTATGTTTGTTATCAATTGATTTATATATTTGGGTTCTCACAAGTCGGGGGCATAGATATTTACAAGTGTTAGATCTTCTTGGTGGATAGATCCCTTAAATATGATATAATGCCTTTCTTCATCTCTCATGACAGTCTTTGTTTTAAAATCTACTTTGTTTGATATAAGTACAGTTACCCTGGCTTTGTTTTGATATCCATTAGCTTGATAGATGGTTCTCCATCCCCTCACTTTCAATCTGCAGGTGCCTTTAGGTCTAAAATGAGTCTCTTGTACGCAGCATATAAATGGATTTTGTTATTTTTTAATCCATTTTGATAGCTTCTGTCTTTTGATTGGACCCTTCAGTGATTATTGAAAGATATGAATTTAGTGCCCTTGTGTTACTAATAGAGTTGGTGTTTCTGTTGATGTTCTCTGGTACTTTGCAATCTTTGTTGCTTTGGTCTTCTTTTTTTTCCTCCACTCAGAGAGTCTCCTTTAAAATTTCTTGCAGGGGTAGTTTAGTGGTAATGAACTCCTTTAGTTTTTGTTTGTCTAGGAAAGTCTTTTTCTCTCCTTCTATTCTGAATGACAGCCTTTCTGGATAAAGAATTCTTGGCTGCATATTTTCCCACTCACCACATTGAATATTTCCTGCCACTCCCTTCTGGTCAAGTTTCAGTGGACAGGTTTGCTGCTAACATCATGTGTCTACCCTTGTAGGTTAAGGACCTTTTGTCCCTAGCTGCTCTCAGAATTCTCTATCTTTGTATTTTGTAAGTTCACTATGATATGTCATGGTGTTGACCTGTTTTTGTTGATTTTGAGGGGAGTTCTCTGTGCCTCTTGGACTTGAATGGATGTTTCCTTCCCCACATTAAGGAAATTCTTAGCTATAATTTGTTCAAAGAAACCTTCTGCCCCCTTTTCCCATTCTTCTTCTGGGACTCCTAAAATATGGATATTGTTTCATTTCATGGAATCACCACCTTTTCTTTTTTTTTAAAGATTTTATTTTTAGGTAATCTCTACACTCAACATGGGGCTCAAACTCACTACCCCAAATTCAAGAGTTGTGTGCTCTACTGACTGAGCAGCGGGGCACCCCCCCCTTTCACCTTTTTAATGACACAAAATGATGCTGTTACTTTCTGCTTTTGAACAAGAAATCAAGTAAGAACTGCACTGCTGCAAAGATTTTTGTCTAATTTTATCAGACTAAGTTACTTTAATCTTTTTTGGTGGCCTGAGGTTTCACAAAGGGAAACATAAAGTGCATAATTTTCTATGTGTTACTAAAAGACATTTGAGAAGCTGATAGCATAAAACAGGTCAAGAGATAACAGGAGGACAAAAAATAAGTGGAAAAACACTGTAGGGAAAAGAAAGTGATAGGCAGGAACTTGCATGCTATTTTCAGTGAATATTTTAGTCTCAAAGATGATTACATTTCTTTAATAGGGAGTTCCTGGGTGTTACTGAGGTCAGGACAGGACAATTTGTTCTAATGAGCAAGAAAGAAAAAAAGCATAAAAATTGTGTTTTTCAATCATTTGGGAGAGAAGGCCATATTTTCAGTTTCTCCATTTCTTGATGGACTGTTATACATCTGATTTAATACATCAGCTTGAGAATTGTAGTTATCTAAATCATCTTCCTCTCTTGGCACATGGCATTTTGTTCTCTCCTCCTAAGTTTCTTGCTCTAATTCTTTTTTTTTTAATATTTATTTATTTATTTATTTATTGAGAGAGAGAGAGAGAGAGAGAGAGAGAATGTGCACCCGAGTGGGGTAGGGGCAGAGAGAGGGAGAGAGAGAATCCCAATTCCCCTTTCCAGGGCATCTGGGTGGCTCAGTTGGTAAAGCATCAGACTTTTGATTTTGGTTCAGGTCATGATCTCATGGTTCTTGAGTTTGAGCCCAGCATAGAGCTCTGTGCTAACAGTGCAGAGCCGGCTTGGGATCCTCTCTCTCTGCCTCTTCCCCACTCCTGCTCTCTCTCTGTCCCTTTCAGAGTAAAAACACAGAAAAACATTCTCCTTTTTTTCTGAAGGTTTTATGATACATTGCTATCATTAACCAGTCTTTTACTATCACACTTAATTTTTTTTAATGTTTATTTATTTTTGAGAAAAAGAGAGACAAAGCATGAGTGGGCAAGGGGCAGAGAGAGAAGGAGACACTGAATCTGAAGCAGGCTCCAGGCGGGGCTCGACACAGGGCTCGAACATGGGAATGGCGAGATCATGGCCTAGGTGGAAGTCAGAGGCTTAACCAACTGAGCCTCCCAGGCACCCCACTATCACACTTAAATGGCCAATTGATACAAATGGTACTGAGACTGTTCTTCCACTACTGATTAAGACTGGGGTTGTAAGTATTAGGGGTAATATTCATTTAGCTTTCTGAGCTTTCTGGGCAGATTTGGTGACCTTGCCAGCAGCTTTCTTGTTCACTGCTTTGAAGGCACCCATAGTAACCATATGTCTCATAACAAGAACAGCCAAATGCCCCAGAGGATAGTCAGAGCAGCTCTCAACACTCATAGGTTTGCCAGGAACCATACCAACAATGGCAGCATCACCAGATTTCAAGAACTTGGGACCACCTTCCAGCTGTTTTCGAGAACGACAATCAATCTTCTCCTTCAGCTCAGCAAACTTGCAGGCAATGTGAGCTGTGTGACTGTTCAGCACAGGTGCATATCCAGCACTGATTTGGCCTGGATGGGTCAGGATAATCACCTAAGTCGTGAAGCCAGCTGCTTCCACTGGTGAGTCACTTTTGCTGTCACCAGTCACATTGCCACGATGAACATCTTTGACAGATATGTTCTTGACATTGAAACCCAAATTGTTCCCAGGAAAAGCCTTACTCAAAGCTTCATAGTGCATTTCAACAGACTTTATGTTAGTTGTAACACTGACTGGAGGAAAGGTGACTGCTATGCCAGATTTAAGAATACCAGTCTCCACTTCACCCACAGGGACAGTACCAATACCACCAATTTGTAGACATCCTGGAAAGGCAGTGCAGGGCTTGTCATTTGGACAAGTTAGTGGCAGAATGCAATCCAGAGCTTCAAGCAGTGTGGTTCCACTGGCTTTGCCATCTTTACGGGTGACTTTCCATCCTTTGAACCAAGGCATGTTAGCACTTGGCTCACACTAAATTGGAATGTTGTCACCATTCCAACCAGAAATTGGCACAAATGCTACTGTGTAGGGGTTGTAGCCAATTCTCTTCATGTAGATGCTTACTTTCTTTTTTAAAAATTTTAAATATTTATTTAGTTTTGAGAGAGAGAGAGAGAGTGCTCGTGCGCATGCTTGGGCACATGAATGGGGGAGGGGCAGAGAGAGAGGGAGACACAGAATCTGAAGCAGGCTCCAGGCTCTGAGCTGTCACCACAGAGCCCGAAGCAGGGCTCAAACTCACTAACCATAAGATTATGATCTGAACCAAAATCAGACACTTAAAAGACTGCGCTACCCAGGCACCCCACTTTCTTTCTTAATCTTTCCTCCTATCTTTTCTGACTGTGGGATGGTGCAGTGGAATCCATTTTGTTAACACCAACAGTAAGTTGTTTTACACCCGGTGTGTAAGCCAGGAGGGTATCATGGCCCCATCATCGGCTCACAGTCTGCCCATTCTTGAGATACTTGCTTCAAATTCACCAACACGAGCAGCAACAGTCAGGACAGCATAATCAGCTTAGGATGTGCCTGTAATAATGTTTTTGATAAATTCTATGTGTCCTTGGGCATCAATGATGGTCATATAATACTTGCTGGTCTTGAATTTCCACAGGGAGATATCAATGGTGATACCATATTCATGTTCAGCTTTCTGTTTATCCAAGACCTGGCTTACTTGAAGGAGACCTTTCCCATCTCAGCAGCCTCTTCAAATTTTTTGATAGTTCCCCTTTTTGTCTATCCTACCACATTTGTAGATCAGATGACCAGAAGTGTTAGATTTGCCCAAATCTACATGTCCAATGACAGCAATGTTGATATGAGTCTTTTCCTTTCCTATTTTGGTTTAGGTTTAGTGGTGGTTTTCACGACACCTGTCCTCTGGCAAACCCATTGCAAAAAAGCACTCTGATTCTTTTTAAACTTCCCACCTTCCCTTGTTTATGTGTTGACTTCGTTTTGGGGATGACTTGAGATAAGTCTGAAGCAGCTCTAACTTAATGTTTAACTTTCACAAGAATCTGGCACTGAGTTTAATCTTTTGATATATTGGGAAGAACCTTCCAAATGTCATAATAGGAGTGTTGAGAAGACCTCATGCTTCCTATGCCCCCTTCCTTCCTATTTCTCCCTCACTTAATTGCTAATGCCTGAAATTTTCTTCTTTGAATTTGCTTCATTTGATATTAAAGTGTAGACACTCCTGGGAAGATCCTCTCACTCATACTCTAATGTGAATGAGGCACAGGGGCTAGACTTTGATAAGGACCAGAGATTCAGAACAAGAGAGCTCTGGTGGCTGGTGCATCTGTGATTGCCATAGTGATGGTAAAACAACTACTAAATGCATAGTCTGCTGTGCTACTCATCTGCTCTGCAGACATGGAGTCACCTCACTCACCTGAACCTCAGTGATCACATGTGAAACATGGAGTAATAATGCTTGCCTGGTTTACCTAACAAGATTACTTGGAGGCTCAGTGACAGTGTATGTGTAATAAAAGACTTGCAAACTGTGAAGTGCTATGCGAGGTAAAGATATTAAAGGGCACAACTAAAGGGGAAAGGCAACATATATCTATGTCACAACTAAGGTGGATCCTGGTGCCACTTTATAGTCACACTCAGAGTTCTGACTATTAAAATGACCAGGATTCATAAATTACCTTTGGTATATCATTGTGTTAAAGCCAGCCATTTTCTTTTCTCTTTGCTTTTATTCTTGAGGCCAGTCCATGCTAGGGAAGCTGAGAGAGGATGGCTATCAAAGCACAAGTCATCCTTTGTCTTAAAGGTGTGTTTTTGCCCGGAACCTGAGTCTTTAATAAGAGAGTTCTTTAGGTTTGTGGGAAGTAGTAATTCTTCAGAAACAGGCTTCTTTGAGGTCAAATGAGGATTAGAATTGGTATAGTAATATAGCAAAATGGAGTGGTGTTATATTTCATAGAGTGCACTAACAGCTTCAAATGAAGAAGTTATCATCTCAACATGATCAGTTTGAAAATGTATTAGTTATTCTCCTTTTTCTTGTTCAGGAAGACCAGTAAGTCCTGATAAATGAACAAATGCCTGCTACTACCCAGCCACAAGCATCAAACACAGCTGTCCATGTGAAAAAGCTAGAATAATGGACCCAAAGAATCTGCATCTTAATTCCTGTAACCTGTTGAGAAGTCATGTCACAGGGCAAGAGAGGCTATGCAAATGTAATTAGGACAGGGAGACTATCCTGCATTACCTATGTTAGCCAAATCTAATCATTTGAACCCTTAACAGTAGAGAACTTTCTTCAGCTGGAGGCAGAAGAGTGAAGTGGCAGTCAGAGAGATTGTGTGAGAAGGATTTGACATGTCATTTCTGTCTTTCACATGAAAACGACTTTCAGCAAGGAATAGATGCGGGCCTTTAGGAGCTGAGGGTGGTCCCTAAGTGACAGCCAACAAAGCAGTAGGGACCTACAACCGCAAGGAACAAGAATCAAATTCTGCCAATAACCCAAATGGGAAGGGAAATAAGGTCTTTCCAGAACCTCTGGATAAGAGTCCAGCTGGTGGACACTTTGATTTTGGCCTTGTAAAATTGGGATCAGAGGAACCGACTGAGATATCCTTGTATTCTTACCCATAGAAACTGAAAGATAAGCCACTATGTTTTTGGTAACTTGTTATGGTGGCAACAAAAAATTCATACACCATGTGATAGGCATCTGGACAGCAAATCAGTGTTTGTTGTTTCAAATAGCCACTCTTATGATTTTACATTTAGCCTCTATATTCGAGTCTTTATTTTTTTTCAGATTATAGCCTATGAACACCAAGCACGTGACTCTTCTTTTTTAAGTTTTATTTATTTAAGTAATCTCTACACTCAATGTGGGGTTCACGCTCATGACCCCAAGATCAAGACTCATATGCTCTTTTGACCAAGACAGCCAGGCGCCCCAGCACATGACTGTTTAAATCAGCAGATACCTCAGTTTCAGATTCTCTAGACTAAGTACGACTTCCTTTAATTTTCAGTAATTCCTCCTGAGGTCCCTCACAGTAAATTTTGTACACAGTTATTGCTATATACAGAACTTCATTACTTTTTTATTAAACATTTTTTTAAGTAGGCTTAAACGTGTGGCTTGAATTCACCACCCCGAGATCAAGAGTTTTATGCTCTACTGACTGAGCTAGCCAGACACCCCATCTATACACAGAACTTTAAAAAAATTGAGCTATAACATACATGGGGTAAAACGCATTATTAAGTATATGGCTTGATTTAACTTTTCGTATGCAAATACCTAAGTAAAACCTAAGTTCACAAGATAAGAAGCATAGGTGGTAAGACCACTACCTAGAATAGAGATATAAGATCTCCCATGACTTCAGTGGGTGCCTCTGAACCCTTTATGCCCTTCCCTAGTCAGTACTTGCCCCACCCAGAGTCCTCCACTATTCTGACTTGTCTCACCACTGTTTAGGTGTGCCTGTTGGAATGCACGTAAATGGAATCATATGGAATGTGCTTTAATGTCTGACTTCTTTGGCTCAGCTTCGTTTTGATATTCATTTATGTTGTTGTGATATTAATAGTTCATTCTTTTTTATAGTACTGTAGAGCAGTTTATAGTACTGTAGAGCAAAACAGTGAATAAATATATATATGTTTATGCATAGTCTCCCATGATGGTTATTTGGGTTGTTTCCAATTTTGAGCTATTATGAATAAAGCTGCCATGAACTTTCTTGCACATATTTTTTCGTGGACACCTGTACTCACTTCTCTTGGATACATAGCTGTGAGGGAATTTCTGGGTTATAGGGTAGATTAACCTATATTTTGTCAGGCTATCCCAAACTCATGCTTCAAAATTGGTGAATTATCTCTATTTTCCTGTGATGTATTACTATAATAATTTTATTTTTATAAATAAGCCAAGAGCCCATTATGTATCATAACATGTATGCTGTCTGCATGTAAGTAGAACTCAATTTTTTTTAAAGCACTTACTCAGAAGACCTGTGATTTACATCAAAGGAGATATAGGGGGGTTTGATTTCTCAAAACTGAGAATGTTGCACTAAAGACTATTTTGCTTCTGTCTGTATTATATTTTGCTTTGCAGCATTTCTGCTTTACTCAACTTAATAAAGACCTATGCTTCTTATCTTGTGAACTTTCTTTATCACTGGACATTGTTCTCAGCATGAGGAAGCACAGCATAAGCATTTATGATTCCACCAAAACAGTGATATTCTCTTCCCTATTTCTGGGTGTTGAGAACCCCAACCCTCTGTTTTGGAAAGAGGCTTGTAAGTGCTCTAGGCCTTTGAAAAAGAGGAGTTGCTTTTATATCAGGTAGTTTGACTGGGCCTATGAAAAGTCTCAGAACACAATTCATGGGCAACATGTGGGCCACTGATAATAGACACATAGTTACAAGACTGCAGTTAATGTGGTTCTCCATCCAGGTGACATGAGGTGCTCCCTCAAAGGGTCTCCTCTGCATTGGGGATTGGCCCCTAAGCACTGGCCATCCCACCACAGATTTCCCCAGACTGAGTGTTAGCTCTACATCTTTCCTCATGCCTACCCTCCACCTTCTCACACCCTCTACTTTCTTTATCATCTCCTGTTATCATAGGAACTCTAGTCTTAACTTCTTTAAACCTTCCCTTTTGATTCTCTGACAACATTCAGAAGTCAAAAAATAAATATTGCTTTTTTTTTTTTCAAGGCAATGTGGATGCTTCTGCTAACTGGGGGAAAGAGTGTGCATGTACAGAAGAGAAGAAAAGCAGAAATATTGTTATTTCAATGATGTCATGTATTAGTCAGAGTTCTCCTGAGGAAAAGTATATATATGGTTTATTATAAGGATTCATACGATTATGGAGGCTCTGCAGTGTGGGCTGGCAGGCTGGAGATCCAGAAGAGCCCATGGTGCAATTTCAGTTTCAAGGCCTTCCTCAGGACTACCGGCAACACAAACTTCTACATCACTCTTTCTTGAGGAGGCTAGACTTTTTGTTTAGGCATTTAACTGATTTATGGAGGTTAATCTCATTTAAAAACAATGTACCGATTTAAATGTTAATCTCATCTGAAACACCTTGTAAATTGACAATAAAGTTAACCATCACCTGTCATTACACTCATGATCTCCAGGAAGACACTGGCTACACTATCTCCCACTAGTGTAATCTTTCTCATTTTTGGGGAAAGAACACATTGTGGATTAAGATGCTCTGAATTTGAGTCCCAGCGATTCTTGGTAGCTGTGTCATTTGGATAAATCCTTTTTTTTTAAAAGAGCTTTTTTTAAAATAGCTTCAGTTATCATAGAGCAGTGGCTCTCAACTGGGGGCAACTTGTCTCTCTCTCTCTCTACCTCCCCAGGAAACATTTGATAACTTTGTCTGAAAACAAAGTTTTGATTGTTAATAATCAGGGTGAGGTTGGGAGGACTTGCTACCTGCATCTGGTGGGAAGAGGCCAGGGATGCTGCTAAACACCCTACACGCACTGAACAGGTTCCCAACAACAAGGAATCATCAGGCCCCAAATGTCAATAGTGCTGAGGCTGTGAAAGCTTTTTCTTGAGGCAACGTGACCAAACTGGGATACAATAAATTTGGAGAAGACTGGCAGATGGAAAGGTTAGAAGACAAAAGACCAATAAAATGGTGCTTAAGTTTTCAAGAAAATGTGTGAGGGTTTTTTTCCCCCAATTTCTAAATAGAGTATTAGGTAGGTGATATTATAAGTTGAAAAAAGCATTATTGGAGGTTAAGTTATAATTGGGAGAAAAGAGAGAAGGGCTCAGTTTCCTAGGAACATAAACAAACACATTAGGTATTTTACTAAATTTCTCCCTCATGTCATTGGTCCATCAGCTATCGCATAGGTTTGATGCCTTGGGGTGGCATGGTGAAGGTGACATCACTGTGAGCAAGTGTCATGGGTTAAAAGAAGGTGGTGAACTGTGGTTAAGAAACCAAGAAAATATTTTGTAAAAAGATGTAAAAGTGTAACTACAGTATGATTTAGCAAATGCCTTAAAGTAATAGGTTACTATTTTGTTAGTTCATAATTTATTCTGGCAGTCTGTTTAACCATATGCACAGTCTCTTGAATATGATTTAAATGTTAAATCCTAATTATGAAACTCTAATTCAAAACAATTTTAAGCAAGACTGTTGAGAATTAATGTGAATGCAAATCATGAAGTCACTCTCATTAGGGAAATACACACTAATTTTAATTTTGGACCAGGTGTAAGCCTCTCTGAACTAATATCAAGTAGACCTAATTTAAAAATAAAAATGGTCACAACTTTAAAAAGGTTATATTCTGCCAGTTTAAGTTATCTGGGAATATGCAACAGCTACCTAATCTCTTTATTTTTTGTTTTTAAATATTTTTATTTTTAAGTTATCTCTACACCAAACATGGGGCTCAAACTTTTGACCCCGAGATCAAGAGTTGTACGCTCTAATGACTGAGCCAGCCAGGTGCCCCTAACTAATCTCTTTATAAATGATTCTGAGATAATTTAAAAATATATAGATTATTGAAGACCTTCTAAATTTTTAGGACTGATTTTGTTGGCTTAGTTAACTTATGGCTTGTTTCAATAGGCTTTCTTTGTACAGACTGAGTTATTGTAGTCAACTGACTCAGTCAGTGTGCTGTGAGGGTCACCACACATGACCTTTTGTTTCAATTAATCAGCCTCTGAAAAAGAAGGAAGACAATTAATTCTATTGACTGAGTTGAAGAGAAAAATGAATATATCAAAGCAAGTGTGAAATTCCTTCCAGTTGGCACACACAGCAAATGTAGCTAATGATAACCTCTTGAATTTTCTGTCAAGCAGATCAAGATATCTCTTTGCCCAATATAGTCAATATTGTAACACTGTCGAATCATTTCTTTATTATTCATCTGCCTACATTTATTGAAACCTTAAAGTTGTGTTTAGTCATGGCACTCTGAATGTGAAGAAAGAGACAACTAAGAAACCACTTGCAGTTTAGTGGGAGAGATTTAAGTTACAAGGTACAATGATACTCTGCATTCTGTGAGATAGACATTAGTGGAGGAGACCTGAAAGAGATACACATGCACAGGTAGCCTGGGGCAAGAAGAGTATGCTTATAAACCCTAAGGACTTTGGGATTTAGTTTGAGAGATGAGTGCTGCTTAGTTAGGATGGCTATAGGGTGGTAATGAGAAGCAGTCTTATCTGGATATATGTTATTATTTTATTTTATTTTATTTTATTTTTTAAAATGTTTATTTATTTCTTTTCAGAGAAAGAAAGAGTGCAAGTAGGGGAGGGGCAGAGAGAGGGAGAGTGAGAATCCCAGCAGACTCTGTGCTGTCAGCACAGAGCCCGACACAGGGCTCAATCCCACAAACCGTGAATCATGACCTGAGTTGATATCAAGAGTCAGATGCTTAACCAACTGAGCCACTCAGGCGCCCCTTATCTGGATATATTTTGAAGCAGTTAACAGACTTTGTGGGATAGAATCAAAAGAGAACAAACAGTTAAGAATGATTTTGAAATTTTAGCAAAAACAACTAAGTTGGAGTTGCTATTTCCTGAGTTTGGAAAGACTGGGGAGGAAATGTTTTGGATATAATAAATGCGACATAACAATTAGATATTCTTATGGAGACTGGAATAGGTAGCTGGGATAAATAAGCTTGGAATCCAGGGAGGAAATCTGCATTCAGAATTTACATTTGGGGATCCCAAGCATATAGATGGTATTTAAAGCCATAAAACAGAAAATTCCCTAATGACCAAATGCAGACAGCAAAGAGGAGAGATGAGTTCTTCAGGAAAGTAACGTGTAGAGGCTGGATAGATGAAGAGGGATCAGCAAACAAGACTGAGAAGGAGGGACTATTAGAATGGGAAGAGACTCTCAGGAGGATGTGCTACCCAGGACTCCAAGTGAAGACAGTGTTGTGAGGAGGTCTGGGTCCGGGGCTCCTGACAGGTTTAGTAATATAAAGACTGAGATTCACCACTGAGCCTGGCAATGTGGATGTCACTGTACCCTTGATAAGAGCAGATTTCCTTGGAGGGATGGGATAAAAATCTGATTGAAGTAGGATTGGGATAGAATGGAAGGTGAAAAAATGAAGAAAGCACACATAATCAACTCTTTAAAGAGGTTTTCCTGAAGAAGGAGCAGAGAAATGGAGCAGTAGCTGGAAGGCTGGAAGTAGCTGAAGAAGGATATAGGGTTGAGCTTCCCTTTTTAGTAAAGAATGAAGATATTTCCACATATTTATATGCTATTGGGAATACTGCAGCAAAGAGAAAAAAAAAAACAGGATGCTGAAGCAGGAGGGGGCATTCTAGAGAGAAGTCTTTGAGAAGATAGGGTTTATTGCACAGATGGGGAAACTGGCCTGACTGGGAGCACAAACAGTTCATCTGCTGGAGCATGAGGAAGAGCAGACATTGGGTGTGTGTGGATTGGCCGGCGGGTGAGGTGGTGGGAACATGTTTTATCCCATGGAAGCACAAATATACATAGCAGAATCTTTTCCTTCTACCTTGGTCAATTGCAATTGTATATATTTTCCTGGAACATAAAATTTTCTCAATACTGGCTGCCTTTTAGAATCCCATGGAGAGGTTTTAAAAAGAGTACAAATACCCATGACCCACGCCCCCAGTTTTAATTGGTGTGGATGTCAATATATATATAAAAAATCTCTCCAAGTCGTTGAGAACCACTGGGCGAGATGGTATAATATTTTACGTATAGCGAGTGACTGGAAAATTGGATAATTTTGTGTGATGGTGATATCAGCACTGTAAGACACAGGACTCTACCATTTTAGGAAGAGAAGATTATGCTACCGAATAACTGAGTTCTCAAGGAAGCAGATGTCGAGACCCAGGTTAGCGTGTAGCATGTTCGCTGGGTAAGGAAAGGGTGCAGGATTGAACTGAGGGGAAGTCAAGCTGCAAGGTATCTCCATGATGAGCTTTGCAGACCCCATGGTGAGACCTGGAGCTAAAAATGTTCTGTCAGTGTTGTCCTGTGTTGGACTGGAATAACCAGGCCTGCATAGATCAGTCATCCAATCTGGATCTCCCTGGAAGAGTTTGATGTAGGCAAGGCAGTTCTCTGCAGCTGGGGCTGACCCTGAAGGAGCTGACAGCTGAAATAGCCCTCCCTGGACTGTGAACTCTGGGGACAACATCACAGCATCTTCCTCAACTGTTAATGCCATAGGTCCACATACCTGGTTCTGGTCTACAAGACAGGCTAGCTGGAAAACATTGAGTGCCCCCATGAGTCCCAGGAGGCTCAGCCAGAATTGTTTTTTTTTTTTGAGAAACATATTTACCTTTATTAATCAATATTATTAATTTTCTTAAATTTTTGTTATACTCATACACAAACATGGTTCACAAATCAACATTCTTCTCCAACTGCCACTGAAGAAATACTTATTTGTAAATACATGGTGACTGGCTATCCTCAGCTCCATTTCTTGTGGTGTGTTCTCTGATAACAGATGTATTGAAATTGTGGGGAAAGTTCAGAGGATTTTTTCTCACTGTCAGTTAATTTACATTTTAAATGGGTAACAATTTACAAGTATAAAAACAACTAGGAAGATGGATCTGTGCACAAAAACAGGATGTTTGAAATCACTGATGATGTTTATGGTAATGAAGAAAGTTAAGTACGACCTGATATCAAGGAAGCAAGTTTTGTCCTGGGGCCCATTGCATGAGCACCAGCAGCAAAGATGAGATCACCACTCCAACCACCACTAGAAAAAGGCATAGAGAAACCAAATGAAACAAGATATTAAGAAAGACATACTTAGGTGTTATTTAAAATTTGGAGCTTGTTATTGAGGAGATGCAAATGTCTAAAATATGGTGTCTCTTATAGCCATGACTGTTATAATGATATTTAAAAAAGGACACATTTTGAAGGAAAAAAAATCACAAGAAATCTTGCAGCTAGAGACATCATAGCTAGAAGCAATGTAAGGAAAAGTGTAATCCCCACACAAATGAAGACTTGCTTAGTGGTCCCTTCAAAGTTAAGTAAACTGAGGGTCCCTGCCTCATTGCTATGAAGCATTGAAAGGTTTCCTTTGAAAGCAGTTACCATCTTTGGGAAAGAAGAAAGAGGGAAGAAAAACCTTCACAGAAAGGTGTACTTCCTGGGGCTCCTGGGTGGCTCAGTCAGTTGAGCATCCGCTCTTGATCTTGGCTCAGGACATGATTTCATAGTTCATGGGTTCAAGCCCCAGGTTGGGCTTTGCAGACAGAGCCTACTTGGGATTCTCTCTCTCTGTCTCTTGGCCCCTCTCCCCTTCAAATAAATAAATAAAACTTTAAAAAAAGATGTACTTCTGATTGACTGATATTTACTTGACAGAGACTGTTTTAAGCACCATTTGTCAATCATTAACTGGCAAATTTAAATGCAACCTTTCCCTTTTCTCATCAGTGGAATAGGGTCTCAAAATTCAATTTGTAATTCAATTTGTAATTCTTCCAGAAATTTTACTCTTCTGTGTATATCATATATTAATTTTTTTCATATTACAAATATTTATTGGAAAAGAGGAATTCTCAAAACAAGTTTAAATATTTAGCATTTCTTTATGTGATGAAAATTACAACATTTATAGTAAAATAAAGAACACAATTTGCCATTTTTATTCACTAGAGAAATTATTTAACAATTTTACCTTTGGGAGTAAAAGACATTGTATCATTGGCCATATGACACCAGAGATTCCACTCCTCAGCAAGCTGGTACAGTTACAAAAACACCCACCAATGAGGACCTAAAATTATTTTTTACCTACCCCCACTTGTGGCAACATTCTGGTGGTGATTATTCTGACACGGCTCATAAAGGAATTAAAACACAAAAATGTTGCATTTGCATTCACATACTTATATGAATGTTGGTTCTCAAAATATTATGACACTCATACCCAGAAGAGAAACTTACTCAGTGTCAAATCTGATACGTAAAGCAGCGGCAGCCCTTCATTCTGCTGGAAATTCTCAAATTGTTAGTAGTCATTTTCAGTGGTGATTTGTAAATGCAATAGCTTCTTACCCATTAATCAATGAAGAAGGTAGGAAGTTTTCCTTGTTTTGTGTGATAGCAAGAAAATTTATACCTCTATATATTAATAGAAATTTGGCTGTCTCATGCAGAGGATGGCAACATTCATACATATTTTAAAGGTAAGAAAACATTCCAAAATTATTTGCAACTTGTTTAGTTTTAAGTTAAAGCCCCTAGACTTTTTAGGAATTGCTCTCTAGCCTCTACTGTTAGTAATATTTTGATAGGGAAGCTTGAGAAACATTGATATGGACAAATGAGATCCAGTAGAATTCTTAAAAAGACTATTTTTAAGAGCAGTTTTAGGTTTGTGGCAAAACTGAGAAGGTACAGAGACTTCCCATACATTCCCTCTGCTCCCAAACTTTCATAACCTCCCCCATTATCAACAGCCTCCATCAGAGTAACACATTTGTTACAATTGATGAACCTATATTGACACCTCATTATTGCCCAATGTCTATAATTTATATTAAGATTCATCTTTGTATTGTACATTCTATGCGTTTGGACAAATTTATGGGTTTGGGGAGTAGAATTGTTTTTAAGATTTTACTTTGATACTCACATAGGCTGTGTTGTGAAATGTAGTCACTAGACACACATGGCTATTTAAATTAAAATTAATTAACACTAAAAACTGAGTCACTTGGTTACTATAATCACAGTTCATGTGCTTAGTAGCTTAATAGCTATGTATGGCTACTGTATCAGACAGCACAAGTAAGGCACATTTCTGTAAACGCAGGAAGTTCTATTAGCACTGATACAGAGGATGGATTGCAGAGGGGAAATACTGATAGGAGGAATAACAACCACACACTTATTGATATAGTAGGAGAGTATTGACTCAAAAAATAAGGCAAAAAATGAATACTCCATAATGATTTTTTACACAGTCCTATTAGCATTTTTTTCTTTTTAATAATCATAGTCTACAAGGAAGAAGGAAAATGAGGAAGTAATTTACTAAAAGAAAGTTGTAGTTTAGACTGAAGAAAGTATTTTCTTATAATCACAGAATTCCAGTTAGTAATGACCTTCAGAGTCTCTTTGTCTACCCCTCCATGTGACTGATTGCACTTTAACTGGCTGTTGGGTTTCTATGTGAACTCCTCCAGTAGCTGGAGTTCCCAGTCTCCTGAGAAGAACGTCTCCCCTGAGGTAGACTGCCCTGGGGAATCACAGAACTGAGACCAGACCGCTGACCTGACCGCTCATCAGGATGCTGGGAGTGCTGAGTTCCAGTCAGGGAAGGAGCTAAGCTCAAGAGGCAGAAGGACGCCTGCCTTTGGTCTGGGCACCATCCCTGAGAATACAGACAGTCTGTCTTCTAGTTTCACCCTCACTTTTAAGCAGGGGAAAAATGCCATCTATAAAGATCACAGGATAAAATTATATGGGTTAATGTGCTTTGAAAAATGGAAAGTGCTGTACATGTAGAAGGTTTAATTATTACAAAGCCCTGGGGAGTTGTGGTGATACAGTCAAGTCCTGGAAAACTGATATTATGGTGGGGAAGCCCTTAGGGACTTTAAAATGATTGTTTCAGCAGGTCCAGCATGCAAAAGAAACTTGTTGAAGAATAAGACATGTGAAGTTATATGAGGTTTTCAGAACATGCAAAAATGAGGGTGAATATATTCCAGGCCCAGGAGCTCAGAAAAAGCCATCTTTTTAAATATACTTCTTATTGGCTGAGGTAAGAACTTGAAAATTCAGGTCTATAAAGCAATATAAAAAGCCTTAAGACAGGTGGACTTGGAATACTAAAACAGAACTATAAAACAAAATCCTGAAATTTTTTTTAAACAGATGAATGCTCAATCTCTATGTTGATGTTTAAAAATTAATTTTGTCTTTATTAATTTCAAAAGCACTTGGAAACAGTAGCTATGTGTGAGACACACACATGATGTTAGCTGCATTTATGGCTTCACAGATTTCCTGTGAGAACCTATACTGTCTCCTCTCCCAAGGCTCTTCGAGCCACAGGTTAAAGACCCACCCTGGCACTGAATAAGTCTGTCCCTCTGTGATTTATCTTTGACTGGCCTTCATTTTTGCCTTACTTCCATCATTTTTCTAAAGAACAGGTGGATCTGAACATGAAGCATTGCTTAGACAACACTTTTCGTTTAGTTTCTAGGACTGGAGAATGCCCACCAATCAGTCATCAAACATAGCTTTATACCTATGGTGATTTTAAAAGAATGTTTTTTAAATGTTTATTTATTTTAAGAGGGTGTGGGAGGGGTAGAGAGAGAGGGGGAGAGAGAGAATCCCAAGTGGACTCTGAACTGTCAGCACGGAGTCCGGTGCAGGGCTTGATCTCATGAATCCTGAGATTATGACCTGAGCCAAAATCAAGAGTCAGATGCTTAACCAATGGATCCCATGCACACCTATGGTGATTTTTTTCTAGTTTCTATATAATTAACATATAATATTGTATTAGTTTCAGGCATATTAAAGTTTTCACTTAGAACAACTTTACAGAGGGGCACCTGGGTGGTTCAGTCAGTTGAGTGTCTGCCTATTTCTGCTCAGGTCATGATGTGGTGGTTGGTGGGATTGGGCCCAAGTAGGGCTCTGTGCTGACAGTGCACAGCCTGCTTGGGATTCTCTTTCTCCCTCTCTCTCTGCCCTTCTCTCTCTCTCTCTCTCCCCCCCCCCTATCAAAATAAATAAATAAATAAATAAATAAATATTCCCACCCTACCCCGAAACCTGTCAATTTTAACATCTTATCAGTTGTCATAAAGAGAAAAGACCAAAAAGCTAAAGGTAAGGACAATGACTACACTGACACAATTTGGATTTTAATGAAATAAAATTGGTTGAGGTACTTAACTGTACCATCACATAAGAAAATTTAGCAACTGCTATCTACAAATACTGGACTTTGTTCTGTTGAGATGGAGGGGAAGAAAGCTGTGCTGGTTTTCAAACTGGGACTAACAATATGACAAAAAGTTGTGTATATGAGATAAATGTATATTGTTAGAATTTGCCTAGGCAGGGTTTTGTTTTTGTTTTGTTTTGTTTGTAACTGAATCTCTCCTCATTTATGAAACAGCTATCCTATATGTAGTAGTATCACCTGGGTGCAGTGGGAGATTAAAAAGTAGGAGAATAAGAGGTAATTTCCTTCATGTACTTGAAATCTTTCTATAATAGGGACACCTGGCTCAGTCCGAATTCAGTTGAGCATCTGACTTCAGTGTGGGTCATGATACTGTGGTTCGTAAGATTGAGCCCCACACTGGGCTCTCTGCTGTCACCGTGGAGCCCATTTCAGATCCTCTGACCCCCTCTCCCTGCCCCTCCCTTGCTGTGCTGTCTTTCTCTCTCAAAAATATATAAATATTAAAAAGTTTATTTTCTATTATAATAATGGGACTGGTCTTCCAAAGTGCAGTGCCTTAGAAACACAACTACCCCTGTTCCTTCCCTGTTAGGCTACTCTCTGCCTGCTCTCTAACTGTCACTTTTCCTGGCCTCAAAGGTCTCTTCTGTACAATTCAGGGACTTTATTCGGTGATCTGTGAAGTGCCATTATGGCTTTATTTCCATTTGACAGCAATAATTGTTTAACCCTTTAATAAGGCCATTTGTTTACGTACGTTATAACATTTAATTTTTTTTTTTTTGATGTTTATTATTGAGACAGAGAGAAACAGCATGAATGGGGAAGGGGCAGAGAGAGAGGGAGACACAGAATCTGAAGCAGGCTCCAGGCTCTGAGCGGTCAGCACAGAGCCCGATGCGGGGCTTGAACCCACAAACCGTGAGATCATGACGTGAGACGAAGTCAAACGCTTAACCGACTGAGCCACCCAGGTCCCCCTATGACATTTAATTTTTACAAAATTCTGTAAGAAGTTATTCTTATACCATTTATAGCTCTGACTTTGAGAGAGTCAGGATGTCACAGATCTTGCGGGAGACAAAGCTAGGGTTTGATTCCCTCACCCATGACACCGCGGACCATGCACTTTTCACAGTGCCAAATCACATCTGTGGCAAAAACCTGTTATTAACAAAAGAAAATTTCTTGCCCCGTTATCAGAGGACCACAGATGGAGGTAGTAGCCCTCCAGATTTTTTTCATGTCTTTTGTGTCAAAAAGGGCCAAAGTAAGGTAAAATAAAGGAAATTCTCTGGTTCAAATGGTTAGCAGTGATGATGATGTGATTATCTCAGCTAAGTTTATCTAAAATTCCTCTGATCATTCAATTTTGTGTGACATGTAATTCACTTTCATTAATAAACTTTTTAGTTTAAGATAATTGTAGGTTCCCAAGCAGTTGTAAGAAATAATACAGAGAAATCCCATATATCCTTCACCTGGTTTCCTCCAGTAGTACAATAGCACAAACAGGAAATTGATATTGATGGAATCCATCAGTTCTATTCATATTTCCTCAGTCTCACATGCACTCGTGTGTGTGCGTGTGTGTGTGTGTGTGTGTGTTTCATCCTATGCAATTTTACCACATGCATGCATTCATGGGCCCACAACCACAGTCAATACACAGAATAGTTTCTTTAAAAAAATTTTTTTTAATGTTTTATTTATTTTTGATACAGAGAGAGACAGAGCATGAGAGGGGGAGGGGCATAGAGAGAGGGAGACACAGAATCCGAAGCAGGCTCCAGGCTCTGAGCTTATCAGCACAGAGCCTGACGTGGGGCTCGAACACACCAATGTGAAATCATGACCTGAGCCGAAGTCGGAGGCTTAACCGACTGAGCCACCCAGGCGCCTCCACAGAATAGTTTCATCACAAGGATTCTCCATACTACCTTTTAATAACCAAAGCCACTCAACTTCAACCTTTAGCAACCACTGATCTGTTCTCCATTGCCTCATTTTGTCATGTCAAGAATGTTTAGTAATTTTATCATGTGATCTTTTTTTGAGTTGGGCTTTCCTCCCCCCACTCAGGTTAATTTTCTTGAGATTCAAGGTATTTTGTGTATCAATTCCTTTTCATTACCGAGTAGTATTCCATATCATGATGTACCACAGTTTGTTTAACCCCTCACCTATGCAAAGACATTTCTGTTGTTTCCAGCTTTTGTCTATGGTGAATAATGCTGTTATGAACATTCATGGGCAAGTTTTTGTGTGAACATAAACTTTCATTTCTCTCTTATGAATGCCCAAGAGGGCAATTGTTGGGTTGCATGGTAAACACACGTTTGGTTTTGTAAGAGACTGGCACTGCTTTCAAAGGGACCACCAGCAATGTGTGTGATTCAGTGTCTCAGCATCAGGCGCCCTACCTGGGGTAGAGGCTATACTCTACAAAGGAGCTGAGTGGAGAAAGGGAGCCCTGATCTCCAGGCTGCATGCACCTGAATTTAGCCTCTGCAACATGGATCTGGTGGGGAAGGAGGAGAAATGGTGGCTTCCCCCCTCCCTTCTGGAGGAGATACCATAGTCCTTAACTGTGAGCTAGAGGGAGAGGGATTAATGCGTTCTTGGCTGCACCCACCTAGTATGGAAATTCTGCCATGCTGAGCTGGGAAGCCGCGAGAGGTGTGAGAGTTTAAATGCCACAGATTCTTGCTGTTCTTACTGAGTTTTAGTAGATTTTCCTTGAATGAATGTTTCCTTCAGATTTCTTTCTGGTAATTTTAGTAATTATGATTGTTTTCCTGGGGCATAGGTCTGCAGAGCCCCCTGAGTCATGATTCTGAAAGTGGAACCTAACACTACTGAGTTTTTACTCAAAGAAAATGAAAACACTAATTCAAAAAGATATATGCACTCCTATGTTTACTGCAGCATTTTTTACAATATCCAAGATATAGAAACATACTAAGAACCTAAGTATCCATTGATAGATGAATGGATAATGGATAAAGAATATTATGTAGTTATGAAATATTATGCAGAGGAATATTACATAGTTATGAAAAAGGATGAGATAGTGCCATTTGCAACAACATGGATGGACTTACAGGGCATTATGCTATGTAAATTAGTCAGACTGAGAAAGACAAATGCCATATGATTTCACATGTATGTGGAACTCTAAAAAAAGTGAATAAACAAATAAAAAGCAGAATCAGACCTATAAATACAGAGAACAAATTGATGGTTACCTAGGTGGGGGTGGGGAGATGAGCAAAATGGGTGAAAGAAGAGTGGGGGATACAGGCTTCCAGTTATGGAGTGAATAAGTCATGAGAATAAAAGGCACAGTATAAGGAATATCATCAATGACATTGTAATAGGATTGTATAGAAATAGATGATAGTTACACTTGTAGTGAGCATAGCCTAATGTTTATACTTGTGGAATAAGTAATGTTGTTCACCTGAAACTCATGTAACATTGTGTGTCTACTCAAGTAAAAAAAATTTAGGGATGCTAGGGTGGCTCAGGTTGTTAACTATCAGATTCTTGATTTTGGCTCAGGTCATGATCTCACGGTCATGGAAATGAACCCTATGTTGGGATCAGTGCAGAGCATAGAGCCTTCTTGGGATTCTCTCTCTGCCCCTCTCCTGCTTGTGCGTGTGTGCTCTTTCTGTCTCTGTCTCTCTCTCTCTCAAAATAAATAAAAAAATTTTTAAAAAATTTAAAAAATAAAAAAATACTGTTGTGTTTTGAGGTTCTTTATAAATAGTCTACGTATAAGTTTTTTTATCAGATATATGGTTTGCAAATAACTTCTCCTAGTTTGCTATTTTTCTTTTCATATTCTACACAGGATCTTTTGTTAAGCAGATATTTTAAATTTTGATGAGGTCCAATTTATTGCCATTTTTTTCTTTTATAGGTTCTTTATACAACCTATGGGATAGGCTGTCTAGCTCTTGGTCCTAAAGCTTTTCTCCTCTTTTGTGTAAACCTTTCATAGCTTTACAGTTTTACATTTAAGCTATGATCCTTTTGAGTTATTTTTGTATAAGGTGTAAGGTTTAGGGTGATGCTCAATTTTTCTTCCCCTTCCTTCCTTCCTTCCTTCTTTCCTTCCTTCCTTCCTTCTTTCCTTCCTTCCTTCTTTCTTTCCCTATGGATGTCTAATTCCTCTAGCACCATTTGTTGAAAGAGATATGGTTCTTCTGTTGAATTGCTTTTGCACCTCTGACAGAAATCAGTCAGACATATTTATGTGGGTCTCTTTCTCTGTTGTCTCTGTTGTCTGTTCTGTTCCTTTGATCTATGGGTCTATTCCTCCACCATCACCACACTATCTTCATTACTGTGGCTATATACTAACTCTTAACATTGGGTGGAGTGATTTCTTCCACTTTATCCTTCTTTTGCAAATTGGTTTAGCTATTCTAATCCCTGCGCCTTTCAATATAAATTTTAGAATGAGCTTGTCCATATCTACAAAAAACCTAGTTGGGAATTTGTTAGGGATTGCATTGCAACCATAGATCAATGTGGGGAGAATGGACATCTTTACCATGTCAATCCACTTTTGAATTAATGGGACATTCATTTTTGTTGTTTTTACAAATGTAAGTAAAGAATCGAGGTAGCTTCCTGTCTAATTCATGATAAAAACACATTGGTATCAATTTATTCCCCATTATGTGAGAGCACCTTTTTTTCCTTCTGAACTGTTTGAATTGATTTCACTTTCTAAATTAATGTTTATGAACACAACTTTTGTTTCTGTATAGACACAGGCATGGATAATCACAGAAACTATGACTCTACCTCCAGTCAAACTACAAATAAATGTTTGAGTTGTAGGGTGAAAGTTAGATCGCTTAGCTAAATGACTCATGGATTGTAGCCCTCTGGAGAAGACTGTGAGCACATTAAACCTTCCAAAGCTCTTCAGGATGGGAAAATGTGTTGCTAAAAATGGATTTTTACAATACTCTTTCTTTTAAGTAGAGTCGAATTGAAATTGTCTACCCCAGTGTAGCTTTTCCATTTTGTTTTGCTGGTTATTATTATAGCTAATTCTGTTAGGTGAGTGACCCCACACAGGCAGAAGGGAAAATTGGACTCTTCTGGCTGACAGTATTATTCCTCCCAGATGAAAGCTGGTATGCGTGATAGCATTTCTTTTGTGGCTACATTTGGGGGTCACTGGAACCATGGATAGTTATGTAGGCAGTTGTTGTTATAGTCATCAGTTTTTCTGCCTTAAGAATAAAACAAATCTCCAAATTGATCTTAATTTTTTGCAGCTGCAGTTTGTTTTTTAGTATCTTTTTATATTAAAACCTTTTTCATCAGCCAGTAGAAATAGCAATTTGGTTCATAAGGTCTTTTTTCTTCCTAGAAAAATTTATTGGCAGTTATTTTTGCTAGAGATTGGGGTAGAAGAAAGTGTGCAGATGATTAAAACTCAGGCGGTAGGTTCCTTGCTTTAAACTAGAGCCAAGAAACTTGCTAACTATATTATTTGCATTGCTTCTAGTTTTAGCCTCTTTATTGAAGGCGGGTGAATATGAAAACCTTTATTCTTGTGTGTTCAAATCACTCTCTATATTATATCTCTATATTTACTTTTCCTCTGTAAATTCATACAACACTCTCTGTAGTTGTTAGTATACTTTTGGTGGCATATGATAGAAAACTCAACTTAGTGCACTGACCTGACCTGAGTAACTAAAAAATCAAGATGTAGACATAACTGGATGCCAAGGACCTAATAATGTCATAGGGTCTCAGTTTCTTTCCATCTGGTATATCTGCTTTCAGTTGTGTTGGCTCACTTTTCAGGCAGGCCTCCCTTCTGTGGGTGACTGTGGATCAAGGTTCATATTCTTGAATTTTCCTCTTCAGTTAGCTCCTGTAATAGATCTAATTGGGTCATGTGTCCATCCATGAACCAATTTCTGTGGACAGGGCTAGACTATGCTCTGGTTAACTAGGCTTGCGTCAGAGGCTGACTTCTGTAGCCAAGAAGGGTTTCCATTCTTTGGCTCAGAAAGAGGAAAAAGTGATTCAGAAGTATATGTGTCTGTCTGGGAAAGGATGGAGGCGTGTTATGGGATGGGCAAAAGTCAACAGTTGTCAACTATACCAGATTCTGAAGAGTTTTTTTAAAAAATTTTTAACGTTTATATATTTTTGAGAGAGACGGAGCATGAGTAGATGAGTAGACAGGAAGGGAGACACAGAATTCGAAGCAGGATTCAGGCTCCAGGCTTTGAGCTGTGAGCATAGAGCCCGATGTGGGGCTCGAACCCACAAACTGCAAGATCATGACCTGAGTCAAAGTCAGATGCTTAGGCGACTGAGCCACCCAGGCGCCACCCCTAAAGAGCTTTTTACTAAAAAAAAAAATTGGATTATACAACACAAATTTATGCCCCTCAATTAACAAAAGTGAGGAAAGTAACTAATGCATCTAAACAAAATCTGCCCTGATGTGGGAGAGGAGGACATCTTTACAAATGAAATTTCCCTTATAAATGTAAATTTCCTTCACAAAAGGCAAACCTGTGCCCTGTGTTAAAGATCATTTTCTGTGCCTGCTGGTTCTCAATGGCTTTTATACATCTGCCAAAGAGATACTTTTGGGGTGACATATTCTAGTACCTTTCAGCAACATTTCCTCCCTGGGTATTGATTTGCTCAAATATAAATGTCGGGGGTTGATTAAATATTTCTTCGGTGTCTTTGGTCTAACAATCTTTCTGTGATTAGCAATCCTCACTCCTGCTGAGTATCCTGTTTTTCTCTGCCTTGAAGGCTGAGGTGGGTTGAAGGTGAGGGTGCTGCATCTGTGAATCCCAGCAGCCTTAGGTATTTTCCATTTGAGTCCAGAACTTCAGAGAACTACATAGATAGGTGCAATTTGGAAAATATACAGCCTTTGTGGATAGCTTTAGGGCCCTGGTTATAATCAGGGCACGACACTGATTTAAAAAAATATACTGGTTGTTAATTTTCCAGAATGTATTTTGCTTAGAAGAATGTTTTAGTTATTGTATGGCTGACTATTCCTGTTGAGCTAACTTATCTTACCCTGGCATCAGCTGGTAAACATTGAGATGATAGAAGCCAGTTTTAAACATAGGCAGGCTGTGATTTGTGAACAATTTTCTTAGAGAGCTATATCTCCCATTCATTTATTGAACAAATATATGTGGAATGTGTACTACGTGCCATGGACCATTTTAGGGAATACAGAGGCAAATAAAACTAATTTTACCCTAGTGGAGTTCACATTGTACAAATACGGGATAAAAGCCAGAGAGTATTAAGGGCTGTGATACAAAATGAAGCAGGACAGTTGTTTAAGAATGACAGCAGTGCTATTTTATCGTCATCGGAAAAGACCTCTCTCTAAGAAGGTGACATTACAGCAGAGACAGAAGTTAAATGAAAAAGCCAGCCATGTCTCAGCTGGGGGAGGGGAGAAGTAGAGAGGTAGAGAGATCATTTAGTGCAGAGTTCTTAAAGTGAGAACATGCTTGACATGTTTGAAGAATTTCAAACTAGCTGGAGCAGTGAGTGCGGGGTAAGAGTGACAGGAAATGAGATCAGAGAAGTAGCCGGAGGCCAGATCATGCAGGTCAATGTAAGGACTTGGAATTTTTTCCCAAGCACGATGAGAAACCCTGGAAACCTTTGCGATGAGAAGCAACAAGATCTAGTTTTCTCTGTAAAGGGTCTTTTGGGCTGCTGGCAGGAGATCCTGCCGAGTAGGGTAGGAGAGAAGCAACTGTTGAGGGCCCCGTCGTGAGGCTGCCTCTCTCCTCTAGCGGGCGCAGCTTCCAGGAGAGCAGCTAGCATTCCAGCCCTGAAATCTTTGCTGTGCGCAGAGCCAGCAGATCCTCGGTTCTCACCGTGAAAGAGAGACGACTGTGTCTATCCGATACATGACTGGGTGGATGTGTTTACTAGAGTTAAAAGACGAACTGAGGCATATTAAATTCTTAAGGGTCTATTTGGGCAAAAATCAACTGAAATATGGCAGCCAGAAGTGCTTAGGAGTGGTCCACTGAGGGGGAGGGGGGGAAGACTTTTATAGAGAAGATTGGAAGTAAAGCAAGGAAATGATTTGAATGGCTATAGTTTAAGCAGTTGCCTTATATGGGAAAGTCTAGTGGGCTTTTTGTGATTGGTTGTCCTTAGGTTTTGATTTCTTATCCTCGAAGCATTTCATGCTGAGGTTTTGGTTTGCTGACATAGGCTACTGAGGCATTAAAGCCACCCCAGTCTAATGGCCTGCTTGTTTAATTTACTCAACACTATTAAAATAGCATCCTGCATGGTGGCAGGATGCTGTGGTAAATCTCATTATGCCCTGAGTTGTATAAACTGACCTGGGACGTGAAGACCACTTCTAAGATTGTTTCTCTGGAGATGTTAATTCCAAGTTTGAATGAACTGACTTAAGACTGTTTTATATACTAAGAGTTAATTTGTAAATTGGAGACCGACTTTATTACCATCCCAAAATTGGGGGGAAGGTTTTCCTTAGGAAATTTACTAATACATTAGGGATTAATAAGAACTAGTCAACAACAGGGAAATAAGAGAGAAGTTAAGTTTGTTTTCTTTTTCTGAGATAGAAAGCTATAACAACGACTCAAAAACTCACATGAAATCCAATTGATGCCTGAAGAATTCCCTTCTGAACCAAGTAGAATATTATAAGGAAAAGTAAATCTGAGGGGCAAAATTCTTACCCTAACTAGATACGGATTCAAAGTCTAATTGGATATGGAAGTCATCCTGTGTGCTACACCAGTCTAATTAAAATCATGGGTTCCACATGTATGCATTCTGTAATGGGGAGGGAGATAACAGTCTCATTTCATTCCAGGGTTAAATTCAATTTGATCAAAGATCACTTTTACTCGTCTTTTCCAGGTGTCTTTTTTTTTTTTTTTTTTTTATTTATTTATTTATTTATTTTTTTTAAACTTTATAGTTTATTGTCAGGTTGGTTTCCATATAACACCCAGTGCTCTTCCCCACAAGTGACCTCCACCAAGACCATCACCCCGCTTTACCTTTTCCCCTTCCCCTTCCCACCTCAGTTTGTTTTCAGGAATCAAGAGTCTCTCGTGTTTTTTTCTCCCTCCCTCTCCCTAACTCTTTTTCCTCCTTCCCCTCTCCATTGTCCTCTATTGGGTTTCTCCTGTTAGATCCAGGTGTCTTATTATTCTGGAAGTATTGCATTATGTATTTGTATCT
Source organism: Cryptoprocta ferox (assembly GCA_028646485.1). NCBI lineage: Eukaryota > Metazoa > Chordata > Mammalia > Carnivora > Eupleridae > Cryptoprocta > Cryptoprocta ferox. The sequence continues at coordinate 68,996,113 of CM053578.1, read as the reverse complement.
TCTTTTGCTTATTTTTACTTGTATAGCATTCGGCTAAAATTTTGGCAGCCCTCTTGAGAAATAGAGCCAAATATTCCAGACTCTAACACCTTATTTCATCATGTGAAAGACATTTTTGTTTTAAGATTAGACTTGGTTTTGCCACTCCTTCCTGAGATGCTTAGACAGAAATAAAGTTAACCACATGGGTTGGGTGTTTGTGTGGTCCTTATCCTTCCTCAGTTTGGTTTTTAGACCATTGATGCTAGAAATGTTTTGGTCTTCCTAATGTGTTCAGTGTCTTTTCTTAGTATTAAATACAATTTTTTAAAATAGAACTCATCCTGTATTTGGGTGATTATATATTTTTAAGTTTATTTATTAATTTTGAGAGAAAGGGAGAGAGAGCATGAGGAGGGCAGAGAGAGGGAGAGAGTGAAAATCTCAAGCAGGCTCTGCATTGTCAGCATGGAGCCCAATATGGGGCTTGAATCCACAAGTTGTGAGATCATGACCTGATTCAAAACCAAGAGTCAGATGCTTAACTTACTGAGCCACCCAGGCAGCCAGGATGATACTTTAGTTCACCTTGGAATCTATCCTAGGTACGTGCATGGGCAGGAAGAAGTCAAGGTTAAGGCTTCAATAAAAGTGATACTACATCTTCAGGATAGAATGATTTTAGGTAACATAAACCTAACCATTTCAGAGAGAATTTTGAGCTTAGAACCATGTAGGTTTTTTCCCCTCATGTAGTTTATTTTATTCTAAAAATGCCCTGTGGCATAGTGTTTTAGGGGCATGAATTTTGAGGATCAGATCATTCTAGCATCCTTAATCTGTCACGAACAGATGTGACTTTGGACAGATTACTTAAAATCTCTAAGTCTTGCTACAATTATGAAAACAATTATGTTCCTATAAGAGTTTTTTGATAAGTATTCTCTTATAGGTATTCTTATAAGAATTAAAGAGTTGATGTATATAAAACATTTACCATTATGTCTGGCACATAGTATCTTTTAAATAAAATTATAGTAAAACCTTAGATTGCAAGTAACTTGTTTGAGTGTTTGCAAGACTAGGAAACATTTCTAATAAATTTTAACTTGATAGATGAGCGATGTCTTGCAATACAAGTAGTACATGATGCCGAATGTCTCATGATCACAGATGAGCTAATGGTTCTTCTCTCTCTCTCTTTCTCTCTCTCTTGCTTACTGTGGGATTGTGGGAAATTGTCTCCCATGTTCAGATGCTTGGTCTCAGGCTTCAGTGTTTGGCAGAAATCAGTGACTTTTCAGAATGTTGGGAGGTACTCACAATTTGTATTTTTTATCACTTCAAAGCACCTATGGGCAGTCCTTTGCTTTTCCATACAAGAGGAAGCTTAGGAATGCTTTGCTTCATTCTAGGTCAGGCTGCCTGCAGATATAGACCCTTTCCTCTGCTGCCTTATTGCTAGTTACATTAAATACAATATATGACAAGAGTTTATTAATACTGTACTGTAGTCAACATCCATGTGAGCATACACAATGGCCCCCATGCAGAAAAGGATTCCACTGAGTCATTAGATAGCAGTGATTCCATTAGAGATAGTGAAACCCAATAACCCTCCTCTCTCTTGTCTCCCTCACCTCAGCCACTAAGGTTTGCAAAGGTAAGTGCAGGTTAATTTATTTTTCTTTATATTTTGTATTTTCTTTATTATTTTGTATTATATTACAGTATTGTAATCACTTTTATATGAGTATTTTTGTGTTGTGGAACAAATTATATGAGTTTCCATTATTTCTTATGGGGAAATTTGCTTTGATATACAAGTGCTTTGGATTACAAGCATGCTTCTAGAATGAATTATGCTCACAGACCAAGGTTTTACTGTACATAATTTTAATAATGAGATAATTTGGAATAACCCAATAATGTTCAACCTTCAGCAAACTCTGCTCATAATATAGTATAAAGAAGTAAAGTAGGGCACCTGATTGGCTCAGTTGGTTAAGTGACCAACTCTTGACTTTGACTTAGGTCATGAACTCATAGTTCCTGAGATAGAACTCCATGTCAGGCTCTGCACTGATAGTGTGGTATGAACCCTGCCTGGGATTCTCTCTCTCCCTCTCTCTCCCTCTCCCTGTTCATGCACATACACACTCTCTCTCAAAGTAAATAAATAAACATTAAAAAAAAAGAAATAAAGGTATAGTGTATTCAGATTTTGTTCACTTGTGAAAATGAATAATGACTTTGTTCTTATTTTCTGTTGTTGGTATAAATACCAGCTATATTTACATTTCACATTAAACTTTAGTTGATTTGTTATAGGCCTTATTATAAGCTATTTTATTTAGGAGAAGCTTAAATGTAGAATTATATTACATGCAAGCCACTATCTCTACTAATTTTATTTTTTATATGCTATTGTATCAAAATGAGTAAAAATTACTAACAGTTGGATTTCATAATGCATTTCTATCTGAGTCTCATGAAGTACCATCACCAAGAAAGAATATGCATAAGAGAGTTATAGGTTAGGGTTTTAGTGTCGTGAACTGTAAATAGATCCTAACTGTTCGATGAAATTAAAACCCAGATCTTCCACTACTGTTAATGAAAGAAGCATCTCCTGGTGAACTTATCTCTGAGTACAGGCTCATTTTCTCTTGTGATTTCTCTTGGTTTTCTATTACTGCCACTGTCCTGACTGCATAGTGTTGGAAGTTTGTGGTTCTCCCTTCAAAACTCTAGCTGTATATAACAGACCTTCCCTTGCTTTTTCATTTGGTAGCTGAGATGACATTGGGACATTCACGTAAACTTCCTGGAAATATCATCATACTTAAGCTTAGGATAAAAAAATGGGAAAGAAACAGAGTGTCATGAATTTTGTTGATCAGTCTTAAAAATTATGTGACTTTATATTTTTTGTAATTTTTTTTAAGTTTATTTATTTTGAATGAGAGAGAGAGAGTGTGTGTGTGTGTGCAAGTGAGGAAGGGGCAGAGAGAGAGAGAGAGAGAGAGAGAGAGTTGGGTGGGGGGAGAGACAGAGAATTGCAAGCAGGCTTCACACCATCAGCACGGAACCCAATGGGGGGCTTGAGCCCAAGAACCATGAGATCATGACCTGAGCCAAAGTTGGACACTTCACTGACTGAGCCACCCAGGCACCCCCAAAATCATGTGAATATTTAGAGCTCTTCAACTCAGATGAGATATTGAGGGGAGGTCCTATCTACAAGTTGCAAGTTCCCTATTTATCAACTGCCAGTGGGAGCACTCACTTTGAGGTGAGTGCTGTAGTGTGTGGCCCAGATTCTGGGCTTCAGGATCAAGGAACTCATTCCTGCAACTGCTGAGAAAGTTTGCGGCTGAAGGCTCAAAACGGAGTCCTTTTCTGGGAATTGTCCCTGAGTGAAGGAAGAGTATTTGCCTTGATTTCATTCCTGCTCTGGTAGCAGTCTGTATCTTATGACTGGTTGATGTGTGGTGCAAATACTCAGCCCTCTTGACTTAATTGGGACAACTCTGAAATACCATTTTCATTCTGCAGGTCTCTGAGATATTGTCTGAGGTCCTTGTTTGTAAATTCATCACAGTTTAACCTATTCCTCTGTACAACACTGCTTCCCTCACCACCCACAGTTGTTTCCAAGAGCTTCAGCAATAAACCTTCTGTATGTAAATATCAGAGTCTCAGAGATTATTTTCCAGAGGTGGGGTTGGTGGGGTTGGGTAATACAAGAAATGGAGGAGTCCTAGGAAACAGATTCTAGAATGGGACTTTAGAGCTGGTTCACCATCCTTGTTGGTAGATGGAGCATTGATAGAACCTGGCATGAGTTTGCATGATAATCGTTAAAAGTTTCACTGGTGATAAATAGTAATGGGGGTGGTGATAGTATACTGGTGAAAGGAAATACACTGGAAGGTATGATAGGTAAGCATTTGAGGATAGGTAAACCTAGAGGTTTAGGCAAAATGGTGATTTAAGGACTATCGAAGTATATGGTTGTTGCTGGGATGAATTGATACATTAGAGAAGGACAATGAGAGCTAAGGTCAAAGAGCAAGTCAGAGGGCCTATTTGGAAGAATAAATTCCAAGATTCTGCCAGAGTACAGAAAAGGCTGAGCATCAAACCCAGGACTTAATTACAGGAATATCAGCACTCCAAAGAAGATTGAATTCTCAATCCTGGCAGGTCTGCTTTACAAAATCCAACACCCTATTTGGAAAGGAGTGAGATTTGGGATAGAAACATTCGGGTTGAAACACTTGAAAATCTTAAACCCTTACATTCTCCTGAACCCCGGGCTTTTATCTTCTTTTCCAAGTCTTGCTTTAGATATTATAAAGAGACATAAGTATATTAAGAGACACTATAGATAATGTATAGAGGATTCTTCCTTGCACAAATGACATCTGCATGTCCTCCTCCCTCTTCTCCCCAGCCCCTTTGCTGACAGCTTGGATTCTGTGTCTCCCTCTCTCTCTGCTCCTCCCATACTCACACTCTGTTTCTCTGTCTCTCTGTCTGTCTCTCTATCTCTCTTTGCATGGGAGGGGCAGAGTGAGAGGGAGACACAGAATCTGAAGCAGGCTCCAGGCTCTGAGCTGTTAGCACAGAGCCCGATGCAGGGCTTGAACCCGGGAACCACGAAATCATGACCTGAGCTGAAGTCAGAGGCTTAACCAACTGAGCCACCCAGGCGCCCCTCAAAAATAAATAAACATTAAAAAAATTTTAATTGCAAATAAACACAGTTGGTAATATTAGAAGGAATTCTGTGCCGGTGGTGTACTAACAACAATCCAAAAACTCAGTTCAACTTCTGGCTAAATTTATTCAACCTCCCATACTAAAGGTCTAGCAGATAGAAAGGCATGCCCATTTCCCAGCATAAAAGTCACTTACCTCCATCTTTCAACAAAAATTTACACAAAGAAGATATGTTACATTACATATCAAAGGTGAAAAAAAGTTTATTCTTCCTTAAGGGTTTATTCAGTTTTTCTACAACTGAAAGTAGAGGACATGATTTCCAAGAAATCATATTTTCATAGGCCAACCCCTAACAACTACCCCTTGCTGGTTCCCAAGCACAGATTCTGCTAGTAGAGGCTCCTATTATTCTTGGTTTCCATTATGGATACCTTGGTGGGAAGCTCATAATAGTGGCAATTCTTATAGGGTCTTGGTGTTTTTCATCTTATCAAGTAGCTGACAATGAGCTCCACCATACTTTGGTATCTGGGTAGCTCACCATTGGTATCATAGTAGACCAGGTCATGGTAGCTCATGGTAGCTACCGAAGCCCCTGTTAATTTCCTTAGGAGAACTGATGCATTCCAGCCTGGTAAATAAAATTGTTCTAAAGATCCAGAGATTGAAGCAAAGAGTAGGACTTTTTGATATCTATGTTAAACTTTTATTCACTCTGAACTATTTTTCTCTTATGCTCCGTAAGTGTGTCTAATGAAAGTGTCAATAGTATTGAGCTATGCTATCCAATATAATAGCATCAACCACATATGACAATTTAAATTTGAATTAATTAAATTAGGTTAAATTAAAAATTCAGTTACACAGTTGCACTGGCCACGTTTAACATGTTTAAGAGCCACGTGTATCTGATTGTTACCATATCTGATAGTGCAGATATAGAACATTTCCATCAGCACAGAAAGTGCTATGGGATAGCACTGTTTTAGAGCTTGTGAACTCTACAGTAGGTGTTGGGGAGCAAGAATTCCTGTCCCTTTCAACAGTTCTTCTAGCTGAACTAAGAATCAAATTAACATGAGACAGATTAATAGGAGGAATCTGTCTCCTAGTATGTACAGGGAATCCATATAGGCATGGTATGAAGCACTCATTCATTTGTGTTACAAAATATCACCAACAATATTTTTTGTTTCACATAATATTTAGCTTTTTTCTTCCAGTTTAAAATATAGACATGAACTTAACTATTTCTAATAACAAGATGTGAAAAGGTCTCGGTCCCTGCAGATCTAAGATGCATACTGTACCAAAATACAGATAACTTATGATTGCCTGTGATAATAGGCTATTCTTCACTCTCAGAGGAATCATCACATCCTTTTGTTAGTTGAAACTTTGTGTTCCAATTTCCTTAACTATCCCTGACAATCTGAGGGTTTTTTTTTTAAAAAAAGGTCTTTTAAAATGTTTCAGAATTCTTTAAAGACAAGAAGGATTTTTCTTCTTATAACCATTATAATTGTTTTAAAGTGCCTTTTATGATTAACTTGTTACCTATCATGTGCCTGGGAAACTGAACTTTAAATGACCTTCTTGCCCTTATTATTGCAGCTGTCAGCATCCAATTTTATACAGAAAATATAAAGGAAAGGGAATTTAAACCAGAGATTTTTATTGAGGCACACACAACTTCAGCAGCTGCTGTTAAAATGGTATCATCAAATACCAAAACTGACAAAGACCCATGGGGTCTATTTTCTAATTCATTCTTGAAGGAAATTTACAATAGTGAATCTCTATGGCAGTTGAGGTTGGCTAAGATTTAGATGACCCATTTCCCTTATCTAATGAATTCAGTCCTTGCAAACTTTGCAAAAGCTTTAAACTGACAAAATATCAAGAGAGTTGATGTAAAATTGAAAGACAGCTGGCATGGACTCAGAGCCTCTTGAGTTTAGCTCAGGAAGCTGCAAACTTTCACAGCTGCAAGACTGTCAAAATGAAGATTCTAGCATAAAGATAGTCAAAATATTGCTGTTAGGTGAAGAACTTTATGCATAAACCCTTTACTCTACAGAAAAGATTCTTTATTTTAAAGAGTGAACATGACATTTTTGCATTTTTTTTCATTTTGCTAAGACAGAATAAGTGAGGGTGTTTCTATCACCATGAACCTAGGTTTAAACAAGTCTAATTAAAATTAAATATGAAGTTTTTTTAATCTAAATGATTGAATCTTATTGTAGGAAATAAAACCATTTTGATGTGGTTTCCTTTTTCAAGTTGTCTCTTTAGTTTTTTGGTCTTGACAAGCCATGAGGATAATTTAACATCCTATTTTATTATGCGGTGAGAAACTCATCCGGATGTTTCTAGATGAGAGCACACTTAACAAATTATTAGGTGGAGAAACAAAGCTTGCTAGGTGTGGTGCTTTCAGGCAATAAACTATATCATCAACGATAATTTTTATACATCTCTTTTAGGCAAAGCAAAACTCAAACTGAATGGCATTTATGGCACAAGTGAAGTTTTACTGTTGGGAAGATACTTCAACATTAAAAATACAGTTTGTTGAACAGTAATTATAAGCTTATTGTTTGTATGAGAACTTAAGATTTTGGCTACAGTTTTAAAGGGTTCATATAGCCTAGCACAAAACCGTTTTTAAACAATTTAAATTGTATCATGGACTGACCATTTGTATTTGAGAAATGCCATTAAACTCATGCCACTAGTGAAACCTCACTGAATAGAATGATATATGTCAGGGAAGGCAAAACTGAGGAAATGGGGGGAGGGAGTCATTTAAGTTCTTTAATATGCAGAAAACTATATGTGTAGGCACTTGAAAATCATCTGTTTTATTCTAGAAGTCGTGAGTCTTGTTTGGCTATTAGAATTTAAAGGACATAACTCCTTTTCAATCCTGCTACATGTAATGAGAATGCTAAACTATGTTTTATTCATATTTAATTCATATGCTACTTGCTAACTATTTGTCAGCACCTTCATTTTTTAAAAAAATTTTTAATGTTTATTTATTTTTGAGAGAGAGAGAGAGAGACAGAGCATGAGCATGGGAGTGGCAGAGAGAGAGAGGGAGACAGAGTCCAAAGCAGGCTCCAGGCTCTGAGCTGTCAGCACAGAGTCCGGTGTGGGGCCCGAACTCACAATCCATGAGATCATGACATGAGCCAAAGTCAGAGGCTTAACCGACTGAGCCATCCAGGTGCCCCAGCACCTTCATTTTGAAAATTATTTTGCTTTTTGTAATTTTATGGTTTTTTTGGGGGGGGGCTCTAATTTGAAAAGATTTGTTTATTTATTTACTTATTTAGGAAACTTAGCATCCATTTCCCCTTCTTTTCTTAAACACTTCCCAATTTCCCTTGGAGAAATGACCTCTCCCACCTTGTAAACAGCCTTGGTCAAAGGATTCTTGACTTTTCTAGGCAGGTAACCAATATAGGCTAAAGACAATCTCCCCAGACTTAATGTAGATGGAAGGGAGAGCAGTGGGCATCGATTCATCCTAGTGGTCGTGCCCAGGTAAAACAGCTCACTCACTCTTGATACCCAGATTAGAGTTCTTCTGGCTCCTGTCCTGTCATTTTGGCTTATTCTTTGAGCTACCTCAGGTTCTTCCTGGAAGTTCCCTTTCTTCTCAAGGTAGACAGAATCCATTTCTGTTGCTTACAAGCAAAGACCTGTCACTGAATAGGAGTCAGGGTCATTCCTCTCTTAATTCAATTTCAGCCACGTTTCTAAATTACATCTTTGCCAACTTTACTCTTTATTTCATTTGGGTTTTACTGCCTCTCACAGGGGGAAAACATCACAAATCAAATAAGCACAATTAGTTTTATTAGTTGCCAAATGAAGTCAGTTTTTAAAACCTGAGTCTTGCCATTTTCATTCACTTTTCTGTATCCTTGCCACTTACAACAAATATAAGCTGCCTATTAAGATGTGTTTTAGCCATCCCTTTGCACATCATGTAAATATTTTTAAGAAGATAGTTTCATTCCTCATTGGTGAGATCATTTTCTCACAGTTTAGAGCTGCTTTTATAGGAATCAACTTTCAAAAATTAGGAAATCTATTTCTTGTGTTTTAGAAGAAAAACACAATAAAAGAGATATGCTTGCCTGATGAATTCTTATTCTCTGAAACAACTGTGATCTCTACTTACTTATTTCTTCTTTGGAAACATGTCTCTGCAGAAAACATGACGTTTTATTTTTATTTTGGGGTATAGACTGATGTTCGAAATCCAGGAGCAAAGAAAAAAAGTACAATTGTATATCTCCTACAACTTTTACAGCATACTGCAAGGGCTTGAACTCTATCATAGTGGAAGAAAAATGAATATTATTTAGATGAAGGTTAAAAGGTAGAAATGCTATTCTGAGTGAAATGTCTACAGTAATTGAAATTTTGAGCCACAGAGGCAAGTCGGTGCTTTACCAGTTCCTCTCCAAAAATCTTTTTGTAGGCTTTAAATTACAAATGCCCTTAGATTGTCAAACTTACACTTTTTTTTTTCAAAGGAAAGAAAACCCTTTAGAATATTAAATGGGATTATAAAGGGGAGATTTTTGGCTAAAAGGAGATCAAATATTTTCTTTTATCAAAAGTTTGGTTCATTATTGTAAGTGAAAAGATCATAGAATAGGTGCTTAAGATGACAAAAGGACTGTGATACCTTTAGTTAATGATAGTGCACAGCCGAGTCTGTCTTCTCTCTTTGTACTTGCTTTATGAGCCGTCTCAGCATTGGTCTTCTTTTGTACTCTTCTTTTTTCAATGATTATAGAACTCGATTATTATGGAGTTGAAAATTGTAGAGGTTTTCCCCACATCACATCTAGCTTTGTGAGGTGAGATTATGTACCGATTTTTTTAAAACGCAAATGAAACCATATGACTTATAATACTTATCTGTGAAGTAACTTTTTTTGGCCTTAGAGAATGCTGGACAAACAGAGATAAGGGATAGCTGAAGAAAAATGTCTAGGATGAGTGTATTAGTTGCCTGGGGCTGCAATAACAAAGGACTACGAACTGAATGGTTTAAGCAACAGAAATTATTGTCTTCTAGTTCTGGAGGCTACGAGTCTGAAATCCAGGTATTAACAAGACTGGATGCTTCTGAGGGCTGTGAGGGAAGGATCTGTTCCAGCCTCTCCCCTTGGCTTATAGATGGCCATCTTCGCCCTGTATCTTCACATGGCATTCTTTCAGGGTGTGTGCATGTCTCCAAATTTCCCCTTTTCATAAAGACAACCCATATTGGATCAGGGTCCACTCTAATGACCTCAATTTAATCTGATCACCTATCTCCAAATAAGGTCACATTCTGAGGTACTGGGGGTTAGGAGGTTTTGGAGTAAAGCTATTCAACCCACAACAAGAGGCAAAGGGATGCTTAAAGTGAAGTATACAGTAAGTTTTTGCACAGAACAGGAAAGAAGAAATGTTCTTTTCTACATGTGATTTTTTGGTGTATGAATCTAGGCAATAAGGGGCTTGATGCTGAATGTTTTTCTTGCGGCCCTTGACTTAGCTCATATTAAAAAATTAGAAATGCTTTCTGTCTCTCTTGATTTATATCCTATGAAAGTTTTTCACTATTTTTGTACTAATTTGCCAATGATCACAGAATGAAAATAGGTCATGTTAATTTCTTTTGTGTTAACGCAAGTTTTCAACAAGAAGCAATTATCACACTGATAGTCATGCAAGGTATTGTATATTTAAATATAGTCTATACCTATAGAACATTTTCTTCCACAGACCTTGGTCCTTTTTGTCCATCTCATTCCACAAGTAGCCTTTTTCAACTTGGTTTAGTCAAGCGTTCTGGCTTGGGTTTGTTCTTCCTTATAATTGTCTTGAGAATTATCAAAATGTGGTTTATTAGTGATGAAAGCAGAAAATCTTCTGTGTGTAGCTGCTGCTGGTATATTTTTGTTGGTGGGGCAAATAGAGAATAGTAGCTCTGATGGAAACTCAAGGAAAAGTGGATTCACTGTGACACCTGCTGAGAAGGATGATACAGAAAATGTCCTCACCTGCTGCATGGCTGATAGTTCCTAGATGATCTGCTCCAGAGGGCTTCTTTGGATTTTATTTCAGTGATACATGTGACTTGCTGAAGCTCCAGCCAACATCTTCTTTGACTAGATTGTTGGTTTAATCTGTAGTCAATGGGTTATTTGTATAATGAATAACCCTTTTTATATTTATTTATTTATTTATTTATAAAGTTTATTTATTGATTTTTTTTCTGTGTGTGTGTGTGTGTGTGTGTGTGAGAGAGAGAGAGAGAGAGAGAGAGAGAGCACATGCAAGTGGGGAAGGAGCAAAGGGGGGGGGGAGAGAGAATCCTAAGTAGGCTCTGCACTATTAGTGCAGAGACCTACATGGGGCTGGAACTCACAACTGTGAGATCATGACTTGAGCTGAAATCAGGAGTGGGTCACTTAACCAACTGAGCCACCCAGGCGCCCCTGAATAACCCTTTTTAAAAGTTACTAAATGAGACTCATCCATTTTTAAGGTCTTTTAAATATAAACAATCATTTATTGAATATTTGTTGCATACTGGGCATTGTGCTAATGATGAACAAAACACTGAATCTGCCTCTCAAAAAGCTCATGTTCAATAGGTAAGAAAAATTCAAACAAAAAATGATAGTAAAATGTGATAAGGACTGTAAGAGGGGCATGAACTGAAATCCGAATGAGCAGACTCCTCAGTAATGTCTTGAATAATGAGTTGGAATTTATCAGCTCTTATTGGGAATGGGAAAGGATTTCAAGTGGTCAGAACAGCATGAACAAAAGCCCACAAACAGGAAGACAAGTGTGCTGGCAGAGAAAGTAAGACAGTTAGGCTGGAAGCTGGAGAACACCACAGAAAGGAGTAGGCGGGTAGGGACCAGGTCATAAAAAGCTCCGTGCGCATTGTTAACATTTAGAGTTAGAAGACATGGATCACTGCTTGGGCTCTGTTCCTGACTAGTGCTGTGACCTTGGGGTAAGTCACTAAAAAAAAAAAATCTGCTCTTAGCTTTCCAAATGTGGCACAGAGGAGCAGAGAGACACTGGATCCTGGCACCACGTGGGCCAGGACAATGGACTTCTCAGTGGAACCTGTTTGCACGGCTAATTGCTAACTGGTAGCTCCCTCAATACCTGGAGAAATTTCAGAACTGTGTGTCACAGCCTATGGGAGAGGTGGTACCCGAAAAGATGGGGATTAAAATTCTTTTTTATGGCAGTCTGTGATATTGTAATTCATAATAAGAAATATATACTTGGTCTTTGTTCTAGTTTCTGGCAAAGAATTCCTAAAACTCTTGGAATTTTCTAGGAATAAGAACAATTAGAGCATCTTTGTTATAATATTTGATTTTTTGTCCTCTGTTTCTGAAACAGCTCCAGAACCATAAGGTAAAAGGAGTATCTGGTTAGTCATAACAACCCCCTTCCAACCACACCTAAGTTTATGTCAATGAGGTGACTTTTGTAAAAGCATCTAAGGATGCGAACTGGTTGCTTAAGGGAATCAGCCAAGTGATGAGGGTTGGAGGCTTTAGTCCCACTCTTCGACCTCTGTGTAGGGAGAAGGACTGGAAGTTGAATAAATCACCAACAGCCAGTGATTTAATCAACTGTGCCTATATCATGAAGCTTCCATAATATCCCCAAAGGACAGGGTTCAGAGAACTTCTGGGATGGTGAACAGGTGGTGAGCTAGGAGGGCGGCACATCAGAGAGAGCATAAAAGGTCCACAGTATGCCCTTCCCTTGCCCTGTGCATCTGTTACTGGGCGGTTCCTGAGTTAAACAAAGCCTTTTATGATAAACTTGTGATCTAGTAAGTAAGCTGTTTTCCTGAGTTCTGTGAGCTGCTCTAGGAAATTAATAAAACCTGGGGTGGGGCAGAGAGCGGGATCATGAGAACCTCTGATTTTTAGTCTGTTGGTCAGAAGTCCAGGTATCAGTCTGTACATATGACTGGAATCTGAATGGGTGGAGCAATCTTGTGGGAATGATCCCTTAACCTGTGGGATCTGGCACCCTCTCCAGGTAGAGAGCATCAGAACTGAGTTAAATTTTAAGAATACACAGCTGGTGTCAGAGAATTGCCTGATGTGTGGAAAACCTACACATCTTGTGTCAGAAGTGAAGTAGTGTTGTAGTAGAGACTTGAAAATAGAGGAGACACAGGAGGAGTATGTTTTTATTTAGAAATTCTCAGATTTGGGGCGACTGGGTGGCTCAGTCCATTGAACTTCCAACTCTTGATTTTGGCTCATGTCATAATCCCAGAGTTATGGGATTCTCTTTCTCCTTTTTTCTTTGTGCCTCTCCCCTGCTTGTTCTCTCTCTCTCTCTCTCTCTCTCTCTCTCTCTCTCTAACAATAATTTAAAATCTCAGAGTAAAAAATTATAAATTATAAAGTATAGAGAAAGAAGATCTCCAGCCCATTTAAGTGTCTCATGTTCCCTAGAAGTTTGAAACACAAGCAGTAATGTGTGCTTGAACTGGCTCATAATAGCCAATTTTTAAGTTTTCAGGTATTTTGTTAGTTGGTTGTTAACACAGCCATTATGAAATATTAAATGATATCAACTCACAGTTAAATATACTATATTAAAAACAAAGTAATACATTACTCCAAACTGATTTCTTCCTATTTATTTCACTACATTTTACTATTACCTGTACTCTCAATACATCTATTTTATGTGTATGGTATGATGGAACTACTATAAAATGGTGTTTTACCTCACATTTCTTCTCAAGATGTTTTTCAGTGACATTGCATACATAGCTTAAATTTGGCCATAATGCAATATTTACACTATGGGAATCAGCAAATAAAAAAACTGGGAATTTTATTTTATTTTTTCCTTTCTTTCTCTCCTCCTTTTTTTCCTTCCTTCTTTCCTTCCCTACCTATACTTCTCTTTCTTTCTGTAAACATTTAATAGTGTACCCATGAGAACAAGGAATAAGAGGAATGACAAAGAAAAGGAAATTGCAAACTGGAATTGAGAGGGTCAGGAACAGGAAGGGAACAGGTTCAAGGAAATGGTTGAGGAGCATGGTTTAACACTGAGGTTCTGAATATCTCTATTAGATGGTACTAAGTGGATTTTGCTAACCCAGATAAGACAGCCAAACAGGACCAACTGACATTCACCTGCCTTCCAAAGTATTTCAGACAGTCCACAATTGCTGTGGATGAAGTTAGAAACAAAATTGCTAAGCAGATCATGAATGATTAATACAGTGTGAAGGAGCCAATGTGTGTCTGGGCTGAGGGTACCTATGGTCCCATTCTCTAAGGCTTTTCATTCCATCATTCCTTGGATCTTGCTGCCTTCTCAGCATCCTTTCTAGTTTCACCTTCCTGCTGTATCAGAATATTTTGTTGCTGGTGCTTTGCTCTTGCTGTTGCATGTTCTTAGAACTTTCCTATTCTTCTGTTCTCTTTTTTTGCTACACTATTTTACTCTTCTGTAAGTTTTCTTCTTACCCTTTTTTCTATGTTTTTCTATGACCCTTTCCATGAACAAACTTTTTGCATCTCCTCTATATTGTCACTCCATCTGTTTTCACCATCTGCTGTCTTTAAGTACTTTGAATCCCTGCTCAAAGTAGCAGTACTTTATTGCAGTGTACTCTTCATCAAGTTAACTTCTTGGAGCCTCAGTTTTCTTTTTGGTAAAATGGGAGGGTTTTACCTCTCTTGCAGAGCTTTTTGTGACACTGAAATTATGTAATGTATCTAACGTACTTAAAAATTCTCTACACCTAGGGACGCCTGGGTGGCTCAGTCGGTTAAGTGTCTGACTTCACCTCACATCATGACCTCATGGTTCATGAGTTCGAGCCCCACCTCATGCTATGTACTGACAGCTCAAAGCCTGGAGCCTGGTTCAGTTTCTGTGTCTCCCTCTCTCTCTCTGCCGCTCTCCCACTCACGTTCTGTCTCTCAAATATAAATAAAACATTAAAAAAAAGCCTTTAAATTATTCTTGGCACCTAAAATGATCAATACCTACTGTTTTACCAATGTTAATCCAAACTCAACTTGTTACTTGTTAGCATCCAACTGAAGTCCTTATAGGTGGTTACAAATTCAAATGCCTAAATGGTCTAGGCAGGACATAAATGAATTAAGTGGGTTGGGTTGGGAAGTGGCAGAGATGGTGGTAAATTGAAACCTGTCCAAAAGCATCAGCCATTGCTCAACTCTGGCCAATTAATATCATGTGGAAATGGAAGCTCAGAGCTGCCAGTTCTTTTTATTTTTCAGGAAACGGTGAAAATGGATATTTTTATAAATAATTTCTTGATGTAAAAATCCTGTTGCTCAGTATTGGAAAATAGCACTTCAAAGAAAACAGGTCTTTTAGCTGTATTTGGCCTGCTGTCCACCAGTTTGAAACCTCCGCAGGACATATTTATTGAGCTGTGTTTGAGCAGTTGGTTCCTTATTTATCAGCAGGAAATCCTGTCTTTCACACATGACGTAGCTGACTTTATAGTAAGAGTGTATTTGGAAGAAAATCCTTTTTGGACTCAAAATCCATGGTGTTTCCTTCACTCAAAGTGTAATCTAACCACAGCCAGGCATTTGAAATGCTGGCAGCTTTTTTAACCTCTTAGAAAAATCTTTTATTCCTTATCAATTGTTCTGTCTGGATGATTTTTGAGTGTAGATTGTTTTGAAAACTGGCTTTACTTAATTAAAAGAAAGGTTGAGAAACTTTGGGATAGATAGTAGGATGGGAAGTTTAGCAGACCAAGAATTTGACTGGACTCCATACACCAATGAGCCAATACTTCTATCTTTGGCCATAAGATATTGGGCAAGTCACTTAACTTACATGGGTATTAGTTTCCTTATTTGCAAAATAAAGGGGCTAAGTAAGATTATCTTTCCATTTCCTTCCAAAGTCATTGTTCTGTAAACCAATCTACTTAATTTTGGAGAAACTGGTTTGTTTAAACTACCCCTAACTTTTGAAATATGAAGTTTATTAGAGCATAGCTAATGTCTTCATGTAAATTTAATTCAATTTAACTTGCTCTCTTAATTTTTTATTCCATTGAAGATCTAATATAAGGAAGGTGATGTGTTGATTATTTGAGGGATCAAAAAATAGGGAGGAGGTTTCTTTCAGAGAGATTGAAGTTTAGTGAGGAAAGAAGTTATTGGTGGTGGTAGTGGAGACTAAAACAAATAACTCTAAGACAGAATAACTCTAAGACAGAATGCAGAATTAGAGGGATAATGACATAGATGAATTCCTCTTTTACCTCAAAGTAGGGAAAGGCTTTCTGACTCACAATAAAAGACAAGAATGATAAATTTGACATAAAGCACTTCCTGGCATGGCAAAAAAGTACCATAAAGAAAAGCCAAAGACAACTGACAAACTGGAGAAAATATTTAGATGTACCATAAATAAAGGGCTATTATTCCTAATACAGAGTGAATTGTGGGACAAAGGACCAAAAGCATGCTAGAAAAAGGAAAACATACAAGAGTACACAATTCATACACAAAAAACCCGTGACACAAAAATGGTCCTCCTTGAGGGCATTATGCTAAGTGATGTAAGTGAGGCAGAGAAAGACAAATACTGTATGATTTCATTTATAAGGGGGATCTGAAGAAAAACAAACAATAAAACAGAGAGTAGAATGTTGGTTATCAGAGACTGGGGGGTGGAGGAACTGGGAATACCTTGTTGAAAGGTACAGTCTTGGATCTAGTAGATAAATAAGTCCTAGATATACAATACAGAACATAGTGATTATAGACAACAGTACTATATTATAAACTTCAAAGTAGCTAAAAGACTGAATTTTAATTGTTCCCACCACAAAAAAGAAATGACAATTATGTGATGTAGATACAGGTGTTAGTGGAGAGTATAATGGTAATCATATTGCAATATATAAATGTATCAAATCAACACATTATATACTTACACAACATTATATATTCATTATGTCTCAATAAAAATAAATTAAAAAATTAAAATAACAAAGCATGGTCCTAACTTGTATGAAAAAGAGTTTGAATTCATTTATAACTAGAGAAATGGTCATCAAAACAACATGGAGATACCATGTTTAATCTAGAAAATTGACAAAATTAAAAAAAAATTTTTATGTTTTTTATTTATTTTTGAAAGACAGAGAAAGAGACAGCATGAACAGGGGAGGGTCAGAGAGAGAGGGAGACACAGAATCTGAAGCAGACCCCAGGCTCTGAGCTGTGAGCACAGAGCTTGATGTGGGGCTTGAACTCACGAACCGTGAGATCATGACCTGAGCTGAAGTCGGACGCTTAACTGACTGAGCCACCCAGGCGCCCCGACAAAATTTTAAAAAGCATTAAAATACATTATGGTGGTAACGCTATGGGGGAACAAGTATTCTCATACATTGCTGCTGGGAATGCAAACTGGTGCAATCCTTTTGAAGGGAAATTTGGCAATACATATGCATTTATGTTTTGACCAACAGTTGTACTTCTAAGAATCTATCTAAAGCTATACTTCCAACAATAAGAAAATACATATATGCTCTTCATTGTAGCAGTGTTTATAATTATAGAATGCTGTGAACAATTGAAATGCCCACATATAGGAGAGTTGTTGAATAAACCATGGTATATCCACATTATGGAGTACTATGAAACTATAACGAAGAATGAGAAAAATCTCTATGGATGGAGATGGAGTGATTTCTGGTATATACTATTAAGTGTGTAAAGCAAAGTGCTGAAGAGTACCTACCATATGCTACCCTTCATGTAAGTACGAGGGGAGGATATAAGAAGATACACATATTTCTACTCATTTGTGCAAATGGAATAGAGAAAGGGTAAAGCAAAACCCAGTTAAGATTGGCTTTCTATGGAGAGTGAGTGGGAAAGGAGTGCAAAGAAGGGAAGAAATGGGCAGTGAGTAGTGAGGGATGAGGGGTAAAGTGATACTTTTTTATACAGTCCTAACTTTTAGAATCCTAGTATGTTGCCTCATATTGTTCCCTCCAATAATTAATTCAAGTGCACCATACTGTTAGGTGAATCTAAGTGGAATGCAAATAGTAACAAGTGAAACTGTGTTACAAATAAATAACAACAACAATGAAGAAAATCGAAAATAGTATTTTGACTGTATACTGTGAGATTAGAACAGATTAGTAAATATATTGTAGATAATGAGAGTCAGGTTTCTCATTGCCAGGGAAAGAAGTTGCAAATAAGGAAAAGAGGGAACACTAGAAAGAATCATGAGATGTTGGATTTGAAGTAGAGGTATACATATAGTGGTAGGCAGAATAGTAGCTTCCCAAAGATATCCATGTCCTAATCTATTGAACTTGTGAGTATATTATGTTACATGGCAAGGAGGAGTTAAAATTATGGATGGAATTGAGGTTGCTAATCAGCTGACCTTAAAATGGGGAGCTTATTCTGGATTATCTGTGGGAATCCAATGTAATCAAAGGGGTTATTATAAGAAGGAAGTGGGAGAGTGAAAGTGATGTAATGTGAGAGAGACATACCCAGCTATTCTATTTGATGATAGACAGAGACTATGACCTAAAGCTAAGGAGCTCCAGAATTGAAGGGCAGAGCTGGAATAATTTGAACAACAAAGTAAATAAGGACAGTGAAAGATTATACTCATAAGATAAATTAAAGATCAATGAGTCCATACTGATTTAAATAATTGAATACATGAACAAATGACGGAAAAAGGACAACTCTTACTTACAGAAGAAATACAATGAAAAAATGTATAAGAAATTAGAGAAGTAGAATAATCACCATTGGATAAATACTGCAGTAATAATTGTTACAGGCAAGATCTACCAATGGATGTTAAAATTCATGGGGAAAAGTATGATGAGAAACAGAACATTTGTTTAATTTTAAACTTTCTCAGGGCATTTATTAATTATAAGGGGGAAATAGAAACTGTACAGTGAGGAAATCTGGCAGATAACATTTTAACCAAATATCCATGTTAACATTACCCAAAATAAGACATATTGGCACCACGTGCCCTCTGAGATGATGCACTGAGAAGGGTCCAACCCCACTTCTGTGATACTCCTGTCAGGAATGCATAACATCAGTGGAATCATAAGAAAATATCAGACAAATCCAAATTGAGAGACAGTCTACAAAATAACTTTCTAGTACTTTTCAAAAGTATAAAGATCATGAAAAACAAGGAAAGATTGAGGAGATGTCATAGATTGAAAAGGTTTAAGAGAGTACAGCCACAAAACCCTATGTGGAAATCTGTATTGCCCTGGACCCTCCTCACCCCCCCCCCCCCCCGCCACATTTGAGAACAATTGGTGAAATTTGAATGAGGTCTGTTGTTTAATTAATAGTGTTGTACCAATGTTATTTTTCTGCTTATATAAGGTGTTAACAGCAGGGAAAGCTGAGTGAAGGATATGTGAGAACTCTCTGTACTATTTCTGCAACTTTTCTGTAAGTCTAAAATTGTTTCAAGATAAAAAGTTAAAAAAAAAGAACCATAAAGGCAGTACAGAAGAAAGTGCTTTAAAGGGTTCCACAGAGGGGAGAGCCCATTCAGAAAGACTTCATGGCGGAGGTGGCATATTAGTGTGCTAGAGCTTCCTTAACAGAATGCTACAGGCCAGGTGGCTTACACAACAGAAATTTATTTCTACGGGTTCTGGGGGCTGGAAGTCCAAGATCAAAGTGCTAGCAGGGTTGTTTTCTCCCCAGGCCTCATTCTTTGGCTGCCTTCTCACTGTGCTGTCATGTGGCCTTTTCTTTGTGCTTTCTTTCTGATGTCTCTTTCTCTTATATTAGGACCCACTTTATGACCTCATTTAACCATAATTACTTCTTTAAAGGCTGTATCTGCATCTATAGTCACATTGGAAGTTAGGGCTTCAAAATATGAATTGTGGGGGAACATAATTCAGCCCAGTCATAAAGGCTCTTGAATATAGTAGATATTAGCAGGATTGGGGGAAACGTGTGGCGGTGATTTGTAGAATAGCAAGTAAACTGGTGAATTAGTTAGAGTTTCTCCAGAGAAACAGAACCAACAAGATATGTATAGATATATATAGAGAGATTTATTATGAGAGATTAGCTCACATGATTATGGAGGCTGAGCAATATGTAAGCTAGAGGGCCAGGAAGGCTGGTGGTTTGGTTCCAGTCCAAACTGTAAGGCTTGAGAACCACAGAAGAAAATAGTTTAAGTTGTAGTCTGAGTCTGAAGGGCCGAGAACCTGGGGGTTGATGGTCTAAGTCCAAATCCAAGGCCAAAGGCCTGAGAACTAGGAGCACCAATGTCTGAGGGCAGGAGAAGACAGAAAGAAGTCTCAGCTTAAGGAGAAGAAGCATATTGGCCCTTTTACTGCCTTTTTGTTTTATTTGGCCCCTAAGTGGATTGGATGATGCTCATTTTCACTGGCAAAGGCAATCTTTATTCAGTGTTCTAGTTCAAATGCTTATCTCTTCTGGAAGCATCCTTATAGACACACCCAGAAATAATGTTTTACCAGCTATGTGGATGTCCCTTGGTCCAGTGAAGCTAACACATAATATAAACCCTCATAAGTCCTACCCTTGTCAACGTGGCACCCATACACATATCCTTACTTAATCTCTAACAATAACAAGACCATTATCCTCTCTTACATGATACAACTATCCTGCATATCCCTGAAAATATACTACTGCTTCCCCAGAAGAGGAGATAAAGTCCTTGAGTTATGTTTACTCTTCTCCTAATATCCCATAACTTAAATATTATGATGTGAAATAATAATACTTAAGTACTATAAGCCAATACATTTTATATTACATGATAAGGGAATAAAAGAGGAAAGAAAACAAAGGTATTAGCTTAATGTAGATGTATATACACACCAACATACTTATAACAAAATAAGGAGGAAATACTCATCACAATTATAGTCCTTGTATCTGTAACTGGTTATGTGGTTGTAGCTGGTATTTATAACTACTTATTTTACTACCCATTTTGTATTCCCTTTGCCTTCAGCAAGACTCTGAGCTGGTTGTGTTTTTTTTTTTTTTTTTAGCAGGTGGCAGGGCAACCCAAACTTTCATTCCTAAAGGGGGAGCATTAATAGTCCTTCTGGACTGCATTGTTATATTTTCCATTGACTTTAGCCACAGGGCATGGTGATACTAAGAGACACCCTGGTGAATTCCACACATATTCTTCCTTACCTCCAATGAGGAATAGTAGTCAAATTTCCCCTTGGCAGTCAGAATCGATCACCCCAGCCAACATCATAACTCCCTTCTTTGCCCACAGATTGACAGGCACGAGGATCCCAAAGTGGCTAGGTGGCAATCTTACCTTCTAGTTCAATGGACTCATTGTTCTTTTTCCTAATAGAAGTATTCTTCTCTTGGGGAAATAAGACCTTGGGGAAATAAGGCTAACAAAGCATAACGTCATCACAGGAACAGAAAGCAAAAAAAATTTGCAAATGCGTTGGTGGAGGTGATAGTCAGTGGTGCCACTCCTCTTTTTACCCCTAATTCCTGGACTCATGAATCCTGGCTCTCAGAGAAACAGCACCTTATATTGGATACTGATTCAGAGCATATACAGCTTCTTGAGAACCTTATACCAGCCCTGCAAGGTATTCCCACATAGCTGGTACCGTCACTGTGTCTTCAAAAGGTCCTTGCAGTATTTTATCAAGCTGGTTGCTACAAGGTGGTGGGGAACATGGTAAGATGAGTGAATTCCATAAGCATGGGCCCATTGCCACATTTCTTTTGCTAAGTCAGTTGCTTACTCAGAAGTTATGCTCTGTGAAATACCTGATAGTGGATAAGGCATTCTGTAAGTACACGGATGATAGTTTTGGCAGAAGCTTTGTCTGGAGGAAAAGCAAATCTATATCCAGAGTAAATATCAATTCCAGAAAGAACAAAACTCTGTCCCTTCCATGATGAAAGAAGCCCGGTGTAATCGCCTGCCACCAGGTAGCTGAGGAGTAGTGCCATATTGGGAAATCAGTGTTGGTTTGCTGCTGCCAGATTACACTCAATGGTGGCTGTGGTCAGGTTGGCTTTGGTGAGAAGAAGTTCATGTTGCTGAGCCCATGCATAACCTCTACCCCTGCCACCATGGCCACTTTGTTCATGAACCTATTGGGTGATGACAGGGGTGGCTGGGGAAAGAAGTTGACTGGTATCCACAGATCAGGACATCTTACTCACTTGATTATTAGAATCCTCCTCTGCTGAGGTTGCCCTTTGGTGAGCATTCCCATGGGACACTAATATCTTCACATTTTTTTGCCCATTCAGAGAGGTCTATCCATATACCACTACCCCAAATTTCTTTGTTATCCATTTTCCAATCATTCAGCCAAATTTTGGCTACAGCCCATAAATTGATATATGGTTGCACATCTGGCTATTTTTCCTTGCAAACAAAGTAAACAAGCAGGTATGTTGCCCAAAGTTCTGCCCACTGGGAGGATTTTCCCTTCCCATTGTTTTTCAGGGATATCCCAGACAAAGGCTATAGTGCTGCAGTTGTCCACTTTTGGATGGTATCTGCAAAGCATGTAGAACCTGTGTCTTCTTTTCCTCTGTCAATGGATTGTAGGGAGAGAGTAGCCAGTACACTAGCAGTGGAGACCATGAGTATTTTTGGGCCACTTCTCCATGTAAGTTACTTGTGCTTTCAGGGCCTGTTGAGCCTGATCACATATACACCACTTACATTTGATGATGAAGTCTTACTGTGCACATCCAGCTTTATGGCTTGGTGGGTGAGATAGCACCTAATTCATGATAGGCAGGTTAGATGGCATGGTAACTTGGTGGTCCATGCTCAAGCTTTCAGTCTCTACTAAGGCCCAATAGCAGGTCAAGAGCTGTTTCTCAAAAGGAGGGTAATTGTCTGCAGATAATGTCAGGGCTCTCAAATGCTGAAGTCTTGTGCTGCAATTTACCTACACAAGACTGCCAAAGTCCCGAAATGGTATCTCTGTCTGCCACTGACATTTCAAGCATTATTGAATCTTCTACATCATACGGGCCAAGTGGGAGACCAGCTTGCATGGCAGCTAGACCTAGTTCAGGGCCTTCTCTTCTTCTTGGCTTCACTCAAAACTGTTCAGCTTTTCAGGTCACTCAATAAACGTGCTAGGGCAACATACTCAAATAAGGAATATGTTGTCTTTAAAATCCAAAGAGTGCCATGAGGCACTGTGCTTCTTTCTCAGTTATAGAAGGGTCCAGGGGATCTAACAAATTATCCTTCACCTAAAGAGGTCTATCTCAACATGCCAATACCAGTAGACCCCTTGAAATTTCACTGAGGTAGAAGCCCTCTGAATTTTAGTCAGATTTATTTACCACCCTCTGACACACAAATGTCTCACCAGTAAGTCTAGAGCGGTTGTTACTTTTCACTCATTAGGTCCGATCAGCATACCATCAGTGAAATGGACAAGCATGATATCTTGTGGAAGGTGATCAAGATCCGTGTGAACTAAATTATGAGATAGTGCTGAGGAACTGATATACTCCAGAGGTAGGGCACCAAAGGTGTATGGCTGGCCTTGTGAATCACTCTCAACTCATCCTTCTTTCCTCCCAATGCACACAGACACAAGTGATGAATAGGTAGGCATGGTTCTTTTTAAATGTTAGCACTGTTCATAACACAATCCTTCCTTTGACAATGTTCAACTATTTCATTTAAACACTGGCACTGGGATTTTATAGTGGCTCATAGCATCCCCTGAATTCAACTGATTCTTGTAGCTCATATGATAATTGCTGAGGGAAATAGCACTTTGAGTCACTCGGTTGTATAAGAGCAGTGTGTTTTATAACTTTTTCATCTCCTAAAACAAAGCTAATTTTTTCCTTACAGTTGGAAAAAAGCTTTAGGCTGGAGTAAACCTGACCTAACGCTCCAAGTTTATAGGCCCAATTTATTCCCCCTGTAAATTCATGGGACAACTCTAGGTGAGTTTCCCCATGGGGTGCAAAATCTTAATC
Organism: Cryptoprocta ferox; assembly: GCA_028646485.1. Taxonomy (NCBI): domain Eukaryota; kingdom Metazoa; phylum Chordata; class Mammalia; order Carnivora; family Eupleridae; genus Cryptoprocta; species Cryptoprocta ferox. The sequence goes on along the minus strand of CM053578.1, from coordinate 68,972,288 downwards.
TAGCCAGGTGTTCACATCTTTTCATGTAATTAAGCAATTATTTTTGGTGGATTAAAATTTTAGATGGCTTTGAAAAATGTTAGTAAAAATAGCACTCTGCTGTATTTACATTGAGTCTTAATCCTAGTTGTTCAAAGAGTGTTTATCAGTTGAAGATATGGCAAATATTAGCATTTCTACTTTGTAGGCAGAGAAATTATGTGATGCACTTGAAATGATACTGAAAGTCAAAAGTAGGAGATTTTTTTTTTCTTAGTTATAGGAGGGTCCAGGGGATCTAACAAAGCTTTTATTAATTCTGTTTCTTCATTTTCCATTAACACCTTTTCTCTTTTTCACCTCTCCCATACAAATAAATCCCTGTAAGTACTTGGGAGAAATAATATTAAAAAGATGGTGGTTAAAATTTTTAATTATCTTTGAATGTGCTGTTTGAGAGTGGTGATTGTTGTTATGAGTTACCAGTTTATTCTGTTATTAGTCAATTACTGACTCTTTTTATAATACATGTTGTATCTTGCAGCCATATTATTTCTTAAAATTCTATTGACTAAAACATATAATCTAAGTAAAAACAGTATTTTTGTAACAGAGATACAGCTCAAAGTCTAGTCTCCCCTTTTTTAAGGGGCCTCATGCATGTGTATATGTGTGTGTATTATCTGTCTATTGATTGACCTATCTATCATTGATCTATCTGTTGAAATTCTACAGTCTCCACTAAGAGGATATATTGCTTATGTAATGGTCCATTTACTAGGTGAAAACATAAAGGACTCACTCAGTGTCAGATTCTGTATAATCAGAGTTTCCAAGATCTTGTACAGTGAGAAATTATCTTAATGTAGAAATTGTCTTAATGTACCCCTCTCTTGTTGGTCCATCAGATTTAAATAGAGATGAAGTGCTGATTGGTTGTGTGAAATGTTGATTCTACCCCATTATCAGTAGCAAACAGTGTACACACATTTGACAAGTATTTAGCTGTTATTAAAGAGTCTATGGGCACAAACCAGAGTGACTGCTCCCAGCTGAGGAACAATTTCATGATCTGGGGTGCATATGAAGGAACTGGAATCTCATAAGCTAACATTCACAACTTAGACTGGTAGAGGAAGAGAGAAAGTTTCTAGTGAGACAAGCAGAACGGCTTTGAGAAGAGCTAGAATATAGATGATAGTGGGGCAGGACAGACTTCAGGCATCCATTCCCCCAACTCCAATTACATTGCTTAGAGATGACAGATAATATGTAGAAAGAGAAAACTAAAATGGTCAAGATGAGGCATACATGTCCATGGACCAGAAAGAGAATTGCAAACTATTGAGAGGTACTAAAGCTGTGAGACTGCCAGGAGTTCATAGCTTTTGAGTACAAGAAGAATGAAACTGCACCTAAGGTAGAGTTCTAGAGACGGGGAATCACTTGAAACTAGGGACATTATGAAGAGGCTCAATAAAGAGTTACTAATGACAGTTGCCTAGTGCTAGGCTAAACTGGATGCTTGGGAAGGTAGGAGGTTCCAGATTAGCTTAAAGGAAGGATGTGAGCAAAGCTGTGCATTCATTATTGTCACAGGACAAGAACTCTAAGCCTCTAATACAAGTTTCTGAGCTGGTTTCCCCAGAAGGCTGTGTTGATGGACCCAAAAAACTTCTAGATAGGAAGAAGTAAGTAAAATAGAGGGCAGAAGAATATGTACCTCTAAAAATGAATCTGCAAACCAAAATTACCAAACACATCAAGACTCCAAGCAGATACAACAAGAATTCTTCAAGTAGTATATAAAAAGAATTAATAAATTGGAATATTATATTGATGACTCTACCTAGAACACAGTAGAGAAAAAAAAGACATGAAAGTATATATCTAGGAGCAAGACCAGATAATGCTAATTGATGTCTAATGTTTACCTAGAAGAATTTTAAAAAAATCTGAAAAAGTAATTGTTGAACATTTTCTAGAATTATAGAAAACTAAATGGGCTTAAACTATTCTAAAAGTGGAGCTGAGGGTCATGAATCTAGCTAGACAAGAAACAGCTGAGCTCTTATGAAACCATGCCCTATAGAGTTAATGAGGTTAATACTGGCACAATGTTTAAGGCTTGTTTTTCAGAGAACTGCTTTCCCTTTAATCAGCTATTGTGTCTTTTCAGACCCCACTTAGAAACTCACTAGTTGTCACTGCAGAAGTCTGGACTCAAGGTTAACTGATACGGTCCCAGCCTACAAATAAGGAAGGCCTTGCATTCCTTACCCAAGATAAGGAGCCCAAGACTCCATTTAGTTTATATAAGCTCTTGGAGCATGCCTATAGCCCCTTCTCCTTGTTCTAAGATAACCTCCCTGACATCAGGGACTGAATTTTGCCTCATTCTGATGTTAAGCCTCCACCTCAAAGTGAACATGGGATATATGGTACATATATGGTTGCTCACTGTGCATACTCCCTCTTTCCTCATGAATAGTCATAAGATTCTCTGCCCTTTTCATCAGTATGTATGTAATTGCAACCCCCATGATTATAAAAAAAAAACTTGTTCGTTTCCCCTTCGGGGAGGTGGATTTGAGGCTTGTTCTCCCATCTCCCCCTTTGGCTGCCTCTCAAACCCTTTCTTTGGTACATACCTGATGTTTCAGTGATTGGCTTTGCTGTGTATCGAGCAGATGGACTGGGTTTTGTTACACTTAGATTAAAAGTATACTTATGCAATGAATAGGATAAATAAAAAGCATTTATACCTACAAATAGTATGGTAAAAGAGAAAGTGACATTTATAAATAGATAATGTTGAGGCCTAAATGAAGAGAAAAAACAGATTATTGCCAAAGGCATAATAATTAAACTGACATTAGACTTCTGTCTGTAATATGCCAGAAGAAAAAGGAGAATATTTTTAAAGTCCTGATGCTGAAGCATCATTCCAAATTGAAAGCAAAATAGGTCATGTTTTAGAAAAAGCTTATATCAGATTGCTACCCATAGATTTTTCCGAAAGAACTACTAAAGGATGTGCTTAAGTAAGGACAGAAGTAAACCTAGAAAGATGCAGAGGTGGAGAGAGAAAAAGGTAATGTGAACTAGCTATTATAGTCCCAAGAAACTGATCTGAAAAAAAAAAAAAAAAACAGAATTATACAATACAAGTGAGTTGCTGTTGGGACTGGTTACTATTCAGCTGCATTCAATTATAAATTAGCTATCAGAGAAAGCTCCTCATTATCTGGTAATTCAGAATGACTTTCAGAAAACTCCCAGAGCTCCTGGTAATTCCTCTTCCAAAACCATTGACTTTCTAGTCCTGCAGTTAATTGGGAAAATCCATTTAAAAATGGCTTGTTCATCACTTATTGCTAAGCTTATCTGTTAAGATTGTATACAATGGATCTAAAAAGATTAGCACTGAAATAACTGAAATAATTAGGCACAATTCAATCATGCAGACTACTAGTTTATAGCTCTCAAAATTAAAAATAAGTGACATCAGTGTGACAGTTGAAACACATACATAAACACACACAAATACACACACTACATGCAGAGGATAAAACAGTGGAGAAGGGGCCAAGCAATTGATCCAGAATGTAGTTAGGTTTAGTTACAGATCACGGAACTAGTTTCTGGAGAATGGGGAAAAAAGGCATTTGCTCCAAGCAAAGTGGTGGTGTTTAGAGATCAAGAAGTCTTGATACAACACAGTATCAGGATTAAACAAACATTTTTTTAGCACATCCTATGGTCTGCCCCCTGTGTTAGGTGCTGAGGAGGAATTCAGAGGCATAGAAGATGAAACCTATGGTCTCTAGAGGCAATCAGTGCACTGGGGAGAGAGATATATATAAACATTTTTTTAAGAGTGGTTGAAAAAGGTGCTAAGAGAATACAAAGGAGGAGAACTAAACTCCAATTAGGGGTGATTAAGAAAGCGTTTTAGAGAAAATTGGTTTAAATTGGATCTTGAAGAATGGGTAAGAATTTTATATCAGGCAGTGAGGACAGGCATTCTAAGCAAAGATACATAGGTAAGGAGCATGAGGAAAAAACCTCTCAAAATCCAGCTGACCTTTCTTCCTTAATCTCCTTCCTAGGACAAGGACTCATCTCTACTGGGGACTTCAGCAAGTGCCCAGAAAAGAGCAAAGAGTTACATCTGAAGAGAGGAGCAAAGTGGTGACTGGGACAAGGACAGCTCTTGAAAGAATAGAGGCAGGCAGAAAAATGGATAGGTATATCTGAAACTCCTTCGTGTGTTTTAAAAATGTTAAAAAGTGGTGTCGTATTGAACATACCATTCTGCAACTGTTTTGCCCACTCAACTTTCCTTTTGTGACCTCTAAATCTCTATAAGCTCTGGTTCATTCATTTTACCTTTCTGCTTACCCATGTTTCTAGTGATGCGCCTTTAGTTTTTATCAGTTTTTCAGTATTACAAACAATGCTACTTACATTGTAGAAATATATTCTACCTATCTTTTTACACACCCCATGTAAGTTTTTCTAGAGAATATACATGGAAAGGGAATGGCTGAGTCATGATGCATACGTATTTCCAACTTACTAGGTATGGTGTTTTATTCATCTTTATCTCTTTCTATCCCCCGTCCTCCACTTTTCTCTTTTCTTGCTACTCAAGAGATACCCATAAATTTTCAAGGTGGAAAGAAGAGAGAAATTTGCTGGGACCTGAGGGTAATGAGGGCTAAAAGAAGACAAAGAGAAGAAGTAAGACTGGCTTTAGTTAAATTATTTGGCATCTGGAACACTGGGCTTCAGTCTGTCAGGGATTCGGTAGAGGAGTGTTAGGGTTAGACTCTGCAGAGGCATCGGAGCTCTCCCTGAGAGCTTGGTGAGCGTCCTTGGATTGGAGCCATGATCAGTGAAGCATGCGTGTTCACGCTCCACGGCCCGAGGCAAACCTGGCCTCTCTTCGGGCTCTCTGAGTCTTTCTTAATTTTTGGCTTAAAAAATGAGGTGAGGTGGCAGTAAAAGTAATAATAATAATTACCTCTGGATATTGTGAAGATTTAACAAGAAAAGCTATGTGAAAGTGCTTCGTATATGTACTTGATTTCTAACTCTTTAAATATGTCCTTATCCTGATCCCATGCCTTTTCTTTTCTAGGTTTTCCAGTGTCCATCTCATAATCCGTTTCTCAGATCTCATGCTGTTAGTCTTCTTAATATCCTCTGAATGCACTTTTAAGTGTGGAACACAGAATTGATCAATATACTCCAGGATTTGATTAACCATGTAAAGTGGGCCAAAATATCAATTTCCCAGTTTCAGATACTGCATAGTAGTAATGCATTTTAATACCAGTGTTATTTTGGCAGCCACTCCCTGTGTTGAGTCAAATTGGGTTTTAAAAGAAATCAGCTAAAACTCCTAAGTGTTTTTGATACATCCTGCTGTTAAAACTAGCTTTTGCTATACTACAGTTAGGTAATTCTTTTTTTTTAAAAATATTTTAATGTTTATTTAATTTTGAGAGAGAGATGGAGAGAGAGAGAGAGAGAGCTTGTGCGCTAGGGGGAGAGGGGCAGAGAGAGAGGGAGACAGAATTCCAAGCAGGCCAAAGTCAGACGCTCAACCATTGAGCCATCCAGGCACCCTGGTACTTCTTTAAAAAAATTTCTTTTAATGTTTATTTTTTGAGAGAGAGAGAGAGAGAGAGAACGAGCTGGGGCGGGGCAGAGAGAAAGGGGGACAGAGGATCCAAAGTGGGCTCTGTGCTGACAGCAGAGAGCACAATGCAGAGCCTGAACACACAAACTGTGAGATCATGACCCAAACCAAAGTTGAACACTTAACCAACTGAGGCATGCAGGTGCCCCGTGGTCCTTCTTTTTTAAAACTTATGGGCATACTTTATAATTTATCCCCATTAAACTTCATTTTATTCAGTTTGGCCTTTCTTGAGTTGTGATTCTGAGTCTGTTCTTCAATAAGTATATTATTATTATTTTTCTAAACAAAGTCCTCCAGGGGAGCCTGGGTGGCTCAGTTGGTTAAACGTCTGAATCTTGATTTTGGCCCAGGTCATGATCTCATGGATCATGAGTTCCAGCAACAGGCTGTGCTAACAGCCTGCTTGGAGTTCTCCTCTCTCCCTCTCTCGGCCCCTCCCCCACTCATGCTGTCTCTCTCTCTCTCTCAAAATAAATAAATAATAAATAATTAAATTAAATATTAAATTAAAATTAAAAAATAAATAATAAATTTATTATTATTATTATTTTAAATGTTTATTTTTGAGAGATAGAGGGAGACAGAGCATGAGTGGGGGAGGGGCAAAGGGAGACAGAATTTGAAGCAGGCTCCAGGGTCTGGGCTCTGGGCTGTTAGCAAAGATGCCCATGGGTGGCTTGAACCCACGAACCATGAGATCATGACCTGAGCCAAAGTCAGATGCTTAACTGACTGTGCCACCCAGGCACCCCTAAATAAATAAGCTTAAAATAAAATAAAACAAACTCCTCTGGACTATTATGGTTTTGTTCATTTAGGGACAAGCATGGAAAGAAATGACTTCTCTTGTTTTCTTCTTTCTTTCACCTCAGAACATTTCCTCTAGTTCTTCTCTCAGCCTGGAATAGTCCTCCTTCAGATGTCTCCATAGCCAGTCCCTTCTGTCAAGATTTCCTTTAGCATTGGCTCCAATTTTACCTTCTCAGTGAAGCTTTCCTGATCACCCTGCTTAATACTGCTGCCCTCATCCTCTGCTGATATTCCCCATCTCCTGTTTTGTATAATGATACCCAAAGCCATCTAACACAATATATTTTATTTTATTTATTAATTATAGTTACCATGTATCCCTTGTTTCATGAATGCAGGAATCTTTGCTTTGTTTACTAATGGATCCTAAGTTCCTAGAACAGTACTGAACACATTGTAGGCAATCAGTAAATATTAGTTGGATAAAATGAATATATTTCAGGCTAGTATTGATTGTGATAAATTAATTTAGTGCTTCTTAAGCCATATTGATAGTGCCAAAGCCTCTTGAATTCCCACAATCCATGGATCATCAGTTTTCAGTTTTTGATATTTTGATAATTTGCTGTTTTTCACAGATATTTGGGGGAGAAGTTAAGAAAGACTAACTCAGGGAATTTTAGATGCCGTTTTATACCAGACATGTCAGATAGTCTTTAAATGTGTTAAATCTCCAACCAAGTCATTGATAAAAATATTGATTAGAAGAAGCCAAAGATAGAGCCCTGAAGTACAGCTCTTATGATTACCCTCCAGTCATTTATCTCTACTCTTCTGTACAGTCACTTATGTGGTTGGTGTTCACCTGATAGAACCATCTTTCATCTTGTATTTCCTCTGTGAGCCACAAAGATACAATGATTATAGTTGGTAAATATAGGATTCCAGACAAATAACAGTAACAATAAATGCTAAAGTATACTGAGCACCTCTTATCTGCTGGGCCCTGTTCTGAGGTTTATTACGTACCATATTTTATTTAATGGGTTTATACCACTTCTTTTCCTTTTTTTAAAATAATGAGATCATAAAGCTAGTAAGTAACGCAATGAATATTTGACCCCAGACAGTCTGACTCCAGAGTCTAATCACTGACTCTATTACATTGGCTCTTTGACAGATATACTCTGTATGTGAGTGTTCCTTACTCAACAGCCTAATTATTCTGACATCAAATATTTTTTGGAAGTCCATTATGTGCCAAGATGTGTGCTAGGAAGGAGGGAAACAAATATGAATATGATCTGAATACTCCCTGTAGAAGCTAAAAAAAGAAATTTAGAATTATGGAGTACACAGCATGAATCTTATGCCTATCTTATGTTTTTCACTTTGTTGTTGTTGAAAATTAGTGATGTCTTTTCTTTTATGCCTATGATACTTGCTTCCAAAAACCTGTTGGCAGCCAATAAGCACAAAAATCCAGGATAAATACACCTCGCCTCAGAGGTTTCTAAAAAGCAGAAACTGGGGACACTTTCTTGATGGAGCCTGCTTATTTATAGTTCCACATACATGCCAATTGTTTGAACCTTGAGAGGAGCTCTGCTTGAACAGATACCCCTGACCTGCTGCCAAGGTGCCGCTTTGATCTTGTGAGTCTTTTGCTAAGTTCTCATGCAATCTCATCTCACTGCCCCTTAACTGAAAGCAATTTTCATGTTTTATATTTAATCCTTTTGAGGCACTGAGCCAGGTGGTGAATTAATTACTTTTGTAGGTTGAGAAAAGATCCCAACTTTGTTGTTAAATTCAGCTAAACTTAGAAACTTTTTTTGAAGGCTGTATTAATACCATTTAGCTTTTATTTCATGAAAAATATGTTTCAACGTCAGAGTAGTATGGTTCAATGACTGATTCTAAATGTTTTGGCATAAGGATTGTTTTAATCACAGGTAAAACTCTGAAGGGTTATTTTTGTTTGTAAACCACTGTCTTTTTGAGGCCATGACAAATTTCAGTGGAGGCGATATGGCCCTGAGGTCTTCTATGGAGGCAGAGGGGAAAGAAAAGTCTAGTTTGAAGTTTATAGAACGTATATAGAGTGTTACTTCAACACACGGAACAATCTGGAGAGAACACTGTGCCGATAGCATTTCTCTGAGAGGGCGGGTGGGAGAAGTAAGAGAGCTCTGAACTTGAAGTCAGAATAACATAGCTCTAAAATCTTTCCAGCACTTACTTGAAATGTTTTCTTGGCCAAACTCCTTAACATCGCTGAATCTCAGTGTCTTTGCTTATAAAATGGGAATATTGCAGGGTGCCTGGGTGGCTCAGTGGGTTAAGCATCTGACTTTAGCTCAGTTCATGATCTCGTGGTTTGTGGGTTTGAGCCCTGCATCAGGCTCTGTGCTGACAGCTCAGAGCCTGGAGCCTGCTTCGGATTCTGTCTTCCTCTTTCTCTGCCTCTCCCTGGCTCATACTCTGTTGTCTGTCTCTCTCTCAAAAATAAATAAACTTAAAAAATTTTTTTTAATGGGAATAATGATTCTTCCTCATTATTCTAGGATCCACTGAAATAAAGTTAATAGTCTGTAATGGGGTAGGCATTAAAAAATGCTACAGGTATTTGAGTCTGTGACACTCAAAATATATTACAAATTATTGTGGTTCTTAATATACTGAATACTATTGTTGCTGATGGAGAGGAGGAGAGTATTACTGTCCTCCCTCACAAATGGAGAAACCGTATTTTAAATGACCTGAACCTCATCAATTGGAAAAAGGCAGAGAACCCTGTCTTTTGACAAATACCTTCCTATGAGTTTCTGTTCAATAGCAAGTAATATCATAGTAGAAGGAAAGGTCTCCCTTAAATCAAGCAGAATACATCTTCCTTGAATGATTGAGTGCAAACCTTGACTATGTAAGCATTTTCAGAAGAAGGTCATTGTCTATGTAATTAATTTTCATTCTTGGTTCAACAATGCCTGCCGGCCGTCAGAGCTTGGTGAAAACCCCATCTGTTTAGTTAGGGACTGGCCTGACTGATGAGGGATTGACAGGAGTCAGAAGATAAATGCTTACACCTAGGATAAGTTATTTAAGCGTCCTTTTGTTCTGGCTAGAAACCAAGTCTCTGTCTAGACATATAGTATAAAGTAGAAAGGGAAAACTTTCATCTGAGTACAGGTAGTAATTAAAGTCCTCATGTATCCTACACATAATAGATGCTCAATGAACTTTGAGCAAAATTTTGTGAATTAAATTTTTTTCTATCTTGAAATTATTCAGATAGTTTTCACTTAATACATATAGGTCTAGTACCCCCTAAGTTTTACAACTTTTGTTTCTTACCTTTCTGTATTTTTTTCACTCTGTCTTCATATACATCAGCCAAGCCTTGTTTTGTGTAGTTTTCATTCTAAAAATAATTTATATATAATATTTAGGTCAAATTTATGTTTTTTAAACTATTCACATTCCACACCTTGAGATGCTAAAATAATCTATTCCCTACTATCCCCAAGCCCATCTCCCAAGAACTGCTAGAATGTTTTGAGCTTATCATTAGTTCATATATTAGTGCATTTCATATATCACATTGCCAATGTATTTAATATATCTTTTATGAATTACTGTTAGAAAGCAATTCCATGATAAAGAGCTAGACTGAGAGCAAATTCTAATGTATAAGTTCAAGTAAGCTGAGTTCAACTTAAAACATAGCATAAAGAAATTTATATTTTAAATGATATTTAAATATTAAATTAAAAATATTCCAAAATTTAAATTTACCAAAAAGCACTATTCATTTAAAAATACATAAAATTACTTGATTTTTTAAATGTTTATTTATTTTTGAGAGAGAAAGAGAGTGAGCGCAAGCTGGGGAGGGGTAGAGAGAGGGGGAGACTGAGGATCTGAAGCAGGCTTTGTGCTAACAGCAGAGAGCCTGATTCAGGGCTCCAACTCACAAACCGTGAGATCATGACCTGAGCCGAAGTCCATCACGTAACTGACTAAGCCATCCAGGTGCCCCTGAAACTACTTGATTTTAAAGAAAGCCTACAATATACAAAGTTAAGTTTGACAATTTAAGTTTCATTTCTACCTAAATCTATGAGACAATTGCAGTAAACTATGTTGTATTTGATCTTCTCTTTTAAACATGTCAACATCCTACACCAAAAAATAATTAATAGGTACAGTAAAATTTACGTAACAAGCATTTATAGGTGACCTGTAAAAGTAAAGAATCTTGCAAATTATTCTTAAGAGAAAAGCAAGGACTCAGGTCCTGCCTTAACAGCAGCTGTCTGTCAAATATGGTGTGCAGACATGAAGAGAAATAATCTAAATATGAGATAAAATGTGGTAAGTATACAACAAAGTGTTACTGAAGCTCAAGGGAAGAAAGTTTTTTTTTTTCTTTACTTATGGGGAGAGGGGAGAAGGGGAGAAGGGGAAGATTAAAGAATTGATGAATTGATGGAGGAGTTGTCTTCTGTGCTGGCCCACCAAGAAAGAAAGAGAATAGGAAAGGTTATCATGAGTCTCTCATTGCCCATTGTGTACTCACCCATCTATCAGTCACCACTAAGCTTACTCCTTTCCCTTAGAGGCCAAACTTTCTTATATTCCCCCAAACCTGCCATACTCTGCCATGCCTTTTTATTTTGGCACAGGATTACTTTTCTTGGAATACTTTCTCCCCATTATTCCTTGTAAACTCACCCTTCCTTCAAGACTATCTAGAAATCACTCTGCCTCTTCCTTCTCTGGTCTCCCAAAGCTTGGTCACTACTTCCTCTATCTATGCCTTTTCAAATTTTGTACACTTTCTATTATAGTACTTTGTTTTGACTCAGTTTGTTCATCTCTATTGGGAGTTTTAAGAAACATGACCTACCTTTATATAACTGTTGCTTATCACAATGTTTGGCACTGAGAAAATAATACATGTTAATTGAATACATGAATGGGAGAATGAGTAAAATGTGTTCAGTGTGTTATTTTGGAGCAAATTTATATGTCCTGATGACAAATGATATTGAACATTTTTGCGTGCCTATTGGTGCTCTCTCTCTCTCTCTCTCTCTCTCTATATATATATATATATATATATATATATACATATTTTAGTGTCTATTCAAATTTTCCCAGTTAAAAATTTTTGTTTACTTGGGTTGTGTGAGTTACCTATACTTTCTGGTTTCTTGCAATTTTGACTTAGACATGGTGATTGATCAGATTGCATCCGTGGTCACTTCCTTACTTCCCAGAGGTGGTAGATTGCAAAATATGGCCCCAAATTTCTCCCAGTGTAGGAAGTGATATTGCCACTCATCCAGTCAATAAAGACATAGTTGACTTCTCCATCTTGAATTTGAACTGGTCTGGTGACTTTCCTTAGCCAAGAGAATTTGGTAAAAGTGACACTGGGATGACTGCCAAGTCAAGGCATCAAGAGGCCTTGCCTCCACCAATTTCACCCTTTTGAGTCCAGCTGCCATGTAGAGAAGCCAAACTTTTGATGCAGCCCAGTTGTTTCCTAGAGGATGGAGACGAAGGCTCAGCCCTCCTAGCTGAGACTCCCAGAAGACACTTGAAATCAACCTACAGAATTGTGATAGATAATAAGTAGTGGTTGTTTGAAGCCACTAAGTTTTTAGGTAATTTGTCAGAAAGCAATAGGTAATTGATACACTAGGATTGAAATACACTCAAGAAGGGTTTCATTTACTGGGTTGAGTTTGACTAAAACTAATGCTAAAACATTTGCTACTTTCAAAAAACAGAGATTGAATGGAAACACAACTCTCTCTTATGACTAATGTTGTTTGAAATAGCCACAGCGTAGAATATACCTGGAGAGGAAGAATGTATAGCTTTATGATTTTAGGTAGTATACAGTATATTCTAAGGTGCTATATTTTAATTTTTTTAATGTTTATTTTTGAAAGAGAGAGAGAGAAGCAGAGAGGGAGGGAGACACAGAATCCAGAGCAGGCCCCAGGCTCTGCGTCAGCACAGAAGCCTATTGGAGCTTGAACTCAACTGTGAGATCATGACCTGAGCCAAAGTTGGATGTTTAAGTGACTGAGCCACGCAGGCACCCTTCTAAAGCACTATATTCTAACTTATAATAAAGTGGCATTGGGGATGTTCTCTAGTGAAAACAAGTGAAGAAATTAATAATTTGCCTCACATATATAGTGGTATAAAGAATATAGTATTCTTGGAAATAGTCCCAAATATTATCAAAACACAAAAATATTCATATAGATGTCAAATAAAGTAAACTTTTCAAAGCTTCAAATGTTCTGACAAATATTAATCCTCCTTTGCACAATCTAGAAAGTTTATTAAGTCGATGTGCACATAATACAACTAAGTATGCTACCCTTGGGAGGCAAAAAGTTTTAAGAGGGTAAAGTATAAGTAGAACCTCAAACATCTCTTGATGGGATGAGCTGTTATTTTTCCATGCACCCTTCCTCCACTTGCTAAGCTTTATCAACTTTAATTTTATATATTAAAAAAAAATAGAAAATAGAGAAATGTTACTAAAAACATTTTTTGAGTAAAAATGCAGAACTACAGAACCACCTTACACTTAAAGCATTTATCCAGGAAAAGAGCCCCCCTGTGAACTAGTGATTACATCACATAGGTAATCCAAGTAGCATCTGTGGAAATTCATTTAGCACAAAATTATATTTCCCACCTACTAGACTATTAGAACGTAGTGCGTGCATGGAGGAGTCAGGGAGGAAATTATCTATCAAGAATATCTCAAGGCAGTTGGCAAATAATCCAGATTTTGTAGGAACCTAGGTAGTTCCCTGTTCTAACTATTGAAAAAGTAATTTTCTTTCTGAAATGGAAAATTAATGTAATGTTCCTGAAGGGAAACATTTAATAATAATCAAGTCAAGGCATAAGGCACCTGATTCCCTTCTGTGACCTTAGTCCTAATGTATTAGTAACCCTGCGGCTCTCCTCCTAACTAGATTGTGGTTCAGAGACTAAATCACTCAACCATGAAGTTCTGATATTTTCCTTGCTCCTATTTCATATGATAATCAATGTGAGCTGATGGATATTGCTAAAAAGTATAATAAACTTTTACCCTATTTTTTTTACCAGAACTGTGATCCAATAATATTACTCCATATTGAAAGAAAGAAATCACTTTAATGAGTTATATTAAGATAAAATTCCAGCTAATAATTTTAATGTACTTAAACCATTATAATTAATTAAATATCTAAAACAGAGATAAAGGATATACATTAACATTTCCTAAGAATATTGTTTTGCAATAAAATACTACACCAATATTAAATAGAACAATTATAGCTATAAGTAATTATGTTAGATATTCAGAAAATTCAGTTCCATAATTATAAAAGCACTAATAGAAGTAGCATTTAATAGAACTTAAAGTAACAAATAGCACTTAATAGAAAAGTGGATAAGTTTCAACTGGAGATATCTGAACAACTGTAATTTTCTCCTTAATTTTTTACTTTTTGAGCTCTGGTTCTGTGGAACCTCTTGCACTTGGCACAACTAGAATCTTGAAGTCATCTATTCCAATTTTCTATCTACAAAGTAATCTCTTCTACAACAATCTTGACAGAGTACTCTTCCAGTCTGAAATATATTCACAGTAAAGAGAACCCAAACAAGGAAGCCACTTCCTTATATTACAGGATTCTTTATTTTTTGACAATTTAAATTTGAACCAAATTTTCCTACCAGAAGTCCTGGTTGTTCTTGACACAGCATATTCCTCTTACACAATATAACCCTTTCAAATATTTGTCAGCAACTATATGGCATGAGCAGATTTGTCTTTTAGAGAGATCACTTTGGCTGAAAGGGAATACAATGAAAGGGGTTAACTGAAGGAAATGAAAAAAGAGACTCAACTGACAAATTATAAGAAAGAGAAAACAAACAACAAGTTCTGTCTCACATGTACAGAATGTCCAGTTTATACTATTGGGGATTTTTTATATGGTTGAGATGATAATTAACTGGCTAGCCATTTTGGAAATGACTTTATTATTTTTTTGTTATTTTTCTTTTAATGTTTATTTTTAAGAGTCAGAGTATGAGGAGGGGAGGGACAGAGAGAGAGGGAGACACAGAATCCGAAACAGCATCTAGGCTCTGAGCTGTCAGCAAAGAGCCCGACGTGAGGCTCAAACCCACAAACCATGAGATCATGACCTGAGCTGAAGTTGGACACTTAACTGACTGAGCCACCCAGGTGCCCCTTGGAAACTAGTTTAAAATTACATTCCTACTATACACAAACACACCAAAATGAACTAGAAATGAATTAAAGATTTAAAAATTAAAATGAAACCATTAACATACTAGAAAAATTCTAGGATAATTTAAAAATTCCTGGAAAGGGAAAGCCTATTCTTAGTATTATATCAAAACCAAAAATGTACATAAGATTTGTAAATCTAATCATTTAGCACATATGAATCTCAGACTTCAAACTTGAATATACAACCAACAAGGCTTTGTTTCCTTTAATTTCAATCTTCTAACAGATTGTCAGAAAATTCCAACCTTATTACAGTTGATGCCTTCTTCTCTTCCTCAAGGTTGCATCGAAATCAAAGAGAGTTTTGTAGTAGTTAGAAAATTAGATGGGTTGAAGGGGGATGGTGAGATGCAAATGTCAATGCTTTAATTTTCCAGGGAATTTTTCCTGCTACCATTCTCAATATCCAAGTCTATAATTGGTCCTTGAAGTGGGGCAGCTCTCTCTGGCTTCTGTGTCACATGAAGACTTAGGGAACCAGTCTCCTTTGGCTGGATGTACAATTCAACCTTCCCTAGGATCCTTCCACCTTTCCAGCATGAAGGCCAAGGCAGCTCTGAAACGGGATGCCTTGTCTCCTCCAAAAATCTCTTTGTAGTGGTGGAGAAAACCCTGTTCCACCTCTGTGTCTCCACTCTGCTTCTCCTCTCCTTTCTGCCCTCCTTCTTTTTCTGCTATAATGGGCTTTGATGGTGCATTTCAAAACACTCAGATTATTAAGAGTTGCAAAAAACTTGACATTTCCTCAGGGGCAGGGAAGAATTGGTCTTCAAAGTCTCTTAGGAAAAAAAATACTTGAAGCAAGGGAGGAAAGTAAAAGGTTATTTGTCCATTTCAAATAGTCTCTGCCTTCACATCATACCTGAAAACAATTTTCAAACTTTATGTAGGAAAAATCATAAAAAAAAGTCTTAAAAAACTGGGGAAATTATTACAATGTATATGATAAACAGAGAGTTTTCACAGATCAAAATGCAAAAGACAGTATTCCATAAAAATTTGGCAAAGTACACAGACAACCAATTTAGAAGAAAAAGTATAAATCATCATTAAATTTGGAAGATTGTTTACCCTCATCAGAAATTTTAAAAATGTAAACTAAAGTAATGATTAACCATTGTTCATATCAAATCAACCATATTGGCTATTTTTTTTAAATGTCAGACTCAATATTCAGGGCAGGGACTAAGGAGAGATAAGTTACTTGCCTCAGAAAAAAATCAGTAATCACAATAAGTAACATTTTGATGGAAATAAATCCAAAAAATCTATGATGAACAAAAATGTCAAAATTTTAAATAAAGGCAGGATTCAGCCCGGCATTTATATGAACTTAATTCTTTCCCTGCACATAATGGTAAAAATCAGGAGAAATAACACTCATCCATACTGTGAATGGCCTACAAATTGGTGGGTAAGATGGCAATATATGTCCACAATTGACAGACACATAGCCCTTGACATAAAAATTATGTTTTTGGCAATTTACCATAATGAAGCAATATGATAAACAAATAAAGGTATCTATACACAAATGCTCATTTAAACACTGTTTACAGGTGCAAAACATAGAAAAGAATGATAAACAATTATTGAAATAAATGATGCCCTAGCCAGTCACCAGAATAATACTGACAATTAAAAATAATGTGGATACATCTACTTTTACGTAGAAACTTGAAGTTACATATAAGTAACTGAAAAAGAAGGCGGTTTCATTCTTTGTAGACAAATATTAAAAAAAAAGTTAAGTTTATACACCAACACACTCAATACACATCCATCCATTTCTTTATCTGTGCATGAATGCAAATTTAGTCAGATGAACCTGAAGAGTTAACTGTGGTTATCTCTGAGAGGGAAGAATAGAATTCTGGGTCTTTTTTTCTAACATCTTGTATTGATGAATGTTTTTCTGATTCCTCGAGTTATTTCTACCAAGTTGAAGGAGGGGCGAGAACTCAGCCAAGAGACTTTCCGTTAAAGGAATTTATGATACCAAACTTTCCGATAAAGAAAAAAAAGACTTTCCGATAAAGGAACTTATGATACCAAAATTCTCACATTATGAGAATAAAGTCTAAAGCTGTTCAGCTCATTTATTGCCTCTCTTAGAAGATGGCAACTGAAAAAATGTACTGAAGAACTGTAGCACTCTTATTCTCCAGGACTTTTCTATAAGTCTTCTTCTTCCTTTTTATTTTGAACGAATATGTTTTTAAGTTCTGGATTTCACTTCGATTTTCCCTTGAATGCTGCAATAATGCCACCCCAATTCTAAAGGATTCTTATGATTAAGGGATCTCATATTTAGAGCCAAGGATTCTCCCATGCCATTCCTTCAACCACAGTTGAGAACAGAAAAGAAAAAAAAAAGCCAGCGCCATTCACTAGAGCCTTGGGTGAAGCCTTAGTGTCACAAGAGCTAGAGGAAAAAATTTCAAGAAACTGCTGAGTAATGCTACATTCCAAAAAAATTTAAAGTCATGCAGACTAAGTCTATATTGTTGGATTACAGCACTGAAGATCATTGGTCACTTTCAAGGGTATATGTAGAAGTAAAATGTCATGAGCCATGATGAAAGGATATAAGAACCAGGACAATGGGGTAAGAATATGCTAAGAATCTTGGAAAGTGTAATTTAAGTGAGAAGTAGTGGGAAGAGAAGGACTTGCTTGACAAGATAGAAAAAAAGAAACTATGAGCATTTAAAAAGACAAGAGAGAAGGAGATATATTGTAATGATGAATTACTGTGGAAGTACACAATTAAAGGAAAATAGCCTGGGGGCTGTAGGACCTGAAATGAAATATGAATGTGTACAAAGCCCCTGGGGATCTTTCTAATATCCAGATTTTGATTCTTAGCTTTAGCATGGGCCCTGAAATTCTGCATTTTGAACAAGCTCCCAGGTGATGCTGATGTTTCTGCTCCTCAGGTCAAACAGAAAAGCAAAGAGCCCAGACCCAGTGCAAAGCCTTGGAAGGAAACACCTCTTTCTCTCTGAGACTGTACCAAGGGAAGAAACATGGTAGCAAATCTAGAAACCAAACCTAAGAAGAGAGCAGATGAAGGAGTTTATGCTAAATGACTTTTAGCTCCTCTATAAAAAAAACTAGTGAGCTCATTTGTTGGGAATGACTGTGGAGAAATGAGGGCTTGGAAACAGTAGGGAAGTTTTGGAAGAACTGTTGTAAGACGCTTATTAGGAGATCAGGAAGAGATGAATTGTGTTTTCAGTGAGGTGCATTAATAACATAATTAAACCATGGAACGAAGTATGGGCTTTACGTAAAGGAAGTAAGATGACTTCTCCAATTAAAATTAATGAGATAAATTTCACCTGTGGTGGCCACAACGTACTTGCTAATGACTGCCTTAAAAGGCTCGGGAATGCAGCTCACCCCATCACCTACACATTTGAAGCAGCCTACCCAACACAACTGCCTCAATCTTTTCTACTTACCCAATATTCAGCAATGAAGAATATAACAAATACAGCCTCTAGCTGTAATCAGGCTGCCCAGAAACAAACAAACAAAAAAACCATATAGAAAAATAAAAGCTTCCAGGTCATTTAATATATAGGTAGAGAGCAGTTTTCAAATATCCAAGTTAATTTTTCCACAGGCTATTATCTTTGTTGGCCTTTCCTCAGGACCTGAGGCTGACAATAATCCTTCAGCAGCAAATGGCCTGAGAATCCCTAATGACCTGAAGGTCTCCTGGTGCTGGCTTAGCTCCAGCGTGCCTCATCTGAAAATCCACTTCCCCTGTCATCAGCATCTATACAGCCCCCCATTGCTCTACATCGAGGACTCATTCTCAGATGTGGCCTTGGAATTGGGTTCTAAGTGTGAAATGAACACTGTGAGAAATGAACCTCCTGCATGTGTTATTCTGTTCATTAAAAATGGAACAGTAAGAGGAGAGAATAAATTGCAAGGAGTCCCTTAGCTGCCTCCGATATTCACAACATTGTGAGTCGGGTATTGAAATATGGAAAAGCAACTGAAAATGAACCAGCCTGAGCCAGTGGCTGAGAGAACAATCACAGCCTCCAGGTCTCCTCTGACCTGTTCCAGTAGCGGCTGTGGTTCCCCAGCACAGTGATTCTACATTGTGAGCAGTCCCTCATTATTAGTAACTTTACACTCTATGAACTTCCCTGCTTTGCTCATTTCTGATTATTTCTGCCAGAGTCATTCCCAAAACTCATCTGCCATATTCCTCACCAGGTCTTCTGAAGTCATTTTCCTCTTCACTAAGTTATCCCAGTGATTCCCCTCAGATCACCTATCATTGCGCTGTTTTATCTCCTATATTAAACTAATAGCTTCTCAAGAACAGAATTCATAGCTCACTTTGTTTCATATTCTCCATAGCATCTAATTTTATTTTGGAAGTTTTTATCTGTAAGATTTTTTTTTTTTTTGTAAAAAAGTAATCCAGTTAGAGATTAACACAAAGCCGAAGTAAATGGTAATTATGAAAACATGTTTCCATTTCAGTTCTGGAATTCTGTAAGCATAGTCAAGGACACCATCTCAGTTTTCCCTATATCCATCTATATTTTAACTTCTAATTGCATGCAAAGTATGTGATATGCATTCCAAAAGACATTTGCAAGGGAGCTAATCAGACCTACATAATATACTTTTGATGAGTTAGATTCTGCACTCATAAACCAAAATGAAAAGCATTAAGTATTATAGCACCAATTTCCCCCACATTCTCAAATTACAGGTTCAGAGATGAAGGGAAATGTTATAAATTTAAGGACAATAAGAACATGCAGAAAAACATCATGCAGGTTTTTACAATCCTTTATTTAGTAAAAACACTCAATGCATTTCGATGAATACAGTGAATATCATTTTGAATTTTATATACATGCATGCCTCATTTTATTGTGCTTTGCTTTATTGTGCTCCACAGATATTGCATTCTTTACAAATTGAAGGTTTGTGGCAATCCTGCCTTGAGCAAGTCTATCAGGATCATTTTCCAACAGCATTTATCACTTTGTGTCTCGGGGTCACATTTTGGTAATTCTCATGATATTTCAAACATTTTCATTATTATTGTATTTGTTATGGTGATCTATGATTGGTGATCTCTGATGTTACTATTGTAACTGTTTGGGAGCATCGTGAACTACATTCAAATAAGACCGTGAATTTAATGGACAACTGTATGTATTCTGACTCACTGCTCCACCAACTGGCTCTTCCCCCATCTCTTTTCCTCTTTTCAGGCCTCCCTATTCTCTGAGACACAACAATATTGACATTAGGCCAATTAAGAACCCTACAGTGGCCTCCAAGTGTTCAAGTGAAAGGGAGAGTCACACACCTCTCACTTTAAAATAAAAAGCTAGAAATAACTAAGCCTACTGAGGAAGATATGTCAAAAGCCAAGACAGGTTGAGAGCTAGGCCTCTTGTGTTACTTAGCCTAGTTGTGAAGGCAAAGGAAAAGTTCTTGAATAAAATTAAAAGTTCTATACCAGTGAACACGCGGATGATAAGAAAGTGAAACAGCCTAATTGCTGATAAGGAAAATGTTTTAGTGGTCTGGATAGAAGATCAAACCAGCCTCAATATGCCTAATCCAAAGCCTAATCCAGAGCAAGGCCCTAACTCTCTTCACTTCTATGAAGGCTGAGAGAAGTGAGGAAGTTGTGGAAGAAAAATGTGAATCTAGCGAGATTGGTTCATGAGGTTTAAGGAAGAAGCTGTCTCCATGACAGAAAAGTGTAAGGTGAAACAGCAAGTCCTGATGTATAAGCTACAGCAAGTTACCCAGATCTAGTTAAGATAATTAGTGAAGGTGGCTACACTAAATGACAGATATTCACTGTAGGTGAAACAGCCTTATATTGGAAGAGATGCCATCTACGATTCTAAAAGCTAGAGAGGAAAAGTCAATGCCTGGCTTCAAAACTTCAAAGGACAGGCTGACTCTCTTGTAGATAGTGACTTCAAGCTGAAGCCAATATGAGCATTCCAAAAATCCTAGGACCTTTAAGAATTATGCTAAATTTACTCTGCCCATGTTCTATAAATGGAACAACAAAGCCTGGATGACAGCACATCTGGTTACAACATGGTTTGTTGAATATTTCAAGCACACTGTTGAGACCTGTTGCTCAGAAAGATTTCTTTCAAAATATTACTGCTCATTAACAATGCACCTGGTCACCCAAGAGCTGTGTTTGAAATGCATGCAATTAATGTTTTCATGGCTGCTAACACAATACATTATGCAGCCAGTGGATCAAGGAGTAACTTTGACTTTCAAGTCTTATTATTTAAGAATTACGTTTCATAAGTCTATAGCTGCCATTAATAGTGATTTCTCAAATGAATCTGAGCAAAGTAAATTGAAAACCGTATGGAAAGGTTCACCATTCTAGATGCCATTAAGAACATTCATGATTCACAGGAAGTGGTAAGAGGTCAAAATATCAACATTCACAGGAGTTTGAAAGAAGTTGATTCCATCCCTCATGGATGACATTGAGGGGTTCAAGACTTTAGTAGAGGAAGTAACTGCCAATATGGTGGAAACAGCAAGAGAACTCGAATTAGAAGTGGAGCCTGAAGATATGACTGAGTTGTAGCAATCTCATGATAAACTTGAATGGATGAGGAATTGGTGGTCATGGATGAGTAAAGAAAGTGGTTTCTTGAGCTGGAATCTACTCCTGGTGGAGATGTTGACACAACAAATAATTTAGAATATTACATAAACTTATTGATAAATCAGTGGCAGAGTTTGAGAGGACTGACTCCAATTTTGAAAGTTTTGTAGGCAAATAAACAGCGTTGTATACTACAGAGAAATCGTTTGTGAAAGGAAGAATCTTTCAATGCTGTAAACTTGATTGACGTCTTCTTTTAAGACATTTCCACAGTCACCTTAGCTTCAGCAACCACCACCCTAATCTGATCAGTCAGCAGCCATCAACATCAAGGCAAGACCCTCCACCAGCAAAAAGATGATGACTTTCTGGAAGCTCAGATGATGACTAGCAATAAAGTGTTTAAAAATTAAGGAATATACATTGTTTTTTAGACATACTGTTATTACATAGCTAACAGACTACAGTATAGTGTAAATATAACTCTTATATGTACCAGGAAATCAAAAAGTTCATTTGACTTGCTTCATTGCAATATTTGCTTTATGCGATGAGCTGAACCTGCAGTGTCTCTGAGGTATGCCTGTATTTCATACAGAAAATAATTTTTTAAAATGTAGAATTGAACAGGAGAGTTTGGGATGAGAAGAGTAATAATCTCATTTGCTGGGAAGTTCTAGAATAATTAATATAATCTATTCTCAGCAGCCTTTCAGTGTAACAGACTCAATACAATTTTTGAAACAATCTCAGGTTTTTTGTTTTTTTACAGTACCACCCTACCACCTAACTGTGTCGATAGGTGTGTGGCATTCTTTTGTCACAGCTAAAAATATTGGTGACTAACCTCAAAACATTTTTCTCTACTTTTTACAAATCAGTTCTAGTTTTTTGCCAACAACCATAGGGTTTTCTTCAATGTGTTAAAATACTACTGTTATATAATAAGTAACATTTAGTATAAAGCACAGAATAACCCCATTTCTTGAGACATACAGGTTTAAAAATATATAATTGGCTTGATATTTTCCCAATAGAACATAGTAATTAAGGTTCAAAATATGTAATTTTTAATATATGGTATGTTGGGGCGTCTGGGTGGTGTTAAGTGGAGGACTTTGGGTCAGGTCATGATCTCACGGCTCGTGAGTTCGAGCCCCACACCAGGCTCTGTGCTGATAGCTCAGAGCCTGGAGCCTGCTTCATATTCTGTGTCTCCTTCTCTCTTGCCCCACCCCTGCTCGCAGTCTGCTCTCTCTCTCTCTCACTCAAAAATAAATAAACATTAAAAAAATTTAAATGTATGGCATGTTGCTCCTAAAAAATATTTTGAAAATAACTTCTCTGACAGGGATAAAAGGAGCCCACATTAATTATCTGTTAAATACCCCAAATAAGGAAATTTGTCTTATACTATAGGTGAATGGAACCAGGGTGGACTTATTTATGAGATAGTTAAAATTGGAAGTTATAATTTAAAAATGTCTGTCCTCAACCAGAAGGACCAATGACCATTTGCTGATTTTGGATTCTTATGTGGACATATTATGTACTGCATAAAATTTCTAACCTCAAAGCACAGTGGGTTCCCTGGTCTTCAAAAGTGTTATAAATACCAGAGAGGTAAAAAAAAAAAGAAATAATTTTATTTTATTATTTTATTTATTAAAATTTTTTTTAAATGTTTTATTTATTTTTGAGAGAAAGAGACACAGCGTGAGCAGGGGAAGGTCAGAGAGAGAGGGAGACACAGAATCTGAAGGCAGGCTCCAGGCTCTGAGCTAGCTGTCAGCACAGAGCTTGACGTGGGGCTCAAACCCATAGACTGTGAGATCATGACCTGAGCCGAAGTTGGACGCTCTGAGCCACCCAGGCTCCCCTTTTTTATTTTTTTAATTTAAATTTAAAATTTATTATTTTATTTCTTAGTAAGTGTTTTTATTTATTTTTGAGGAAGAGAGCGTGAGTGAGAGAGGGGTAGAGGTGGGGGGGCGGGCAGAGGATCCAAACCAGGCTCAGCGTTGAGAGCAGCAAGTCTGATGTGTGGCTCAAACTCATGAACTGTGAAATCATGACCTGAGCCGAGGCTGAACTGAGCTCAACTGACTGAGCCACCCAGGTGCCCCAAACCCCAAATTATTTTAAATGCTATAGTTATTATTTTCCTCCATTGTTTTCAATCATCTAGTCTAAATTAACTTGGTATGATTAGGAAAGTTAATCTAAGATTGTGATAACAACAACAAAAAAAAGGATTGCTGTGAGCCAAATCTAACTGAAATATTCTAATTATTACTTGAATAAAGTCACCATGTGAGTTTTAAAAAGTAATCTGGAATAGCAATCTTAACTACGTTCAAGGAAAGCATTAGGGGAGGAGAATTTGTCTCTTTCAAATTACCTTCTGATCTATAATCATCCTGTAGACTTCGAACTGTGCAGACAGTAACATAATCTTTTTGCTAGAAGCATTACATCAATCTGCCTCTATTTGCATAGGTGAATCTTATGCTTGGGGACATTAAGATAATTATCAATTAAGATCATTGTCTTCAAACAATGGGAAAACCTGATTGTTTTCTGTAGCATCTGTAAATATTACCTGAAAATGCCATGGAAGGATCCGGTCTTTTATTTCTCATCCCCGACCATCCCAGGAAGGAGATTTCAAAATGGAAATCTTTCTATTTTTGTTTGCATAGTCTGCACAGGCACTTGCTCCCACAGATGTTCCATATTTACACACAGGAAAGAAGAGTGTTTCAAACCCACCTCTGCCGATTATAACATGATGACGGTACTAAAGAGTATTCTCTTCTCCTCCCTGTGGAAGTCTTATTAAATGGTTCCAGATATTCATCCTCTGTAAGCACTGGGGATATCTGGCCTAGAATTATCTTTTTGGTGGGCCTTCCTCAAAAGTTCTTCTGCCCTCTACCCTGTAGGACAAAGGTGTTCTGCTTGGTGCCAGAAAACTGCTAACTATTTGAAGACATTTCCTGGCTAATCATTAAAGAAGGTTTGTTAATGATGGTCTTAAAGAGGCTTAAGCATCAATTAAAAGGTAAATGAAATGATTTTACTGACAGCTTATGTATCCAAAAATGATTGCTCTTTGTGAAATAGTAATGTTCAGGCATATTTTTACAAAATGAATTCTAACTGCACAGTGACTTTATTGTTTAGTACTTAGTTGAGGAAAAAAAGTTAATTGAAATGTGAAAAATGTTTAGTAAGGAATTATAGTAATTTACCAAATAATGTTGACTCCAGTCAGTTTTACGACTAGAATTTGCTGAAACACCTAGCAATTATTTATACGTAGTAAAAAATTGTAGGGTTAGCTAATCAATAAAACATTCACCTCTTCTAGAAGCATTTTTAAAACTCCCAAGCAAAAAATAAAAAGGCTGTGAATACAACTGCACTGAATTTTATTTCTACTGAATATACAAATCCCATCAAGCATTTAGTTTTAAACTTTTATTGACGCTAACATTGTCACAGAATCAACATAAAATCGATATTTTTCTACATAGGAGTCCCACAGAGGAGAAGAACCTTTTTCCTTGCTTGAAAGTATTTGCATGTCCTAAATAAATGGTTCAAACTCTACCTTGTTCATTAACACACTTACCAACCGAGCCGTAACCAAATGAGCAGTGAATTTAAACCATACCCTATAAACAGTACTGTGTGAGAGCACCTAAATAGTAATTTAAATGCATCTGTTCCTGTAAAATAAATTTTAAATGATTTGGTTTATATTAAATATTCTGGCTAACCTGATCCAGCATCTCCCCATTACCACGTTTTCATTTACTGTGACTTTCATTACCAGTCTTTCTCTTGTATATTATTATTTTGAAAATGAATAAAAGCACAAATCTTATTCTCCATTATGATGATTGCTATTCGAACTTTATAGACATGAATGACATGTTTCAATTGACAAAGGGAAAAATTCTCTTAGATTTTTAAACAGGGTAGCTGTATTCTGTTAGAATAAAGTATGGCATGTTAAAATAAATCTGGAGAACAGTTGAATAAAGCTTTGAAAAAAATCTAGTAAAGAAAAGTTTATTATTGAAGGAATTTTTAAATTGGTAACTTTTCAATAATATTTGTTGTTCTTTTTGACATTCCCTTAGTAGGAGAGCACCATTAGCCACATTCTACAAAGGAATGAAGGCTGTGGGTGTTTATATGTTTTATCAGAAGTGAGCTAGTAATCCATCATTTTAACCATCAAACCACTCTTGTTAAAATTCTTCTCTTGCCAACTCTCTTCTTCACTGTCCCATTCCTTATCTATAGATACAAATTAGAATATAAGGATATACCCAGACTGCTTATTCTATTCTGCCTTTCCTTTACATCTACTCCTTAGAATATTCTGCATATTCTCAAATATTGCTGAAATACGTCTAAGTCTTCTCTCTCCCCATTTCAGTTCTACCAGAAAATTTCTAACTCTTCCTTTATAGTTCTCTTGATCTTCTCCAACTATGTGGCCACAAATTAAGAATATGCACACCTCACTCCAGCAAGAATTATTTATACTCCCTATACCAGAAATTCTAAGTCTCTTCACAAAAAGAAGCTACACTTGATTTATCATCATCATTATTATTTCTAAGAGCCTTTTAAATTATTTCTCAGGAAGAAATAATTGGAGAGTAACTTTAAGAAAATGTTAAAACTAATTTTGGGGACCCAGGTTCCAAGGAAAGTATGGGGCTGGCTTTACATGAACTACTTACACTGGAGGAGGTACTGTGTAAGGATTGGGGGCAGGCAGACTAGGGAGGCCAGAGAAGGGGAAGGGAAGAAAGGGAGAGGAGACAGGTGCAAAAAAACAGTAGTGGAAAAAGAATAAAGACAATATTTGTTTCTAGATAAGATCCTTCCTAAAAGTCATATGAAAATAAGCAAAGTAGAAGCTGTTGCCCAAGTCATGAGGTCAGATTTCACGATAAAGAACCTTTTATGACAGAATTTCAACCAGAACATATTGGTAAAAGTACATATACTTTGAAAGAGTCATTTATTCTCTGCATATTTTAAATCTATTTCTTACCCTTTTTTCGCACTTCAGTAATACCTATTTTAAGATATAAGTTCTTCAAAGACAAGAAATACATCTGTTGTGCTTTCTTGGCATAGCACCTAGCACAGTAAATGGGGGCGTGAAATAAATACAATTGGAAGAGGAAAAAATGGAGGAACAGTCATGATTGGTTAATCTCACCTTTTGACCTATTTTTTAGTTAAACTTTTCCTTTCTTGTTTTTCTTTAATGTTTATTTATTTTCGAGAGAGAGAGAGCATGAGAGGGGGAGAGGCAGAGAGAGAGGGAGACAGAGAATCCAAAGCAGGCTCTGTGCTGACAGCAGACAGCCTGATGCAGGGCTCAAACCCACAAATGGTGAGATCATGACCTGAGCCAAAGTTGGAAACTTAACCAACTGAGGCACCCAGACACTCCTTCTATTAAACTTTTCTGAGACTACATGTAAACATGCTAGTTTATCTTACATAAATTCTTGAAACTGATCTAATATATACAAGAATATTCTGAGGTTTTTCCTAGGTACTTCATATTGGCCTTGAAGGACCAATTTTTTTTTAAATTTTTAACATTTATTTATTGAGAGACAGAGCATGAGCATGGGAGGGTCAGAGATAGGGGGAGACACAGAACCTGAAGCAGGCTCCAGGCTCTAAGCTGTCAGCACAGAGCTCAACGCAGGGCTTGAACTCACAAACCTCGAGATCATGACCTGAGCAGAAGTCGGACGCTTAACTGATTGAGCCACCCAGGCGCCCTGTAGGACTGATATTTTAAGTGAATGAATTCCTTACCTTGTAGAAAATTAGAACTCTGAATGACTTTGACAAGCTGAAAAATAAATATAACAAAGTTCCCTTGGGATAAATGAAAGATAATTTGATTTGCAAAGAAAAAAAATCTGGCAAAAGAAAATGCAGAAAAGTTAGCTATACAAAGATATTCATTAAAAATTATTGGTTCACTGGAGGAAGTCATAGAATCATACCATCTTGAGACAATAAAAATCTTCTGGGCAAGTTGCTACTATCTACATGTAAGCACACTGGGATGCAGATAAGTCAGGTGACCTTTGCAACTCAAAATGGCTAATAAACTGGAAAGTGGGGAAGTAGATATTAAATCTTCTGACTCCCAGAGCAGTACTCACAAGATGGAGAGATATGATAATAGAGACATTTTAATAAGAAATTATAGGATGTGTCCAGTTTGGATCTCAACAATTTAAAAGACATGAAAAAATAAGGAGAACTTGGCAGGGATCCATAGTGAATTCACTGATTAAAGGTTTGGGATTTTATAAAGAAGGTTTCAAGAATCATAGTAAGTCCTCAGGGGAAGTTTAATTACCAACTTCAGGTAACCAGATGTTTTCTCTTAACTAAAGTCAGAAGAAGAAACAAAATTGATTACACTTACTAGCTGAGTATAAAATGGTTTCCTGTGTAATCAAGTGAGAATTGGTTATCTTAGGGATGTAAAATGCTATGATAAATTTTGAACAGAAAAAAAAGCTGAAAATCAATGAAATTAGATCATTTTTGGCATTGCATTTTTTAAAAATGTTAATGTTTGCTTGATGCCATTTCTAGACTTTCAAAAAAGATCACTGATTAACATACTTACAAATTGTAGCATCTAAATGGTAGTGTCTATTTTACTTTTGGATAAAGTAAATTTCCCTATAATTAGGTACAATAAGAACCATATGAAGGTATCAATGTAATGCCCTTTCCAAATTCTGTATTACCTAAGTAGGTGCAATATCTTACATTATCTTCATTTTTAACTTCAGGAATTAATCCACCCCAAGAAGAGAAAATAGACCACTTTAAGGAGAGGTAGCAATACTACAGAGTTTAAGAACATGGAAATCAAATCTGTGTTTGATTTCTGGCTCCTTCACGTACTAGCTGTGCAAACTTATGTTAACTACCTCATCCTTCTCTATGCCACAGATAGGTGTAATATAAGGATAATAATGGTAACCAACTTCTGTGGTTGTTATGAAGATTAAATGAGTTAAAAATGAAAATCATCATGCACTTGGAAGAATTCTTGGCACATACAGAGGTGCTCATTTATAGAAAATTCTCAGGGTATGGAAAACCCCATTTGCAAAATTGAATACTTAGATTTATAATCCTAAGCGCCTGAAAGAATGAAACTCTTCTGAAATGTTCAAGTGCACACACCTGAGAACTGTATAGGCTTTCAAATATGAAGAAAATCATGGCAGACATTTGAAACTTGCCACTTTTCATTTAATACTACAAACATAAAATTCCCAGATTGGGAAACCGGTCTTTGAATCCGCGCCCAAGGAATGGCAAATACAGTCCCAGCATGGGAAATTGGAACGTAGACTCTCACTTTGCAACAAAACTGTCCCCTCCCCTTCCCCTACTCACCCTGAGGAGAATATTTATGAAGACTTTGTCCCAAGTAAAGGAAAAAATGTCGAGTTACATTAGTACCTAATAAACCAACAAAATGGTCTTTAAGAAGTCCTTACCCCCACAAGAACTTGGAATTAATTCAGAGGACATTTTCATGGGCAATGGTCAAGTATACAATGGTCAGAGGTCATCCCTCTAAAAGGTGTCAGTCCAGATACCACTTTTATTGCCTATAAACTCGGTGGGAAGTGCAGACATTTCTTCTAAATTTCAGCCTAAAGAAGAGTTTTAAGGAAATAAACTTTTCAGGATTTTGTGAGTATAGGTTTTCAGAATCATTTTTCCAATCACCTCTTAGCTCCTCCAAATGGAGCTGGTTATATTGAAGACGTTCCCTTGCTTGGGCTGAGGAAGACGAATATTGGGCAAATAACTGAAGTGAGTGTACTTTGTGATTTTAGACCTCTAAGCCATGAGGTAGGTCTCTAAAGGGTGTTTCAGAATTCACTGTTATTAAGCAGTGCACTTGCACAAAAAGGAAGTATCTTCTGTAGCCTCTCCAAAGTCATCTTATATAAGCTGTACTCCTACATCAAACTGATAAACCCTCTCCTTGGTTACATGTTCCTTGATTCCTTGTTCATGCTTTTTTTCTTCTCCCTCCTTTCTTCCCTGGTGTCTTACTTTCTTATCACTGGTCTTAGTGATATACTACAGGAATTACTTTTGGTGTTTAGAGTATGTTATGAGATATGAGATTACTCATAGAATAGCTGTGATGGTTAATTTTATGTGTTAACTTGGCTGGACCACAGGGTGCCCAGATGTTTGGACAAACATTATTTTGGGTGTATCTGTACAGCTATTTCTGGAGGAGATTAACATTGAATCCATTGACTAAGTAAAGCAGAATATCTTCCCTAATGTGGATGTATCTCACCAATCAGCTGAAGACCTTAATTCATCAAAAAAGCCTCAGTAAAAAGGTTGAGTAAGAGGGAATTCTTTCTGCCTATTGGAGCTGGGACCTTAATCTTTTTCTGACTCAGACTAAAACATCAGTCCTTCTTGGGTCTTGAGTCTTCTGGCTTTCAGACTGGATTATACCACTGGCTCTTTGGGGGTTCCAGCTTGCTGACTGCATATCTTGGATTTCTCAGACTTCACAATCTTATGACCCAATTCTTTATAATAAAATCTCTCTGTATATATTCATAAAAAGACTTGTACACAAATACTTAGAGCAGTTTTATTCATAAAAACCCAAAGACAGAATAACCCAAATGTTTATCAATAGATGACTAGATAACAAATAGTGATATATTGATAGAATGGAATACTACTCAGCAATGACAAGAAACAAACTACACAGAATAAAAATAACTTTTAATTACATTGATTTTACACTGTATGGTTGAAAAAAGATTGACTGGAAATGGTGGTGGTTATACTGGTATATAGATTGTCAAAACTCATCAGAACGTACACTTTAAAGTACATGGCATTTTATGTCCATTACACCTGAGTAAAGTTGATTAAAAAAAAAGGAAAAACTCAAGAATATGCTTGGGGTTTTATAATATCACATTCATTTTCAAGATTTTAGTTTTTATTTTAGGGAGTATTCATATTATCAATGTTTGAAATTAATACAAAGTTTTGAGTTTTTCTGTCTCAATGAGAAATTGTGCCAAATAAGCATGGAAAAATTCTTTCTTAAATACCTTTTTTGTGTTACATGTCAAAGGAATGATATTTATTGCAACATAATTGATGCTTCAATTGTACCTCACAGAGAAAAACACTTCCTAGTTATATCAATTCTAATAACAATTTACATTTGCTGATTCATACATACATTGTGAGGTATTCTCTTTGACATAAGGGCTAAATAGAAGTTATGTCACAAATCAGACATCAAAAGTTTTTAAATTATTCTCAATTTCCAAAGGTCATAATTCTAGGTTTTATATAATTTAGTGAAAACATAGTGTGTAAGAAAATATTTTTTGAGTTTTCCCAAAGCAAAATTGGGCAATCAACAAGGAGAATAATTGTGTGAACAACAACACAAATTTATGAGTTAAATGGAAAATATATAGTCAGAAAATATTCTTTAACTTTTAAAAAAGAATAAAAAGTGACCAAGGAATAATTCTTGATGTCCTAATAGAGATTTATGTTAAAATTTTTTGACTACTTTTTACTTAGTAAAAATTATATTTTTATCTTGACAGACATATACTTGTACATAAATGAATACCCACACATATACACATGGATAACTGAAACAAGTTTCCTGAATCTATTATTTCTGTTTATACAACACACTAGTATTTTCTATTTTTTTTTTTTACATTTATTCATTTATTTTGAGAGAGAGAGAGAGAGAAGGCAAGTGGGGGAGGGACAGAGAGAGGGAGAGAGAGAATCCCAGGCAGGCTCTATATTGTTAGTGCTGAGCCAGATGCAGGGCCCAAATCCAAAAACCATGAGATCATGACCTGGGCGGAAGTTGGACGCTTAACCAACTAAGCCACTCAGGTGCCCCTGGTATTTTATATTTAATTTAGGGAAAAATGCTGATTGGACTGATGTTTGATCAGCACTGCTCTGGTTTTTGAGAAATTATTTGCAATTCTTTCAGAAGGTAAAGCAGAGGAAATAGTGGCAGGAAAGAATTCAGGCAAAGGGAAGGAAGACATTCTAGAATGTAATTAATAAATGTTGGTACTGCAATGGAAGAACAGAAAATGTTCCAAGCATCTTTAGAAGAAAAACTGACAACTATATGCCCAGAATAATTCTTAATTATAGACTTATCTAAACATGGTAGATGGACCAAATGACCTTCTGAGTTGCTTGGAGTTCCAAAAGTAGTCTAGAACTTCTACTTATTTAGTGATTCATGTTGCCTAGATATTTCTGCTTTTTAATAATTTTCTATAGATTGTCATCATAGGTGGTTTCGTTGTCGTTTCAGAATTTTATCTGCCCTTAAATTTACTCATTTTATCTTTGATGATAAAATTTGATAAAACTATCATTATATGAATATTCACTTTTTTTAAGTTTTATTTTATTTATTTTGAGAGAAAGTATGTGCGAGCAGATGAGGGGCAGAAAGAGAGGGAGAGTGAGAGAATCCTAAGTAGGTTCCACACTGTCAGCACAGAGCCCTATGCAGGGCTCAAACTCATGAACCAAGAGATCATGACTTGAGCTGAAACCAAGAGTCAGATGCTTAACTGACTGAGCCACCCAGGCACCCCTGGATATTCACTTTCAAACAGGAGTTTTACAGCATAGATTCTATTAGAGCATAAGGTACATATATATTAATCATAAACGTTAAAATTAATAGGTTAAAAGAATATAGGATTTTTATCTGAACCATTACATATAATCTTTGGTTCAATAAATGAAGATGTATTAAAAAATAAAGTCTAAATTTTATCTAAATTATTGATGTCTAAGGATATTTTCACCATGACCTATATTTACATCTCTCCTATATTTATGTCTCTTTAATTTCTTTCTTTTCTTTTTTTATGTTAGAATACTTTTAGTATCCTTAATAGCCATGCCTATAAATCTATTATAAACTGCTTGAGACCCATTAACAACCACTTTCATATTCTAAACCATACTCCTGCCAAAACATGGTTTCATAAGATACTTTTGATTTTTCTCAATGGTACTTTATTATCTTTTGATATAACACATTTTCAGAAGATAAATATCCTAACTTGTTACTTATTTGAAAATGTATTAGTTATTAGAAAGTAACAGTATTTTTAGTCCAATGCTAATAGTTGTTTAAATAATTTCATGAACCAGGGCTTGTGTAGTAATTTGATTTCTGTTTTACTTGGCCATAAAATTGATAAGAATTAAATACAAGGGCATTCGAAACAAGTGAGGACATAGCTCATAAAACCAAAGTGACAATTCAAAAATAGCCTAGTCCTTCAGATTAATCATTCAGACTGGGACAGCGATAACCATTGTGTCCTGTCAATGTTTTAGAGGTGAAATCAGGACAATGGAAGTCAAGTGGCAAATATTCCAGACTAGCAGGATAATATGATTATTATTTTCAGGTACAATGCTGTCTGTCCAGGTTTTTCTCTGAGAAAAATAACAGTTCTAACTTTTTCTTTATTTTATTTTCAGAGAAGATTATGAGTGAGTGACTTGGGTTTTTCCCCCCAATTAAATAACTCTGATTCTTCAGTCCCATCTGAGGATGGAAATAGTAGAAATCCTGGAAGGAAAACTATTTTGAGGTTATTATAAAAGTAGGTCAATTTGTTCCTTCATATTTAAAGTTTGAAGAAATGAGCAGAAAAGGCTGAATAGACACCTCACCAAACAAGGTAAACAGATGGCAAATAAACATGTTAGGGAATTGCAAATTAAACTAACAGTGAGATATCTCTCTATACCTATTGGAACAACCAAAATCTAGAATACTGGCAATATCAAATACCAGTGAAGATGTGGAACAGTAGGAATCTCATTCATTGCTTTGAATGAATGTATTTTGAGAAAAGCCACTTTGGAAGACAGTTTGGCAGTTTCTTACTAAACATACTTTTACTATACAATCCAGCAACTGTGCTCCTGTGATCAGGGGCTTTGGCAGGTGTCCACCCTGGACCCTGGGTGGACAGAACAGCCTCTATGACCTTGGTTAGTAGGGTGGTGCTAAAACAAGGGTCCACTTCAAGGCGTTCAGTTGGGTCTACAGATGTCAGGGGTGTTAGGTGCACAGATGGGGTTGCTCCCATTAAGTCCCTGGTAGGGCTCCTGCTGGATCACTGGGCAGGTCACTAGGTGGTTAGGATTTGCCTTGGATACAGCAGAGAGAGGCTGCACCCAAGTCATAAGGCTGCTTCAGGGTTCCTACCTGGGACTGAGGTCTGCAGACCTGCCACCAGGAGAATGGATTGGTGTTCATCTTGCTGGATTTGTTGGTGTACCAGGAGTGAGTAAAGTTGCATTTGGGTCACAGGACTGATTCAGTATCCACAGCTGGATTGCTATCAGTGGCCTTTATTTTGGGGGCACCAAAGGGCATGTTGTTAGGACTGTTCCTGAAAGGGTATGGAGCCAAATCACAACACCATTTCAGGATTCATGGTTGGACCAAAGGCAGCAGGCTTGCCTTCAAGGGCGCTGACAGGTGTGTCTCCCAGTCCATGCCTGGGTGAACAGGAGCACTCCCACCCAGAGCTCTGGGTGAAGAGAGCTGAAAGAGCCTGGAGCTGAGTTATGGGATACTTCAGAGTTCATAGCCAGGCTGAGTTCAGAGGGGCCTGTTGGTGGAGGCAAGGACAGATGTGACTCTACCAGGGTCCCTTAGCAGATGGTGCTAGTGGCAGGACCAAGGCCAAATGGGGGAGCAGCCAAGTCCACAGAGGGACAGTGCTGTTTCTGTGTCTGTACTGGGACCTTAGCTGGACAGCCTGCTACCTGGGCCCCTGCCTGCTTTCTCAAAATGGCTCTGCTTGGATTTGGACTCCAGTGAGATTTTGCCATCTCTTATCTGGATCCCCAAACTCCTGCAAAGGCACTTTTGTCTGCACATGGCTACCAAATAATTGTTGCTAAGGAAGAATATGAGCAGAAACCTCCTAGTCGGCCATCTTGCTGATATCACCTCTCCTGGAATGAACTTAATCTTGACAACAGAGGTAGGTTGGGGTTTAATATGGCCTGTTTAGGATAAGCCCAGAGTATTTAATCATGTAACAGTGAATTCAAAGTACAGATTTTATGTCAGGGATGTTTTTCTATTCTCTCATGTTGCCTCTTCTCATGCAGCTTGCTCAGTAAGAAACTGATGTGCTCTTATAGAGGGCTGGGCGGTGTTGACTGGCTCATATGCTCTTCTTAGTATCCTCTCTAAATTTTTCTGTGATATGGCTACTCTGTGCTGGCCTTTGGGGTCTGGGAGCTGGGATCCTCTAAGGTATGATTGCTATTTTTGGAATCACTTTGAATTTTGGAATCACAGTTGCTGAAATCCACGGTTGCTGCCATTTACTTTGGTCATGAAGTTCTGTATATTGCAGCCCCCTCCTCCCAATCTCTAGTTTCAGATGTTCTCCTGGTCTCTCTGCACCTCTTAGTCCTCTACCCAGGAACTGCTAGGCTTCCTGCATGACTTTCAGGCAATGCAGGCTAAAATGACATTTTAGGCTTATCTACTGTATTAGTCGGGGTTTCCACAGAACTAGAACCAATAGGATGCATATTGCATATACTACTCACATGATTGTGGGGGTTGACAAGTCCAAAATCTGTGAGGCAAGCCAGCAGTCTGGAGACCCAGGGAAGAGTTGCTGTAGTCTTGAGTCTGAAGACTGTCTAGAGACAGAATTAGTTCCCCATCAGGAAACCTCAGTTTTTTCTCCTAACCCTTTCAACTAATTGTTGGAAGTCCACCCATATTATGGAAGGTAATTTGGTTTACTTAAAGACTACTCATTTAAATGTTAATCACATCTTAAAAAAAACTTTACAACAACCTCTAAGTGGTATTTGACCAAATAACGGCACCATAGCCTACCCAAGCTGGCACACAACTTTAATTATCTCATTGATCTAGAATAGGTATTGCCATAGTCATTGCTGTCCTGTCTCTGCCTTGCCATGCTGGACAAGTATGACACACGTGAGATGCTGTCATATTTTCTCTGAAAAATATTTGGGGTTATTTTGGCATTTTTATACTCCTGTACATTTGTTCCCATTGGACCTTGAGAATTAGACCTTGAGAATTAGAATAGATCTTTCCTCTAGGACCCAAATAACCCTCACATTATCTTACGCTTTCTGAATGCATCTTATTCTTACTATTTCGGAAGCACCACCGACAACCAGAGCGAGGTGATGTAGACATGTTCCCGGTGCAGCTGCTAAAATCGTGGTACCACACCAGTGTATAAGCTCCTTTCAGGAGGAAACTGGTGAACTGAAGTAAGCCAAGGGGACAGTGCAAAGACTGTGTCCACCAGCCTATATGCCTGTACAGCACCTCCACTGGCCCTAAACCTAAAGCCTCCCCCTCAGGTCGAAGCTCCAGAACGGGCCAGTAGGCCTCAATCACAGAAAGACTCGGGGTGTGTTTTGGTCTGCGGTCCGCAGAGTGCTTCGGGGATAGTAGTCAGCCAAGAACAAGAACAAGGACACTGTCTCAAATTGTTACAGTGCCTTGGGACTCAAGATCCCAAGTCCCTCTGGTGCCCGGAGCTAGGTGATCAAGGGCCATCCACTGGCCGATAGCTGCAGAAACCGGGGCATCACACGTGTGTAAAAACCCTCCTCAGAGAGGTACTGGTGCTCCAAGGTACGGCACAGTGAGAGCGGACAGCAGGCGCCTGCGGGGGCACGGGGGTGCCCGTGTGTGTGTGGGGGCGACGGGGGGGGGGCAGCCCAGCATTGCTTATTAAAAAAAAAAAAAGTAGAGGGAGAAAAGATGGCGCCCGCAGAGGAATAGCGTGAAGATGGTGCCCGCCCACCAGGCAGGCCTCTGTGAGGGATTAGATTCCTGCCGCTCAGGCTAGGCCCGAGGCTTCAGGATTAGCAAACGGGCCTCGTCCACACAGTCCGGGCACTTCCGGATCGCCTGCCTGTGCGCTAGGCCCTGAGCAGGTGAGTCCCTGCGTGCGAGCCCTTTAAGAGCCGATTCTCAGATTTCTCCTCTGGTGGCTCTGCAACTCTGTTGGCTTTGAAAGCTAGATGTCTCAGGGGCTTTCTCTCTCTTAAATGTTGGGGTTACCTAGGTGGGGTTCAAACCCTTTGCTCCTTAGGGAGAAGCTCCCGGGGTTTGAGTTCCCTCCACTGAGAGTTGCTGCGCCGTTCGGTGGTGTGCGAGCGTCTCCTACCTGCCTGCAAGCGGGCCTTGTCTGTTCACCCTAAGTGTAGCGGTGGCTCCGTTTTTACGCCTTCTGTTCCTTATGTAGCTGCAGCTTGGTGTCTGTGGGAGGCGGTGAGCCCAGGATCCTCCTACATCGCCATCTTGAACCCCAGCCCCTAGTTAGCGGGGCTTGTCTCTGTGCGTGTAAAGGAGGAGTTGTGAAATGTAGAAAACCCTTGAATTTCTTGATAAAGTTAGGCTAAGAGAAAATTTGGTTTCACGTTTTTATTTTGGGCATCCGAAGCAGAATGTATATAGGCTGTATTTCTGCTGCTGTAAAAATCTCGATACTTCCTTGTGCTGTGGATTGAAAGAGAAAAAGTTCGTGCGCAAAGAAGCAAAAGAAAAGCACTCTAATCTGTTTTAAAATACATTTTTCCTGTTACACAACAATTATGCACTGGGGTTTGGAAGATTCAAAGAGAGTTTTATAGAACAGTTGGGGAAATGTTGCAAGAAGATAACTAGCAATATAAAGATGTATAAACTCAGGGACAAATCGTATAAACAGTAGTTCAGAGAAGCAATTTACAAGAGGTTTTGTTGTTGTTGTTGTTTTTTCTGACTCTGTTATAATAATAGGAGAAACCAGGAGGGATTCTTAGCATCAGCTCTTCAGTGGAGGTGAGCCTTGTGAGCATCTCCTTCTAGGTCGTGAACTCAAATCCAATCCCTCCACGGCTTCTTTCTTACCATGTACAGGCCTGACCTGACTGGCCTCTCACGTGAGTTTTCCCACGTTAGTTCTAGTCCACTGGGAGGTCAATCTAAGGCTAGCACTGTTCCAACTGGGGTTCATCTTGCTTAGTTGTTTGATAGGGTAAAAAGCATCTTTCCTAGAGATGACTCCTTTACTCCTTTGCTTTGGGCTTCCCTGTGCTAATCTTTGATGGACTGAGTCAAGATATACAGACATTTGGCAGCCTTTGGAAGTCTGAGAATATGACAATGCACATCCATTTTGGACCAGAATAATTTTTAGGACTCCAACCCCCCTCTTTCTTCATTTACTTTGTCACTTCAAAAATGCAGAAAGGAATGCAAAAGGAACAATATGAAAAGTAAAGTATTGTTGCCAAAATTTCACTATATATATATATATATATATATATATATATATTCAGCTAAATAAGGACTCTGTTCTTATTCTTTCTTACATCTCCGCAGGTTTTGGGAATAGGTGGACATGTAGTGGATGCTGAATGAATCTTTTCTTTTTTTAATAAATTGTCTAGAAATAATGTATGCTACTTAATAGTGTGAAAAAATCTTATACATCTTTATTTTTTTCTCCAACACCAAATCTTCTTAATATTTTTATCATATCCAGATTGACTAACTGGTAGGGAATATGAATATGGGGGGGGAGTGTGAAATCTGCAGTTTATGGAAGTCAGTGTGATTTAGATTTTTAAATAGGTGGCACATAACCATCTCATGTTTAAATGTTGTGGGCTAAGAACTTGTCATGTGATCAACAAACCATGAAGAGTGAACCCATGTTAAATAAAATTTAATGCTAACTAAATCAAATAAATATTTAAAACTAATTTAACATTGATCTAATCTTAAGTAGCATCGGGATATTGAGATATATATTAAATAACTGTAAATAGTGTCAAAAAAAACTTAAGATTTTTAAATAGTCTAGTTAAGGATTTCTGGGGCAGAGAGTAGAAAAGAGGACCTTGACGGGAGTGAATCAGTAGGTTAGTAGGTTTTATCTTCTCCCTTGTAACTTCTCCAGTTACTTGACTGGCGGTTAGCTCGTCAGCCTCCCCAGGTGATGTCGTGGCTTTTAGGTTATGAGAAGTAGCTCTCTTTCCAAAAGCCCAGTGCCTTTCCTTACATGATTTTATTAAAGTGCTATAATTCCATTTATTCGCCAGTCCCAGAACTTGTATATTTAGATTCTTTCTTCACCCAGAAAAGAGTGGTTATCACAACATGAACGATACAGCTGCCGTATTCATACAGCCACTAACATATTAGCAGAGATTAGAGATTGCTTCTCTAATAATTTTTCAGTCTGAACACAGCTCAGCTTCTCTTTATCTCCTGCTGATGTTGTTCTTGCCCTGAAGCTCCCCATTCATTATATTGTTCTTTCTTTTCCTCACCAAGGAATCCCATTACTGGTTGTTCCCATCACTACATTTATATAAGACTCTTCTGAAAAATTACAAGGAGAGGGAGCCACTGACATTTATGTCTTGTTGGCATGAATTTCTATCCACTTCAGTAGTCTTGTGAAAAAATATTGTGTATGAGGTCTGTCCTAAATAACTGCTCAGACATAGCATGACTTCTGGGGAAAACAACAACAAAAACAACTCTTCCTGCTAATCCCCACAAAAACAGAAAATGATATTCTGGGCAAACACATCACCACTTGGCTGATTTCTCAACATCCTAACACCCTTTCAATGTTCAGAAAATCCTCTTTCATGAGAAGGTAGGATGATCAAAAATGTCACTCAGAAAATGCAATTAGTGATTTTCCTGTCTCAGCAGCTTCAAGATTACACACTAGCCTGAACTTGTTTCCTCAGCATATCTTACAAGCTTTTTAGCTGCTCCTGACCAACCCATAATTTTATAGTGGTGGAGTCTACGTGATAGGCTAGTCCTAAATGGGTTTACTTAAGACAATCTTATTTTGCTCCTGATGCCTTCCCTGGGTTATCTCCTTTCGGATACACATCCATCAATTTTTTTACTGTGATACTTCCTATGAAATTACAGCCCTCAGCACATAGCTGTAGGTCATTTCTGATCAGTGCACCAAAAACTGTAAGAAAGAACACTGAAAGAAATGCATAGAGTTCAGTCTTCCTTTCAAATAAACATAATAGGATGAAATTATGTGCAGGGCCATTTTTATTTTGTATTCTCCCACTGTGTCAAATTCAACTATATTGGACTTGGAAGCCTAAAGGTATGAAATGGTGGCCATTTTTCTAAAAGCTCTTGGCACCTTGGTGGTAGTCTCCAAGGTATTTAGTGATCTTCTTCTCTCGAAAGGTCATTTCCCTTTTCCTTTTCATCTAATGTTTTAACTGACTCATTTGTTTGATAGTTGCAGAAGGTAAGACTAAAAGGTCCATGTGCTCCACAATATTGAGTAAATAATACTGTCTTATATACATGTGTATGTGTGCATATGTTTTCACATATTTGCATACAAATGTCATCTTCCTATAGATATTAAAAGCTTCAAAGTACTTTTACTTATCTCCTTGCATATAATCCTCACAACAAAGGGGTTGGATATCATAAATTTTGCAGTGGCTGAATTTGAGGATCAGAAAGGTTAAGTGAGTTACATAGAGTTGTGAAACTTGGTCTTTTGGAACTTTTTTATTTAAACAATATCACTTCAATGCTCAGCATTAGGATAGCTTACCAGTTTTAAAATAGAAGCTCTAGATGATAATTATGAAAATTCATAAATGTACTTGGAATGAACTTACTGTCATCCATGAATGTATGTATAAGAATTTGTTCATCAAGTCCTTGCCAGAAAATTGAGATCAGAGGATATGGTAAAAAGGATAGCAAAGTTTTGATGTAAGAGAGAAAGCCCAGGAGCACATTGGGGCTCAGTAGGCTTGGGATGGAATGTCATAGACAGCATGCGGAACTTGGTAGTTGGTCAGGGAGGGATAAAGAAGATGCCCCAGATGAAGAGTAGAATGTTGAGAACAGATTTTCCCCATGCGTTACCCTGGTAAGAGAATGTCTTTTGCATTACTTAGAGGGAATTCATTTTGATGGTTTTTTTAAAAGTAGCACTCATGTCTTCAACTTATACTACCACGTTATATATTGTAATCTAAAAACAATCAAATGATCTTGTTGAACTGTCATTTTAAAATCCTTGTTAAGATTAATTTGTGTTGAAATTCTGGAAGTTCCTAAAATAGGAATTTATTAACTAGTCAGCAATAACTTATAATATATATATTTAAAATCCCATATTAATATTACAAAAATAGATTGTTATAAGTAAATCTTTCCTCCCACTTGCCCCTGTAGATAACAAGGAATTCTGTGCTTTCAGCTGTTGAGGTGTAGGGAATTTGTTTATGGGCATTCCTTTGCTGAGACAGTAATCACATTTTCTGGCAGAAGACTTTTCCGACACTGGTTAATGTAGTTTTGGTTTAGGTTCTGAGGGTCTGTCTCCCAGTCAGTTGGGCTGCTGTAACAACATACCATAGGACTGGGTGGCTTAAGCAACATTTATATCTCACATTTCTAGAGGCTGGGAAGTCCAAGATCACAGTTCTGACAGATTTAGTTTCTTCTGAGAGCCCACTTCTTGGTTCGCAGATGGTTGTTTTCTTTCTGTGTCCTCACATGCTGGAATGGGAGAGGGCTCTGGCCTCTTCCTCTACTAATAAGGGCACTGATCTCTTCAGAGAAGCTCTATTCTCATTACCTCATCTCAACCTAATTACCTCCCAAAGGCCCAACCTCCTAATACTATCACATTGGGGATCAGGGCTTCAACATACGATTTTTTTTTGGTGGGGGGAACACAAACATTCAGTGATAAGCAGGGTCACAGAATCAGAAAAAAAATCTAATGATTGAAAAATATTTTTCAGGGTTTACTGTCTCCTTTTTCATTCAGATATGCTTACCACCTTCAATGAGACGTAAGCATTCAGCATAGAAACAAAATATAAATGCTCATATTTACCTTTTAAATATTGGAGGAGTCCAAAAATCATTATACTAGAAAAGCACAGGAAATGTATTTGAGACAAAATAGGTAGAGTTTATTCTTAAACCAGAAGATAAATATTCTTGGGTAGGCAGAAATATCCAAGTTGTTCTAAAGAGTTTAAGATGCATTTTCTGAGGCTGACATGATGCCACTGTAATTAGAAACAGGTGCATATAAATTAGAAAAGAGAGAAGACTAATTGTTAGTAATGAACCTTTTAAAGTAAAAACTTTACTTAACGAAATGCATAATTAAGCATCAATGGCCAAAAAGATGGACAATCTTCTTTCACTTGCAATAGATTTTGGCTTAAGT
The DNA here is from genome assembly GCA_028646485.1 of Cryptoprocta ferox. Classification (NCBI taxonomy): domain Eukaryota; kingdom Metazoa; phylum Chordata; class Mammalia; order Carnivora; family Eupleridae; genus Cryptoprocta; species Cryptoprocta ferox. Next base: position 68,930,400 of record CM053578.1, on the reverse strand, counting down.
TGAAGCCTTATTTGTCACTAGTGCTAAGAACATCATTGGTCCTATATGTATAAAAACGAGCAAAACAACAGTTTTAGAATGCTGACTTTAATATGCATTAAAAAAAGGTGACCATTTTTTTATTTGAAAGTGAAAGTGAAATATTGAGAACATTACACCCAGGATATAGTATCAGATAGCAATTATAGGATTCCTATAAACAAAGAGGACATCCCTCTATCTTGGAGCTAAAAAGACCTGTTCATGCAGGATTTGCATCTTTTTGTATAGTTCCAGACATCTGCTATTACAGTGATTATCAGCCTTCGTTTCACATTGAATTACTTGGGGAGCTTTTACAAATTCCTGTGTTCAGGCTCATGCCAGGCTAATTAATCTGAGTGTCCTTTTGTGGGGGTGGAGTGTCACCCAGGCCTGGATACTTTTTAGAGACCCTACTACAGGTTCTAAGTCCTGGGAAAGGCCGTTTGTAGAATTTTCTAATGGATAATATAATATGCTTTTTTTCCCCTTTGCCAAGAATTCCTTTGCCCATCTTACCCTCAGTGATTTATCCTTCACAGCCCAACCCAGCTGCCACTTGCTGAGAAGCTTTCTCAGAATTAATCAGTAGAACTTCTCCTCTGTGTGTCTCCAATGTAGTTTGTAAATAATTATCGTTGTCCTTCCTTAGCACATTTTCAACATTTGTAAATTATTTCTGTCTTTTGTCACTCCTTTAAAAATTCACAGGTTAGTAGAAAAGTTAAATTCAGGGAGCCAATTTAGCTGTATATTCCAGTGGCTAGCAGAGTGCTTGATAGGTGCTCAGATATACATGTGTGGAATTATTTGATGGAATATCCTTGGTGACTTCTACTTCAGTGACACGTACATTTGATATATGCATGTGATGTGTGTATGTACTCAGTGATTTTGCATATATGAATTCGAAATTTATGCCATTTATATATTGGCAGAGGTAATAGAGATGTGTTATGCAAAACATGAACTTGTTTGACTTAAAACCTTTATTTTTCAAATTTGTGATACATTTTAGTAAGTTCTTAGCACCATCAAAACTTAGAAGAAATGTTCAGTGTTTATGACTTCAAACCAGTAATTTTCTGCTTATTTTCTTGTGTTCTATAACCCACAGAGTAAATGTTATATTTCAGTTCATGTCAAAGGAGAAGTATTAACCACAAATTTCTGCTTTGGTTTAAAGAAGTGCATTTCATTTTTTTCCTATTGTGGACATAAACATTTTCACATGAGAGTCAGCTATCTTGAACTTGAGAAGGGGATATGGTATGTTTTCAGAAAAGTACAGAGTTAGTTTTTTATTTCAATGGAAAATATGTTGTCATAGACTAAAAATAAAAGATCTCATTAAGAATAATAAACTACTTGTAAAATTATTAGAAAGTCATTTTTAAAATTATTAAAAAACCCTCAACCATCTGGTACAGAATGATGGTACATCCATAAAATGGAGTAGGTTTCTAGAAATGTTTGGAGTAATCTATAAAATATGCTATTAATTAAAAATGTAAGATGCACGGGGTGCCTGGGTGGTTGAGTCAGTTGAGCAGCTAACTTCAGCTCAGGTCATGATCTCACGGTCTAGGAGTTCGAGCCCCGCGCCGGGCTCTGTGCTGACAGCTCAGAGCCTGGAGCCTGCTTCCGATTCTGTGTCTCCCTCTCTCTCTGCCCCTCCCCAGTTCATGCTCTGTCTCTCTCTGTCTCTAAAAAATAAGTAAACATAAAAAAATAAAAAATAATAAAAATATAAGATGCAGAAGAATGTGTACTGTAAGTTTCTTCTCGGGTAAGAAGTATTGGCTTGAGTGTGTGAGTATGTATGTGTCTGTGTCTGTGCGCTGCTAATATTTTCAAAAAGAAACAATGCAAGGATAAACCCAAAACTAATAAAAATGATTATATACAGATATGTGAAGAAAATAGTGCCAACGAGATAGCAATGGAGGCTAGACCTCTATCAAAGTGCTTTGTTTTATAGTTTTGGCTTGGGAACCATAAAAGCATTTTATGTTATTAAAGACAAAATTAATTTAAAAAGAAAGCAAGAAATCTATCTAGAAAACCGGTAACAAACAGAAACTAATAAGTTTAATTCTGTATCACAGAGAACTCTGGGAGAATAAATTTTCAGTGATTTTATTTTATTTTATTAAAATTTTTTTTTCTTAATGTTTATTTATTTTTGAAAGAGAGAGAGCACAGCAGGCAAGAGGCAGAGGGAGAGAGAGAGGGAGGCACAGAATCTGAAGCAGGCTCTAGGCAATGAGCTGTCAGCACAGAGCCTGACGTGGAGCTCTAACCTACAAGGTGTGAGATCATGACCTGAGCAGAAGTCGGCCGCTCAACCAGCTGAGCCACCCAGTGCCCCAGATTTTCCGTGTTTTTAAAACACACTGTTTTAAAATGATTTTAGACTTTACAGCACTAGTGAGATATAAAGACAAAACCACACAGAAATTTTAAACTGCAAACTGTCTTCGGTGGTATTGTAGCTGGTAATGTTGGCATTGTTACTTTATTATTAAGAGATACATAGGTAAATAGATAGGATAAAGCAACCAGGATATTCACAGTAAGAAAAAAAAAGATAAAATATAAAATCAAAGAAGTTAAGTAAAAATCCTATATCTGGGGCACCTGGGTAGCTTAGTCGGTTGAGCGTCTGACTTCGGCTCAGGTCGTGATGTCACAGTTCGTGGGCTTGAGCCCCATGTCAGGCTCTTTGCTGACAGCTCAGAGCCTGGGCCTGCTTCGGATTCTGTGTCTCCCTTGCTTGCTGCCCCTACCCCACTGGTGCTCTGTCTCTGTCTCTCTCTCTCTTTCAAAAATAAATAAACATTAATAAAATCCTGTATCTGTTAATGTGGACATATATGTGCTTATGTATTTATTTTTTTCTAACTGAAAATATGTGTTTTCTAGGTTTGCACACTGAAAAGCCCTAGATGCAATGACCACACAGTCACAATGACTGTTCTATGGGCATCTGAATATCATTTTTTCCACTAAAAAAACCAAGCAAACCAAACAAAGAAGGCTGTTTAGAGAAATGACAGATTGTGGGTCGGGGCAGGAATTGTACAAGATGAGCCTGGAACATCTTGTCAGAACAGATAAGAGAAAGCTATTCGAGCATATTACAATTATGTCAAAATTATACAGGAGCCAACCGGAAGGGCTCCCACTGGCCAAAGATGGGGCAACAGAATAATGATCACAGTGCAGGGTAACAGTACTCACAAACAAAACCAAACAAGCATAAAAGCAAAAACACAAAACCTTTTTAACGTCTTTGGAGGTAGGGTATCAAATCATTGCTTTGAAAATTGATAAAAGGAAGGATTCTTTCTCATGCAGTTTTCTATATACACTGGATTTCAGAATACCTAATAATTTATATGAGGATTTCTTATTTATAGAAAAATCACTGCTATTAAAGGCAGAGGGAATGCTAAGTATTTCCATTTTGTAAGCCCTAATGAAGATTAAGGCAATAATCACAAATAATCATTAAGTGAAAGGTTGATGGGGAACTGACAAATGATGGACCATCTGTTTTTTTTTAAGAGAGAGAAAGAGAGAGAGACAGAGAGAGAGAGACAGAGACAGAGACCGAGACAGAGACAGAGACCATGTGAGCAGAGGAGGGGCAGAGGGAGAGGGAAAGAATCCTAAGCCGGCTCCAAGCCCAGGGCGGATCTCCTGTGAGATCATGACCTGAGCCGAAATCAGGAGTAGCAGGCTTAACCGACTGATCGAGCCATCCAGGTGCCCTGTGGATAGACCATTATTAATTGTGGACAGGAAGGGGACAAATGGAGGCACGTGCCTCTTGAAGTAAAACAATAATAAACATCTCCCTGGATGAAGTATTCTTGGCAAAAATCCCCCACAAAACACCTAATTAATAAAATAAAGCCTCTCTTTCTAATTCCAGGCTTTAGGAAATATAGAGGATAGAGAAACGTATTAAGCGCCATTATAAGAATCCAATTAGCTAAATACAAAATGGAAAAATTCTATAGACAATGACCCAATTTCTTCAATAAAGAGCAGTTAAAAAAAATAAGAGAGGAAAGTGATAGATTGAAAAGTACCTTATTGATATTTATTAACCAATTGGATCTTGATTACTGATTTGTACCAAAAACTCAAAATGCGTTTTCAGACAACTGGGGGACAATTGAATGTGGGCTGGTTATTAGTTGGTATTAAGAAGTTATTGCAAATTTTGTTGAGTGTGTTAATGATACAGTGATATATTGTAGATAGTTCTTTTCTGAGATATATATTTACATATTTATGAGTATTTATGGGTAAAATGACAGGTTTTGTAGAAATTGCTTTAAAATACCTTAGAAAAAAAGATGAAATTGGAACAGGAGAAAATTAATAACTGTTGGAGATGGTTGCTTGGTATATACATTCATTAGGCAATTCTTTCTACTTTATAAAAAATATTTGAAATTTTTCCTAAAAACCTAAAATATATAACACTCAGCATGATCAATTTGCATTAGGTTGGAAGAAGCTATTAATTTTTGTTAGACAAAAAACAGTGAGTCATTAGCAATATAACATCTTTTATTGTCTTTTGACCCTTATATATAGCAAAAGCTAAAATATTTTAATTAAGGAATCATTATCATACAATTATTAATAACAATGAGAAGGAAACGAGTCACACTGAGTATTTTTTAGAACATAGTTTTAACTTCAGCTTTTATCATTTAATGGAGTTGTTTACTGAAGTAGACAAATTCAGTAAACAAGAGTGGCATGATTAATGATGGTTACTCCAGATGTGGGATGGTGGTAGCACTAGTCATGTATTACTGCCTTCGCTGGTATATAGCCCTTCTCTACTCCCAGGTACTTCAACACTCTCATGATCTCATGATGGAACATGTGATCTGTGACTATCTGTCAGGAGTCTGGAATTGCAAAGATGAATGAAGTTCTAGATACTAAGAATTTATAATGCCATCTCTAATGCTGTCTTGTTTATAATTTTGGGCAGATTATTTCTCCATTAACCATCATACATTTGAGATAGCTTTTTTTCTGGTAGTGACTTAAACTGCCACTTCATCTCAGTTTTTTTTTTCCCCACCTATGTAATATGCCAATGAGATCCATGCATACAGCTTACTGACATGGGGGAAGAATGAAACTAACTGGAAATATAATAGGACTCAAAGAGGCCATTTTGGACTTTTTTATGATTGAGTTGAATCTAATTTAAACCAAATGTCCATAGGCACTCTTGAGTTAATCATTTGAAATACCCAAATGATGTGACATAATACAGGGTTTAAGAACTCCCAAAGGATAAAAACAAACACTAAAAAACTCACTAGAGATTATATTAAGAAAGGGACAATTTTGTTGCACAATTTCTCAGTTCTTCCTAAATCATAGTCTTAAACAATGTACAGGTTGTTGGGAGGTTGATGACTCTAATTGATAGAAGAAAATATAATCAATTTGATTGGCATAAAATACATAAAATTTTAGGGAATTAAGTGTGATAATAGGTGAATTAAGATAGAATTTAGAAGCAAGACCATTTTATTTCTAATTCCAGATCTGTGTTACAGATATTTGGTTGACTTGCAATTTAGGATGTTTTGGCTATTAACAAAATGTGATGTCCAATTATATAACCTATAATTGCCTCCAGGGTGTGTCATGTTCATTGCTTTCAAGTGCTTTTACTTTTTGAGCATATTATAAAAATTCTATATCTTTAAAATTAACCACATCAAAATGAAATGTTGAATTAAGTGTGACCTGGAGGTGGTTTTAGATGGATGCCTTTCTCACAGCCCATTTATTTATTTTTTAATATAATTTATTGTCAGATTGGCTTACATACAATACCCAGTGCTCATCCCAACAAGTGCCCTCCTCAGTGCCCATCACCCATTTTCCTTCCTCCACCCCCCACTATCCACCTTCAGCTGTTCTCTGTATTTAAGAGTCTCTTGTGATTTGCTTCCCTCCCTCTCTGTTTGTATCCATTTTTTCCCTCTCCCTTCCCCCATGGTCTTCTGTTAAGTTTCTCAAGATCCACATGTAAGTGAAAACATATGGTATCTGTCCTTCTCTGACTGACTTATTTCACTCAGAGTAATACCTTCCAGTTCCATCCATGTTGCTGCAAATGGCGGGATTTCATTCTTCATCATTGCCAAGTAGTATTCCATTGTATAGGTAAACCACATCTTCTTTATCCATTCATCAGTGGATGGACATTTAAGCTCTCTCCATGATTTGGCTATTGTTGAAAGTACTGCTATAAACATTGGGGTACATGTGCCCCTATGCATCAGCACTCCTGTATTCCTTGGGTAAATTCCTAGTAGTGCTATTGCTGGGTCGTAGGGTAGTTCTATTTTTAATGTTTTGAGGAACCTCCACACTGTTTCCACAACAGCTGCACCAGCTTGCATGCCCAGCAACAGTGCTAGAGGGTTCCCGTTTTTCCACATCCTCGCCAGCATCTGTAGTTTCCTGATTTGTTCATTTTAGCCACTCTGACCAGTGTGAGGTGGTATCTCAGTGTGGCTTTGATTTGTATTTCCTCTCATAGCCCATTTAATTTTGTTAGGTTTTAAATAAAGTTTATTTTCAGTGCAATGTGTAAAAGTAAATATGCATCATTTTATGACCTTTTATCTTATTTTGGGTGTACATAAATGGAATTTCTCAAAGTAGTTGGGGGTATAATCTACACATTTCTTATCTTCTACAGAGCATAGAAAAACAATTGAATTTCAGTCATCTCTAAATTACAGCTACTTTTTGGATTTTAAATAATTAAAAGGCATAGAAAGCAGTTCTTTATCATTTTTCCTCTACTTTTGAACTACCGCAAATGTTAGCTCATTATTGATTATTTAAATTAGCCCCACAGGATACTGTCTTCATATTGCACCTTATGTTTGGAACTAAAGGTATATGTTACATATCAGAGATTTCAAGAAGAGCTTGTAGAGTTGACTGCCAATAGCTAAGATTACTTTGTTCTAGAGTGTGATTATTGTAGGCCTAGTCCTAGAAGACCAAATGACGACGTAGTAGGTGAAAAAAAGGAACCAATATTTTTGAGTACTCAGTGCCGGGAGATCTCCAAAATCATCTATCTCCTATAATCTTTATGATAACCCTGTGAAAAGGATACTAATATACCCTTTCTACTTCACATGAATAGAAATGAGGACCTGAGAGAGAAAGTAACTTCTTAAAGTTTGTACAGCTCACAAGAAGTCTGTCTTTCTCAGTAGAGTTTTCTAAATGAGGGGCGCCTGGGTGGCTCAGTCAGTTGTGTCCCACTTCTGCTCAGGTCATGATCTCACAGTTATTGGGTTCGAGCCCTGCGTTGGGCCCTGTGCTGACAGCTGGAGCCTGGAGTCTGCTTCAGATTCTGTGTCTCCCTCTCTGCTTGTGCTCTGTCTTTCTCTCTTTCAAAAATAAATAAACGTTAAAAAGTATAATATTTTCTAAATGAAACACTATTAGATGATCCTTCAGAGACCTCATGTGTAATATATTTTGTGAAATCTGTATTCAGAGATGTTAGATTTGGTTGACAGATATTTTTCGTAGACATTGGTATGAGTTTTCATCATTCCCCAATTTTGTTCTGGAGGGTTTTTTTATTTTGATTTTAAACACACAGACTTACTTAAGTACTTGTTCATCATTCTCCTGGTTCATCAAGTTCTTAATAATTTGTATTATATACTAGTTTAATTTTTTCAAGTCCTAAACATAGTTTTCCAAATAATATAAAATATGAAGAGTAACATATTGACCATATTTTTCTCATTCTCCATCTCAGAAGGAACACAGTGCTTCAGTTCATACTTGCTATTATTTTGTATGGGATAACTACTATTTTATCTAAGAACAAAATAATGAGCTAGGCAGCTAGGAGTGTGTCTTGTAATGACTGTCTCCCTTATCAACACCTGACTATATTAATAAGTCTGGGGCATATTAATACACTTTGCTGAATAATTTCTGAGTCAGGTAAGCACTACCATACACTATATGTTTCTTCAAGCTACTTGGAAAAGGCAGAAAGAGGTCATGTGATTTCCAGCGACTGCTTCATAAATAATGTGGTACCTAGATTGATATTTTAAATTTTAGACTGCTTGAATATATGAAATTCATTTATAAAATTTACAGTGGTCTATTACGGGGAAAAAGAATAACACTTCCACTTTGAAGGGATTAATGCCTTTTCAGAAATCAAGTGTCTGATATTTATTTTAGTTTCATTTTAATACCCTTCACTGGAATTAGATTATAAAAGAATTTTCCTAGGATCCAAAACTATAGCTAAGGTGAGTTCTAGATATCCAGTTCATTGTTTTGGTTATCATGGTCTGATTACTCACTAAGCTACTAAGTCATCATTAGTTTACACTGATGATACACTGGTAATTTTTGTGGTTTGAAAAATTATTTCTATACTATAAATGCTAACCACGACAATTACTTTACGCTTGAGTTTTTCTGGAAACTTGAGGCTAATTAATTTTATCATGCTTCTCAAGTCTATCATCCTTGGTTGCCACTCACAAAGTATCTATTTTCTCAAGCACTTTAAACTTTGCACTGCCTTGTCCTTCCCTTCCTCTTGGTCTATCCTTTTGTTACTAATTTCTCTTCTAACTCTTTCTACTGGGACCTGTGGAACTCTTTCCTAGTAAACACATTCACTGATCTTGCTTATACATTTAACTCAGGAAATCACTTCTGGGTCTTTTAGATCCTTCTAAGATCAGGCCTACAAGAATCACTTAGCCTAATAACTGATACCTTACCTTGATTCCCTCTGTTTCTAGTGAATACTAAATACTGAATTTTAAGATTTTTAAGCCTTATATTAATAAGCTAATTTCTCTAATTGAAAAGCTCTATGGGCAAAACAGTTTTAGTGTGTACCAAACTTATTTGATCTCTTCTTAAACTCTATTCTACATGCACCACATATAAATAATGTCAAAACAAATGATCTTCAGTGAAGCTGCCCTTTTCTGTCACTGTGTTTGGCGACACTGTTTCCCTGCACTAGAGTATAATTTTCTACCTTTCCCTACTTTTTAAATCCTAACATTATTTAAGATCCAGTAAAAATTTCACCTTCTTCAAGCTACTTAGATACAACTAATTTGAACCAGACATTCTTCCCATGGTACTTTGATTATACTTTGTACTCTTCTACATAGTCTGTCTTGTATTATATTTGATATGGGCCTCTATTTGTTTTCTACTTGGTTGCAAGATTTTTAGGATCAGGGACTTAAGTCATCTCTGAATCCTTGGGATGATAGTTCTGAGCTGGAATCACAGCAGGTGTCTTAGACAGGAATATCTTGCTGGCTGGGGACAGAAAAGCACTGAAAAGCACTCAACAAGAAGGTTATTGTAAGGACAACTGGTAAAATCACACAGAAATATAAATACAGGCACTAGAGTATGTACAAGACTCTTGAGAAATGGAACTGGGAAAACAGCAGAAACTAAGGATTTTGTTTTTATCTCTTTCTCTCTGTCCCTCAGGGGATGCATGGTCTCTCTCATTTCCGTCTCATGTTTTCTCTGTCAAACCAGTTTCCTCTAAATCTGATGGCACAATGCCTCTGCTGTTCTAGCCTGGATCATATACAACTTGAATCTCTCAGCTTTTATCACTAGCTGGCAATTTTTTCTGCAGTCTCTTAGTTCAGATTTCCAAGAGGGGGTTCTTGTAATTTCTGTTTTTTTTAAGCCCAGCCATAATTTATTGTGGGTTGCTGGGCAGACTAAGAACTGGCTACTCTTCAGACGGATGTATTCCCTGGTCTAAAGAGCTGTGTAAGCAGAGGGAGGTGTGGGTGCACATAAGATACAAAACATGACCATTGAGTGTTATAGGGCCTGTTGGAAGATCTGCTTCTGCCAAAGATCTTCTTAACGTAATGGATCTTCTACGAATAGTTACCGAATTGCTCTAAGTTGAACAAAATTTGGTTAAACTCTTACCACAAAAATTATTTTTTTCTTCTTAAGAGTATGCTTAGAATAAAATACTTCATTAAGTACTTATCCATTCAAAGTTAATTACACTATTTAATCATTTTCTATTTATAAAATCAACTTGTTCATACACAGTTTTGTGATTGCATGCTAAATACATCTACATTTGTAAATGACAGTTCTTTAAAATGGTGCATAATTTGACACTTTAAGTTCTAGATTGTAAAAGTGTAATAATTTTGGTCCTGAATTTCTTTTTGGAGATCAGTGTCAGATTGGAAAATAGGAACATGGAAGAGAGTCTTTCTATTAGTTCACATTATCTGGATGTTTTTTACTTGATTGCTTTGTACCAAAATTTAGAGAAGTACTGTGGAATTTCCACATTTAGAGACACTTTGCTGTTAGAGCAGGAGAAATAAATAAAAAAAACAATAATACTTATATTTACAAAGGTGTGATGTTTGAGATAATGTTTGCCTAGAACATAGAAAGTATTCAATAGATGACATTATTTTCAAACACATAGCTATCACATTGGTTTCCCTAAACTACCACTTTTTTTTCATTTTGCTCTCTTGAGGCCTTCTTTGTTTTCACGTATTTTAAAATGTTCTTTTGCTAAATTATCCAATATGTTGTACCATCCTCTTTAGAATATCCTTTTAAGACTTTCCAGTCTTCTTCTGTGCCTTTGCTGTTTATTTTCTTCCCCTCTTGGAATGCTCTGCATTCTTTTTTTAACTTTGATAAATTCTGTACTTGTTCAAGGGCCAGTTCAAATAATTCCATTTTCAGAAGAGCTAGTCCAGCATAATGGAGCAAGTCTAGATTCTGATGTCAGAACACTTGGGTCTAAATTCTTACCTATAGGTTATATGACTTTGAACAGGCTGTATACTTTTATTTTATTCATCTGCAAAATGGGGATAAGACTATTGTTACTATAAAATCTCTCACATGTAACCTAGCCCATGGGGACATTTTTCTTTCTGATTTTTCTTCTTAGACTGTGAATGTAATGGTATGATATCTCATGTTTTTCTTTTCTTGTCTTCATGTTGCCCCCGTTTCATATGAAAACTATGGTTTTATATTTTTGAGGAACATATTAAGATAAAAAATGTTCTTCATTTTTAGAAGACTAGATTTTAACGTTTGGAGTTAGCAGCAACCAGACGACTGTCATTTAGTAGTGAGGCTTGATTAAATTGCAGGACTTAGGGGACTGTACCTTTTCTGCGCTCAAGCATCCTTAAGGTAGTCTTGACCTCTTCAGAAAGCCAGTCTTGTGATTCACAGCAAGTCCACCTTGGAGAAGTGCCACGATCTTCTCTGAGTTTAGTTTGATGAAAACACTGGGAGGAAAGAGACTAAAAGGGGCCTTTGCTCCCACTGTTGTAGCATGAATTATTTGCCTGGATAATTAGGTCTAAGTGCTGTCATTATAGAGATTAAAGGCTGCTGTAACACTTGCTGAGGTTTCCTCCTCGTTTGGGTACCAGCTGCCTCCGAGAGCAGTGAGGCAAGCTGCTGAGGATAATGGTGCTGCAGGCTCTAAGTGGCTTCCAAGCGAGAGTGGGATACAACTGCTTGATTTAAGTAACAGCAACTGAAACAAAGACTATTGAGGCTGCAGGGAACACCATAAATGTGTATGCATTATTGTGGGTATAAAATCTTGATATTTATCACAACATTGTTGTTCTGTTACAGTTAATGGTTCTTTCATAGGAGTAAAGAGGGTTTTTTTTTCCCCCTTATAGGTAGCTGAGTAGAATAGTGATTGATTTATATCCCATTTCCTTAAAGAGATTCTAGCTTCTTGTATATGTGTCCTAATAAAAAATGTATCACCAACTAGTTACTTCTTTATGTCGCAGCCAGGTGTCCTAGAGGTGTGACTAAACATCTACTCCATTACCTGCCTCTGGTGACCTCCCTTTTTGTCTGCCATTTATGAAAGGCAGAAAGTTACCATGACTAAGGGTCATGAGGTCAGCTGTCAGCCCCACCACTTACTAGGTGAGCCCGCTCTATAGCCTCTCTGCATCTCAGTGTTCTACTCTGTAACTGTCAGAGGATTCCTAAGAGAATTAAATGAGTGAATACCTAGAAAAATGCCTACCAGATTATACTCTATTATAGTTGCTTTTAATGTTCTTATTACTGAGCACCTATGGCAACTGGCTTTTAATCCATATAAGAACTCTCTGGGAAGTAGAGTTATCATAATTAAACAGACACGGAAATTCTGTTTAGCAACATTAAAACACGGATGCAAAGACACAGCTAGTAAGTAGAAGTTGCGGCCAGAATTCAGTGCTAGCCTGACTCTGCTCTTTACAACTGCTGTGTTTTGTTTACTAGGGTCTGTTTACAAAAATTTCTTCACTGTGTACTATATGTTAGTCCTTTTTAGTTTGTGCCATTTATGACACTCTCCCCAACATGTAAGAAGTCCGTATCTTCTGACTTCCACTGAATGCCTGCAGTAACACTGAGCTTAAAATCAGCATTTGCTAATTCCAAACAAGTCACTTCACAGTGTCATACACACGTTATGGATCCCACCTCTGTGCTCTCTGGAGGTCATGGTCAGTGAGCAAAGGGGGAGGGGAACGTGCTCAGCAGCAGGCTGGGGCCTCCCTTGACTGTCCTCTTTGTGGTTCCTCTTCCAGGTGTTCAGTTGGGACAGCTTGGAGGAGCTTCATTCACTCCTCCGCCCACCTCGTGCTAACAGGTAGAAAGAAGGTAGATCAGAGTGTGAAACTGTTCATACTTTACATTTAGTTGAGTAAATATATAATTTGCTGAGATATTAGTATTTCCAAATTTTGGACTTCAGTACGTACAAGGAGTGGAGGTCCAACTGCTACTGTGTTTAGAGCCAAAGACCCAGTATGTGTACAAGCACCTCTAAACACCTTCCAGGCTGTGGCAGAACGTCCACTATGTGCCCCTGAACTTTCAAGTGGTTGGATGGTCTTGACTGCTGCTGTAGCTTTGGAATTATCATCATATTTAACCTTGCGTAGGCCCCTGGCACAGTGAAACCATTTGAAATGACAATAAAGCAGCCACTTTAATGCTATAGTTTTTATTTTCTCATTGTGAAAATTTGTCTTTGTAAGATATGGATTGTTTCCTTGATATCTTTGGATGATTCCCTGTGAGCTGACCCCAAATTTTAAACTCTAGTGAATTAAAAATCATCTAACGATATTTCTAAACACTGAAGAGAGGGAAAAAATTTAGAAGGATCATTTCATAAAAGTTATGACAAATGTTCTGGGCCAGAGAAAATATTTGGACTTTAAATATATGGTAACTAGAAAATAAATATTTTCATTTTTTTGCCTTAGTCTGTGAACACATTGGAAAATAAAATTAGTTTCAGAGATTTTGAGTTTAAAATTTAAAAGCCTTACATTTCCTTTACCCAAATTATAATAAAATTTTGTATTAAGTAAAAGAGTTTTTAAATAGCTAATAAACAGAAGTCTGAATTAAAAGAAAAAAAAGAGAAAATGATGGATTTCAGTTAAAAGATAAATTTCTGGGATATCACCCTTTGATTCAGTGATTCTGGTGTAATGAATACCTAAGGTGATTCTGATATAGGTAACCTGCTGCTTACTCTTTGAGAAAATTGGATTGAGAGCATATTGTGTAAAGCTGCTCAGTGAATATCTGTCTCATTTTGTATTAATTGATTATAGTGATACAGACTATGATCTCAATTATAACAATGGTAATGACAGATGATAATAATGAGTCCTTCAACAAATGTTTATTGAGCACTTAATATTTTCTAGGCACTGTTATAGATGTTGGGAGTACAGCAGTGAAGAAAATGACAAGTCCTTGACCTGAAGGAGTTTACATCCTGGATAGGAGCGACAGAAAATAAAGAAACATATCAATATATGTCAGAGGCTGACAAGTGTTATGAAGCAAAATAAAGCAAAGTAAAGATAATGGGAGCGGGTCATTGCTTTATGATATGAGGGGAGTAGGAAGACGAGATGATGTTTGTTGAGTACAGTCTATCAGGATTTTGTTTATTTTTTCTTGTTAATCCTCAGAACCCAAAAGTTAGCATGTATTATTTTATTTTGTAGATGCCAGCAGTAAGACTCATGAAGGTGAAATGATTTGCTCAAGGTCTGAGAGATAGCAGATGTTCAAATCAGAATCAAACCCAGGTCTTGTTGACTCTTCTCTGCCACCCTGTTCTCCTTATTGTCTCCCTGACCCGAGCATCTAAGAGGGAATATTTTTATTAGCACTTTTCAGTATACAAAGTGTATTTCTATATATACTATTGTTTAATGTTCATAATAATCCAAATGAAATAGTGTTATTATCGGACTGATTTTAAAGAGAAGAAAACCAAGACTCACAGAGATGACATGATTTCTTCAAATTAGAAAGTGGCATGTTCACAGGTCCTTGACTCCAAAGCCTTTGCCCTTTCTATAAGCTAAAGGCCAAATTAGAAGGGATATTAGGAGTGCCTGGGTAGCTCAGTCGGTTGAGTGTCTGACTCTTGATTTTGGTTCAGGTCATGATCCCAGGGTTGTGGGATCGAACCCTCCATCAGGCTCTGTGCTGAGCATGGAGCCTGCTTAAGATTCTCTCTTTCTCTTCCTCTGTTCCTCTCCTCTGCTCATGAACTCTTTTTCTATCAAAAAAATTAAAAAAAATTATATTACTGTGTGCTTAGGAGCATGACTTCTTGAGCTGAAAGGCTGGAATTTGAATCCCAGTTTCACCATCTAGTAGTATTTGACCTTGGGATTTTAAGTACTCTGAGCCTCAGTTTTCTACTCTGTAAAATGGGTATAACAGCATATTTAATTTATTATGAGGATGAAATGAGCCAACACATCTAAAGCACTTAGAACAGTGCCTGGCACGTGATGCTATATAAAAATTAGCTGTTAATATAATGTTGGGGAGACAAAAGTCACCTATAATTAAAAGTCATATGGGCTACTCTATAAATGTTAAATGATGTGGTTTTGACAGTAATTACAGCAGAAATTCAGAAAATAGGTATGACTTACACATGTACTTGGCCTTCTGGATTCCCAGGAGTGTGTCGGAGTTTTCAAAGTCCCCTGTGGACATCTCCTTACCCTGCTTTTCTAGTTTTCGTTTAATCTATCATTTGCTCCAACTCTAATCCACCACCTCAGGCAACTGTGATTGCCTGTTAACCAATTTCCTCTGATTATTTCTGACTGTTTTTGGGGAAAATACTGTTCACATAGAGCTAGCTCTGAGTCAGGTCAGTAAAGCTTGTGAGTGAGGTCTTCCTGAGAACCACTAGGTTGGTCAAATAATATCCATTCTCAGGGAATGGGGCTTTGGAAGAGCCACAATCCATTCTGCTCTGTTCATTGGTTCCTATGCTGTTGTGTTTTTGTTTTCATTTTTCACCATGATTGTGTGCTGTTGGTTTTTAAGTCTACTGCACAGCTGGGGATAGGGAGAGGAGAATATGGCAAGTTAAAATGCCACAACACTTGTTCTTACCTAGATTCAACATTTTTTTTTTCTGAATAAACAGTCCTTGGATTGCTGTGAACAATTAATTTTCAGAGTTCTGAAAAAGTTGATTTTTTTAAACATTTATTTATTATCGAGAGACACAGAGAGTCAGAGCATGAGCAGGAGAGGGGCAGAGAGAGAGGGAGACACAGAATCAGAAGCAGGCTCCAGGCTCTGAGCTGTCAGCACAGAGTCCCATGTGGGGCTCGAACTCACGAACCGTGAGATCATGACCTGAGCTGAAGTCGGATGCTTAACTGACTGAGCCACCCAGGCACCCCTGAAAAAGTTGGTTCAGATAATTTTTTTAGTGTTCTTAGTGCTTTGATGGAGAAAAGGGTTTTTGGAGTTTTCATTGACATCACTGATAATATTTAAATAACATAATGATTTGGGAATAAACAGTAGTATTTGGGTAACCATGGGATACAATTGATGGGAGCAGATGCCCCCAGGTTTATGTGAAAGAACTATGGACTTGAGCACTCAGCACACTGTGGGCAGACCAGTGTGTTCTCAAGGGGGGACTGGATTGTTTTCTGTTTTGTGTGTGTGTGTGTGTGTGTGTGTGTGTGTGTGAGTAGATGAATGTATCAAGAAAACTTCTATTATACATTAGAAAAACAAAAATGTTTTACTGTAGATCCATTTTCTAAGCACAAATCTTTTCTGACTTTCTTGAATCATTCTTGGGTTTGAGATCAGTCCAGCATATTCTAAGAGCTTTTCAAGGAGTCATAGTATTTTGGAATCTGTATGTTTAAAGTAGAGAAGCAGTTGAATGCCAGGCCTCACATTCAATCTGTAACAGAGGCAGAGCCTGGAAAGGTCAGGAACACTGAGAAAACACCTGGGAATGCTTTTGTTCTCAAGTCAATAGCTTCTAACATTCATTGTTGAGTCTCTCCTTCCTTTCTCTTACTGCACAGTCTTGAGTATTTCTGGTTGAGCCACAGAGTAAATTCAGTCTTCTACTTGTTACTCAGTGCTTCCATTGTTACTATGCCTTTAATGGAGTAGAAATCACATAGTGCGTCTCCTGTGTAGTTATAATAGTGATCAGGTCATGGTCAGATACTTTATTCAATTCTAGGGAACTTGTCTATATTTCAACTTGATATGAAATATATCATGGAGCACAAAGTAAATAAAATACATTATCAGATGTTATCAACCGCAATTCCCACCCACTTACTTGTCATTTAAAGATCTATTTCCCATCTGTCAACTTTACTGACATCTATTTTCCATGTCATAAAGTTTACCCATTTCAAGTGTGTAATTCAGTGATCTTGAGTAACTTTACTGAGTGGTGCAACTATCATCATAAATCAGTTTTAGGATTTCATCTTCCCAGTAGGATCTCTCGTGTCTATTTACATGTCCACTTTCCCACCGTCTGCCTCAGGCAACCACTGATGTACTTTGTTTTTATAAATTCACCCTTTCTGGACATTTCATATAAATGTAATAATACCATATGTGTTGTTTTATGTCTGACTTCTTTCACTTTGCATAATATTTTCAAAGTTCATCTGTCATTTGGTTAGTTACCTTAATGGAATCTTTATCTGTATGAGTAATGTGAGTTAAACACTTACCATGGGGTTTTATCAAGTTAGGAGTTAAGGATTTTGTTATTGATAAGAACTGTAGTTTTACAAAATTATAGTATATATTATCATTGGTGATTTTGTGACAAATGTCTTTGTTTTAAAAACATACACACCGTTGATACCACACTTGATAGGTGGTAATTGTTTGAGCCAGAGTATACTTTCTCATTTCAGGAAATCTTTTCTAGGGTATAAACTTAGAAGTATTATCGAGGACAGCAGGCAGGGCCCTTGTTGATAGAACAGATTGCATTAGAATGTGAAATGGAACAGCTCATTTCTTCCAGTAGTGGGGAAGTAGCCTCAAGACGTTCCAGCCAGCTGTGCTGTGGCCCATGCCACGGGCTGCGAAATTCATGACGTCATCACCAGTCACTAGGGCCAGAGGGAAACGGAGATTTTAGGATAGGTGAATAAGAAAAAAATGTATGGAGAATAGAGGCTGAGCTGCCCTGCTCTAGAAGGCATCTGGAGAGATCCAATACTGTCTTTACAGTGGTATTGCCATTTATTCTAAGCTGTAAAGTTAAACCTATTTATACATTGAGATATTTGGTAACACTTTAAAATTTTTAATGGCTCTCAAAAATAAAAAAAAGAATTAAAATGATAAACTAGTAAATTTCTGATTCTCAAGGGTAACTCATGAAGAATGTTTATGAACATTTACCAGCCCAAAAGGTGTGAGGGTGGTGGTGGGGCACACGTGCAGAATAATATAACAGACTGGTGAAAACCCAAAGGCATAGAACTGATGCATCTCCTGCATTTATTAATAGTTCCTTTAAGAACATTATGCCTGAAGACCATAATGTAACATGGGAGTCTGCAGACTTTGCCTTTATACATCACTCTGGGAAATAAGACCTTTTTTTGTATCAAATGACTAGTCTTTTAAGTTAATTTTGCTCCTTTTTGACTCAATTTTACTGTATACCTATGAAACAATACTGTTTAACGTGTCGGCTCCTCCAGCAAAACTTTGTCGTCAGTTAAATAATGTCAGTTTTATATTCTGCCATTAGATACTTGAAAAAATTATTTGTTTATTCCTATAACGGTTTGCTATTTTCATCCAATTCGCAGAAGTCAAGGTAAAACTTTGGAAGCTTTTTCTGTCAAAGCTGAAACAGCTGACATTATTATGAATAGTATCATACATTCAGTTAAAAAAACAAACAAATCTCAATGTTGTTAGTAAAATTGCTTGTTTTCATGTCATATGCATATGTATTTTGGTGGAGTACAAGGTCATGGTAAAAATAATATTCTCATTAAATTAAAAGTTGACTTGGTGCGCCTGGGTGGCTCAGTCGGTTGAGTGTCCAACTTCGGCTCAAGTCATGATCTTGTGGTTCGTGGGGTCGAGCCCCGCGTTGGGCTCTGTGCTGACAGCTCAGAGCCTGGAGCCTGCTTCCGTCCGATTCTGTGTCTCCCTCTCTCACTGCCCCTACCCCACGTGCACTCTGTGTCACTCTCTCTCGAAAATAAACTTTAAAAATTTTAAAAAAACTTGACTCTAGGATTGTTTGTGGTATAATATTCTATACAAGAGAAGCCACAATTCTACAAATTTGTGTGATTTGTAATTATACAAATTTACAAATATTTTAATATAGAAATAGGGAACTACACTTTTTTTGTTACATAGCTAAATTTGAGTTTTAAAAATGTACTGTAACATGGTGACACATGTTTTTCTTTTTGTTGTCCATATCAAATGGATTTTAGGGATCTTTAAGCCTTTGGTGAATTTCTTTGTAAATCAACTTAAGTTTAACTGCAATGATACCAAAAATTACTATAAGCAAGTTCTAAGTTTTGACTGCATTTTTGTCAAAATAAGTTGAAAGTTTTAATCAGAGTAGTTAATGAATGTAGTTCCCCAAATGTCAGTATTTGAAACTTTTAGCAAATTACAATTACTGCAAAACCTTAAGACATAGAACTTTTTCCAGTGACAGAACTGAACAAATTAACTTATGATCTCAGATGGAGTATAAGATTTAAATTTGAAATTCTATAATTGCATATTGAAATATCTTGACTTATGAGGAGAATCTTTTGATGGAGCTTCTATTTTTAATTAGATAAATTTATATTTTATGCCAGAATGGAATGAAACTGAGAACTATGGTTTTGCAGCGTCCAAGTCTAGCAAAGCATTAAAAGAATTGTAAAAAGAGATGACTTCTTCCATTAGATTTGTCTGGCATAAATATTTGTAAAGAAAAGCACTTTGAATGAAAGCAAAAAAGGCAGTACCTGTGAAAATATTGGAGTTGAAATATTGATATATTTTTGTATAAAATTATCGATAATATCCCCTAGTTAGCAGAAATTGCTCTTTTTTAGCATCTCAGCATGTATACATAGTTTTTATTTTAAAATATGGTCTGCAAGGGGCGCTTGAGTGGCTCAGTTGTTTAAGCGTCCAACTCTTAGTTTTGGCTCAGGTCATGATCCCAGGGTCAGGGGATCAAGCCTGTGTCAGGCTCTGTGCTGAGCATGGAGCCTGCTTAAGATTCTCTCTCTCTCTCTCTCTCTCTCTCTCTCTCTCTTTCTCACTCTCTTTCTCTCTCTGTCTCTCTCTTTGTCTCTCCCCCTTCTGCCCCTTTCCCCTGTTTGTGCTCTCTCTCTCTAAAATAAAAAAAATTAAAATATTATAGTCTAAGAAGTATTAATCAAGGATGTCAATGTAAAAATGTTGAAGAAGACTGCAGGCAGTTTTATGAAAACAATGAAAAAAGAATAAGATTATATAGGAAAATAAATTCTTCAGAAAAATACCAGGACACAGTATAAGAGAAAAATGTTATTTAAAATACTGATTAAGATGAGAATAATTTAAGCCTGAAGGTTTTGTTATTTGTTAATATTCAGACACTCAGTATGAGTTTCTAAAATTTTATTTAATGTACACATGCATGTTATTTTTATTTTCAAAAATAGGATTCGGATAGTATAATTTAAGGGACCATTTAGGGGGTGGATGGGTGGCTTAGTTGGTTAAGCCTCTGACCCTTGACTCAGGTGATGATCTTGTGGCCCATGAGATCAAGCCCTGTGTCGGGCTCTGTGCTGACACTGTGGAGCCTGCTTGGGATTCTCTCTTCCCCTCTCTCTGCCCCACTTCCCTGCTCGTGTATGCGCACACTCTCTTTCTTTTTCAAAATAAATAAATAAACTTAGAAGAAACAAATAAAGAATAATAAATGACTATTTAAAATGTTTGGTAGTCTAATAATATGCTGCAAGTATTTAGTTGGTCAATAATATTTCAAAGACTCATATAATTTTTTCATGTTCATTTCTCTCAAAGGAGTTCCAGCTTGGATGATTATTGATGTGGTCACTCTGTGCACAGGGATATGATAGCAAATGAACTATGCTTTGAGATTTGCAGTGAACAACCTGTACTCAGCACCCAAGTGACTTATACCAGTTCCCTGCCTGACCTGGTGCATTTTGCTTGCTTTGCATTCTTTCCTATCTCCATCTTTGACTTTTGAGTTTTAGTAGTTCTAATTTCTGTTATCTCTCTTGACTCAATGGCTAGTTAGAAATAGTCATAAGACTTATGTTTGGTCTTGGAAAACTTTCTTGACAATTCCAGTCTTAGAAGTCCCATTGGTCTGGCCTGGTGTTTAAGAATTTTTTTTTGCTTGTGCCTTGATATCAGCTTTTCTAAGTTCTGTATTGGGCAGTGTTGTTGATTGCCAATCTTTAATTTTCATAATTATTACTCTTATTTATTTATAATCTTTTTTAAAAGTTTTATTTATTTATTTGGGGGGTGTAGAGAAAGAGGGGGAGAGAATCTAAAGCAGGCTCCACACTGTCAGCATAGAGCCTGATGCTGGGCTTGAACTCCCGAACCTGAGATCATGACCTGAGCTGAAACCAAGAGTTGGAAGCTTAACTGACTGAGCCACTCAGGCACTCCTATTTATTATCTTTTTTATGGAGTGTAGTTGACACACAATGTCACATTAGTTTCAGGTATACAACTTTATATAATTATCAGTTTTTAAAATTGTTTTATTTTTC
The DNA here is from genome assembly GCA_028646485.1 of Cryptoprocta ferox. NCBI lineage: Eukaryota > Metazoa > Chordata > Mammalia > Carnivora > Eupleridae > Cryptoprocta > Cryptoprocta ferox. Next base: position 68,909,116 of record CM053578.1, on the reverse strand, counting down.
CCCGAAAGAAAATATATTCAATATTATAAAGACTCCCTACTAACTCGGAAGGTTTAATTCACTCATATTTTATACTCCCAACTATATAAATCAGATAATGTAATATTCAAATCAGTACCTACTAGCAGGACTACTAGTTAATAATAATATTAACTGTTTTAAAATGTCTCTCTTATTGTTTTGACCATTCTAATTCTAGAACAAACTCTTGTTTTAATTTTCTTTTCTTTTTTAAATTTAAATGTTTTTTTAAATTTATTTTTGAAGGGGGGAGAGGCAAGAGAGAGGGGGACAGAGGATCCAAAGCGGCTATGCAACATTTGCAAACAGCATTGTGTAGACTATATGTGCTATCCAAACTCAACAAAAAGTTTTAAACTTGCTTGTCCAAAGGTGCTAGCCAATAGAATCATTTTAGGTATTTTACTCACTAAATAAGATAACATTTGTGTGCTGGCTAATAACTCCTATTGCATTTGGTTCCTTATGTAAAATTCAGTAATAAGCCAGTTGGATGTCCAAGAGGGGAAAAACTAGTTCATTAGATATTGCATTTGTTTTGGGCTTGTCTAAATAGAAACTTCTTTAAGGGATGTTTATAAACATTTGTTGTGTCATTTTCAGTTGTTGCTACTGTCAAGTATATTGTTAATAGGGCCTTAAGAGCTTTTGAACAGCCATTGTTTTACAGGTTCATATAGAAGATAATTCTCAAGAACTTGAATAACTTGAATAAATACAACGAAATTTTGTGAGAATGACACTCAAAATCAATATGGTGGTGTAGACTCTAAAATTGGAGATTTGATTATCTTGTGTGCTTGTTTTGTTGTCTCAGGCCAAAGGAGCACCAAGAAGAGGGACTGTAAAAAGAATTTTGTTTTAACTTACAGCAGCAACTTCCTAGGGGATATAAAAGCTGAATGTTGAGGTTTTATCACAGTTGACTCCAATCAACTAAAGCTGATAAATGACCACAAAATTTGAGCGTCTTCGGTATACCAGACCTCTACCGAACCTGAATGAAGACTCTTTCTGATGAATGAACAATGAGACTCTTCCCTCCTTTGACTAAAGATTCCATTTTACTTATAAAATATTAACATGCCATAAAAAACTCGTGTGTGTGTGTGTGTGTGTGTGTGTGTGTGTGTAGTCCTATGAGTTTCAGCTCTTCTATAGCTTGTTCAGTCACCACCATAATTAGGACACAGAAAAATTCCATCACACCCCAAACTTTCCTCCTACCTTTGAATCAAATAACTCCCCTCTCCCCAACACTTCTGTCCTATTTCTATTTTTATTTTTTCTAGGATATTATATATATATATATATATATATATATATGGGATAATAGGGTATGGAGCC
>CM053578.1:68889998-68907248 GCA_028646485.1 Cryptoprocta ferox | reverse complement strand
TATACAATGGAATACTACATGGCAATGAGAAAGAATGAAATCTGGCCATTCGTAGCAACGTGGATGGAACTCGAGGGTGTTATGCTAAGCGAAATAAGTCAGGCAGAGAAGGACAGATACCGTATGTTTTCACTCATAGGTAAAACAGGAGAAACTTAACAGAGAACCATGGGGGAGGTGGAGGGGGAAAAATAGTTATGGAGAGGGAAGGAGCCAAACCATAAGATACTCTTAAATACTGAGAACAAACTGAGGCTTGATGGAGGTGGGGGAGAGGGGAAAAGGGGTGATGGGCATGGAGGAGGGCACTTGTTGGGATGAGCACTGAGTGTTATATGGAAACCAACTTGACAATAAACAATAAATAAATAAATAAATAAAAATAAAGTAGAAATGATAAGTAGGAAAAATTGAAGAGATAATGAACATAAAGTATTTTCTCAATAAAAAATAAAATAAAAATGGATTATAAATTGTTAATAATAATATTAAAATATTGATAGTTTTAATATCAATTACATGATGACATGTTAGTAATTTGGATATATTGGGATGCACAAAAAGTATTAAGTTTAGTTTCACCTGTTTCTTATTTTTTAATATAGTTATTAAAAATTTTAAATTATAAAAAAATAGGCTGCTGCAAATTGATACAGCAAGGTACATTCAGATGTCAATGTTATACTTGAAATCCAAGTGTATGTTTTAGGTTTCAACCTGGTATTTTTAAGAAATTGATGGTTTCCTTTTACTAAGCATCCTGGCCTCTGAAAGATGTTCACTGTTATTAAACAGCTCAAATCCTCAGCTACGGTCATCCAGATGGCCTGGCACCTAAAGGCCTGGACACTCATAATAGAGTTAAGATTCCACCAGCCAGGCCCATGAAACAACCATGTACTAACCTGGTTATTTTTCCTCCAAGTAAACAAGTTCAGACCAGTATTTTTGAGAATCTATAGGTTCTCCTAACATTCTCATCTTGCCCAGTCCTTCATTACCACGTGCTAAACATTGACTGAAGTGTCAACTGTAACCATCAATAATTCCTTTTGCCTGGGCTTGTCCCCTTTCTTATATTTTATTTTTATACTATCAGTCTGTGTCTCAATAGAAAGAAGTCCTCAGTGGAAGAAAAAGAACCCGCTACCAGCTGCAAATCTAGAACCTGAGCATATCCTTATTCTGAGTAACAACAGCATGCAACATGTGCCTAGCATGGATAAAACAGCAATATACACATGGCTCCTGCCCTCATACAGTTGACAATCTAAAAACCTAAGATTGAAGACAGAGTAACTACAAAGGAAGGAAAGAAGGCAGAAGGAAAGTTAAGTAAATAGTGTAAAAGAGCTAAGGAGTGGCAGGGCTTGTGGTGCCCTCAGTGAATGACATGAGATGTTACCACCTGCTGAAATGTAAGTGCTGCATAAAGCCCCTGAGTCCCACAGAGCTCAAGTCTCTCTCTGCCATGGTGCCAGAAAGTCCCAAATTAATCCTTTTGCTTAACCAATCAAATTATCCAGCATACAGTAGAAATTCAAAAAATACTAACTGAATAATTGTTATAACAGGAACTCTTTAGCTCCAGCCTTTCACCAGATTGGGTCTCAAGGACATAGCCTGAAGGACGGGAATCTGTTCTAGAACACTACGCAAGCACCAGATCAGGCTCCCAGAGAATGGGCTAGACGCAGGCTCACAATTTGTTCACTAGCAACTCAGCTGAAAACAATAAGTTATTCTGATTTCCTAATCTGCACTTTGAAAATTCAATGTGAATGACTAACAATCCTCTAACATGTCTGTTTTCATAAAAGGAAAACTAACAGCTACACCATAAAAATCAAACTCTGGTAACCACATTCAATACTGACCTACTTACACTATTGGCCCCATTAAAAGGGAAAACTTAAAACAGATGTGCCTTGATAATTCACTCTTTTTCAATGAAATAGATTTAGCAACTGAATTTCAACCACAGTGCTAGGGGAGACTCATTATCCTGATTTTCCAATCTAATTTAAACTTGTCTGTGGTCGTTTTAGATACAAGTTAGAGGTTAATTTTATGGAGAAGGGTCTTGGAAAGCTAAGGTTCAACCATCTATGAGCCAGTTAGCAGCACTCCATGAACTGCATTCATAGTTAATACCAGTTCTTGGTTATAAAGGGAACCATTTGGCCATTCATTGAATGGGTATTTGAGGGTCTGAACACAGGAAAGAAAACAGATGGCTGACCAAAAACAAACAAACAAACAAAAAAAACTCTCTCTCCTTGAAAAAAATCCTAAATCAGTTGCAGGTGATTTCATAAAACATTAATTATGTACCTATTGTCCATCAGGTCGTATGCTATTAAGCAGACTGGCAAACCACCAACTGCAATACAAGGTGATAAGCCTTATAACAGATAAGGCTTATCTTCCTCTTCCAGAAGAGGAAGGAAGAAACAGACAACTGCTTCATGGTGACAAGAGTGGATTTATTGTTGTTGTTGTTGTTGTAGTTGTTGTTTATTTCGGGGAGCAGCATGTGTATTCAGTCTTGTGTTAAGCTCTTATTATTCTTACATTATTCTAGGCAGCATACTAGATACATTTCCGGATTTCCCATTTGATGCTCACAAGCCTAGGAAGTAAGCATTTTTCCCAATTCAATGCTTATGAAAGAAGGAAGGAAGGGGGAGAAGACAAATGGTGATATTAAATCTGGCCTGGTAGGAAGGACAAGGCAATACATGTCCTTTAAGGACATGAAGGCAATAGGAATTACTTAAGAGTTTGTATGCACAGTAGTAACACGGTCTCCTTTCCTGTTACAAAGACCACTTTACCTTTACATTAGCTGGTGAGGATAGATCCTCAGGAGCTTTTTGCAGAGAAGCTTTGCTGGGTCACAAGCATTAGGCAAGGGTAGCATCTTCCACAACTACTATAGAGTAAGTCACATGAGAAAGCAGAGGGAGCCCTGATTAAGATAACTTTACCAAGGCAAGTTAGCACACCTAGCCATCAGGCTAAGAGCCATAGAAGCACTGTTTCAAGTACTGGCTCATTCATTCAATGGCCTTGTTTTTCCACTGGTGGTATGTTGTAGAGTTGTGAGAAGCAATGATTATCTATAACACATTGCCAGTTTCTTCCTGATAAGTAAGATGAAGCTCTTATCCAGAAAATAAAGCAAGGTGGTATTCAAGATTGGATATTAAATGGAGAACATGCAACCACTTCCCAGCGCGCGCGCACACACACACACACACACACACACACTCAAGCGTGAAGACTGTGTTATATATTGTTATGATCAGAATATACTGGCTTCCCTGCACACTCTGAGTAATGTGCTCATGGCTATAGTGTAATGATTATTAATCCAGCTGCAGATTAGAAATCTGAGCAACTTTTCAAAAATACTTTTGAGGACTCACTCACTCAGAGTAGGTCTGGGCATGGCCCAGGTATTGCTATTTTTAAAAAGGTCTCCAAGTGATTCTGATACATAGCCAGGCCTAAGAACCACAAACTCTTAGGAAATGCATAAGACTGCATAAAACGCTGACTACTGTGTGGTGAATTTCAATTCTTGCCAGGGTAAAGGTCCTCCTTAGGCCTTCAGGGTTTTGAATACAATCCATTGCTCTCTATCCTAAACAAATTACTTATTTGCTTGTCTCAGCATACCTGTCAGGACATCTACAAGGGTGAAGACTAAAAAATGCAGTAACTGTCAAGACATGTACTATTGTTGGTCCACTTTATCCATTTTAAAGAATTGGGTTTTAAATGCAATCCTTAAAGAATTATGTATTTGCTCAAATATTTTACCTGCAGTTAATATGTTACCTCCAAAAAAGCAATGATGACTGAATCATTTATAAAATGGTATGCTTCTCAAGGACACTGAGAAACTGGAGCCTTTTCCCTACACAGTGATTCTTTCCTAATTCAAAGTAGATACTTTGCTAACACAGCTAAACATAATAATGATAGTCCAAAAGGCAAGTTATTTATAGAAAACAAATACAGATATTATCTAATGTCTCTCTTATTGATCTGAGCTACTCCAGTCAACACCTACTACAACTCTATTTTTATTACAGGATTTCAGTGATATGTTTTTGTTGTTTTCCACTCATCCTGAATCTTTTAAGGTGGAGCTAAATCTCTCTAAAGAACACCTGTGGCTATAAAGCTTTTAGGACATGTTTCAACAGCCTTAAGCTTATCTGCATCTAACAAATGAGAATCTTCTCTAGAACTGTTTTCTAGAAATGAGACTGGGCTCTTCCATCCCCATCAGATAAATACAAAAATAATTAGAGGAAATGAAAGCAAATTTGGAAAATAGAGAAAAGTAGAAAAAACATTAACCAAAATCTCATCCCCTGATCACAATTATTATTAAAATTTAGGTGTTTTGTCTCTCAGCTTTCTTTCCTATACATCAGATTCCCTCCAACATAGATATAATTAGATTATATACACAATTTTATATTCTGATCTTTTTACTTAATTCTATGTCATAAGTATCTATTCATACTATGATGTAACATACTTTCTATTTTAAAAGAGATCTGAGGCCATTTAAAAAATAATTTCAAGGTAAAACATTTAATGATACAAAGGAAGAGATCATCTAATGGAAGCAGATTCTCTCTGGCACCTGCCAAATAGGTTATAGCACTTAGAATATGAATTTAACATTTCTCTTAACTTAGGTGAAATGAGTAATTTGTGGGTATTTTTTGCTTATTTTCCAACAAAAGAAAGCATTCTTACCAATACAGAAAACAAGGAACATGCATTAATATACACAGATAACATTTTTTTTAATGTTTATTTATTTTTGAGAGAGAGAGAAGAGCAGAGGACAGAGGATCCAAATTGGGCCCTGCACTCACAGCAGTGAGCTTGATGCAGGGCTTGGAACTCACTGAACCTTGAGATCATGACCTCAGCCAAAGTCAGACATTCAAACAACTGAGCCACCCAGGCGCCCCAACAGATAGCATTTTTTATTAAATTAAACTCAACATAGAAATTCATTACAACTAGGGATATAACTGGAATGACCATGCCCTTTATCTTCTGAACCAGGGGACTTTTGAGAACATGTGAATGACTATTGGTTAATAATTACTGGGACAATAGGACAGCAGAAATAAACTGTGACTACCCTAGTTATTAATTAATAATAAAAATAAATATGTCACAGATAATTTATATTATTGTTAACTACTAGCAATAATCATAATAAATTACAGCGCAGTCATGATCTTCTTGGTTAACTCTGTTATTTTTCTTATAACATTCCATTGAGGGAAGCATGTGTATAGTGTAGCCATTACTCAAAATACAGACTAAATCTTAGATTAAAATTCATCAGAGCACCTGGGGGCTCAGTTGGTTAAGCGCCCAACTTCAGCTCAGGTCATAATCTCACGGTCCATGGATTCGAGCCCCGCGTTGGGCTCTGTGCTGACAGCTCAGAGCCTGGAGCCTGCTTCAGATTCTGCGTCTCCCAGTCTTTCTCTGCTCCCCTGCTCATACTCTGTCTCTCTCTCTCAAAAATGAATAAACATTAAAAAAATTAAAAATAAAATTGTGATAGTCACTGCCTATGAGGATCAATATTACACCATTTATTAAACACTTAAAATCATCAAGCTATAGAAATATGCATGCACAAAAACATAATTTTAAAAGATGAACAGAAAGAGTATCACTTTGGGCAGGGGACAGGGAAGAGTACAAGTTATACAGTCTGAAGTTAATAGCACATTTTAATAATTAAGACCAGGGTAAATTTTTTAAACAAAGATCATCAGTACTTCCTAAGTATTTAAAGTATTCCTTAAGCATTCTTAAGGAAAAAAATGAAATAAACTCCACAAAGAAAGTATTAAAATGAAGCCTCCTTACAGCGAGGCAAAGTGAAAAAATAAGTTATAAGTTGGGAAAAAATATTTGCAAAAAACATAAACCACAAAGGAATAGCATGAGAAAAAATTTTAAGCCACAAATGAATGAAAAACACAAAAATTCAATAGGGAGGAAACAGGAATAAACAGATATAACAAGTAAACAATCCACTAATGAGGAAACAAAAATGTCTAATATGTATTTATAAAAAGCTGGTCAATGTCATGTATAATCAGGGAAAGGGACATTAAAATACAGTGATATACCACTTTATATTAACTTATTTGACAAAATAAGTTATATCTGCAATACATTATAATGAGTCTTTTTTTTTTATTGTCACTCTTTCATTACCAAGTGCTGGTGAGGACAGGATACAAAAGGTACTGCTAGTGGGAGAGCTAACTGGTACTACTATTTGGAGAATCATTTTGCCAGTATGTAGTAACACTGAGGTACAAACAAAACAATCATAAATATGCCCCCAAAACAACTAGAAATCTTGCACAAGAGATAGCAAATACACTTTGAAAAGCATAGAGACAGGCACAAGAAAGTAAGGTAAATCTCTAGAGGCCACAAAAGACAAGGGAACTGAAAACGAGAATCATGATGTTTGAGTTGTCAGTGGGGCATCTGGGGAGTTCTTTCAATCCCTGCAAATGCAAGGACTTAGGTCTTCAAGACCACAAGGGAACAGAATTCAGGGAAGCTGGAGTCAGAACGGAGATGCTCTCTCCCGTCGCCCTGCTAGACACTGCAAACACACGTTAGCACACACTTAAACTTACGAACATATACATAACACATAAACACACACATATACTTATGCACACAGATACAGTGTGTCTAGAATATTCTAGAAGCTTACACCTTTAGTGAAAGGGTCGAGTAAAAATATCAACACTGGGAAATATACATAGTTTGTTATGGGCTCTGGGTAGAAAATTATCTCCTCTGAGAATTTGTAAAATTGTTAAGATTACAATTTGAATGTACACTACACAACCCCAGAGTCCCTGTTTTGAGAAATGAACACTGAAATGGTATAAGCTGGAGGCATGGCACAAACAAAAGCAAGCCTTCCTGGAATGACTACCTTGGATCTGTCACTATCCTTTCTGCAAAGAAACTGTTGGGAGAGTTATGGATATAATAACTATGTGAACCCAAAGTGATAAAAAGCAGCCTGGGGCTAGTAATAGCAGAGTTGCTTTAACTCATATCAAGAGAGAAAAGAGGAGATGCAGGAATATAGGAAAGAATTGGGTAGAGACAGTCATCTTGAGTGAAATAATGACCTTCACTTGAAACACCTGAAGAAGTGTACATAATAGAGAATGTGTAAGAATGTTCTTCGTATCATTGATCTTAAATACAAAAGACCCATTTTAAATGCATTAACAGGACAACAAATTAACAAAATGTGGCACAGATATCTACTCATTGGAATATAGCAGAACAGTCATAATAAAGAAAAAAGTACTACATTTATCAATATGGATACATTTCAAAAATATGAATGAAAAAAGAGCAGCTTGCAAAAAGATTCCTATAGTATAAATTTGTATAAATTTTTATTTTGTAAAACAGTATTTATGTCATTTAGATTTACATACATATGTAATAAAAGTACCAAAAAATACAACTTTGAGATAGTTCATAACTTTTAGAATTCATAAGAAGGGGAATGAATTTGATGAGGAATACATAAATATTTATATATGTCTATAGTGTTTTCTTCTTTTCAATTCTATTGTAAGTATGATGGTTAACATTTCACAAGCTGGGTAATAGATACATCACTATTCCTCATTATTTTCCCTACTATTCTGTATTCTTGAAACATTGTGTAATTAAAATCCAAGTCTCCTAATTGCTAATTTAGGAAAAATGCCTCTCTAAGCTAAATTAAAAATAGGGTCATGTGAAATTACAGTAAATCCAACTCTGACAATTATATATTAAACATATATATTTATTACTATATAATGTATATAATTATATTTTTATATTTTAATATATCCTATATACAGTATTTATGTATATCATATATATTTCTGTATATCTTATTAAGGTAAAGTTTTATATAACTACTTTAAAGTACAGGGTCCAATTTATAGCCAAAATTATACATGTTCTCCTTTAAAGGATTCTAACAATTTCTAGCATTAGAGCATTGGGAGAAATACACAGGGAAGTGTCCACATAGGAAAAAGGAGGCTCTAAAGAAAAACACTATTATAGGCAAAGAGATATCTTCATGTTGGACAGATTTACTTTCATCAGAATTAGAACATCTCTTACCTACTTAAGGTTATTAGGCATTTAATTTTGCTTTCTTATTGATTTGTACACCTACCACATTCCAAATTTCTTGAGGAAAGTAACTGAATACACACTTTCATATATGTTTGTATGTATATCTCATATATATGGCATATTAACACACAGAGATATATAAACATATGAGGAATGTGATATTATTGGTCTTGCCAGGAGAAAGTGGTTAACTAAACTGAAACTGAAAAAGATCTATTCTGCATTGATAAAAGTAAAGGTATTAGCATGTGACAGGGACAAAATATTAAAATAACTAATCACATGCCTGTCTTTGCCCTTCCTGCCTTCCAAGCAGAAAGGATTATTTGCTGTTTGAGCAGATCCCCAGCCTGGGCCTTTGCCATGCTGGTGAGCAAGGCTGCAGAACTGCTGATTTACGGAGTCACGAGGCATAATGTGAATTCACTAAATTGAGGAAGTCAAAGTAATCTCCATGTGGCATTCCAGGCTGGGAAGTCAGTCTGCACAGACAACGAATTTCTTACTTAAATCTTTGCTAAAAGAAAAGAGGAAAGTAGTGACGGAGAAGATTGGAACAGTTCAGAGACCTTGCTCTGTTCCTCCAGCAAAGTGGACCCCAAGTTGCTGCCAGGGGACATCTGGAGCCTTGGGGAAAGCCTGCTTGCCCCCAGACACCCTATGCCAGGGTCTGAAACATGGCATCTAACATACATCCCAATCTTGGGCACTGCAAGTATTTTTACTTTTCTTTCTTATTTTTTTCTTTTTCTTTTTTTTCTTACTTTTACTTTTCTTATTAATTGCCTCTCTCTCAACTAAGAAAGCTTAGTAAATAAATATTCATTGAATGCATCAACGTGGATGAATGGTTGACCCATACGAACAAAACGCTACAAAGATGACAGACTCTTACCACTGAAAAATTCTAAGTGAAAGTTTTAAAATCTAAAATTATGTGTGGACCCATAATCACAAAGACTCCTGGTTTTGTATCAACTGTCTACCTGTCCAGAAAGAGCATACTCCAAAGTGAAGAATTATTAGAATTCATATGTGGGAGGGAATAAAAATGTACACATGACATACATAAACATGCAAATAAAATGTAACTCTGTTACTGCCCAGAACTGATTTCACATTTTTACAAGCCCCCACTGAATATGGGAGAATTTGGCAGGGTATGGGTTGAGGGGAACATCATGTCAATATACAATATTTCATATTCATAGATTTTAAATTCTGTGGGATAATTCACCCTTTAGGTAAATACTCTGAGAGATTCTCTTTTTTGCCCTGCTTCTATCAACATGGAATTTAGCTTTGTGGTAGGACTTACTTGATTTCATGGTGGTGCAAAAGAGATCTTCAAAATGTTGTAAGCAGATCTAATCCATTCTCTAGTCCACCATTTCTTTGTACTGCAGATTTTCTGGCCAAGGTCTGCTTTTGTCTGAGGTGTGACTGGCCTGTCTCGTCCAGACTGAGATTCATGGACCCAGCCTCCTACCTCCATTCATAAAATTCCCATAGCTTCACATCCATCCCTGACTTCACCAGCCCCACAAGCTCTTTCAGCACCTCCACATTTCACTCCCTCCTCTATCATTCACCAGGAAACAGGAAACAGGGATTCAAGAACCCCAGCCCACCACACATAGGCCATGGGAGATAAAAGCCCTGACTCAGGTTCAACTACCTACCTACGTCTCTCTACCAATGCTGTACTAGTTCTCCCACACTCTTGGACACAGCTCGAAGCTTCTTCCACTGTTCAATAGCCATACTCCAGCACCCCTCAAATCTAAGATACTCTCACTTATCTTCCTTTTTCTCATTCCATCAAGTTTATAAGAAGACTATCTTTCCTGCCTGCAATGAAGAAAACTGCCTTTACTCCTGGCTTACAGAAACCTTGATATTCAAACCCACCAGACCTACATCTTAATAGTATAATGGAAGCTTAAAGCGTTTAGAAAACTCATTCCCTCTCTATAAAGCCTACCTTTGGAGGACTATGGTTTTAGTGTAGATTTAAAAATTCAGTTAGAGTTGTTAAAAATTAATGTCCTTTTGCTTACATGCTGTATCAATGCTAATCTTCTCAGAGACAAACAAATGGGGCTTCTTCCTAATAAGGAGATCAGATAATGAAGCAGCAAACATAACTGTGGTACAGCACAATTTGAAGAACCAGAAGCAGCTGAATTACATCAGTGCCAAAGGAAATGTACAGGCAAGATTTGCCATAGACTTGAATTATCACAGTTAATAAAGTTACTTAGAAAGGAGAAAGAGACCATAACCACCATGGCAATCCTCAGGAAGCACAATCAAATTTTGATTTCATAATAGAGTTGCCAGGGTGACCCTAGGGTACCAAAGTAATGTAGGTATGATTCAGTCTCTTGAGAGTAGATTCCCAACCATCACAATTCTGGTGATCAGGAAAAAATGATTCCTTTGGATCCATTTGCAGGACCATCCTGAAGCCAGCCAGCACTTAGGTCCTACTAGAACCTGAGTGTTTCTCTTAATCTGCTTCTAGCATGGCAAGATTTACCTTAGGATTAACCTACCAGCTACACAATAATTTTCTGGCTTTTTAGGATGTTTCACACAGTGAGATAAAATGCATAACAGCCCAGGACTTTTTAAAACTCAGGATGGGTAGAATCAGGTGCATTTGTTTTGACTGTAGTAAAGAGGACCAACTTGTGACCCAGGGCAGCCGGTACTCAATGAACACCCTAGATTCTTTTTCTGCAATCAGCACAGCCTTCTAGATGATGAGGGAATCAAATTCTGGTTGATTTCTGGGACCCTCTATAAAAAGTTCCAAGTTCTATGATACTCAGATTTATTACATAAATATTTGACACAGGATATAAAATCAACACAAAGAAATCAGTTGCATTCCTATACACAAATAATGAAGCAACAGAAAGAGAAATCAAGGAATTGATCCCATTTACAATTACATCTAAAACCATAAAATACCTAAGAATAAACATAACCAAAGAGGTGAAAAATCTATACACTGAAACTATAGAAAGCTTATGAAAGAAATTGAAGAAGACACAAAAAAGTGGAAAAATATTCCATGCTCCTGGATTGGAAGAACAAACACTGTTAAAATGTCAATACTACCCAAAGCAATCTATATATATTCAATGCAATCCCTATCAAAATAACATGAACATTCATCACAGAGCTAGAACAAACAACCCTAAAATTTGTGTGGTACCAGAAAAGATCTCAAATAGCCAAAGCAATCTTGAAAAAGAAAACCAAAGCTGGAGGCATCACTTCCAGACTTCAAGATGTATTACAAAGCTGTCATCATCAAGACACTATGGTACTGGCACATAAACAGACACTCGGATCAATGGAACAGAATAGAGAACCTAGAAATGGACACACAACTATATGGTCAACTAATCTTTGACAAAGCAGGAAAGAATATCCAATGAAATAGAGACAGTCTTCAGCAAATGATGCTGGGAAAACTGGACAGCGACATGCAGAAAAATGAACATGGACCACTTTCTTACACTATATACAAAAACAAACTCAAACTGGATGAAAGACCTAAATATAAGACAGGAAGCCATCAAAATCCTAGAGGAGAAAGCAGGCAAAAACCTCTTTGACCTCCACCACAGCAACTTCCTACTCAACACATCTCTGGAGGCAAGAGAAACAAAAGCAAAAAGGAACCACTGGGACCTCATCAAGATAAAAGGCTTCTGCATAGCAAAGGAAACAATCAGCAAAACTAAAAGGCAACTGACAGAATGGGAGAAGATATTTGCAAATGACATATCAGATAAAGGGTTGGTATCCAAAATCTATAAAAAATTTCTCAAACTCAACACCCAAAAAACAAATAATCCAGTGAAGAAATGGGCAAAAGACATGAATAGACACTTCTCCAAAGAAAACATCCAGATGACGAACAGACACATGAAAAAATGTTCAACATCACTCTCATCAGGGAAATACAAATCAAAACCACAATGAGATACCACCTCACACCAGTCAGAATGGCTAACATTAACAACTCAGGCAACGACAGATGTTGGCAAGGATGTGGAGAAAGAGGATCTCTTTTACACTGCTGGTAGGAATGCAAACTGGTGCAGCCACTCCTGAAAACAGTATGGAAGTTCCTTAAAAGATTAAAAATAGAACTACCATAGGACCCAGCAAGAGCACTACTAGGTATTTAACCAAGAGACACAGCTGTGCTGTTTCGAAGGGGCACATATACCCCAATGTTTATAGCAGTGCTATTAACAATAGCCAAAGTATGGAAAGAGCCCAAATGTCCATCAACAGATGAATAAAAAAGATGTGACATATATATATATATATATACACACATATATATGTGTATATATATATGTATACACACACACACACACACACACACACACACACACACAATGGAGTATTACTCGGCAATCAAAGAGAATGAAATCTTGCCAATTGCAACAACATGAATGGAACTGGAGGGTATTATGGTAAGTAAAATTAATCAGAGAAAGACAATATCATTGATTTCACCCATATGAGGAATTCAAGATACTAAACAGATGAACATAAGGGAATCAAAAATAATATAAAAACAGGAGGGGGACAAAATATAAGAGACTCTTAAATATAGAAAACAAACAGAAGGTTGCTGGAGGGGTTGTGGGAGGAGGGATGGGCTAAATGGGTAAGTGGCATTAAGGAATCTACTCCTGAAATCATTGTTGCACTATATGCTAACTTGGATGTAAATTAAACAATAAATTAATTAATTAATTAATTTTAAGAAATATATTTGACAAAAACTTACTCATCCAATTCTAAAAGAAAGAGGTCCTGATGGCTAAAGAAGAATTCTAAAGAGCATATGGGTGTTTGGCGTAATACTAGAAAAGAAAACGGGAAAAGTTAGTTTCCATTAGTGGAAACAGCTATTTTGTGATATAGAACAAATGATTAAATGACTTAAGAAATTTAAGAAATGATTAAAGAGTATTTTTAGGACATTTATATGTATATTGAGGAAGACAGTTTTATCATTAGCTTTCTTATCTCAATCTTCAAGAGTTCTGAAGTTTGCACCTTACACCAGTTAGAATGGCTAAAATCAAAATGTCAAGAAATAACAAGTGTTGGCAAGGATGTGGAAAGAAAGGAAACATTGTGCACTGTTGGTGGGAATGTAAATTGGTACAGCCACTGTGTAAAATGTATGGAGGTTCCTCAAAAAATAAAAACAGAGGGGCACCTGGCTGGCTCAATTGGTAGAGTATATGACTCTTATCTTGGGGTCATGAGCTCAGGCCTTGTGTTGGGTACAGAGTTTACTTTAAAAAAATTAAAATAAAATAAAATAAATGTTTAAAAATAGAAACATAAGATCAAATAATTCCACTATTGGGTATTTACCCAAAGACAACAAAAACACTAATTTGAAATTATATATGCACACCTATGTTTATTGCCACATTATTCACAATAGCCAAGATGTGGAAGCAATCTAAGTGTCCAAAAATATATGAATGAATAATGAAAAACGTGGTGTGCATGTACACACGCGCATACACACACACAAACACACACACACAGGAACATTACACAGCCATAAAAAAGGATAAGATCATGCCATCTGAGACAACATGGATGGACCTAAAGGATATTATGCTAAGAGAAATAAATCAGACTGAGAAAGACAAATACCATATGACTCCACATAAAAGTGGAGTCTAAAAAAAATTAATAAGCAAACAAAAAGCATAATCAGACCCATAAGTACAGAGAACAAACTGATGGTTGCCATAGGGGAGGAGTATGGAGGTGGGCAAAATGGGTGAAAGGGAGTGGGAGATACAGGTTTTTCCAGTATGGAGTGAATAAGTCATGGGAATAAGAGGCACATGTAAGGAATGTAGTCAATGATATTGTACAGCAATGTAACAGGATAGATGTTATCTACACTTGTGGTGAACACAGCATAATGTATAAACTTGTCAAATCACTAAGTTGTATAGCTAAAACTAATGTAATATTATGTGTCAAGTATAGTAAAAAAAAGAGTTTTGGAGTTGGAGTTCTCTCTCAGTGTGTGTGCTTATGTGTGTGTGTGCATGCGTGAGTGTATGTATGTGTGTGTGTGTGTTTTAAATACAACTCCATGCTGCCACAAACACCAAGGTGGCTCAGCTTATTCAGGTTACATATATAAAGATATATGTTTAATAAGATACACTAATTTATGTCTTTTCTACTTTTTATCCTATTCATTTAATGGTACTACTTATAATTTCTGTTACTTTATAAAATTACAGAAATTTAAAGCTAGTAAATATAAAATTTAACTAACTTCAGGCCATCATTTACTGATAAGTAAATCAAAGGCTAATGAAAAAGCTCCCAGTACAACATGGCTAGTGAACGAGGCAGTAAGAGCCAGAGACAGGTCAAGAAACCAAGTTTCTTGACTCCTACTATCTCAAACGAGATATGTAAGCCACATTTTTCTTCCTTTGGGGAAGAAATTAACATTTCTGGCAGAATGCTTAAGCAATTTTCTGATAAGTTTTAATTTAAAACCTTATGGAACACTATTTCCTTCCCACATAGCTGTTAAAAAAAAAGGTGACCTTTAACCAGACTTTTTATTTATGTCTAATCCAGTTGTTCTCAAATTTTGTTGCACATCAGAATCACCTGGGGTAGTTTTTAAATTCCCAATGTCCAGATAAAACACCTTACCAATTAAATCAAAATGACTGGGAGTGGAAGCAAAGTATCAATACCCAGGATCTTGTAAAATACCTAGGTGAGCCCAGTGTTCAACAAACCACTGATGTAATCAAACAGTGATTAACTTCTCTTTCTGTCTCTCTGTCTCTCTGTCTCTCTCTCTCCCTCTCCCTCTCTCCTCCCTCCCCACACCAATGACATACCCTCCACACACATACATATGCACAAATCTCCATCTCTGTCTCTATCTCTCTCTTTTTCAATCAATGGCCCTTTGAAGCTTGACTCTTAAAATTGGTCTACTAGAGGCTTTTTCCTTTGCATGGATTAACAATTTTTCTAAAGTTTACCCCTCCTTGCACTACCTTTCAAAGTTAAATGATATGCTTGGATACTTCAAAAAATAATAACTTTTAAAGACAAACAATACATTCCTTAAAGTCTTTACATTTATATTAGGAAAATCTAAGCGAATCCATTTACTCTGGATAAATAAAATCACAATTAACAATTTGCTGTAAGAAAAAAATCGTGTTTGATTAAATACCAAATAATTATTTAACTAAGTACCTTACTTTTCTTCCATGATTGTGGAAGCACTTGCTTGCTCTTCATTATACAATTATTGGACTGCTAATGCCTTTATGAACTCTAATCACTTTTTTTGGCCTCTTCCCATCCATGGCTGTAGCTCTAATGGAGTTTACTAAGGAGGTAAATTATGCAATTGTCCATAATAAGATTGACAAGCCAATTTTCCTACTTCCTAAACAGCTAGTCACAGAACCATGATATCTAGCAGAGAATATAAGAAATCAGAAAAATCCCCATTATTGAAAATCTTATTTTTCTTTCAGATTAATTATTTTTCTAAACTTTGAACCCTATGCATTCATTAACTTGCAAAAACAAATTATACGATTAAGGTATACGAAAGCAGCCAAAACTAATATTATTGCTAGAGCAGAGAGCTATTTATTGAACCTCCAATATGTTCCAGGCTCCAACTAAACACTTTATACCCATTACCTTATTTAATTTTCACAAAGATTCTAAATTATGTCCTCATTTTATAGTGAGGTAAATTGAGACTCTCTCTGTAAGGTTAATTAACATCCCCAGGGCATTCTTGTTAGGCGATATCAGAGTAGATTTATACTGTCGAAGAATTCTTAAAGACCACTAGATTTTCGTTGTTAGGCCAAAATCTATTAACTTGCCAGACAAAGGAACATAGGTCAGTGGAAAATTCACTGAGTAGCTGACTGAAGGAAAAAAAGTCAGGGCTTTTAGTGCTAAAAAGGAGGGGTCTGTAATGTTTATTGTAGTTAAACACTAAAAATTAGCCCTCTGGATGGGGCGGGTGGGTGGCTCAGTCAGTTAAGGATCCAGCTCACGGTTTTGTGGGTTTGGGCCCCACATCAGGCTCTGTGCTGGCAGTGCATAGCCTGCTTCAGATTCTCTCTCTCCCCTCCCCCACTCACACTGTCTCTTTTAAAATAAATAAATAAACTCTAAAAAAAAGAAAAAAAATTAGTCCTTTGGATAAAATCAAATAAGTACATATTATCCGTACATAATTTGTTAAAACGAATTCCCATTCCCCAAAGGCCTTGTATCCAGAATTTATATATTTTTTAAAACTTTCAAAACTAAATGATAACAATCCATTTTTAATTAGGTAAAATATTTGAGCCAAGACTTCACCAAAGAAGATATACAGATGACAAATAAGCACATGATAACATAATCAAGCCATTGGTCTTAATGCACAATTAGGAAAATGTACATTAAAACCGAGATGAAATATCATGGTAACCTATTAGAGTAACTAAAACTGAAAAAATTAACAATACCAAATGTTAACAAGGAAGCAGAGCAACTGAAACTCTTTTACATTGTTAATTGGAGTGCAAAATGGTACTGATATTTCAGGGAAGTTTGGCAGTTTCTTAAAATTTAAGCATACACCTTCCACATAGTACAGCAATTGTACTCCTAGGTATTTAAATAAATAAAAATTTACTTCATAAAAAAATCTGTGGGGGGGGGACACAAATATCCTTCAATAAGTGATTAAATAAGAAACTGAGTTATACAATGGACCACAGTTCATCAATTAAAGAAACAAATTATGGCAAATTCAATAACATGGATGAATCTCAAATTATTCTAAGTGGAAAAAAATCCAGCTTTAAAGGCTCCATAGATTTAGAGGACAAGATGGCGGAAGAGCAGGGAGCTCTGTAATCCGCGCACGCC
>CM053578.1:68865506-68889498 GCA_028646485.1 Cryptoprocta ferox | reverse complement strand
TGAACCAGCCCTGCAACCCAGGAATGAATCCCACTTGATCATGGTGGATAATTCTTCTTATATGCTGTTGAATTTGATTTGCTAGTATCTTGTTGAGTATTTTTAAATCTGTATTCATCAAGGATATTAGCCTGTAGTTCTCTTTTTTTGTTGGGTCTCTGTCCAGTTTGGGAATCAAAGTGATGCTGGCTTTATAGAATGAGTCTGGAAGTTTTCCTTCCATTTCTATTTTTTGGAATAGCTTGAGAATAATCGGCATTAACTCTGATTTCAATGTCTGGTAGAATTCCCCAGGGAAGCCATCTGGCCCAGGGCATTTATTTGTTGGGAGATTTTTGATAACTGATTCAATTTCTTCACTAGTTATGGGTCTGTTCAGACTTTCTATCTCTTCCTGTTTGAATTTTGGTAGTGTGTGTGTGTGTTTAGAAATTTGTCCATTTCTTCTAGGTTTTCCAGTGTGTTGGCATGTAATTTTTCATAGTATTCCCTGATAATTGCTTGTATTTCTGAGGGGTTGGTTATAATAAATCCATTTTCATTCATAATTTTGTCTATTTGGGTGCTCTCTCTTTTTTTTTTTTTTTTTGAGAAAGTCTGGCTAGAGGTTTACCAATTTTGTTTATTTTTTCAAAAACCCAATTCTTGGTTTCAATGATCTGTTCAACTGCTTTTTTTTTTATTTTATATTGTTTATTTCTGCCCTGATCTTTATTATTTCTCTTCTTCTGCTAGGTTTGGGGTGCTCTTGCTGCTCTGCTTCTAGCTCCTTTAGGTGCGCTGTTGGATTTTGTATTTGCACTTTTTCTAGTTTCTTGAAACAGGCCTGGATTGCGATGTACTTTCCTCTTAGGACTGCCTTTGCTGCATCCCAAAGAGTTTGGATTGTTGTATTTTAATTTTCATTTTCATTTGCTTCCATATATTTTTTAATTTCTTCTCTAATTGCCTGATTGGCCCATTCGTTCTTTAGTAGGGTGTTCTTTAACCTCCATGTTTTTGGAGGTTTTCCAGACTTTTTCCTGTGATTGATTTCAAGTTTCATAGCATTGTGATCTGAAAGTGCACATGATATGATCTCAATTCATTTATATTTATTGAGGGCTGCTTTATGACCCAGTATGTGATCTATCTTGGAGAATGCACCATGTGCACTCGAGAAGAAATTGAATTCCCTAGCCTCAGGATGTAGAGGTCTAAATATATCTGTCAAATCCATCTGGTCCAATGGTCCATTGTTTCTTTAGTGATTTTCTGTCTAGTTGATCTATCCATTGGTGTTAAGTGGAGTTTTAAAGTCCCCTGCAATTAGCACATTCTTATCAATAAGATTTTTTCTGTTTGTGATTAATTG
This sequence comes from Cryptoprocta ferox, assembly GCA_028646485.1. NCBI lineage: Eukaryota > Metazoa > Chordata > Mammalia > Carnivora > Eupleridae > Cryptoprocta > Cryptoprocta ferox. Next base: position 68,888,144 of record CM053578.1, on the reverse strand, counting down.
TTTTATGTAGTTGGGTGCTCCCAAATTCGGTGTGTAGACATTTATAATTGTTAGCTCTTCCTGATGGATAGACCCTGTAATTATTGTATAATGCCCTTCTTCATCTCTTGTTACTGCCTTTACTTTAAAGTCCAGTTTGTCCGATATAATTATGGCTACTCCAGCTTTCTTTTGACTTCCAGTTGTATGATAGATATTTCTCCATCCCCTTACTTTCAATCTGAAGGTGTCTTCAGGTCTAAAATGAGTCTCTTGTAGACAGCAAATAGATGGATTTTGTTTTTTTATCCATTCTGCTACCCTTTGTCTTTTGATTGGAGCATTTAGTCCATTTACATTCAGTGTTATTATTGAAAAGTATGGGTTTAGAGTCATTGTGTTCTCTGCAGGATTCATGCTTGTAGTGCTGTCTCTGGTACTTTGTGTTCCTTGCAACATTTCTCTCATAGAATCCCCCTCAGGATTTCTTGTAGGGGTGGTTTATTGGTGATGAATTCCTTCAATTTTTGTTTGTTTGGGAAAACCTTTATCTTTCCTTCTATTCTGAATGACAGGCTTGCTGGATTAAGGATTCTTGGCTGCATATTTTTTCTGTTCATCACATTGAAGATTTCCTGCCATTCCTTTTTGGCCTGCCAAGTTTCAGTAGATAGGTCTGCTACTACTCTGATATGTCTCCCTTTGTACGTTAGGGCCCTTTTATTGCTCGGTGTTTTCAGAATTCTCTCTTTATCCTTATATTTTGCCGGTTTCACTATGATATGTCATGCAGAAGGTCGATGAAAGTTACGTCTGAGGGGGTTCTCTCTGCCTCTTGGACTTCACTCTCCATTTCCTTCCCCAGATTGGGTAAGTTCTAGGCAATAATTTGTTCAAGTACCCCTTCAGCTCCTTTCTCTCTCTCTTCTTCTTCTGAAATTGCTATGATACGGATATTGTTCCATTTGATTGCATCACTCAGTTCTTGAATTCTCCTTTTGTGCTCCTGGATCAATTTATCTCTCATTTTCTTGGCTTCCTCTTTTTCTATAATTGTGTCTTTTAATTCTCCTATTCTCCTCTTTGCCTCTTCAATCCATGCAGTGGCCACCTCCATTTTATTATGTACCTCATTTATAGCATTTTTTAATTCATCATAACTATTTTTAAGGTCCATAATCTTTGTAGCAATAGCATCTTTGGTGTCTTCTATGCCTTTTTCAAGCCCAGCAATTAATTTTATGACTATTGTTCTAAATTCTTGGTCAGTTATTGCTTATATCTGTTTTGACCAATTCTTTTTTTTTTTTAATTTTTTTAATGTTTTTTATTTATTACTGAGACAGAGAGAAACAGAGCATGAGCAGGGGAGGGTCAGATAGAGAGGGAGACACAGAACCTGGAGCAGGCTCCAGGCTCTGAACTGTCAGCACAGAGCTTGATGTGGGGCACGAACCCATGAACTGTGAGATCGTGACCTGAGCCAAAGTCAGCCGCTTAAACAACTGAGCCACCCTGGCGCCCCTGTTTTGACTAATTCTTTAGCTGTCACTTCTTCCTGGAATTTCTTTAGAGGAGAGTTCTTCTGTTTTGTCATTTTGGCTAGCTTTCTGTCTCTTGTATGTTTTAAAAGCTTGTTATGCTCTCTGCACCTGCGAGTACTGCTATATTAAAGGAGGCTCATAGACTGTCCAGGGCCTGTCCATTCAGGAAATATTCTTTTAATGATGTCCCTTGGTCTCTCTCGTTGTGACTTTGGTTATTTAATTTCCCTACTTGTAGTGATATTTGGGATTCTCCACCATGTTACTTTGGCTTGTTTCTTGAGGTAGGCCTATGAGGCTGTCTTCTTAGTGGACTCCGTCTCTTTTCCTCCCAGCCTCTTGTGGTTCAGAGTCCTTTGGCTTCAGCCCTTCTTTGTTTGAAAGATGCAGGCGGGAAGTACAGAACTTCCTATTTCTCCACCATCTTGCCCCCTTATTGCTTCAGTGTACTTAGAACTGCCAAGCTCAGAGTTTGCTGGATTCTGGGGAGAATTATCACCAAAATCTTTCAGGAAAAATGTTCCAATGTTTGTGAGACACTGTATCTCTCCAATCCATGAATGGTTTTCCTTGGCCACACATTTGGGGTTGGGGTCTTTCTCTTCAAGAACCACCGGGGAAGGAAGAGGACAGCAGCCTATTTTATATCTCTGTAGATAGCAGATATATCTAGTAGCTAGCAACCACTTCATGGGAGAGACTAGGACTGAAGAATGTCCTATTTTATTTATGTATTTTTTATTTATTTATTTTTTAACTTTATAGTTTATTGTCAGGTTGGTTTCCATATAACACACAGTGCTCTTCCCCACAAGTGACCTCCACCAAGACCATCAAGAATGTCCTATTTTAAAGGATTATTTAATTCAGTAGTTCTTAGAATCCCAGAAGGGGTATTCCAAGGACCCTCTTATCAGGACAAAATTTAATAAGTGATTATTGAAGTCCCAAAAGGCAACTGGAATGCTAGGAATGGAGTATAGTAGCCTACATATCAAGAATGGATCCATAGACACTCAAGTAATTGCTCCCACTATGAAGTGGGACTAAGCCTCCAGAATTCTGATCCAACTCAGGCTGGAGTCCAGTCTGCTGATTGAAGGCATCCACTCTACCTACTTAGACAGCCAGAAAAATGACAAGAAAAGGTGATCTGCTTCACATTGTCAGACCAGAGTAGAGTCCATGCTCAGATACTTTCTCAGGAGAGATTTACTATGACAGAGGCAGGGGCCAGAGTAAATAACTGCTGATTGTCAGAAGTCCGGTCAACAGGACACTGTTAGTGTAGGCTACCGTTTAAAGACCCAAAAATGACTTCATTATTCAGAATTATTTCCTGTAATGATTTTGACTTATTAAAATGTGCCTACATTTCCAATATTCCAAATAATTTATATTGGGTTATATAAAATGAAGAAATAAAATTATATTTTGATTACAAAATAGTCCACAAACTGTGAAGAAACTACACACTCCACTAAACACCCACTACCCACCCACAATTTTATGCAATGATTATTCATTTCTCAAACATTAGTCATCCATATTCAAAGGGTTAGTTTCTATAAAGAGAAATTCATTTTGTTTTTTTTCTTTCTTTCTTTCTTTTTTTTTTAATCTTCCTTTTTTGGAATGCTCAAGGTTTTCTCCAGCAATTAAAAATAAAGCATAAAAGTGATTGTGGCGTAACAATTTTGATAAAGGAAAAATGTGCTCAGGTTCAAGTATATCATCCAAAGGATATTAGCAGCAAATGCTCTTCTAAGGTACACATAAAAACACATACAGCACCTTTAATTAAATCACATGGCATTAACAATAACTTTTAACTTGTGTTTACTCCCAAAGTTTAAAAGAGAATCAGAAAAATATTTAATCTGTTCAGTTCTTTTCGTCTTGTGCCAAAATATATCTTGGAATTTCAGTGAGTCAGACTAGTTGAATAAAAAGAAAAGATCAAAGACAACATTTAGAATGTTGGTAAGAAACACACAGAGGAAATCTAAATAATATCTAAAATCAACAAGTGGGAATTTTTATATAGGATGCAAAACCATAGACCGTGACTGCCAAACACTGCCAGAACTACGTGTCACCAAATATTTAAGTATAAATGAGATCAGAAGGGTTCTCATGGGGATGTAGCATATCTCCCAACTCCTGCAACACTTGTTTCATCTGCTCCAGTAGAGTGGTCAGCGATGAACTTTTGTGGTGAACTCTTTGGGAGCTATCCTCGTGGCTAGCAATTTAAGTGACACTGCACAATGTCACCACTGACAGATCTAGCATGGGGATTTTGGGAGCTGTCATTCATTGTTAAGATATGTCCAGTCCAGGGACACTGTTTTTCTATGGTGCTGACTTCTTTTGGGATAGCCGACTAACCAAACTAAACCAGGAGCTGTTTATTACACATATGTTTATTTGTGTATGAATGTTTATTATACATAATAATTTGTCAGCATCAAACGATTTTCTAGGAAAATCAAACAGTTGTTTATTTATCTGAATTCCCAAATAATACTGCTATGTAGTTTGTGTTTTCCTTACAGCATTCATTTTATTCTGTTCTGTATTATATTTACTTGTTTACACATATGTTTCTTCAATGAGATGCTAAACGAATCAGAAGTGAACATCTGAGAAATTCACACTCATGTTCTCCACGGTTGGGACATCCTTCTTTCAGCTTTCCCAAGCTGTAGAAATAGTGGCTTCATAGACCGATGCTGGGGTTGCAGAGGTTAGGCTGCAGGCTACCAGTAGTGGTCGTAGCCTGTTGTCAGGAGTAGTGGAAGGAGATGTAGCCTGAGGAAAAATGAGAATCATATGTGAGGAAATGATCCATAAACCTGTCCTATGTATCATCAGATTTAAAGACAATGAGTGTGAGCCTCCAGTCAAGAGGCTGAAGCAAGAGGTCTGGGGCTGAGGATGAGGTCATGAAAACAGGATATGAAATGGGTCAACACTGGTGATTAAGACTGGGAACAAAGCGAGGATGCCAGGGCTCAAAATTATTGCATATTGAAACAAAGGAGCCGATTGACTGATTTAAAGTTACAAGGTTAGGCCAGCCAAGGATATTTGTTTCTTATTGTACATACATAATGAATTTCTTCTGGATGAATCAAAGTTGTTAATTGTATATTCCACAAAGAGTGATAATAAAGTGGCCTAACGCCAACCCTAATAAGCTCTTGACAGAATGAAACAATGATAGTTTGATAAGCATACTTTTCATTATTAGAAGGAAGGTTTTTTTTTTTTTTTTTTTTGGTGATATTCAGCCTAAAAGCTTTTCATATTGTACCCAAAATCAAATTCATAAAAATTCCCCTGCTTCAGAGAAAAAGCTTTTGGCAAGGGAAACTTTAGCAGGAGTATTTTATGAAACATATATTGTAGGAGAGCTACATCTTCTGAAATTATCCATATTTGTACAGTCATATGGTAGATTGTATTTTCCAAAGATGGTCTTCACAATATATCCCATCTCACATGCAGTTTCCACAATGTGAGATTGACAAGGCTTCCATCAGTTGGTAGGGTTTATATTTCCTCCCTTTGAACTGGGAAGACCTTTGTAACTGCCTTAACTAATAGAGTGCAGCTGAGTGAGGCTATGTGACTTCAGAGATGGGGGAGGGTCATAAAAATGCCACACATGTTCACATTTTCTTCTTAAGATGTTCGCTCTCAGATGTAGCCATTATGCTGTGAGGAAGCTAAACAACCACATGAAGTACTATATGTAGGTGTTCTAACCCACAGTTACACCTAAAATCCCATCCATCCTATAGCCATCGTAAACCCTGGATATGTGAGTGAGTGAGCATTCAGCTGATTCTGTCCTGACCAATACATCCTACATCCTCACCTTCTTGCCCTTACCCAGCTGATGGCCCATGAGGCAGAAATAAGATGTTGCCAGTGACTCCACTCACATTTCATATTTATGAGCACAACAAATGATGTTTATTGTTCTAAACTACTAAATTTGGAGTGGTTTGGCATTTAACGATAGATAACTGGAACAAGTTACAAATAGAAACAATTATAGTTTGTGTTATAGTAATACCACATTGATGAAGATGACTCATAGCTATTCTCATGAACTTAGTTTAAGTTTTTCTGTACTCTTACCAAGGGAGCAAATTTATCATATGAATGTAATACTTCTTCATATCTCATGAATATTGGTTTCAAAATAAGAAAAAAATATTAGCAACAATTTATGCTTACAATATAAAATATATTTCTAAAAATAACTACTGTATATTCAAAAGTATTGCTTTTGCTCTCTGAATATAATTGAACATATTGCATTGATGATTAAAAAATACAATCTTAGGCAGAAATTTTTCTTAATACTTTACATGGGTAGTGACAAAAGGCTGTCCCTAGACACTAGTTTTTTTTTTCCAGAAATACAATTTGCTAATGTAGAGATGTCAGAACAAATGACTATTGAAAATGACAGCTTATAATTCAATGCAGCACTAATTTGAGTATTTTAAAAACTTAATTATTCATTCAAAGGAAATTTCCAGTTTCCTGTGAATGTCTTCCATATCAAGAACAGTGAACATTTCCATTATAACATCTTGGGTTAAAAAAAAAAAAAGGAAGCATCTAACATTTATGTTTTAATTGAGTTAAATGCCCAAGCCTTCAATGATATTGCATGTGATATGCCAGGGAAAATAAAAATATCCTAAGATGAAAGAAGTGCTAATAAGGCCTACTTAAAATGTTCCTGAAATAATTAGGTATTGTGCATTTGAGCAATTATTCTTTAAAAGTATAAAAGATTATCCATTTCAATATGACTAAAATGACAACTGGAAATGACTGCAAGCTTCTAAAAAGAGGCCCAATATAATCAACATGGCACTTGAGAAAGATGATTAATAGCACTATATGTGTAAAACATCTGAACTGTGGTTCTCAAGAGAGTGAGGTTGGTGGGGGTGGGGTAGGACATGGACAAACTGGTTGTTCCCTGAAGAATCAGAACCATCTCTCCCACATCCTCCCTTCACTTCCCAACCTCCACTACATCAGTGGAGTAGTGGGGTATGCTGGGGACTTCAAAAGGTTTGGGCCAAGCTGTGGGAGGAGAAACCAAAGGACAGAACAAAGAAATATGGATTACAAGAAAAGACTTGACAGAATGGAATTTTTATTTGGACATAGTAACTACAATGAGAACTTAGTTAAGAGCTTGAGGGAGATCGTGATATAGAGAAAATGGGATATAAGAATGAGAGAGGGGAAAATTATGTTGGGCTAGTTATTTAAAAAAAAACTTTTTGTATCTGAGCAATGAATTGTTTAGACTTTAGGAACTGACTTTATGAAGAAGTTAATATTTTTATATTTCAATGTAACCTGGTTCATCTTCATATACTGGGAAGCTCAATATAATTTTCATACAGATTTTTTTACTTTGAATTATGCTATTTAATGTGACAAAATGAGTCATTTTCCATTGAAATATGAAAATGTTGGTTTAGAGCATAAGAAATAATATTTTAAGCATTGCTAATTTATTCTTGGTAGTGTTCTTTTTACATTAGTAAGTACATCAGTTTTTCTTAAAAATAGAAATGCTATATTAACTTCTGAAAAAATCCCATGAACTACTTTTGATAGACATATTTTCTTAAGAATGTTGCTGTGGCATACATTATGATTTGCTGTCAGACCTTGTTTGCTGCCCTTGCTGCCTTTGACCTTCTCAGTTTTTTTAGGTTTGTATCCCCCGGCCCCCACCAGTGGTCTTGCTCATCCCCTCATCTTTCTGTTTACCTCCTTATGCACCCATAATCCCCGACAGCCAATGACCCCACTCTGGTACTATGGGAAAATACTGTAGGTAGTATGGCAAAGACTTGTTTCCTGCATGTTTTTGCCTGGTGTGAAGAGCAAAGCCTCGTCCATTAACTCTGTTAACTGCATTCTTTGGTAATGTTTCTAATTCAAATCAAGATGAAGTTCAGAAACAGCCTTTGCAGGTTGGATGGAGAAGCATAATTGAAGGAAGGTACACAATAACTAATATAGAAAGGTTTAGCCTAGATCCCTGTTTTACAGCCTTGAGTATTTTAAAACCCAACATTTAGAGAGGGTGTTGGGTGGTTGGGCACTGTTTAACTTTGCTACCAATGAGTGTTTCAGTGTTAAGGAAGTCTATCCCCCAAAGAAGTGCTTAGTCTCTAAATGTCAAAACATTCTCCTTTTTGAACCGTTTCTTTTGTGTGCAAAAGGTCTTCCTCTGACTCACTCCGTGTGTTCTCCTTAGCATTAAAAAATAAACAGAAGCGACATATCCTTAAAATAGCTATCTGAACTTGAGTCACCTGTGCATCCCTTGAAGCTCTCTAAATGAATGAACTGTCAAACATCACACAGCGGTGGGAATTAAAACTGCTGAACTTAAGGTATTAGAGACAATATAGGGCTTCTTCAGGGCAGCATGTCTGCCAGAGTTCACACAGCTGCTGTGTCTCCACATTTCTCCCAGTGTATTAAAACATTCCCTTTTAATAACACAGGCTCTCTGCTACATTACTTAACCTCCGGGTGATTTGAAGCCTTCAAACCATCATCCAATTAGAGCCGACACTCTTCTAGTTAGCTACTGTATCTGGAAGAAGAACAAAGGGGGAATTTAAGAAAAAGACATGTTGCTTCGATTGGAGAAATGAACAAAGGAAGATTGATCGTGCCTTTGTGGAATTCTGGGCATTTATTAACAGAGCATTTTAGTTTGATGCAGTGCTTATTTATATTTGCCTAAAATCTGTAATGTTGGTTTCCAAACTGCCTGTTTAACTTACTGTAAGAGAGATGCTTCTGCTCCTCTGTCCCCCGTCCCCTAACCTCAAACCTTAGTAGCAATTAAAAGTTTGCTCTCCCTGACTCCTTCTTGAAAATTTCTCTTTTACTGATTCTATGGTTATAGCCACTAGTGACCAGAGGTGCCAAATCCCCTCTTCTGTGCTGGAGCCCCACATAAAGGCAGTGGAATAGCCATCTCACATTTTACACTGACCATCCTGCTTCTTCACCAGACTAATATTCTAGATGATGCTTTTATATGCAAAGTTGGGGAATTCTCAGGAAGAAAGGACAATAAAGTTGAAGTTCTGCCTCACTTGGATACATTATTTTTACACAAGCTCTTCAAGGGACTCTGCACAAATCTTTATCTTGGGAACCTTCCCGCCTTTCCACGAAGCCATGAAGGCTTTCTTTTTGAGCTCTCAATTTTAAGTAAGACCCTGAACTTCAGCCAGATGAAAGTTGATATTCATTTCTTTGCTGTCTCACAGGTTCCAGGCAAATAATGTGCTCTATTTTATGAGGAAGGATGGGAATAAATTCTCCAGTAGGTCCTGTCTACTCTTCCTGTGGCCCTACTGGTGTCCTTGGCTTGATGATCTAGTTAAATAAGCAAAGCTCTTCAAGAAAACCTAAGTGAGTGAGTGTTCGTTTTGGACAATGTAACCTGTCCCATTGTGAGGAAAGATCTTTTCTTCTCTCGTTGCAGGGTGTGCCTTGCCTTTGCCCTTTAGGGACAGTGGGGGTATTTGATTGGACTAAGAAACTCTTGGCTTTTTCCAGTTCCAAGATACAGTGACATTCTATGAGCAGAAACTTTTTTTTTTTAAGTTTTAAAATTTATTTTGAGAGAGAAAGAGCATGAGTGAGAGAGGGGCAGAGAGGGAGAGAGAGAATTCCAAGCAGGCTCCCCACAGCCTTATGTGGGGCTCAAATTGATGAATCCTGAAATTATACCTGAGATGAAACCAAGAGTTCGACGCTCAACCCAATTGAGCCACCCAGGTGCCCTGTGAACACATACTTTTTAAATAGATATTCTTTTTGTTACCTGGGGAATGTCTCCTGAACTGATTAAAGTCTTTTGATGGAGATACTGATGAGATAGAAAAAAAAGTGTTTGCTTATGTCTTCTGCTGTGATTGTCTTACTGTATGTGAACTTCAACCTCTACTGGAGACTGGCAGGTACTTGTGGTCTCCTACACATACTCAGTTTTCACCTCTATAACTTGCAGTCATTCTGCCACTAACATTATCTTTCATACTCAAGTCATTCCACAGATAGGATCCCTCTTCCTTGAAAGACTTTTCTTTCTTCCTCATGCCTGTGATGGTCTCATTCACTCCACATGTCCTTGTTCAGCACAATTTGTCTCTGCTATTCTTTTGGCTTTCATTTCCTATTAGTCTACTTGGGCTGCCACAACAAATACCACAGACTGCATGGCTCACATAATAGAAATTCATTTTCTCACCATTCCGGAGGCTCCAAGTCCCCGATCAAGGTTTACCAGGCTGCCTTCCCACGGTGTCCTCTCATAGTCTTTCCTCTGTGCACACAGGGAGTGACAGAACAGTGAGTTCTCTGGTATCTCATTAAAACACTAATGCTATCTAATCAGGGCTCCACCCTTATGACTTCATTGAAACTTAATTACTTTCTTAAAGGCGCCAATACCAAATATTGGCACCCAGGGGGTTAGGGCCTTAACATATGAACTTGGGGGAGGCACAGATATTCACTCCATAACACATTCATTTTGCTTTGTGTTTATAGTCAACATATATGCATGAATATAGATATGTGTATATATGTATACATATTTTATCAAAGCATGGTAAGTTCTTATATATGTGTCTTACACATTTTTATGCTTTGTCTTTTGTTGGTACTGATTTCATGCTTTCTGGTTGACATAATATATTCAGATATGAGCCATTCACAAGCTAATTCCCACATTCACTTTCTAGCATACATTGTTTAATTTAACCCCCCGCCCTCACTTCCAAGGTTGCTTTACAATTTTAGATGTTCTTTAGGAAAAAAGTAACTGTTCAAAAATCTCTGGGTTCTCTAATCTTAAAGGTTTGAAAATGTCAAGAATCTTCTCTTTTTCAGAGATCTATTTTTGTTCACATCCATTATGTGAGATAAAGAGTTTCTTAGATTAGTTGTATTAACTTTTTCCTTTTTCCTTATAATTTTGAGTTTCAATGATTTTGGTAGAAAAATACTTTTCTGTATGATATTTTTGTTCTTATATCCTAGATTGTATGCTTACCTGTGTTTTTCTGATATGTCTTGTAATCTTTGATATAGTAATTCCATAAGTGCATTCTAAATTGGAAGACTGAAAAATATTGAATGAAATACATAATACAGTTTTTATATTGGCACTAAGTGGACACATAGCACATTAATTCATGCTGTATGTCCTTGTGAAAAGAAGACTCTCAGAGCTATTTTTCAGATGCTTCCCTTTTCTTTTCCAATAAACACAAATTTTACTTCTTAACATTTGTGTAGCATCTAGCTTGTCAGAAAGCAGTTTTATCTTGGCTTCAAACGAGGTTTTTCTTTTCCTTTCTTTCTCTTTTTTCTTTTTTCTCTTTCTTCTTCTTTTTCTTTTTCTTTTTGTTTTTTTTTGAAAGACAGAGCTAGAGAGTGAGGATGCATCACAGGAGGGGTAGAGGGAGAGGCAGAGAGAATCTTAAGCAAGCTTCATGTCCAGGGCAGAACCCGACATGGGGCAGGATTCCACAACCATGAGATCATGACCTGAGCTGGGCACCCTGGCGCCACCCCCTAACATGAGTTTTTCTTAATTTAATTAAGTGTATTTCATATAAAGATTTTTATTTTTATTTATCTTTGAATGTTTATTTATTTATTTTGAGAGAGAGAGCAAGAGAGAGAGAGAGCGAGCATAAGCTGGGGAGGGAAAAGGGTGAGAGAGAGAGAGAGAGAGAGAGAATCCCAAGGGGCTTGACACGGGGCTTGATCTCACGAGATAGTGAGATTGTGACCTGAGCCAAAGCCAAAAGTCAGATGCTCAACCGGCTGAGCCACCCAGGCAACCCAAGATTTTTATTTTGAAAAGACTAATCATCATTAAAAATACACTGAATTTTTCATGTAAAGGCACTGTTTGTAAGTACTGATTATAATGTTGTAAGCAAAAGAAAAAAATAAAAACAATGTGGATAATTGCCATTTAAATTCTTAATTTCAGAGTTTTTAAATCTTAGAAAAATATTTTGAGTAATATATTAGGTCAAACCTAAATTGATGGAAATATTCAGCTAACTAAATTCTTAGGTTGAGCAAACCTCCCATGAGGTTCATTTTATTTATTTCTTCTTAAAATTTGTGTTGTATCTTTGTAGGAAAACAATTTATGGATTGTCTAAAACAATTCCAGAATTTTATTTAAGAGACCATGTTGGTTATTACAAGTTTTGGTCTCTTAAGTTAAGGCACCAAATCTCAGAAGAAGTTGCTGGCAGGATTAACATTCACACTATTCAGTGAATTCATATTTGTTTCAAGAGATGTAACATTGTTTAGTCATCGTTTCTACCTGTCAAGGATCCCTAACATTTAATTTCTATCTCACTACATGAAGGAAGTTGATAGTCAGAAGTATATGTGATATAAGTGTCAGAAAACAAGGATCAAATTTTTCCATTAATGGATATGTCTGTAACATATTTAATACTACAATTTTGTGCAAATTACTGCTATTGATTTCTTTCCAATAGAGAGGTAAGATCATAAACTATTCAGTATTTGAAGATCGAGAGTAAAAAAGACAGATATGTATGTCACTCTGACAATATACTAAATGTGGAATTCTAATTAGTGGACCTGATGGGGAAAGAAATCTGATAGAGTAAAAAAGTAATTATTATAAAACTGTTGATAGTGTAGGTAAATGACTTGTCCCTAAAATTAAAAAGTTAAACTTAGTTAATTATATCTTAGCTAATAAAAACTTCAGTGATAAGGTTTATAGATAGGTGAAAAATTAATGAACACTTTAATGAATTTTCTAGTAAATTATGTAAGTCAGAAGTAACTTAATAAGTCTGAAAATGTTTAGAAGAGATTAGATTTATTGGGATATAAAATAAGGCTAGAAATAGTAAAACTGTTCATGTCTTTTGTCTATTTCTTCACTGGATTATTTGTTTTTTGGGTGTTGAGTTTGATAAGTTCTTTATATAGATTTTGGATACTGACCCTTTATCTGATATGTCATTTGCAAATATCTTCTCTCATTCCATTGGTTGCCTTTTAGTTTTATTGATTGTTTCCTTTGCTGTGAAGAAGCTTTTTATCTTGATGAGGTCCCAATAGTTTAGTTTTTGCTTTTGTTTCCCTTGCCTCCAGAGATATGTCTTGTAAGAAGTTGCTGCATTTGAGGTCAAAGGGGCAGTTATCTGTTTTCTCCTCTAGGATTTTGATGGCTTCCTGTCTTATATTTAGGACTTTCATCCATTTTGAGTTTGCTTTTGTGGATGGTGTAAGAAAGGGGTTCAGGTTCATTCTTCTGCATGTCACTGACCAGTTTTCCCAGCACCATTTGCTGAACACACTGTTTTTTTCCATTGGATATTCTTTCCTGCTTTGTCAAAGTTTAGTTGGCCATACATTGTGGATCCATTTCTGGGTTCCCTGTTCTGTTCCATTGATCTATTTGTCTGTTTTTGTGCCAGTACCATACTGTCCTAATGATTACAGCTTTGTTATACAGCTTGAAGTCCAGAATTGTGATGCTTTCAGCTTTGGTTTCCTTTCTTTCTTTCTTTCTTTCTTTTTCTTTCTTTCTTTCTTAAAAATTTCATTTTTGAGAGAAAGAGAGAGACAGAGTGTGAGTGGGGGAGGGGCAGAGGGAGAGAGGGAGACACAGAATCCGGAGCAGGCTCTAGGCTCTGAGCTGTCAGCACAGAGCCAGACACGGGATTTGACCGCAAGGACCGCGAGATCATGACCTGAACTAAGGTTGGACACTTAACTGACTGAGCCACTCAGGCGCCTCTGGTTTTCTTTCTTAATGTCACTTTGACTATTCGGGGTCATTTCTGGTACCATACAAATTTTAGGATTGTTTGTTGTAGTTCTGTGAAGAATGCTGTTTTTTTTTGGATGGGGATTGCTTTGAATATGTAGATTGCTTTGGGTAGTGTTAACATTTTAACAATATTTGTTCTACCAATCCATTGGCATTGAATGTTTTTCCATTTCTTTATGTCTTCTAATTTCTTTCATAAACTTTCTATAGTTTTTAGTGTATAGATTTTTCACCTCTTTGGTTAGGTTTATTCCTAGGTATTTTCCTGGTTTTCAGTGCAATTGTAAATGGGATTGATTCCTTGATTTCTCTTTCTGCTGTTCCATTATTGGTATATAGGAATGTAACCAATTTCTGTACATTGATTTTGTATCCTGCGACTTTGCTGAATTCATGTATCAGTTCTAGCAGTTTTTCGGTGGAGTCTTTTGAGTTTTCCACAAAGAGTCATCATGTTGTCTGTGAAGAGTGAAAGTTTAACTTCCTCCTTGTCGATTTGGATGCCTTTTATTTCTTTGTGTTGTCTTAATTGCTGAGGCTAGGACTTCCAACACTGTGTTGAATAACAGTGGTGAGAGTGGACATCCTTGTTGTGTTCTGACCTTAGGGTGAAAGCTCTCAATTTTTCCCCATTGAGGATGATATTAGTGGTGGGTCTTTTGTATATGGCTTTTATGATCTTGAGGCATGTCAGATCTTACATTTAAATCTTTAATCCATTTTGAATTAATTTTTGTGTATGGTGTAAGATAAGGATCCAATATCATTCTTCTGCATGTGAACATCCAGTTTTCCCAACATTATTTGTTGAAGAGATAATGCTTTTCCCATTGTGTGTTTTGGGACCCTTATCAAAAATTAGTTGGCTGTATATGCATGAGTTTATTTCTGGGCTTTCTCTTCTGTTCTGTTGGTCTGTATGTCTGTCTTTATGCCAGTACCGTACCATTTTGATTACTATAGGTTTATAATAAGTTTTGAAATCAGTAAGTGTGAAGCCTCCATCTTTGTTCTTCCTTTTCAAGGTAAATTTGGCTATTTAAGTGTACCTATGTTTCCATGTGAATTTTAGGATTGTTTTTTTCTATTTTTATAAAAAATGCCATTGGAATTTTGATAGGGATTGCAATGAATCTGTAAATCACTTTGGGTAGCATGGGCATTTTAACACTATGATGTCTTTCAGTCAGGAACATGATTTGTCTTTCTATTTGTTTCTTCTTTAATTTCCTTCATTAATGTTTTAGTTTTCAGTGTATAAGTAAGTCTTTTGCCTCCATTAAGCTTATTCTTGAGTATTTTATTCTTTTTGGTAAAGATGTAAATGGTATTGTTTTCTTAATTTCCTTTTCAGATAATTTGCTGTTAGTGTGTAGAAATGCAACTAATTTTTGTATATTGATTTTTACTTTGCATCTTTACTGAATTTGTTGAATAGTTTGTGTGTGTGTGTGTGTGTGTGTGTGTGTGTGTAAACTCAGGGTTTTGTTTAAAAAAAGTTTTTTTATATTTATTTATTTTTGAGAGGGAGAGAGTGAGACAGAGCGTGAGTGGGGGAGGGCAGGGAGGGAGGGAGATGCAGAATCTAAAGTAGGCTCCAGGTTCTGAGCCCTCAGCACAGAGTCTGATGTGGGGGTTGAACTCACGAACCATGAGATCATGACCTGAGCCAGAGTCAGACAACTGACTGAGACACGTAGGCTCCCGTAGGGTTTTCTTCATGTAAGATCATGTCATCTACAGAGATAATTTTATTTCCTTGCTTCTAACTTAGGTGCCTTTCTTGTTCTTCCCTTACTTCTCTGGCTGGGACTTCCACTACTATGTTGTGTAGGAGTGGTTAGAGTAGATACCCTTGTCTAGTTCTTTGTCTTAGAAGAAAAGTTTTCAGTTTTCATCATTAAATATGATGCTAGCTGTGGGCTTTTCATATTTATTGTGTTGTTTTCATATTATTATGTTAAAGTTATTTTCTTCTTTCCTAGTTTATTGATAGTTTTTGTAACAAACGAGCATTGTATTTTGTCAGATGTATTTTCTGTATCTATTGAGGTAATATTATTATATTTATCCTTCATTCTGTTAATGTGGTATATCACATTAATTGATTTTTGTGTGCTGGACCATCCTTGTATTCCAAGGATAAAATCCACTTGGTCATGTTATAATTATTTGCATGTATTGTTGAATAAGGTTTATTAGTATTTTGTTGATGATTTTTACTTGCATGTTCGTTAGGGATATTGGTCTATAATTTTCTTTTTTTGTAGTGTCCTTATCTGACTTTGATATGATAGTAATGCTAACCTCCTAAAATGAGTTTGAAAGTATTTCCTCCTCTTCAATTTTTGGAAGAGTTTGAGAAGGATTGATATTAATTCTTCTTTAAATGTTTGGTAGAATTCATCTTTGAAGCCCTCTGGTTCTGGAGTTTTCTTTGTTGGGAGGTTTTTTCATTGCTGATTCATCTCTTTACTAGTTATAGATCTGTTTAGACTTTCTTTTTCTTCATGTTTCAATCTTGATAGGTTGTATGTTTAGGAATTTATCCAATTATTCTAGATTATCCAATTTGATGGCATATGGTTTTTCATAGTAGTTTCTGCTGTCCTTTTGTTAACATTTCCACTCTAATCTTTATTTCCTTCCTTCTACTAACTTTGGGCTTAGTTTGTTTTTCTTTACTAGTTTATTCAGGTGCAAAGTTAGGTTGTTTATTGAGGTATTTCTTTTTAATGTTGGTATTTATTTTATTAACTTCCTTTTTATTTATTTCTTTATTTTTAATGTTTATTTATTTTTGAGAGAGGGAGAGAGAGTGCATGCAGGGGAGGGGCCGAGAGAAAGGGAGAGAGAAGATCCAAAGTGGACCCTGCGCTGATCGCAGAGAGCCTCCTGCAAGGCTCAGTCCCATGAACCATGAAATCATAACCGGAGCCAAAATCGGATGCTCAACTGACTGAGCCACCCAGGTGCCCCTTGGCTTCCTTTTTAATACTGCTTTTCCTGAATCTCAGAGGTTTTGATATGTTGTATTTTCGTTTTTGTTTGTCTGAAGGTATTTTCTAATTTCTCTTTTTCATTTCTTCTTTGACATATTGCTCAGAAGTGTGCTGTTTAATTTATGCATATTGTGAAATTTCCAGTTTTCCTTCTGCTGTTAATTTCTAGCTTCTTTCAGTTGTGGTTGGAAAAGATATTTCATATGATTTCAATCTTTTACAATTTGTTGAAGCTTGTTTTGTGACTTAACGTGATCTATACTGAAGAATGTTATGTATTCACTTGAGAAAAATATATATTCTCCTGCCGTTGGGTGAAATTTCTATGCATTTCTCTTAGGTCCTTTTGGTCTTTATGGTGATCAAATTTTATTTTCTGTACTTTGGACCTCTCTCACAATTTTTTTCTTTCTTTCCTTAATCAGGATATTTATGCTGCTTTTAGCTGTTTAAAACATAAATCCTGCAAACACACAAACTTAAGCATCTCTAAAAATTCATTTTTCCCCTTCTAAAATGTCTCATATTTCCAGCTTAAATTTCTATTCCCTTTTTCCACTTTAGATAAAATACCTATCAGTATAGCTGAATTCCTAGGCCAGATAATGTTATAACTATTATATATAATTAGATCTGTTTTAAGTCTCCCATTCTATTTGCATATTTTGGGACTGAAAATGGGAGACAATGCTTAACTAATTTTACTCAATTTTGGTACCAAAAGTTTTCGCAGTAATTAGGTAGGGCTCTTGGGGGCCAGGGATTTAATGCAGACCTACATACACACATATGGGACTGCTTACTGTCCTAATCATCACTATCCAATCTCCTTTATTTGGTGTTACCAGAGAAATAAAAGTGTTATAACAGGAATATAGTTACCTTTTTCTACTAAATGTACTAAGTTTTGTCATTGTCTTTATAGGTTATTATAGAAAGGCATAAACATCCAAATTTTGCAAATAAAATTCTAATGAATTTTAAGGTATAATTGCAAATTTTGCAAGCAACTTAACTCTGTGGGAAGTGATGTTTGAGAACTGCTGTAATCACATGCAAAGCCATTGATATTGAGGACCTGGCTGTGTTAGATAAGTTAACAATTGAAATAAGAAGTGACAAACATGATGACTGAATAAGTTCTTCAAAAGAGAAAGATTTAAATTTCAAAGGATTAAGAAAGGTACTTTTGGAAAATGGATGGATCTTTGAGTAATACTGCAAGGAAACAACCCTTCTTGTATGATCCTGCTGTCAAGCTTAAGATGAAAACGTATGTAATTTTGTGCCAATAATTTAAAAAAATTTAAAAAATCCGGTTATGATGGATAAATTTCTTGATAAATTTTAAGAATTGGCATATAGTTGTAAACATATCCTCTATTTTAGTAGATATTCAAAGATAAACTTACTTTAAAATGTTACATTTCAAAGTAAAGTCTAATTTATATATATTTGTTATTACCTATATAAATTTTGCCTTGGTTTTAAGGTAGCTTAAGTGTATTTTTCATTGACACTCTGAAAATTTAATAAGAACTCTATCTGAGCCAATGTGTGTGTGTAGTTATGTAGGTTAAAACTATTTTTTTTTCAAAAAAGAATAATTTCTTGATTTGTCTGTATAGTAAATAATCTGCCACTTCCTGGACACTTTCTATATATCTATAATTAAATAATCTGTTTTGTAACAGTATATGGGGATGCCTGTTCAATAACTTTCATATGATAAGGAACTTACATAATTCTATGGCAAAAAACCCCAAAGAGTCTGATTTAAAAATGGGCCAAGGACCTGTATAGACATTTTTCCATAAAAAACATACAAATGACCAACAGATTCATGAAAAGATGCTCAACACCACAAATCATCAAGTAAAATGCAAATCAAAACTGCTAAGAGATATTACTTCACATCTATTAAGATGATTTTTATCAGAAAGATAGCAGATAATGAGTGCTGGTGAGGAGGTAGAGAAAGGGAAACCTTTGTATGCTGTTACTAGGAATGCAAACTGGTGCAGCCACTCTGGAAAACCCTATGACTCACCAATTCCACTTCTGGGTATTTATCTAAAATAATTGAAATTAGTATCTTAAAGAATATCTGCACTCTGATGTTTATTGCTCCATTATTCACAATAGCCAAGGTATGGAAATAAACTCAGTGTCTGTCCACAGATGAATGGATAAAGAAAATGTGATGTGTATATATCTCATGGTAGGGATACCATGAGAAAGAAGGAAATCTTACCATTTGCAACAACACGGATGAATCTAGAGGACATTATGCTAAGTGAAATTAGCCAGACAGATAAAGACAAATACTTATTTGTGGAATCAAAAGAGGCCCAATTTTTTTTTCATGTTCTTTCTTTCTTTCTTCTTTCTTTCTTTCTTTCTTTCTTTCTTTCTTTCTTTCTTTCTCTTTCTTTCTTTCTTTCTTTCTTTCTTTCTTTCTTTTGTTGTTGTTGTTATTTATTCTCAAGTTAGTTAACATACATTATAGTCATGGCTTCAGGAGTAGAACCCATTGATTGGTCACTTATATATGACACCCAGTGCTCATCCCAACACGTGCCCTCCTTAATGCCTCTCACCCATTTGAACCACCTCCCCAACTTCCCCACTCCCATCACCCCTCAATTTGTTCTCTATATTTTAGAGTCTCCTATGGTTTGCTTTTCTCTCTCTTTTTATCTTATTTTTCTTTCCCTTCCCCTATGTTCATCTGTTAAGGCTGTCAAATTCCACATATGAGTGAAATCATATGATATGTCTTTTTCTGACTGACCTACTTCGCTTAGCATAATACCTTCCAGTACCAACCACGTTATTGCAAGTGGCAAGATTTTGTTCTTTTTCATTGCTAAGTAGCATTGCATTGTGTGTAGTACACACACCCCACATCTTCTTAATTCATCAGTTCATAGACATTTGGGCTCTTTCTATAGTTTGGATATTGATAGTGCTGCTATAAACATTGGGGTGCATGTGTCCCTTCAAATCAGCATTTTTGTGTCCTTTGGATAAATTCCTAGTAGTGCAATTGCTGGGTTATAGAGTAGTTCTGTTTTTAATTTTTTGAGGAACCTCTATACTGTTTTCCAGAGTAGAGAAAGCCAAACTTGATATAGACAGTAGAATGGTGGTTAGCAAGAGCTGGGAGGTGGGAGAGATGGGGAGACGCTGGTCAAATGGTGCAAGCCTTTAGTTATAAAATGAATAAGCTCTGGGGATCTAATATACATCATAATGACTATAGTTGATAATGCATCATGTACTTGAAATTTGCTAAGAGAATAGAACTTAAATGCTCTCACCACACACACACAAAGCTAACTATGTGAGGTGATGGATGTGATAATTACCCTGATTGTGCTAATCACTTCACAAAGTATACCTATGTCAAATATCACATTGTATACTTTAATGTATACAATTTTGTCAATTATACCTCAATAAAGCTGAAAAAATAAAAATTAAAAATAATTCCTCAATCCCGTTAATGTAAAAATGTATGTTTTATATTTGAATATCATTTAAAATATTTCTCTTAATTTTTGTCATATTTTTCCTTTACAAATTAGAAAAATTCAGAAGGTAAGGAGGAAATAATATGCTTTTAGTTTATTAAATACCTATACAGATGGTCCCTGGCTTATGATGTTTCGACTGAAGATATTTTTCTTTATGCTGGTGTGAAAGCAGAGTGCATTCAGTAGAAGCTGTACTTCGAATTTTGAATTTTAATCTTATCCCAGACTAGTGATATGCGGTACCATGCTTCTTGTGGTGCTGGGCTGTGGCCGTGAGCCACTGCGGCTCCCAGTGAGCCACATAGTTATGTAGGTAAAACAACCGATACAATCAACTACTATTTTGTAAGCATATAACCATTCTGTTTTTCATTTTCAGTACAGTATTCAATAAATTACATGAAATATTTAGCACTTCATCATAAAATAGGCTTTGTATTAGATGAATTTGCCCAACTGTAAGCTCATGTAAGTGTTGTGAGTACATTTAAGGTAGACTAGGCTAAGCTCTGATAAATTCACAGTAGGTTGGGTGTATTAAATGCATTTTCAACTCATGATATTTTCAGCTTAGGATGCGTTTTTTGGGATGTAACCCCATCGTAAGTTGAGGAAGATCTATACTATAGTGATAACATACCTATAGTATCACCATCTAGTAACAAACACTTGTAATGCTGTATTTCAGTTTTACAAAGATATTAAATGTGTTAATATCTTTAAAGGTATAAATATTTTCTTTGTAGTCATTTTTCTACCTGTAAACATTTTGAGGAAGTATTTTTATCATTGCTAATTTGGAATTTTTTCTAATGTTCCCAAACCAACTAAACAGGCATTCAAACTACCAACAAACAACAAAACACAGAGGCAGCATATACATCCACACTCTATAAGACAACTTCCAAGACGCATCAGTCATATTCTATAATATTATTAAGGGGGAGAATTGGCCTTCTTTCTTTCATTCCTCTCCTTTTCCCTAGTCTATGTGACTACTCTACTCAGGGGATCTTATAAACTTTTAGAGATGTGAGCTGTGGGCCTCAGCAGAAGATTGACATATGTAGCAGTGCTCCAGTTCAATACTTTGTAAAAGTTGCAGAGGCAGTGTGACCAGCAAAACGGAGATAGGTATCTTATTCCCCAGTTGGATGCTTATGCATGAGACTTAATGACCTGCCCTCTGTGCCTTTTTTGGAGTGGAGGTGGGGAAGATAATTCAAGGATGCTTGGGGGGGCGGGGGAGAGAGAGAGAGAGAGAGAGAAGAAAAGCTGTCTTTCTTTTATTGTTAGTGGGTAAGGAGAACATCACAGAAGGAGTGTGAGCTTCAGTGGTCTGGTGTATGTCTCACCTGAGAGAACTGGACTTTGGAAAGGGAACACCCATAGGAGGAGCTGTGGCTGGATGCCAGAGCTGGAATTAGAATGGGAGTGGAGTTATAAGCAGCTAAATGGGAGTGAATTCCCCATGTCAGCAGGCTGTTTAGTAAGGGCCCTGCCTCAGGGCCTGCTGAGAACCTGTACCCAAAGCCCATGGGAGCATTTGTAATGGAGAGGCTGCAGCAGCTGCAGTTAATAGTATACCTTTGATCTATTTCTGTACTCTCTCTTCCTATCCATTTCTGGAAGTGCTATAGGAAAAGGAGAGGGGAAGAGTGAAGGACGGCTGATTGGTTGGTCTTCCAAGTTCCCTCCTGCTGGGCAAAGGCCAAGATGAACATGGAACTGAATGCAAGACTGAGATTTTAAAATCAATTAGACTAGACTGAAATACTTAATATTTGAAAGCAACTGGGAAGCTGTAGGATCTGTCCAAGATGTCATTAAAAGATGGAAAAAGGAAATTCAACAGAACATGTTTGAAGATAGTGATTGGACAAAAGTAAAACCACACCATCTTTGTATCCCACTGAGTTGAAGGGCTGTTCAATAGGGCAGTTTTCCATGCTTATAGAAAGCCAAGGGTACACTATGGATTTGTTTTGCTTTACTTTTCAAAATTTAACTGCAGTTTAAAAAGTATTTTCCTATATTATTAAAAAGTCTCTCTCCCTCTCTCTTTTATGTGTGTTTATGTTTCGAGGCGGTTAGGAAATAGAGCCTAAACTCCCAGAGGAAAAGGGTAATCTTGCTTATCTTGCTGCTAGTACTCAAAGAACAGGAACTTGATCCCCACTCCAATTCTGAATTTAGCTCTTTAGGAAGAAGATGGGGAGAGAGAGGAAGAGAATGGAAGAGAGAGAGAGAGAGAGAGAGAAAGAGAGCTCTCTTATTAGTCCTAGTATCTTTCATGTTAGCACACTAAAATAAGATGTTTTGCATAACGTAAAAGAAATTAAACACACTATTAAAACACAATGTGATCTACTTTATAGATTATATTCTCTTTAATTCTATATTCACCCAATTTTACTATTTAAGTTTTTTAAAATGTTTATTTATTTTTGAGAGAGAGAGGGAGAAAGAGAGAGGGAGTGTGAGTGGGGGAGGGGCAGATGGGGAGACACAGAATACAAAGCAGGCTCCAGGCTCCAAGCTTTCAACACAGAGCCAGTAGCGGGGCTCACACCCATGAAGCATGAGATCATGACCTGAGCCAAAGTTGGATGCTTAGTTAAGACTGAGTGATTCAGGGGCCC
>CM053578.1:68802750-68865006 GCA_028646485.1 Cryptoprocta ferox | reverse complement strand
GGGAGTTTTATGGATAGTTTTTTGAGGAACCTCCACACTGTTTTCCAGAGCGGCTGTACCAGTTTACATTCCCACCAACAGTGTAGGAGGGTACCCGTTTCTCCACATCCTCGCCAGCATCTATAGTCTCTTGAGTTGTTCATTTTTATGCTTAAATACTTTTAAAATGAGATTATGTACTCCACATGGAAAACCCAAAATGGTCCACCAAAAAACTGCTAGAACTTATACACGAATTCAGCAAAGTTGTAGGATTAATGTACAGAAATCTGTGACATTTATATACACCAATAATGAAGTAGCAGAAAGAAAAATCAAGGAATCAATCCTATTTACAATTGCACTGAAAACCGTAAAATGCCTAGGAATAAACTTAACTAAAGAGGTAAAAGATCTATACGCTGAAAACTATAGAATATGACAGAAATTGAAGAAGACACAAAGAAATTGGAAGAACAAATATTGTTAAAATGTTGATACTACCCAAAGCAATCTACATATTCAATGCAGTCCCCATCCAAATAACCAGTATTCTTCACAGAGCTAGAACAAATGATGCTAAAATTTGTATGGAACCAGAAAAGACCCCAAACTATTCAAAGTAATGTTGAAAAAGAAAACCAAAGCTGGAGGCATCACAATTACAGACTTCAAGCTGTATTATAAAGGTGTAATACTTAAGACAGTATGGTACAAAACAGACACATAGATCAATGGAACAGAATAGAGAACCCAGAAATGGATCCACAAATGTATGGCCAACTAATTTTTGACAAAGCAGGAAAGAATATCCAATGGAAAAAAAACAGTCTGTTCAGCAAATGGTGCTGGGAAAACTGGTCAGCGACATGCAGAAGAATGAACCTGAACCCCTTTCTTACACCATCCACAAAAGCAAACTCAAAATGGATGAAAGTCCTAAATATAAGACAGGAAGCCATCAAAATCCTAGAGGAGAAAACAGATAACTGCCCCTTTGACCTCAAATGCAGCAATTTCTTACAAGACATGTCTCTGGAGGCAAGGGAAACAAAAGCAAAACTAAACTTGGGACCTCATCAAGATAAAAATGTTTCTGCACAGCAAAGAAACAATCAATAAAACTAAAAGGCAACCAATGGAATGGGAGAAGATATTTGCAAATGAAATATCAGATAAAGGGTTAGTATCCGAAGATACTTGGTAAAGAACTTACCAAACTCAACACCCAAAAACCAAATAATCCAATGAAAAAATGGACAAAAGACATGAACAAACCGTTTTCCAAAGAAGACATCCAGATGGTTAACAGACATGTGAAAAATGCTCAACATCACTCATCATCAGGGAAAAACAAATGAAAACCACAATGAGATACCACCTCACACCTGTCAGAATGGCTAAAATTAACAACTCAGGCAACAACAGATGCTGGCAAGAATGTGGAGAAAGAGGAACCCTCTTGTACCCTCTTGGTGAGAATGCAAACTGGTGCAGCCACTCAGGGAAACAGTATGGAGGTTCCTCAAAGAATTAAAAATAGAACTACCCTATAACTCAGGAATTGTGCCCAGGTATTTAATGAGAGGTTACAAAAATGCTGATTCGAAGGGGCACATGTACCTCAATGTTTATAGCAGCACTATCAACAATAGCCAAATTATGGAAAGAGCCTAAATGTCCATCAACTGACGAATGGATAAAGAAGATGTGGTATATATACACAATGGAATATTACTCAGCGATCATAAAGAATGAAATCTTGCCATTTGCAACAACATGGTTGGAACAATAGTGTATTATTCTAAGCAAAATAAGGCAATCAAGGAAAGATAATGATCATATGATATCATTCACATGTGGATTTTAAGAAACAAAACAAATGAACATAGGGGAAGGGAAGGAAAAATAAGACAAAAAGAAAAGCGGAGGCAAACCATAGGAGACTCTTAAATGCAGAGAATATACTGAGGTTTGCTGGTGGGGTGCTGGGTGGGGGCATGGGCTAAATGGGTTATGGGCATCTAGGAGAGTGCTTGTTGTGATGAGGACTAGGTTTTATGTAAGTGATGTTTCACTAAATTCTACTGCTGAAATCATTATTACACTATATGTTAACTAAGTTGGGTTTAAATAAAATTAAAAACTTAATAAAAGAAAGAAAGAAAAAAGGAAAAAAAATTTGAAGTAAAAAAAAATGAGATCATGATTGGTGCACCTGGATGATTCAGTCAGTTAAGCATCCCACTCTTAATTTTGGCTCAGGTCATGATCTTATAGTCATGGGATCGAGCCTCACATGGGGCTCTGTGCTAAAGTGTGGAGCCTACTTGGGATTCTTGCTCTCCCTCTCTCTCTGCCCCTCACTCACTTCACTTACTTGTGTGCCCCCTCTCTCTCTCAAAATAAATAAACAAAAAAATTGAGATCATAATATATAATAAGATCTGTGAATTACTTATCCCAACCAATATGGTATCATGAGAATTTTTCCATATTTAAATATTTTTGAAAATTTGATTATAAAGTTGAAATTGTTTTTTACTGAATTGATTTACAAAAATTAGTTTCCTTTTTCTTCATCATGGATGCTTAGACTGTTTTAATTGTTTTGGAATTATAATACTGCATTGAACATCCATGAATAAAACTTTTTCACATGTATCTATGATTTTAAGTATTTTGCTAAAGTGCTTTCAAGAAAGTACCAATCTTTCAGTACTACCAGCAATTTATAAGAGACATACATATATTTATATTCTTGTTTGTATTCCAGTTGGCATTGAGAATTACCATGAAAGTTTTTGCAAGCTTCATGAGGAAAAACTGATATTTTAATTTTCATTTTGATTATTAATGAGGTTGAACTTTTCATTTAATGCTTATTAGCCATGTGTGTCTCCTCTTGTGTGTTCTCTGTTCATGTTTTTTGCTCATTTAGCTATTTGATTCATTTGCATTTTAAAAGAGGAACTCATTTACATAAATAAATCTCTAATTAGGAAGCCTATGTAGGAAATATTTTCCAAGCAGAGAGGGATCTTTTTTTCTCTTATCTACTTTTAGGAAAATGCAATCAATAAAAATAAATATTGAGCATCTACTTGCTGTAAGAAAGTGTGCACTGTATGAAATAAATTGAAAAAAAAAAAAAATCTGTCCCTTAAAGAGGAGGCTATTGTATGACTTGAATTTAAAATGGCCAGCCTGTGGGGTGCCTGGGTGGCTTAGTTGGTTAAGCCTCTGACTTTGGCTCAGGTCATGATCTCATGGCTCATGAGTTCAAGCCCTGCCTCAGGTTCTGTGCTGACAGCTCAAAGCCTAGAGCCTGCTTATTTGGTTTCTGTGTTTCCCTCTCTCTGCCCTTTTCCCTCTCATGCTCTCTCTCTCTCTCTCTCTCTCTCTAAAAAATAAATAAACTTAAAAAAAATTTTTTTAAATGGCCAGTCTGGAAAAAAAAATGACTAAGTCTGTTGCTTCTAAAGGGTCATTGATTTCTCATTAAGAAATTACAAAAACTAATCAGAGTCTGCTAGAGAAAATATAAACAATAGTAAAAATGAAAATAATTACTCAAAATTCGATCACCTTAATGCATCACTTTTATACTTTTTGGATAGCCTTTTATTGTCTTTGCATTTTGACACAGTTTTAATCAGACTCCACTTAGTATTTTGTATCTTGTTCTTTTTCTTCACATTATAGCTTAACTTAGTCTTTTGTTACTAGAAATCTTTATTCAAATGGTTGGCTCTCTCTACAACTTATTTAATTATACTCATATGGGGGCATTTAGATTTTTCCCTTTTCTAATGGAATTTCTTTAGGTCTAGTCTATGTTTATATTTCCTGGCAAGTTAATTTTTTTCACTTATAAGTGTATGGTAAGGGGCGCCTGGGTGGCTCAGTCAGTTAAGCAACTGACTTCAGCTCAGGTCATGATCTCACAGTTTGTGAGTTTGAGCCCTGCATTGGGCCCTGTGCTGACAGCTCAGAGCCTGGAGCCTGCTTCTGATTCTGTGTCTCCCTCTCTGTCTGCCCCTCCCCCGCTCACTTTCTGTCTCTCTGTCTTTCAAAAATAAGTAAATGCTAAAGAAAAGAGTATTTGCTTTAAAAAAAAAGTGTATGGTAGACATAATTCTCAACTATTTGCCTTTAACATATGAATTTATTAGAAAAAACTAATTAAAAAGACTTAGAAAGTGACAAAGAGTGATTTTTGGAAATCTTGCCACTTATTGTTAGGTGATGATTTTTTGGGTGGTTTCCTTGTGTACCTCAGATCATACCCTGTTAATTGCTATGAGTTGCACTGGAGAGAGCAGTATGCTTCAGTGATTAAAGACCTGCTCAAGTTTCATATGATCTTGGCTACCTTGCAATTTTAGAGTCTCCATTTTTTCATCTATAATGTATGGCTTGTAAAGCCTGACCACATGATATTGTTATGAGGATTAAGTAAAATAGCATTCAGTGCCTAATATAGTATGTGCTCCAAATTGGTTTAAGTATGTTAGATTCTGCCACCCCTGCCCACCCTCCCCTTCTTGTTTAATCTATCTTCTTCATTCTATTTGAGAGCTTGGCTTGGCTTGAGGGGTTAGATTTTTAATTTTTCTTTTTCAAATTCTTATAGGAAAAAGGCTCTTAATCATGGCCTTAAGGTTTCTTGAAACCCCTAAAATATAGTAATTATTGATTTTCCATCAGTCTACTCTAAGGCAATGTGTGAATATAATTTCAGTTCAAAGAAATCTTTTTTCTCTGGTTGACATTTGCCAGAGTATCTTAGAAAGAACCAGGACCTTGAGTAACAGCTCATGAGTCTGCTGTTTTTTTTTCATGAATCCAGGCTCCTGCCCCTCCTTTGTACTTCTTATAGATTTTGTTCTCCATAGTTATGTCCTTGAAATTTGTCTTTCACATATTTTGCTTATCAAGTAATTAAGATTTTGACACATGTCAAACGGGATTACTCAAGATATTCTATCCTAATTCCAGAGTAATAGAGTTACATTTTAGGAGGGTAAAATGAGATTCTACAAGCGTACCTTCACACAATGCTTTTCATTCTCATGAGATAAACGATACCTGTATACATGTGCTTTCCTTATCAAAAGGCATCACTGAAATAAAATGGGAAATCCCTGTTCTGCAAAAGCTACTTTCTGTTTGGAACCCGAAGTTAAGGGGAAACTGTACTTTTATCTGTAGTGAATATATTCTTTACTATATGGCATGTAGTTTTACTGGACATGAGCTATATCATAATGTCAGAAGTTTGCCCATGAGCAAGAATGAAAGAACATTTTGCATATGAATTTCAAAAAGAAAAATCTGTTTCTCCCAGGCTATTTGGGAGAAGTAGAGATGCCATGTTTATCTTTTTTTAAAAAGAAAAGCCTGTTTCAATATAACTACTGTGTACCATGTGCCTGTTTTAGTATGTTAGTATTAATATAGTGGATGCAGAGTTAAAGTCAACAATTCTATTGAGTTACCCAAATAACTTGTGCATAAGGTAGGATGAGGGGCAAAGAAGGTCGGAGATATAATGAGAGAGCAAAGCCTGGGTTGTACTCCATAGTCGAACTACTTCACTTGCTTGACCTTGAGCAAACTAAATTCTTTAAGCTTCCATTCCTTTACCTATAAAGTGGGATAATGATTATATTCAGCACACATTGTTGCTGTGAAAATGAAATTACTTTGGTGATAAAGGCTTTTGCAGTAGAAAGGTATTGTTATTCTTAATGCATTCTAGCATCTTAGATTTTACCAGAAAATAATTTCACTGAGACTGGGTGTGGTCAGTAGTTGATAGTTTAGTAAATTCAAAGGAGTAACTAATGATTTGGGTATTATAATTTTTTCCCCATACTATCCATCCTATCCAAATTATAGGCAGGGATAAAATACAATACAATACAAAATAAAATAGCTATTGCATATGAAAACAATGATAGAAGAAGCAAATTTTAGGAAAAAAATTATTCATATGTTTAGAGAATTATGCTATCAGGAGTTTTCAGTATTCTTTAGTGCCTGCTTCTTTTGAACTAGCACTTTGGTACACATTATTTATATGAGTCCTATTTTTTTCTTCAACTGGAAAGCACTGTATGAAACTACTTGAAGAAAGAAATGAACAAAAGAAAAGGTAAATTGAAAATGGGAAAAGAAGGTTGAAATGAGAGAAGCAAGAACTGTCACTCAAACTTCCTAGTTCATAATATTAATATCAGCCATGTGCAGAATAAACATTCTGCTTGGTATCTGTCTATGATATCTTAAAACATTTTCAAGAAGAATGTCAAATAAGTTACTTGGGAACACTTTTTAAAAATTAAGCATTTTGAAATGAACATGCAGTGATACAAATTATACTTAAGTGTAGTATCTGCTTCAGTTGATGACCCCACATCACTCCTTTCATTCTTAGCTATACTTTTTTCTATTAAACCATTTTAGAATAAATTTAGATTTAGAAAACATTATCAAAATAGCATGGAGAGTTCTTAATACTCTTCACCCAGCTTCTTCCAATGTTAACATCTTATGTAAGCATGGTGCATTTGTCAAAAACAAGAAATTAATACTGTTATGATGCTGAAAGTAGATTTTGTTTGAATATCAATATATTTTCTAGTAATGTCTTTTTTTCAGTTTCAGGATTCAATCCAGTACATCAGATTGCATTTAATCTCCTTTGGTCTATGATAGTTTCTCAGGTTGTCTTTGCCTATTTGTTTCGTATTGCAGCTATAATAAGTAACCACAAACTTAGTGGCTTAAAACAATGCAAATGTATTATCTTATAGTTCTGGAGGTTAGAAGTCAGAAAGTGGGGTTTATTGGGCTACAGTTAAGCTATCTACATGGTTGTGTTGCTTTCTGGAAATTCTAGGAGAGAATTCATTTTCTTGCCCTTTGCAGTTTCCAAAGGCTGCTCACATTGCTTGCGTTGTGTCTCTCTTTTATTTAAAATTTTGAAAATTTTAAAATTGCTGTATGTTTGGCATATAATAGCATATTAGTTTCAGTTGTGTGACATAGTGATTTGACAATTATATGCATCATGAATTGCTCACTATATAAAGTATTACAATATTATTGACTATCTGTGGCCTCCTTTTATTTTCAAAGCCAGCAAGGTCCAGGCATTCTCACAATGCCTCTTTCTCATTCTTACCCTTCTGTTTCCCAATTTCCCATTTAAAGATCCACGTGATTATATATGAGGATCAGTGTGATAATCCCTTTATCTTATAGTAAGCTGACTGGCAACCTTAATTCCATCTATGAACTTAATTGCCCATTACTTGGTAACATAACATATTTGTAGGTTCTGGAGATTAGGATATGGACATATTTGGTGGGCCATTATTAGCCTACTACAGCCTACCTGCTCCCAATGATTCCTGTCTGTTCCACATTCAAAGTATATGCACACCATCCCGGGGTTCTCAAGTATCAAGTCCAAAATCTCTTTTCAATCTCATCAGCTCAAAAGTCCCAAGTCTCATCATCTAAATCATCTAAATCAGGCATGAGTCATGCTCTGTGCACAATCCATCGGGGGTACAATTTCTTTCAATCTGTGAACATGAAATTTAAGAAACAAATTATTTATTCGCAAAACACAATGGTGGGACAGGCATAGGATACCAGTTATAGATGTTTGGTTCAAAAGAAGAGAAAATAGAAGAAAATAATAAGTCATAATACATTGTAACCTTTACAAATTTGTTTTTTCCTGCTGCCTCAATATATCTACAAACAGACCTTGCCCAGGTGATCAAGTGCATCAGTTTGGTAAGGCTGGCCCCTACCACGAGTTTCCCGTCTTGCCCTCCACTGACTGTGACCTAGTGACACTCATATGCTCCAGTGAAATCCTCTCATGCCTTTTCTTGCATTCCCCACCTTGACCCCCCAGTAAAGGAACTTGCTCACAAGGCCTTGCTCTCTCTTGGCTCCCCACCTGCTTAGATGAGCTTGCTTCCTTGGTGCTCCCTCTCATGTCGTCCTTCTCTCAGATTGCAATGACTCTCTCTGGGACCTAAGAGTATAATAAACTTTTTCCTTAGGCTTTCCCCTGTCCCGTCTCATGGTCACACCTGACTAACCATCTTATAAAAGAATATGAAACACACAGGTCCCAAGCAATTTCACAATCCCTTGAAGCTCTCTGTTCTGCTCTCAGGGTTTAACACTCCATCCTTGGAGGCATCCTTCCTTTCTCATAAAAGGTAGCATATGTTTGTAGCTGAGTAGTTTTATCAGTCTGTTTCTTGCCTGCAGAACTTCGGGAATCTGACAGGCTTCTTGCATTTTGTTTTCTCTGTCTCTTTTAGTCCCAACTTGCAGCATTTCTACTGGTATGATATTCTCAAGAACCTAACAACATCATGGTTTTAGCCCAGTGAGAACAATGTCAGATGTCTAACCTACAGGGCTGTTAGAAAATAAAATTGTGTTGTTTGAAGCCACTAAGTTTGTGGTAATTTATTACTACAGCAATAGAAAGCTATTACAATTGGATTTAGCAGTATGGAGGTCATTGGTGATATTGACAAAAGCTGTTTCAGGGAAATGAGAAATGGAAGCCTGTTTAGAAAACATTTGAAAGAGAAGGGGAGAAAAACAATTGGAGAGAGTGTATGTAGACCACATTTGAGTTTTTCCACATATTCTACACTTTCTTACCTTCATCTTAGCTCATTGTCTTTCTTGACTAACTTGTTCTTTCTATCTTAATTCTACCCCATTTTTATGGTTTATTCCTATCATTAAACTTCCCTTACTTTCTTAGTCTGGACTAGCTCTTTCTACGTTGGGTTCCTATCACCTGGACATTGACTACATTTTGTAATATAATAAGCTCTCCCCCCATGAAACTCCTTTGGGTGCTCAGGACTGAGCAGGGTGCTTAGTTGCAATAGATGTCAATAAATGCTTATTGTATTAATAACTATTTGGGGGGCTCTTATACACTAATAAATTAAGCAGTTATAAAATATGCCCTATTAGTCTATGAAGTTTATTATTTCTGTCCTTTAGGTACAGTTCAGTAGTTAGGCTTCTGTCCAAATATTTGGTAAGGTAAGCAGAAAGGTTAACCAACAGAACAAATACCCATCAAATTTCAATCAAATTCTAGCTTCAGTACATAAAATCTATTTACTTAGGTGAAAGCTCTTTCCCAGGGAAATATTTGTAGATCATTATCCTAAGTTTCAAAAGTAAATTTTCAAGTAAGTCCTAGGTTATGGTTTTCTTTGGAAATGAGAAAAAATGCATATTTATAAAACTGAATATGAAGCTATTTAAATTTCAGGAAACAGGGTGCTAGGAAATGCTATAAACATTTGAAAGCTTCAGCACACCTGCATTGAAAGCTTAAATACACACAGCCATAGGAACTAGAAACTTCAACCAATTACAATAATCAGGAAGCAAAATTTACCCAAATAAACAGAAAACATGATTTAAGTTTTAAGGTGTTACAGAATTTTACTTCCTTGAACTTAATTTCCTTGTAAACTTTTTCACTTATTCCTATAAATTCTCTATACTTCCTCTCAGCAATCCACCCCTCTAGTAGACAAAATATCCTGTGGCTTCAGAAACCACATTGTTCAGGTAATTTTTCCTGCTCACTCACCATGCACCAATTCCCACACTTTGTCTTTTTATTATCTGATAGGCACTGAAATTTGCTTTGAGCAAGCAGCTTCATTTTACATAATTAGAATCTTTCATCTTGCAGTTACACCCATTTGAAACAACCTAGAACAAGGAAGAAAACAAGTGGTGTTTCTGAACAGCCAGGAAACACTTTCACAAAGACCAGACTCTACAGCCCATAGAAATGATTCTTTAGAAGGTGTCTAAAGCCCTCACCAAACTCTGCTTGCTTTCACATATCTATTTATTAGTGTATCCTGAGAACATTAATGATGTCATAAAACAATAATATTCATGATGCAATGATCTTCAGTCATTAGTATAAGCTAACTTGTGTTTTATAAATTAGAATAAATTGGAACAGGAAGTGGGCAGTTCATCACTGGAAGCGTTCCATCCAAAATAGATGGAATAGAAAAAGTTTGAGCGCTTAAGAAATTGCCTTCATCGGTTTACAAAATACATTTTTGTGGAACATGTCATTCCAAATGATACACAACAAAATTTCAATAGATCCACCAGCAGTACCTTGTGATTTTTACTTTACTTTTATAATTATAAATGTTTGTACACTAGTTTGAAGATAGCTAAAGAAATCCTGGTGTCACAAAACCTGTTGGGGTCCACATGATACAAGGGCTATAGAAACAACGTCTGGCTAATGAGGTAAATTAGCTTAATTGATTCTGAATTCAGATTGCTTGGGTTCAAATCATTACTCTGCCACTGATGAACTTGTGAACTTAGTCAAACTATATAACCGTACTCTGCTTCAGAAACTATCTAATCCAACTTTTATGCACTGTAGGAATCTCTTCTCAAATTCCCTGATAATCATTTAACGTCTGTATGGAAAATTCATGGAAAGGAACTAACTCTTTTAGGAGTGTTTCCTTCATGGCATGGTTCTGATGATTTCATCAATTCACCTTAGAATACTTTTTGGAGCAATAGAGAATAAAAGTCCCCTCCCTTTATGGAGTACTGACAGTGTTCCAGGTAATGCATTATACACATTGCATGTATTACTGATAATCCTTAATAATAACCCTACAGAATTGATATTTTAACTCTCTTTTAGTGATTAAAAAAATTGAGGTGTAGAGGGCCAAAGATCTTTTCTGAGGTCATACAATGAATCTGTTTAAAAATGGTGAAGTATTCCTGTCAGTAATGGCCCTTTAAAATACTTGAAAATATATACTAGTTTTTTGTAAGCTCTTTCTTACAGCAAGCAATTCTTCAGCTGTTCTTTATATGATATGAGAAGTGCATTTTCTGTTATCCTTCCATGGATGTTTAGAAACTTTTTAAATATTGGTATTAAGTGTGTTACCCAGGTATGAATACCCTTCTCTAGATATTCTTATGTTGATTTAGAGATTACTCTATGACATAGCCTAAAATGTTTTTTTTGGACCTGTATCAAAATGTTAAGTAATGTTCAACCAGAGATCAACTAAGGCTTCCAGCAGTTTTTTTTCCTCCTTAATAAAAATGCTTCCAAGGCTGATCTCTCCTATCTTGTACACATGCAGAGTGTTAGTTCATTAGTTTGGGTTTTTTTATTCATAGCATGTCTGTTAATTTCATTTTATGGGTTTCATCTCAGTGTTCTGCCTCGTCAAGATCATTTTGAATCTTAATTCTGTCATCTAACACATTAGCACTGCCTTTCAACTTAGTGTTATTTGCAAATTTGATAACCATCCTTTCCATGCCTTCATCCAGGCTATTGATAAAAATATTTAACAGGGAAGGGGAAAAGATATAATTCTGTAGCATGGTACCAGAGACATTTTACTATTTTTTCCAGAGACATTTTAATTCATGATGCTCCGTCTAAATGAATAATGGTCAAGCAACAAAAAATAATGCAGCTTTGTTTATATAGTGTTTTGTAGTTTCCAAACTTTATGTTATCACAATGTACTCCAGTTATAACCGCCTAACCAGGTAGACAGAGAAATTAGATTCAAGGACAACAGGAAAAGGGGGAGCAGTGAGTACCTGCTGTTTGCTGGGATTTTAGGGGCTTTGGAAAGGCAGCTTCTTCTCCACAAGTTCCTCCTCATTCAATTCGCTGCCATCATGAATTAAAAGGAACTTTATTCTTGTGACATAAGTAAAATGGGAATTTGTGTATTATTAAAAATGCCAATCTTTTGTGTTTTCTTCCATCATAGTGCTTCTCACCGTACTCTATATCTTATTTATTCTTTATTTTCTATCCTGCTAGAAGGTAGGCTCCAAAGGACAGAATTTTTGGTGTGTGTGTATGTTTGCTCACTCCTATTACTTGGTACCTAAAACACTAGGTAGATGTTTATAATAGATTCTTCAAACCTTATAAATAAGTGATAAAAGATCCTTAAGGTTTATAAATCTGTCAAGTTTTCATAAATGTGTTTTAGATCCAGCAGAACAAATTTCAGTAAATTCATCTCCATCAAGGCAGTGAGTATCTATAGACCAGACAAATGTGAGCTCTCTGCTACTGAACTTTGCCCTCAGCCTTGTGTCCTCTGTCACCCTTCCTACTCCTCTGACCCAAGATGTTGGGGCAGGTGCTTCTCCCATGTTCTCCAAGTTTCCTAACACTTCCTTCATGTGGCCCAGATCTAAGTCTGGCACTGCACTGGAGTCCCAATTCAAGCTTGTATTCAAATGACCAGACTAGACTTACAGATTTTGTGAAATGAAAAACATCTCACCTGATAGAAGTCCCAGATACTGAAAGCTTGCCTTCAGTTCTCATTATTGCTCATTTGCATTCTTTGTTGATTACATTCCTTAACAGGGGCACACATCTCATTTACTTAGTATCCCAATGTGTAGCTTGCCTACAGTTTCACTACAGATGCATTAAGCTCAGGTCAAAATGAAGATGCCTTAAGGTCTGGGCTCAGTTGGGTCTAACCAAGCCCTTGTCCTTCTCAGAATCTGCCCTGTCTTGGGATGCCTGGCTCAGTCAGTTAAGCATCTAACTTTGGTTCAGGTCATAATCTCATGGTTCGTGAGTTCGAGTTCCACGTAGGGCTCTGTGCTGACAGCTCAGAGCCTGGAGCCTGCTTCGGATTCTGTGTCTTCCTCTCTCTCTCTGCCCCACCCCCACTTCCTCCCTCCCTCCCTCTCTCAAAAATGAATATTAAAACAAATTAAAAAAACTCAGAATCTGCCCTGTCTTGTACTCTTCTCCAGCGATCCCAAGGTATTACAGACAGGGATACAGTGAGAGGGAATGTGACGTCACTGATAGATGGAGGGTAAGACACTTAAAAGCCAACTGTGCCTACCACTTGGATTTGCACAGAAGGCCTCTACTTATATTATTACTGAAATAGTTTCTATATGTACCACATCAGATATGATGAGGAAATAAAATACAGGCAAAACACACACATTTTTTTTCTTTTTTAGGCTGGAGAGAGAAGTGACCTAATTATTGTTTTTAACTACTTGACGGATTGTGTCCATCTGTTTTTCTCCTCTACCAGGAATAGAACTAGAGGAAGCAGGCTTAATCTGTAGCCTGAGCCTTGTAGTTTAAACATAAAGGAGAATTTCCTGACAGTGAGTAGTGGATTATGGAATTTGTTTCTTATGAGATTTAGAGTTCCATCTGGTTGGGGTATGTTTGATGCAGTTGTCCCTGAAAGTGGCAGAGGTACGTGTATATGTAGGTTAAATGACCTCTCAAAGATTCTTATTACTAAGAATTTATGATTACTTTAAAAAAGAACTATAATAGCTCATGCTTTCCTAATATTTTTAATGTAGATAATATGAAGTTTTAATTTGTTGGTGGAGTACATTTAAAAATAACTTCAAACATGCGCGTTCATCCACTTCTAGAGTGTGGGAGGGCAGATCTTTGAATTTTGAAAAGATTGAACATGGTTTACTAAAATGTATTTCTGGGCTTGCCCTAGATGAAATTGTTATTTATTCAGTTATGTCTTATTTTCTAAAATTGAGTTTGAATGTGGGATGAATATATTTTTGGGGTTAGACCATCAATAGTAGCAACCTAATGCCCATCATATTTGTCCAGGCATATTAAAAAAGCTTTATAGTCCTTGTAATTAATTATAGTTACTCAACTAGTTTAATGATAGATAACGGTAATAGAAATAAAAACAACCCAGTGACTGAATTATACAATATGGTTATCTGAAACAATGATATAGAGAATAACTGAAGTAGAAATAATGACAATGGATAAGGAAGAAAGAATCTTGATGGAAAATATGAAATATTGAAGACTGATTATTAGGGGCACCTGGGTGGCTTAGTTGGTTAAGCCTCCGACTCCGGTTTTGGCTCAGGTCATGATCTCAGTTTCATGAGTTCAAGCCCCGTATCAGGCTCTGTGCTGACAGTGTGGAGCCTCCTGGGATTCTCTCTCAGTCCCTCCCCTGCTCATGCTGTCTTTGTCTCTCTCAAAATAAATAAATAAACTGAAAAAAGACTGATAATTAAAGAAGAAATTTTTTGATACTAGGGGAAATACTGATAACCATTTTTTTCTCTTTTTAAAAAAATTTAATTCCAGTGTAGTTAATATACAGTATTATATTAATTTCAGATATATAATATAGTGATTTAAACATTCCGTATATTACTCAGTGATACTCTTAATCCCTTCACTTATTTCACCCATCCTCCTACTCACTGTCCTTCATGTAACCATCTGTTCTCTGTAGCTGAGAGTCTGTTTTTTTTGGTTTGTCTCTCCCCCACCCTTGTGTGTTTGTTTTGTTTCTTAAATTCCACATATGAGTGAAATCATATGGTATTTGTATTTCTCTGATTGACTTATTTCGTTTAGCATTATACTCTCTAGATCCATCCATGTTGTACAAATGGCAAGATTTCATTCTTTTTAATGGTTGAATAATATTCCATTGTGTGTGTATGTGTGTGTACACCACATATTTATTCATTCCTCTATTGATGGATGCTTGGGCTGCCTTCATAGTTTGGCTATTGTAATTAATGCTGCAATAAACAAAGGAGTGCATATTTTCTTTCTTTCTTTACTTCTTTCTTTTTCTTTCTTTCTTTCTTTCTTTCTTTCTTTCTTTCTTTCTTTCTTTCTTCATTCTCAAGTTAGTTAACATACAGTGTAGTCTTGGCTTCAGGAGTAGAATCCAGTGATTCATCACTTACATATAACACTCAGTGCTCATCCCAATAAGTACCCTCCTTACTGCCCATCACCTACTTTCCCCACTCCCAATCAACCCTCAATTTGTTCTCTGTATTTAAGAGTTTCTTATGGTTTGCTTCTCAGTTTTTATCTTATTTTCTTTCCCTTACCCTATGATCATCTACGTTTCTCAAATTCCACATATGAGTGAAATCATGTGATATCCTTCTTTCTCTGACTTATTACACTTAGCATAATATCCTCCAGTTCCATCTACATTGTTGCAAATGGCAAGATTTCATTCTTTTTCATTGCCAAGTAGTATTCCATCACACACACACACCCACCCACCCACACACACACACACCCCACATCTTCTTAATCCATTCATCAGTTGACATTTGGGTTTTTTCCATAATTTAGCTATTGTTAATAGCACTGATAAGCATTAGGGTGCATGTTCCCCTTCAAATCAGCACTCCTGTATCCTTTGTATAAATTCCTAATGTGCAATTGTTGGGTCATAGGGTAATTCTATTTTTAATTTTTTGAGGAACCTCCATACTGTTTTCCAGAGTGGCTGCACCAGTTTGCATTTTCACCAACAGTGCAAGAGAGTACCTTTTTCTCCACATCCTCACCAACATCTGTTGTTCCCTGAGTTGTTAATTTTAGCCACTCTTACAGGTATGATGTGATAGCTCATTGTTGTTTTGATTTGCATTTCCCTGTCGATGAGTGATGTTGAGCATCTCTTTATGTGTCTGTTGGCCAACTGATAACCACTTTTAACTACACTTAGAAATCTGTGTGCCTTTCAGGTTAGAGGATGATTGCTGGGGTGCCGGGGTGGCTCAGTCAGTTAAGTGTCCGACTTCGGCTCAGGCCATGATCTCATGTTTCGTACGGGTTTGAGCCCCATGTTGAGCTCTGTGCCCATAGCTCAGAGCCTGGAGCCTGCTTTGGATTCTGTGTTTACCTCTCTCTCTCTGCCCCTCCCCTGCTTGCACTCTCTCTCCCTCTAAAATAAATAAACATTAAAAAAATTAGAAAAAAGATGATTGCTATATTTACTTTCTTGATTCTATTTGAAAATCAATTTGTACAAGTGGAAAAAGAATAATTTATACCAATAGTGTTTTAATGTTTTAATTTACAAATTTTAATTAACAAATTTTGAAAGAACACCAAAATTATACTAAACAGACCATGTCAAATGCTGGTATTTTATAGTAACTGAGACAATGTGAATTAATCTTCAGGTTGGATTATTCTTTCTTAAATATAAAAAATAATGCAAAAGTCTGTTTAGACATATCCAGAAAAAGTCACATTGTTAGGGACTTTACTTGGGTGATATTTCTCCTTCTTCCTAGCTTTGTTTTAAAAAGGGGTAATGATTTAGAAATCTGTCAGTCAGGCCATGTAGAATAAACCAATATCCTCCTGCAGAATAGAAATTAAAGTCTGAGAAGTCTCTTAGGTACTATGTAAATGCAAAGAAACCTCTAAGAGTTTCACAATTCCAGGCAACATTGGTGAGTAGCAGATAGAAGTCATAACTCCTCAGTGACCGAAGTCTATGTCACTATGGGAATTATATTACTTTTGCTTCCTTTTCTGACAGTCTTCTGCCTATTTACTGAGTCTTCTCTCCATCATTTCTCAGGTTTCAATATAATTATATTTAGCCTGTTTTACTTTACTCAATATGAATAGGACTTTATTCAATGTCTCCGGTAGATCTATAATATTCCCCACCATAACTCTTGTCTTTTTTTCAGTGCAAGTGGCAAATTAAGAGGATGTGGCATGTACTTTGGAACAGGAAATTCTGGATACATATATGAGATAAGACAATTTTAGAGCTAACATTGTAGGAGGTCCTACCTCATGTGTTTGAAAATGAGTGATTTGGGTTAGGGACTCACATGGAGAAGTCATACTGTGTCATTGAAAATAATCTTATTAGGTCATAGTTAAATATGTTAGCAAAGTAGATTTCAGCTTTAAAAAGATGAGGTAAGAAAGGCTTCTGAGAATGAACTATTAGTTACAAGATCCATTATTACATAAACTCAAAACTGGGGAAAGCTATGAAGATTTTATTTTATTTTTTAAAAATTTTTGTTTGTTTATTTTTGAGACAGAGAGAGACAGAGCATGAGTGGGGGAGAGGCAGAGAGAGAGGGAGACACAGAATCTGAAACAGGCTCCAGGCTCTGAGCTGTCAACACAGAACCTGACACGGGGCTCGAAACCACGAACTGTGAGATCATGACCTGAGCCGAAATTGGACGCTTAACTGACTGAGCCACCCAGGTGCCCCAAAGCTATGACGATTTTAGAACTTTTCAGGTACTGTTAGTTGTTCATCTTATAAAATTTATTTTTTTCTTTTTCTTAGGCACTTGATCACACAATTAGAAACTATATTACCCAGCCTCCTTTGCTACAAACGCCATATGACAAAGTTCCCTGACAGGTAATATGAGGAGAAGTGATATGTGCGACTATCCTCATTTACTTGCTCCAGGCTTATGCCTTTGTCATGTCCTGTGAGCTGGAACACAGGCATACTCAAGAGCCAGCTTGACCATGCTGTGGAAGACTATCCCTTAGGGTATGCTAGAGCAAAAGTAAAAGGAACACAGTCGCTTGGTAACTGAATGGAATGAAATGCTGACACCAAGGTGGCCACTCACTTTGGAAGATATGTGAGAGAGCAATAAAGGCTTACTTAAAAAAAAAAATTATTTATTTATTTTGAGAGAGAGAGAGAGAGAGCATGAGCAGGGTAGGAGTAAAGAGAAGGTGGGGAGGGAGAGAATCCCAAGCAGGCTTGACACTGTCAGCACAGAGCGTGATGTGGGGCTTGAACTCATGAACTGTGAGATTATGACCTGAACTGAGGTCAAGAGCTGGATGTTCAACCGACTGAACCCAGGTACCCTGAGGCTTACTTTTTAATTTTAATTTTTTTATTATTTATATTTTAAGGGGAGAATCTCTCTTTATAGTTTTTTTCTTTTATTGATATATTTTCAGTTTTGATGTGGCTTCTTCTCTACATTTAATTGTGGAAAGTCTGTTCTACCAGTCTTTGGGTCATTTTCTGGATTATTTACACTAATGTGGGTGTTATCTAGATGTATCCATGGGGCAAGGTGAGTTTAGGATTCTACTCTGCTATCTTCTCTGGAAGTTCCAAGGCCTACTTTTTTTTAACCTGATGTTTTTAGTACAGAAGCTTATTTGTTACTTAACTTGTTTTTATTTAAGCGTTTAAAACTTTTAGGGGCACCTGGGTGGCTCAGTCGGTTGGGCGTCTGACTTCAGCTCAGGTCATGATCTCACAGTTTGTGAGTTCGAGCCCCACGTTGGGCTCTGTGCTGATAGCTCAGAGCCTGAAGCCTGCTTCCGATTCTGTGTCTCCGTCTTTCTCTGCCGCTCCCTGACTCATTCTCTCTCTCTCTCTCAAAAATGAATAAACATTAAAAAAAATTTAAAACTTTTAATTATGACAAATTTTAAACATACAGACAAATTGAAAGAATAGGATAAACATCATCAATCTACCATGCAGATTTAATAGTTACTAACATTTCTTCATGTTTGCTCCATCCAGCTCCTTTTTTGATTGCTGAACCATTTTATTTAATTATTTATTCTTTTCACATTTTATTTAAATTCTAGTTAGTTAACATATAGTGCAGTATTGGTTTCAGGAGTAGAATTCAGTGATTCATCACTTACATACAACACCCAGTGCTCATCATAATTAGTGCCCTCTTTAATGCCCATCACTCATCTAGCCCCTCCCCCAGTGACCTCCCTCTATCAACCCTCAGTTTGCTCTCTATCTTTAAGAGTCTCAGTCTCTTATGGTTTGTTTCCCTCTCTCTTCTCCGCTCTCTTCCCATATGTTCATCTGTTTTGTTTCTTAAATGAGTGAAATCATATGGTGTTTGTCTTTCTCTGATTTATTTTGCTTACCATAATACACTCTAGCTTCATTTGCACTGTTGCAAACGGCAATATTTCATTCTTTTTAGTGGTTGAGTAATATTCCATTGTATATTTATATCATATCTTCTTCATCCAACAATGAGTCAATGGACATTTGGGTTCTTTCCATAGTTTGGCTGTTTATTGTAAAAAGTTACCTTACTTGGGCACTACCTTATAGACAAATATTTTAAACCAAGAAAAAAATATGGTGAGATGTTAAATGGTTTTGATGATGAGGATCAATAAGAAATGCTTTAAGTTATACTCATATTTATGTTTTTATCATTTTACCCCTTTCTCCTTACTATTCACTGTCCCTAGGAGACTGGCCTGTATGGATTATGGAAACAGACATTTTTGCATTCTGCTTTCTGGGTGGGTTTGGCCAATAAGGAGTTTTGGTCGATGATCAGAGGTGGGTGAATGAGGTGAAAGTATGAACTTCCCTTATTGCCTCCGTGTAAGGGTGTCTTGGGATGTTTTCATTACTGTAACTGGAGGTAGCTCTTCTTTCAAGGCAGCCTCCTTTGCCTGAGTCTCTTCCTTTTACAGTGATTGCTCCCTCTCCTGTCCCTTTGAAATTAATAAACCTAGGTTATAGAACCATCCTTTGTGGTTCTCCTCACCCTGTCAACACCTTTACGAGTAGTCACTTTGTAATTAAATTCTCCCTGAATTATCTTGAGTGTTCCATCTGTTTCCTGTTGGGAATCTAACTAAAACACTATTTATGTATTTAATGTTATCTGAATGATAGGAAATTATTCTGTGATCAGCTTGAAATCGCTTTATTTTTATGAAGACATTGTAATTGAAAAGCAATTGGCCCCAAACCATGCAGTTATGTTCTAGGTAGCTAAATATATATAATCGCAATTATTTTATAGTGAAAACCTGACTTAGAGTCTTTTTTCCTTATTTGTGGAAGTTTACTAAAATTACAGAATGGTTGGGATAAAGCAACCAAACAAAACAAAGAGTATTAGAGAATAGGATTTAGAGTATTAGAGAATAGGATTTAAATTAGTCTGTTCTAGGAAGTGACAGCTCATGTCCCTTAATGGCTCATGGAAGCTGGCAGTAGAAGCAGTATCCTCAGGAAAATGGTTATATATTATGGTCCTTAGATGCTGTGGAACAACAAACAGTTGCGCAGTGGATTTTAACAGCCATTAACATTAGATTAGTAAAAATCCTTTCACTTTGATATGAGAGTAACCCAATTAGACAATTAGATTGTTAACGAGGTTTTTTAAATTTAGTTTAATTTATTTTTATTTTGAGAGAGAGAGAGAAAGTGCATGTGCATGAGCGGAGGAGTGACAGATAGAGAGAGGGAGAGAGAGAATCCCAAGCAGGCTCCCCACTGTCAGTGCAGAGCTGGTCATGGGGCTCGATCTCACAAACTGTGAAATCATGACCCAAGCTGAAATCAAGAGTCGGATGCTTAACCGACTGAGCCACTCAAGCGCCCCTAGATTGTTAACTAGGTTTAACAAAAGATGATTCCTTTGCTTACATAACTAAGGATCAATATTCAAAGCATCATGGGTCTAGAGATTGCTTCTTTCTGATTTCTTCTCTTTAGTTTGTTCTGTATGTTGACCTCATTCTGAGGCAGGCTTTTTTCCTGTGTGTGAGGAAAGGTGAGTGCTGATAGTCTTAAGCAAATATGGGTATTTATAGCATGTGATCCCACGGGAATAGAGCCCCTCTAATTTTCAGAATTGATATACAGGGGCTCTGTTCCCTCTAGAATTATGAAATTGAGGAAGAATTGGCATCTTCATGTCAACTGTTTTAAAAAAAATTACTCAAGAGGTGCCTGGGTGACTCAGTTGGTTGAGTGGCCAACTCCTGATCTCAGCTCAGGTCATGACCCCAGGGTCATGGATCAAGCCCCTTCCATGTGTCAGGCTCTGCACTGAACATGGAGATTCTTTCATTCTCTCCTTCTGCCCCTTTCACCTGCTCATGCTCCCTCTGTCTCTCTCTAAAATAAAAAAAATAAGTAAACAAAAATAAAAAATCAAAGTGAGGTACTCAAGAAATGAGGTTGAATGTTTTCATATTATTTGTTAGAGAAGTTCATGTTTTTGGACACCTACTTCAGTAATGGCAGACTTGATAATTTCAACCAACTTTGGCTCTCAAGGAAAAGAAAATATGAAATGAAATATTTAAAACTGACCTGGTAAAGCATCAA
The DNA here is from genome assembly GCA_028646485.1 of Cryptoprocta ferox. Classification (NCBI taxonomy): domain Eukaryota; kingdom Metazoa; phylum Chordata; class Mammalia; order Carnivora; family Eupleridae; genus Cryptoprocta; species Cryptoprocta ferox. Next base: position 68,843,968 of record CM053578.1, on the reverse strand, counting down.
ATAACTAATAAGTTAGGGAAAGATTTCTGAAACAAAATCCCAGAAAAATGAAGATTCAGAGAAGCAAGAACAGTACTTTATACTGGTTTTACTCAAAGGACATTAGCTTCTCTTAGAATCTAGAAGTGGGATTGCTGGATCATGTCATAATTCTAGTTTTAAGTTTTTGAGGAACTACCATGCCGTTTTCCCATAGCAGCTGAACCATTTTACATTCTCAGCAACCGTGCATGTAGGTTTCACTTTGGGCTTCTCTTTCTAATGCATTTTTATTATTTTCTAAACAACTGTAATGTTATAAAATTGTCAAAAAGCCTCAACTTCTAATGACTTTTCCCCCTCTTTTCCCTAGCCATGAATCTACCAGGAACCTCAATTCAGACTTACCATAGCAAAATTAAAATCATTGTGTACACACACACTAACATGGTGCATGGATTAATAGTGGGTACAGGGATGATTCTCTCAAAGCAAAAATAAGTTACTATTATAAGAAAGAGCAGATGATTGATGGGACACAAAATCAACCAAATCTATCCTATACTGTTTAAAGAGATTTTCTTTCCTCTCCACTGTCTTAAGCACTTACCCTTTTCAAAAATTTGAAGATGAAAATGAATAACATTTTCCATAGGTAAAAGATTAAAAAAATTGATACTACATTAGAGGCTACTCCTGACAATGGTGATGTAGAATGGCCTTGTGGAAAATTTGCCTTCTCATGTTCCTTTATTATTTGACAATGGAAAGAATACAAGATGACCCTTACACTAAATTCTACTTAATAGAGAATGATGCCAGAGTAACAGCACAGTATAGAGTATCAAGACTTAAAAGTTTTTTACTACACCAATATAACTCTGAAGGGTGTTAAAAATCGATCTCTTTCATCTCTTTCAAGAAAATACTGAAAGTAGTTCTACTTTCATATGCTTCAAGTAAGGAGAGAGTAGAGCAAATTATAATCCCAAAGCTTCTATAATAACCATTGAAAAAGGGAACAGCTGGAAATTTTAAGGGACATCTTTTTTCCCAGTGTTGAATTTTGTGAAATGAAGCAATTAAGTGTCTTGGTTAATTCTAATTCCTTAAAAACGTGTCTGATTCGTTTTTCTCCATTTTCTAATATGCAAAATATCTAATATTTTGTCTATCTATAAACAGAAATAAGGAGCTACAAATCCTGTTTTTCACCTAAGAAAAGAGCTGTTTGTCAACAACAAACTTGACTTTTTTCTTTGGAGGAGTTTTCAAATATCAGTAACTCTTGTGGTAGGTACCCCATGATCCCAAACCTGTTGATGGTTTAAAATTCTTAAGAACAGGTTTAGGAATTTTGATCTTGTTAGTAGTTATTTCAAAATTGATACAAAAGAGAAGTAAATTATGATAAAATTGTATTACTCAAAGTGTCTGAAAAGCAGTATTGAAAGCTTTTCTGAAATTTAAAATAAGGTGGTTTAGTGTTTCAGCTAAATGAAGGATTATCACACTTGTGGGCTTATTTCCAGCATATTTCTAGAGGACAAGCTGTAGAACATAAAAGAATGTGGTGGATAACTCAGAAGTGAAACTGAAGATGTAAAGATGGAATGGTGTCAAAACTTCTATTTTTACCCCACATGAAAACTGCACATCTGTGAGCCAGTTTTCTAGAGATTAACAGACTAGAGCTGTTAACCTTGAGCTACCCAAGGAGGGACAGGATGGGCTTATTACTGAGTGAATGGAAGAAAACAAAGTCATAAGCACTAATTCAAAATGAGGTGAAAAGTTCAACATTTTCTCTGGAGGGGTTTTCTCAGGAATATCTGAGAAAATCTCAAAAAAGTCTTTCCCAAAACTTTTGAGGGGCATTGATAAGAATATTTGGGATGGAGATGGGAGGAAAAATAGGCCCGGCTGTTCTGTGCACACAAGATTTAGCCAACTACAGTGAATTTTTTTTTTTTTTAATGAGGCTTCCTTTGAATGGATTAGTACATGAAGGATCAGTGAGCATTCTTTCATAATTTGCCTTTGCCTCTCTTAGAAAAAAAGTGGAAGGCTGATGGGGAGTTTTGAGATAACATTTTTTTAAAATAAAAAATTGTGAGAATGACATAACTTTCCATAACTTAATATGTTTCTTGGCTTAATATGATCTCTCATTTTATTTCTGGTATTCAAAGAAGATAAAAATGACCAGCATAGAAATATATTGCTAGTTTTTTTCATTGAGAAATTATTTACTCACAGAAAGAGAAAAAAGTTAAAAAAATCTCTAATGAAGAATTCAGAGGATGTTTTTCAAGAAAAGGTTATATATTATTATGTTACCCACATATCATAATGATTTCTGCATAGGACAATCGCAGTATTTAACACAATTATGAGCCCCATCTTGTGCTGTCAGTTGAGTTAGTTTTACTTCATTCCCTAAAATTTCAGAATGTGGGTGAAGAGTCATCAAGTCTTTTAAATTCACTGAAGAGTAAGATGGAATTGATAAATCATTTACACAACTCAAATGAAGTCTTACAGCTTTCTACTAAAGGCCTATTCAGTATGGGTAGAGACTAAAACGTTCTAGTAAATTCATTTACCACAGTAATTTCTTCTGAAAACCAGGCTTATGCTACAAAACTATAGAACTGTGTGGAACTTTACTCCACCTTCATCACTGAACCCAGCACTTCTCTGAGACTGGGGAGGGTGCTTCATACGAGAAGAAAGCTCAATTTTGATCTTAAGAATCTGGATTTGAATGAACAAATTAAAATTACTTATAATCAATCTCTACTCAGTCTAGCGTTACGCATGTTAGCTTTAGCCTCTCCCCACCCCTGCATTTCTGATGCAATTGTGTAGTTTAGCACATGTTACATAAAAAGCAAAACTTTATAAAACCATGTAGTTTTTGCTTTATCTACTGTCTTTCTTGGTAGTTACAGCTTCCTGTGGTTAAAAGGCAATTAGGGATTAAAGAAAGTGATTGAATTAATGTAAGGAGGTTTTATTCTCCACTTGGCTTTAGCACAGATCAGAGAAGATGAATGTCCAGGCATTAGTGAATAATTAAAAACCATGGTCTCACATAGGAATTCTTGTCCTTGTCTCCATGTAGATCATCAAGAACTCTTCAGTTTTTTGTACCTCTTGTCTTTGCCTGCATCTTAACTTCACCTATTCCCAAATGCTATGTGTAAAGAGTTTCCTATGTAGTTCTCCTTATTGGTTTGGAAACCCCTTTTGGTGGATAGTTCTGCTTCTTCCTGAGGGAGGGTTGGGAATAGGAACTGAAGAAGTGGTCACAAACAACTCATTTTTTGGTCTTCACTAGGTCACGGCCAGTGGTCAGTTATTATGTAGTTACTTTTTCTCCTTGAACCAATTAGAGTTCCGCTGGTGGTTATTTGTGATTTGGAGTCTTATCTTTCCATCCTTCCTAAACCTTTAACCAGCTTTTAATATGAAAACAAACAAATTTGAAGTGTAAAAACTTAGATCTAATTATACTTATTATATTCTCTTAATTAATATTCTAATGCATGCTATCTATACCCCTAACGTGCAGTGATTTTTGTTTTTAAGAGAGTCATCAAAATTGATTGGAATCTATTTTATTAATGGTTAAGGGCAATCTTATTGAACTTTTGGGAAGCATTGAACTTTGATTTTGACTAGCTCTTTTTCTTCTCTTTGTTCTCTTTCTATATGGTGAGGACAGTCTTCAGTCTTCTCAAAGGCCATGCCCCAGCTCCTACTCTTCCACTGGTATTTTTCTTCAACAGTATTTCTGAAAGTTCTTCATATCTTTCTAGACTTTCTTTTCCTTTCATCATCAAAGTTTTCTTTACCTCTGTCATAATATCTTATAGTCTTATCAAGTTTCTGCTTTATCTATCCACAAATTTAAAGGAAATATTAAAGACTGATAGAATGAAATAATTTATATTTTGATGCAAAGGAGTTAGTATTTTGTGATTTTCAGGCCTCCGTCAGAGCCTGTGAGAAATCTTTTTTTGCATAAGATTTCCCCTGTTAGAGCTAATTAGATCATATCCAGCTTTAAATGAACAATGGCGGGGGGGAATGCCCCAAGCACAGCCCAGGTAGTACCTCAAGGACTTTACCTTCATTAGCCTCCATGTATGTTACAGGTGGTAACCCTCTTTCTCACTGCTGCTTTTCCTCTCTCATCACCGTGGATGATTCGAAACCTGCATAACATGATTAGGACATATTTCTCTTTTATTTTGAACGTGTTTATGCTATGTCAACCACAATGGCCAAATCCTCTTTAGAGCCAGAATGTAGTTTTTTATATACAGCATTTTCTTTTGTAATTAGACCAGATCAGTATGACATAGATTAATGGATATTTTTAATAAAACAGTTTTAGTTCTTCACATGTAATTTTACTTTATTTTATTTAATTTATTTTTTAATGTTTATTTTTTTTTTTTTTGAGAGAGAGAGAGAGAGAGAGAGAGAGAGAGAGAGAGAAAGAGAGAGAATCCAAAGCAGGCTCCAGGCTCTGAGACGTCAGCACAGAACCTGCTGCAGGACTAGAACTCACGAGCTGTGTGATTAAAACCCGAGCCGACGTTGGATGCTTAACCAGATGAGCCACCCAAGCACCCCTCTTCGCTTGTAATTTTAGATAGAAGTTTTCTACTTAAGACTATGAATAGGTCAGGAACTTAATCTGTTTAATTTTTCCATATAGCATTCCTTATTATGGCTAAGTATAAGAGGACATTTAAAACATACCACTTGAAGACTAAGAAACAATTATTTCTGTACCTGATTTTGTATTTTATATTTTTAAATGACTATGATTTAAGTGTTGAAAGCACTAGGAACTTGAAAATTGCTTTATTATCATTTTTGACCTTATCACAAAATGTAGGTTCATATTAGAGCAATGATTAAGTGTTTTTCACCTTTGTGAACACAGACGTAAGTAAAACAGTTTTTATTAACATAAAATTCATGTTGTATTAATTTGCTAAATAGGCATTCATAATACACAAAGGCTGACTAGTTCTTGATGTCAAAGGAATTACAGTTGCAATGCTACACACACACACACACACACACACACACACACACAAAGGAAACTGGACAGTGTTATGCATATGTTTATGATTTAGAAGTTTTATTTTTCCATAATGTAGTGAATGAAATTCAGTCATAATTTACTGAAGTCTGTCACCTGGGGGCTTAGAACATTCTTGATATTTAGCAAGCAGAAAAACCAAACTAAAATCATGACTTATGAATAATGAAACAGACAAATCTACTCCCTCTGGTGAAATGGAAATAAATACCAGATACCTTCCCAAATATTTGTTTATTTGTCCATTTTACTTAGTTTTGCCCATAGGATTCAGTTTTCTTTCCCCTTCTCTTTTTAAATGGAAATGACTACAAAATGGTTTCAGTTGAGAAATATATTTTCAGAAATACTAAGGTTTATTCCATTAGTAAATATTATTGCCTTTTTGCAACTATATATATATATAATTTTTAAATAAAATGTGAATAATGTAGAGTAAGTGTAGTGATGGTGGGTAGGCATCTGAAGTGGAGGAATATTCCCAAATTAAAGCTTCTTTTCCTCTCAGAAAGTGACCTAGAACTAGGATATCTGGACTCATTGGCCTCAGGGAGGGTCAGGAGATACAAGTTGTTTCTGAAGTTTGTCTTTATGTTTTATGAACAAGTCCCAACCTGGAGGCTATGTCTGATTTATGGGGCTGGCTTTGTTCCACTTGTCACAGTGGTATCCTGGGAAAGGCAAGGCAGCAGCTAAGCCATCATTCACCTAAAACCTCACTGGTTTGGAATCACTTTACCTAATTGTGTTTTCCAACCTGTGTTCATTATTATAAAGACAATGGTGGCCACATTGTCTGAAAAGGCAGACTTTCAGATAGTTTTATTTTTCATTTCTTTCAGTTTGTACCTCTCCTGGATGGGGTAGTTAGTATATTTCATAGTGTTTAAGTTCAGGTTGTTTTGAAATATTGTGATTATGATGGTATGAATATATTAAGAATAAACTTCCTTCTGTATAGTCTTCTTAATATTTGAATATTTGAAGATGAGGGATGGGTTCAGAAATTAAGTTTTTCTTTCAGGTTTATTTTTTTCTACTTGACAAATTGGCAGATACTCTAGAATGACTTTTAAGACAGAGCACTGAATTCTTTTCTTACCTTGGTGAAGGTGGGATCTAGGGTCTTCCAGAGGGTCAGCTAAAAGGGTAATGCTGCACGTACCATCATTGGAGAGGAGAGAAAACAAGGTTTTTAAGCTATTTCTGGGCTTAATAGCATAGTATCATTATTCTATTTAGAAGAATTTCCAGAGCTTAGCCATAATTAAATATAATAGTACTGTTGGCTATGTGCTAAGTGTGTTAAGTACATTATTTCATTTAATATGTAAGCAGTAGTTATAATGTTATTCATGAGTGGGGATTCTGAAACACAGAAGGGTTTTGTAACCTCCCTAAGGGTCACATAGCTTGTAAGAAGCTATTTTAAGTAGAGGCAATACTTGATCTTGGTCTCATGACTCTTTAGCACATTCTCTTAACCACTGTGGTGATTACTGATAACACCCAAAGAAAAAAGGAAATAGGTTAAATCATTTTACCACTTTCCCCCCATGATTTGTCTGAGCTCCATTATACATGACTGTTTCAGATACTGAGCAAAAATGACTTGAGTAATTTCAGTGATTCTAAAATGCACCCCTCCCCCACATTTTAACATCTCTTAAATTGAGGTGCATATAATAATTGCTGAGCTTTTATAATCACTAACTACCTGGTAGTAGATGTGACACAGTTGTCATTGCCTCAACCAATTTATTTTGCTTATATATTTCCTTTTTATATATGCAATAAAGCGATACATTAAAGAAAATCAATGTCAAAATAAGGCTAAAATAACTCTCTCCAAATGTAAGAAAAAATTAAATGATGGGAAAGCAACTTGTCAGACTTTGTCAGTGCAGTTTTTTTTTTTTTCTTATTGTGGCATAAAATAGTGTTTAACAGCATCTTAGATTCAATGAAGTACAGGATGTGTTATATCTATACAATGGCCACCCAACCTATTTAGTAGGCACATATCTCATTGTTCCTGATAAATTATAAATTTCTTGCCAATTGTATTATCTTTATACCTCAATATCTTCCAGTGTAGTGTCATGCAGGTGATAGATATTGAATAAATCTATGTTGAATTGAATGTGTAATGAGACTGATTTTCTTGTTTTCCCCGTAAGGAAGATTTGAAACAAGAGTTCCAGAAATATTTTAAGCAGTGTCAGCATCACTATAATTATTGTAGAACCTCCTATGACAATGACCTCCTTGAAATATCATGCTCATTTTAATGTATTCATCATAAAGAGTGGTGGCCTTCTAGAAAGGGCACACTTTAGGAAGTCAGGAGATTTTAATTTTAACCCTGCCACAACCTTCCTATGACATCTTAGGTAAATCACTTAACCATGGCCTGAGTCATATATAAGAATAATAATTAAGAGTACTCATAGCTATTGTACATGGTCAAAGTCATTGTGACATAAGTGAAATTATAAATGCAAATCATTCTAAAGCTTTACAAAATGCTCACAAACATAAATGTATAATTGTAAAAAGTTGTCTCAATTTAGGGAGTTTGAAGTTTCCAACAGAGCCGATCAAAACCAGAAGCTCCTGCTTATTATGAACATCATCAGGACAGAGACTGTCCTACTCTTTGACACTGTTCTTGGCATGGTAGATGTTCAGGACGTGTTTGTTTTATGAGGGGCTAACTGAATACAGAGGCAGAATGAAAAATGAAAATAGATTTAGGGGAATATATATAGATTTTGTTCTCATAAGATTGCATAATCCTTTGACAGGAAATGTGGAGCAAGGTTTAGAGGTCAACAGTTTTAGGATTATATGCTATTTAAAAAAATCTTTGTCCTTGATCTTATATATTTGAAGTTTCTCAACAGAAATGATAACGTTTTGTATAACAAGAAAATCTTTTCCTGGAAACTATGGAGATTTCCAAACCAAGACCCATCATATAACCAATAAGGTTTGGAAATTGAATTCTTATCAATATTTCTTTTTATAAATACAAATAACTGTGGATAGAATTTTCATGCTTAAAAAATTTATCATGGCAGATTTGCTCATCAACACAGAAAAATATGCTTTTCTACTGCCAGATTACTTGGACACTTGAAACACGTATTTTATTTTATTTTATTTTATTTTATATTTTATAATTTATTTTATTTTATTTTATTTCTTTAAGTATTTGGTTTTGGAAGAGAGAGAGACAGACAGAGCATGAGAAGGGGAGGGGCAGAGAGAAAGGGTGACACAGAACTGTAAGTAGGCTCTAGGCTCTGAACTATCAGTACAGAGCCCAAGGTGGCGCTCAAACTTGTGAACCAGGAGATCATGACCTGAGCCAAAGTCAGATGTTTAACTGACTAAACCCCCCAAGCACCCATGAAATATGTGTGTTAAAATATGCAGATTAACATGCCTTTATTAAGGATGTGAGCCCAGTTAACAAAAGTAAAGTGTATCTTTTTCTTTTTCTTTCTTTCTTTTTCTTTTTTTAAAGAAAACAGAATTGATTTAGGAATATGATATGCTGCCGCTTGGTGGCACTCTTTACTCACTTAATGTTGCTTTGATGATGAGAAAAATGTGTTCATAATAAACGAAAGTGACATCCAGGGAGAATTTCAATAGTCTAATTTTAGACATAGCATTCAGGTGTTTTGGTATTCTAATAGCTTGGATCAGTTAGTTTCCGGAGCTTGCCAGTGTACTGTTAGGTCTAAGGAATGCCACTCAGGTTATGAAATGCATCAGGTTTGCATATAATGATGTTTTTACTCTGCAGAATTTGGCACAGTAGATTTGCCTCTTTGATTTTCTTTTGTCTCTATTCCGAGGGACATGGTTTTAAAAGCCTGACCAGTATATGGATAGTAAATGCATATAATGAATGATTTTCAAAAGAATATTCTTCTTTTAAGAAGAAATAATTTGGTTTAGTAAAAATTCAACAAAGTAATGTATGACAGCCCTTTGGTTACTGGATAGTTGAACATTATTTACAAATAAGATTTAGGAAAAAAGTAATCAAACAACAGCTGTCATGAGCCAGTTTACTGATTAAAGATCATTTTTTAGGTATGCAAATTTGGGGTAAATGTACACACATAATACCGAGTGGAATGGGGTTGTTGTTAGTTAAGTCAGTCAGAAGGCAAACTGTTAATAATAGCATGCTGGCCAACTGTCACTCTTTCACATGATCAGCCACTATTCCAAAGGTTTAATTTGACATCAATAATTTTCATAGAACATTAAAAATTGTATTAGAATATTGTCACTGGGATACATGGGAATAGAAATATCTGACTCAGTCTGTCTTATTCTTGTTATGTATAAAAAATACTCAATACTAACCATTTTTCAGCATTTGGGGTAGGGGGTGGAAAACATTAAAGATCCATGCCTATCTTCATTACATTCACAGTGTCTGGGCAACAGTCCCAGCCTCTAGCATAAAGAACCTCCCAGAGCATAGCACATTAGTGAGTACAGTTCAGCTTTATCAGCCGTGGCATCAATCACGTTCAGAATAGTTAATATCAGGTCCCCACCCAAGCCACTCAATTATGAAAATATCTCCAATGAAGAGCTAGTATGTCATTGCATTCACAGTCCACTTAGACAAGTTAATTGACACTAAGATACCATGTCTCCTGTTTTAATAGATGAAGATCATTGAGAAACACCTACATATTTTTGGGACATTGTTTTTCCAAATTCACCTGCCCCCCTTATCTGTGGAGGATATGTTCTAAGACCTTCAGTGGATGCCTAAAACCCCAGGTAGTACTGAATCCTATATATTCTGTTTTTTTAAATACATATATATGTATGATAAAGTTTAATTTATAAATTAGTCACAGTAAGAGATTAATAACAATAGCTAATAATAAATAGAACAGTAATAACAATATACTATAGTAAGAATTATGTGAATGTCAGCGTTCTCTCTCTCTCAAAATACCTTATTGTACACTACCCATCTTTCTTGTGATGATGTGAGATAATAAAATGCCTAGTAATGATATCTGTGTTTCTCTGCCTGACTTATTTCACTTAGCATAATACCCTTGAGTTCCATCCACATTGCTACAAATGGCCAGATTTCATTCTTTCTCATTGCCATATAATATTCCATTGTATATAGAAACCACATCTTCTTAATCCATTTGTCAGTTGATGGACATTTAGGCTCTTTCCATGATTTGGCTATTGTTGAAAGTGCCGCTACGAACATTGGGGTACATGTGCCCCTATGCATCAGCACTCCTCTATGTTTTCACTCATACGTGGAACAGGAGAAACTTAACAGAGGACCATAGGGGAGGGGAAGTGGAAAAAATAGCTAAGGAGAGGGAGGGAGGAAAACCATAAGAGACTCTTAAATACTGAGAACAAACCGAAGATTGATGGGGGGTGAGGGAGAGGGGAGAATGGGTGATGGGCATGGAAGAGGGCACTTGTTGGGATGAGCACTGGGTGTTATATGGAAACCAACTTGACAATAAACTATAATTAAAAAATGCCTAGTAATGAGATAAAGTGAGCTGAATGATGACTTAGAATTAGGCTACTGTTGATCTTCTGTCTGTACATTGAAAGGAGGATCATCTACTTTAGGACCACAGTTGACCACAGGTAACTGAAACTACAGAAAGTGAAACCATACCTAAGGAGGGACAGCTGTATAGCCTGAGAATGAATGTACTTCCATATACCCAGGGGATGGCTAAAATGCACCCTTCCAGGCCCTGCTGAAGGGACAGGGATTAGTGTGGGCAATCACTATTTTTTTTTTTTCTTTTCTTTTCTTTTTTCTTTTCTTTTCTCTTCTTTTCTTTTCTTTTCCTTTTTTTCTCTTCTTTTCTTTTCTTTTCCTCTTCTCTTCTCTTCTCTTCTCTCCTCTCCTCTCCCCTCCCCTCCTCTCTCCCCTCCCCTCTCTACTCCCCTCCCCTTTTCACTTCCTTCTCCCCTCCCCTCCCCTTTTCTTTCCTTTTCTTTTTTCTTTTTTCTTTTCTTTTCTTTTCTTTTCTTTTCTTTTCTTTTGTTTTCTTTTCTTTTCTTTTTTCTTTTTTTTCTTTTCTTTTCTTTTCTTCTTTTTTCTTTCCTTTCCTTTCCTTTCCTTTCCTTTCCTTTCCTTTCCTTTCCTCTCTTACCTTTTCTTTATTTTATTTTTGAAAGAGAAAGACAGAGAGAGCAGGGGAGGGGCAGAGAGGTGGGGAGAGAATCCCAAGCAGGCTCCATGCTGTCAGAGCGGAGCCTGATGGGGGTCCCAGTCTTACGAATTGTGAGATCATGATCTGAGCTTAAATCAAGAGTCAGGCATTTAACTGACTGAGCCATCCAGGTGGGCAGTCACTATTTTAAACAAGCTGTCTGAGTGATCCTTATGCTTACTAAAGTTTGAGAATTACTGTTTGGTGAGGGATGAGTCTCGTGACTATTTAAACATTAAACATAATTTCTGTTCTCTACGGTATGTGTGTGTTCATCTTAACAGTGAGACAGTTTTTATTTTCAATCTCTGTCTAGGGTTCTTTGGAATCAGGGGTTGGTATTTAGAAATTTAGGATGTATCAAATATCACAGAACCAGACAAATTTAGAACTTAAACTACAGACGAGTATTCTGCCTGAATTCTTGGTTTATCCAGAAATCTACTATTTTCACAAATAGTACTTGTCCTCTATATACATATCCTAGGATAGTGCTTAGGTTTGGTACTTTTTCAGGGAAACTGACATTTGTCAATAATTTACTCTGCAACAGAGTTTTTTTAAAATAGCAAAAGTGAGTTATTCAGGAATAACAGACAATTATAATTTGGGGCAAGCAAGCTATAGCAGAAACCATAGGTAAGGTTCTATAACAGATCTGTATATTTGTTATATCCTTATTAACCCAAAGTTGTCCTCTTTGATCTATTTACTTATTACACAAAATGATGTGAATATCTCATCATGCAAACCTGGTAAAGTAGTGATGGGGGTGCTTTGCTCACTGTTAATCAGGTTCTCTTAGGAATGTTTGAATTATCGTTAAGATGCACTTTGAAGACTGTTGAGAGTCTTTTGTTCCATCTTTAACTGTGTCTCTATTTTGAAAATTTTGTATCATATGGTGTGTTTTTGGGTACTTTCACAGGCTATATTCTTATCTTTCATTCTGTGAGCTCACAACAATAAAACATGGCCTTGTGCCAAGGAGTTCAATCAAGTATTTGACCTTTAGGATTTTCACCATAATATTTCTTTAGCTAGTGTATAAAGTGTATGTAGCTGAATTGGTATACTTTGTATGATAAGTATGCTAAAATAGTCAAAAGGGATACATAATTGTGAATAACAAAATCCAATTTTGTCTTATGTTTTAATCCTATATTTCTAGGATGATATTCTATTGCACTGTGCAACTTAACAAGAATAATTATCACTTCAGCTTCTTAATTACTATGAGAGTCCATGATAATGCTCCTGGTTCCCCAGAAAGGCAGCCAGGAAATCACACAAATCAGACTTAAAAAGCTCCTTTTTGATTCCTACAAGAATTGAATTCCATGACGACCATTGTATGATGTGAGTGGATGAGAGAGCATTTCTAGGTTCATCAGCATTCTATTCTGTTCCCACACTTATTGATATGAAAACCATGCTTCTAATAATTGAGACTGCTTCTATCATTTTTCTTTAAGACTTGCATACTGATGGTAGTTGGAAAATAGCTTCCGTTATTTCAACTCTTGCTTGCTAATGAGTGTCTAAAAGTGGTTTGAGAGTAATGTGAACAAGATCTTTCAAAAATATAGCCACTTCGGAGGCAATATAGTAAATATCATCTATTAATTGTGGAATATTAGAACTGAAATGGGCTATAGAGGTTGTGTTGCTCAAACCCCTTATTTTATAGAAAAGGAAACAAGTTTAAAGAAACCAATTTTATTTTCACTGTAAAATCAAATTTACAGCTTTTCATAATAAAATGCTAATATGAACTGCAGAAGAATGAATAAAACTTGATCATTCAGGCTTACACTTCATGGTTGAAAAGTCTCAAGCTGCTTTTCGTTTTGTTTTATTGTCTTTTGACTTCTTTCCATAATCATTTATACTTAATACACATTTCTCTAAATGAGATATCAATAAAAACCCTAGTTTTCTCCAGTTGTTTCTATATTAGAACATATTTTTTTCTGGACAATATACATTTATTCTTACAATCATAAAGGGAATTGCTTAATAATATTTACCATAATTCACGATAATACTTCTCACAGATTTCCTTTTGGTGTATTCTGCTCTTCCTTGCCTTGGAATGAGAGAATCTGACTCTGAAGACTCAATTGCTTTATCTGTTGATGGTGCTTGGGGTGTGCTCTTGGGGCCTCTGACAGTCCCTGAAAGAAAGGGGTTGGGAGAGGTGAAGGCAGAAGAGTGGACTCAATTCAGAGCTCATCTTGATACCCTGGTGTGACTGCAACGGACTTAGCCTTGCACAGGGCTGAGCGGGGGAGATTACAAAGAATAAGGACAGACACGATGTGTGGTGGGAAGATCACAAGCTGTAATTCTTTTATTTTAGCCTATGGCGTGTGACATACAGCATACATGCTGTGATTCTCGCATCTCTCCTTCGCCTTCCCACATCTAGTCAGTCACACACTCTTGCCATTTTCTTTTTCACTGGGGTTAGGCATTTGTCTCTCTTCAGTAAAATGTTTTACTCTGAAAGACTATTAGAGATCATCCTGCTCAATCACAGATCATATTACAAGAATCACTGCTACAGCATTATTGATAGATGATTTTCTAATGTGTACTTGCATATTTCTGGTACCAAAAGCTCACTACTTTTACAGGAATTTTATTTTATTATTGGACAACTCTAATTGTTAGAGTTCACTCAAATTATTTCACTCATATCATCATTGTAAAATAACTACCTTTGCAATTTAACCTTTGCTCTAAATTATTTACATAAATTATTCAAAATAAGTAGTTTTATATAGTAATGTTACCCATCCCCTCCACATAGATACACACATTTTCTTTCTTCATGCCAAAACATCCCCAAATTCTTCATGTGACATACTATTTTTCAGACCATTTGTCAACCTCTTGTGCCTTTATCAAAATATATCAGACTCTCCCTAAAAATAATACAAGTGGGGAGTCCTGGGTGGCTCAGTACATTAAGCATCTGACTCTTGGTTTCAGCTCAGGTCATGATCTCATGGTTCATGGGTTCAAGTCCCGCATCAGGCTCTGCGCTGACAGTATGGAGCCTGCTTGGAATTCTCTCTCTCTCCCTTTTTCTGCTTCTCCCCTATTCATGTGCGCACTCTGTCTCTAAATAAATAAATAATAAATAAATAAATCTTAATATAGGTGATTTGAACACAGTAATTTTCCGTTATCTGGAAACTATATTTCAACCAAAGTCCAAGTTTGAGATTGCACTAGTTTTAGTAGTAGTGGCACACTTGTTTTGTGCCACTCATCCTTCTTTCCTTCAGATACTCTTGAGTTGACATTTCCCCAATGTGTACTTTTGCAATTAATTTATTGAATGCTACATTCATAATTGTTTAATTTCAGTGTTTTCTTCTTTTACTTTTTGAAAGGAAAATAAACTTAATTCTGTCAGTCATCATAGTAATTTGTCCCAGTTTTATGCCAGGTGAAAATCTGAGCTTGACGGACAGCGTCTGTGGCACAACTACCAAAAACTCGCTGTAGGTTGATCAGCTGTGGATCCACGTAGCTGTATTGTTATCAGATCCATATCTAATGTTACTAGACTTGTCAAATCTCTTGTCTATGTCAAGGTACTCTACTTCATCATTTACAGCTGTTCTCCATCTCTTGTCCCTCATTTTATTCATAGTTAGCTATCACATATTCATGTAGAGTCTTGCTAGGCTTAGGTACTCTCTCATTTCTGTTCTCTAGAGATGCTGGAATTATTTTCTTAAATACTATGCTTTAGCAAGTCATGGAACCGAGGCCTCAGTATGATATTCATGGAACTTAGGCATTTTTGCTTTTGTGGGCTCCTTCCTCCATACACACAAAAATATTTAAAATTATATTTTATAATTTTGTTGGCATGAAGTTGGTTTTTTGATGTAGAAGTTAGTTTCTTCTTTGCATTTTAAAATAAATGAAAATAGAGGCGCCTGGGTGGCTTGTTGGTTAAATGTCTGACTTTGGCTCAGGTCATGATCTCACCATTCCTGAGTTCGAGCCCTGTGTGGGGCTCTGTGTTGACAGCTCAGAGCCTGGAGCCTGTTTTGGATTCTGTGTCTCCCTCCCTCTCTGCTCCTCCCCACTCGCACTCTGTCTCTCCCTCAAATAAATACATAAATAAACATTAAAAAATAAAATAAATGAAAATATTGTGCACTTCAGCATGATGCCAACTGTACATAATAGATAAACCAGTCCTTCACTGAAGTCTAACATCAAGTTTGTGCTCCCAAATCCACCATGATAATTCCCCCATTACTTTTCCTTCCTTAGTCCATCCATCTAATGTTTTCCCTGACTGTGCTGATTTCTGGCCTCTGTATCCTAGATGGCCTACATACTGACTTTTCTAATTTTTCTACCTTTTTCAATTTCATTACATTTTTCATTGCTATTATACAACAGGTGTATGTATTTAGTAGTGGCTCAATATATACTTACCAGACTATTTCTTTTTGTTACAGAGAATAAAATTTTCACTTTAATATTTAGTTTATAACTATTAATTATTAGTTTAGAATTGACTTAATTAGTTATCATTATCAGTTACTAGAGATTGCACTGTGACGCTGTTGTCAGTTGATAAGTACCTGAAGACATTTTCTTCATTAAAAAAATTTTAATGCTTTTTCTCTGACTCATATGTGTACATTAAGTTCAATGGAGAATTTTTAAAAATACTGAAAGTTATACAGAGGAAAATAGAGGTCACCAAGAATTCCATCACAAAGAAAAAATGTAATTATTTTGTTCTATTTCTTTTCAATTTATCATAAATTTATTTATACTTTTAATAAAATTAAAATTATACCATTATCATACCATACCCTAATTTTTTCACTAATGAAAACATTAGCCCATGTCATTAATTATTCTACTAGGCTACTATTTTAATTACTGAATTATGTTTCTTTTCTGAGTATACCATAGTTTAACGGATCATCTATTTGGGGGACATTTAGGTTGTTTCTAATTTTTATGAGATTATAGTTGGGTCTATTGTGTTTATATGTTTATTTTTTGTTATTCTTTAATTGCTGCTGGAAAAGTCAGGATCTTGATACATGGTGGTAAACAGGAAGTTTGGTTAATGCAGTAATTATCTTCATCAAAATTTCTGGGTGTTTGTATTTCTAGAAATAGAGTTAAAAATTAGGTTGGTTTGCCTTGAATTAAAGAAATATGACGCGAAGGCAAATTAAAATTAGGAGCATGAGTTTTGAAAATGAAAATTTTCATAAGTTTAAACCTTCAAAAAAGATTACAGTAGTAATATTTTGTCAGTGAAAGTCTAATCTGCTTATAATGAATGAACTGGCTTATCAAAATGATCCTAGTTTTTCATATAGTTTCCACATTGAAGAAGCTGTGTATTGCTTTGTGCACTTTATCTAATAAATGTTGCTTAAGAAACTAAAAAAAAAACCAGCAAAATTACAAGATCTATCATGGTTTGGAAATGCTGTGTGAAAAATCTCTTTTATTAGGCATTGTCTCCCATTTGAAGAAGAAAGATGGATTGATAAAAGCTATTAAAAACTGGAATTAATGCATATTTTATGAACTCTACAACATTAAGGGGAAGATTAAACTTAAAGGTGGCCATTTCAGACTTTACACAGCAGTTTATAATTTTATTTTCATCCCTTCACGTAACATGGGTGTTATGCCAGCAGACCAATTATGTTCCAGAGATGAAATAACCATCTTCTATAGCTTGGCAATCAAGGATCTATTGTCTAAAAATCTTCCTGGTGTTTATAATGTAAAATTGCCTTTTTATTCTGGCCATTTTTTAATATAATATAATTATTATTATATTATTTTATATTATTTTAATATAAAATGAAATCTGCCTTTTTATTCTGGCCAAATTCAGATGATTTCCAGTGTCCACAGGCTGACATATCATCTCTAACCTTCTACCACAGTGCTCAAAAGACATTTTATATTGACTTGCAAAGTGCTCTTTCCCATAAAGGAAGTTATAGCCATGAATAAAGGTAAAAGAGCCGCAAATATAATTACGTGAATGAACTAATCCAACACCGATATATACTACAGGAAAAATAAAAATGGCAATGTTTTCGCATATAATGTGAACAGAATTTTATTTCTTTTTAATGCATTCAGACACCAGTCATATCTTTCAACATTTACAAAGCACAACTCTAATTGTGAAATGACTTCTTCCACTCATAAGTTACTCCAGTGAGTCGTCCCTCAAGGATATAATCTACGAAGAATTGTTGGATGGAATGTTGAATTGGGGATATAAAAACAAAGGTAAAATAAGATCATTTGACTCCAAAGAATAATGAAATTATAGATTTTGCATTTTGCTTTTAGTCCCATTTCAAGAAGTTGTTTCAACAAAGTGGTATAGTCACATACCAAAAACATGCACAATAAATGAACCGGTTACAGGATTGAACTGGATAGATACCTTGGAAGTGGGTTGGAGTGGGATTTGGGGAACAGTAATTTGAATATAAATCGATGATATTGTATTTTTAAAAAATGTTTATTTTAGAGAGAGAGCGAGAGCACACACGAGCATGCAGTGGAGGGGCAGAGGGAGAGAGGGACAGAGGATTCGAAGCAGGGTCTGAGCTGACAGCACAGAGCCTGATGCGGGGCTTGGACTCATGAACTGTGAGATCATGACCTGAGCTGAAGTCAGACACTTAACCAACTGAGCCTCCCAGGTGCTCCAATGATACTGTGTTGATATGAAAACATTTCATTCAGCACATAACCAGGTGCGAGTCAATTTAAAAATATAATAATAATGTAGTTGTTACTTATCAAAAATTTATATATCTCAACTAGACCATATATGATAGCAAATCCTCACAAAACGCATACAAAATACTATTATTAAAAAATAGAATAAGTTAAAGACTAAGACTGGCAGGAATTGGGGGCTGCTAAGAGGCTACTGGTTACTGGCAGAGCTGATATCTGAACTGATACTTGTTTAACTGCAAAGTCTGCATTCTTTCCAATATACTATGTAATAATTGGGCAACCTCTGTGTTTCATACTAAAACACAGTATGAACCTCTGTGGTTCATACTGAATAGACTCTGGAGGCTGTTGTCTACATCTGATAACCTCTATGATTTTTGGATTTCCTTTCCAACTGTAGAGTAAACTCTTAGCCACTCACAACACATTCTATTCTCCCATGCTTGATTATGACAAGTCCTTGCTAGTGAACAATGTAGGCATGGCTCAGTGGGCTGTTAAACCTCTGGCAATGGCAAAGGATGCCCAGAGGGTAATTTTTGAGTTTGTGGAACAGCCTGTAGTCAAAATTCTTCAGCCTGTATCATTGGAAGACTAATTGTTTGCATGTTCTTTTTCTATTGTATATCCTAGGCTGCCCTTTGGGGAGTTACTAACCACGATTAAATACATAATTTCCTACTAACAGCACACTTTATGGAGTTGCCCCTATAAGAATTAGCTTCATCATAAATTAATGCTTATGCATCTCTATGTCGTGTGTGTGTGTGCATGTGTGTACGTGTTGTGTGTGTGTGTGTGTGTGTGTGAGACTTCAGATTTGCAGGTCATATTTTCAATCACTATTTGCCTGTCCCTTCTGAATGGCAATTATTTCAACCTTTTAAGTCCAGGTAGAGTTTCTCTGGAAGATGTTAGCCTGCCATTATGAAGGGCCTCCTTGAGATACTCCATGGTGATTTTTATATATAATCCAGTGTCTTCATTTAAACTCTGAGTATAGAAAGCATTTTCTCAAAATTTGGTGAAATTTCTCTGAACTCTTTTTTCATAGTGGACAAAAACATTGAAATTTGATTTTTATTTATATAGATTATGACTTTTGGCAAGTTGCTTACTGCTTATCTTTGGTTTCCTAATCTAAAAAATGAGGAAGATAATAGAATTCATCTTTGTAGATTATTTTGAAGATTAAAGTAAATCATACAAAGAATACAAGATGCCTTGCTAAGCCTTATTACACATTCAATAAATGTTAGCTATTCCTAGTCTATGGAAGCATGAATTCCCTTCACTTTATGTAGTTTCATCATTTAATTGGTATAGATTATGCAAGTGAGAGAGAGTGGAGGCCTCAGAATAAAGGCTGTATAAGAAACAAGAAGAGAAAGGATGGGAGGAGTAAAGGGGAGTGAAGGAGAGGGAGAAAGGAAAGACAAAAGGAGTGGAGAGGAACAGGAAGAGGAGGAAGAAGAGGAGGTGGAGGAAGGGAGGGAGAGGAGAGAGTGCGTGTGTGAGCTTGAGAGCATGCAAGAGCCAGTGTGAGCTGACCAGCTGTTGAGCAAGCCCATTTGCAAGCACATTTGGGTGCAAAGGAGAGGGATGCTGGCTTCAGGCAAATATGAGATGAGGGAAGAGGCTATGGGTTTTCATTACCTTATGTTTTCAAATTTTAGTTTATAATAGACTGTTTTAAAATGGTCTACTTTATCCACATGTTTTTCTCAAGGTGGAATTTTCTTGTGGTTCGCATACGGCTGAAGTGGAAAAGGTTTTATTTGTTTTGGTGGGGAAGGTATATGATATTTGGTTTTCAGAAAAGTTGAGAGACTTACACTAGGCCAAAAAATAGAGAAATTGTTGGCTTGTGATTTACCAAGTTCTGAGAAAGGAAAACATTCGATAGCTTTTTTATTAAAAATAATGACTGTTTCATGGATATTGCTTAAAGAAAATATTTATTGTGCTGACTTCTTTGTAGAAAATTGGTTGCAACCAAACCATAAAAGCCCTGTAATTGTAGACTATTCTGCCAGGACCCAGAGATCTGCAACATATAGACCTTTTATGCTTTGATCTATTTCTTGGAGGATTTGATATTTTTACAACCTATACTGAGCCATCTTATTATAACTGATTACACTGGACTACTTAAATCCCAGTGGATTACATCCTCATGAAATAGTATATAATCAGTTTGATGAGGCATAACTAGCATGCCACTGTATAATAGGTTACATCTTATGTATTGGAAGCTGGACCACTAAAAATAAATTTCACTCTTACAGGCTTATATAGTCATTTCCTTTTTTGAATCAACATGCTGTAAAAATTCCCATGTCCTTTGTTAAAACCTTATGTAATTTCTGCATATCTGTTGTTAGATTTTTATTATTTTAGTGAACAGTTAACCTGTGTTTTTAAAATAAAATAATTTAGAAGATTACCAGTCTGAAAGAATTGTCTGCCTTATCTTTTATTTTTCATTTAAGAATTTAAAGTTATATCTATAATTTATTCAAATCAAATACAGGATTTCTCATAGTTCATCCAGCCTCCTGTCCTGATCCAAGACTGATTCCTAGTGACCTTGTTAATAGGAGATTTCTTTTTAAATCCCAGTTTTGTCCTTTGTTTCTAGGATCCTTGAAAAATGACATTTCTGTGCAATTAAGTCTCATCATCTGCAAAATGTTGTCACAGTAGCTGCAGTTGAGGTTGACTAGAACAAACTGTTTTACAATATTACATGTGATACTGTGCCAGCAAGCCAGCTTAGAACATGATGCATAACGTTGCTCTCAGCAAAATTTCATTGCCAGTTCCAGTAATAATCAGTACACATGAAGATACAAAATTAGATAGTTACTGTTCAATTTGAACTTTTATGAGCTCCTAAAAAAAGTAGCTCATAAATGTTCAAAAATGGAGAATTTTACCCTTTAGCTTGTGAGACAAAAAGAACAGCAAGAGACCAACTAATATCTGTAGCAGGCAAGGCAGGATTATGTTTAAGCTGAGTCACAAGAGCACTTATTGTCAACAGCTCGTATGGTCACTTTATTGTCTTCTATATTTATATATATACTTTCCCCCAAGATTTTTAGAATAAGCCCATCTGGGTCACAATGCAAACGCAGCACAATTAGCAAACTCCACCTGCAATTGAACATATGTCGATTTTGTGATTTTATTAATTTCACCCTCATAAAGTGGTTTCATTTACAGTATGATCTTACTGAATTTTTATTGTCACCTTAGAAGTCCCATTAAAGTCAATGAGAGCTGTGATCTCATGCCAGTGTTTTAAATGTGTTGTTGTGCCCAAGACTGAGTAGACAGGGAAAAATAGTAGAATGACAGGAGCAAGGCTTATGGTATCATCTGTTTTCTAAATCGTCTGATTCTGATGCCACTGGAAGTGTATATTTTATGTTTGGTTTTCCCTCTTTTGGAAGAAAATATTTTAAAGGGTTTGAATCTTGAATTTGGCTCATTATTTTGTTTATTTAAATCTAGATTGATTTACTTTTGCATATGTGCCAATATGTCAATTTTTTTCTACTTTGCATTACTAAATTTCCCAAAATAGTGGCTGTGCAGATGGTATTGTCACATTTCCTTTCTGTATTATAATGCCTCAAAAAATCCATAAGCCAAAATATAGATTTGATAAACTATATGATATTCCTGTGTAAATTCCATTTCATAGAATTTACTCTTGTGATGTATGATTTTAACCAGCTGGTTGGTTATTGTATCTTTCTTGCTACAAATAGGTAATTCCTGTTGCCTGACCAATAACATAACAATAGCTGCGACCACTTCTGATATTGATCTCTTGAGATCCTTTCAAGCAGCTTTCTGAAATGAAGTGTCATTGGAGGTTAAAAACAGGCTGCTTCTTTTCCTACCACAAATCAAGACTTCAGAAGCTGAAGCCTGGACCAGAAACCAGATTTTTTTCTTTCTTTCTTTCTTTCTTTCTTTCTTTCTTTCTTTCTTTCTTTCTTTCTTTCTTTCTTTCTTTTTCTTTCTTTCTTTCTTTCTTTCTTTTTCTTTCTTTTCTTTCTTTCTTTCCTAATGTCTTGGAGAGAAAGAGAGAACATGGGGCAAGAAAAGACAAGAGAGGAGTCTGAGTCTGCAAAAGACAGAAAGCGATCACTACGCAATTGCGATGTGCTTTAGAAGTGTTCATGAGCACCTTCACACTGACAATTAAATGATAGAGGGGCAAAAGAAATTAAAAAAAATTTTTTTAACATTTATTTATTTATTTTGAGAGAGAGAGACACAGAGTGTGAGTGGGGTAGGGTCAGAGAGAGAGGGAGACATGGAATCAGAAGCAAGCTCTAGGCTCTGAGCTGTCAGCACAGAACCCGACACAAGGCTTGAACCAACGAACCTTGAGATCATGACCTGAGCCAAAGTCGGGCACTTAACCTACTGAGTCACCCAGGCGTCCCAAAAGAAATCGGTTTTAAATCCATGAGTAGTGGTAGACATATAACATTATCATTTTGGTTTCTGAGTTGTTTTTTGATTGGTCTGAGCAATTTACACCATTGTGGGAACCATTGTGAAAATAATCTCTGTGAGAATTTATGGGAGTTTAAAGAATTAATAGTAGTAATGTTCATAGTAGGTAATATTGTTTAGGGATTTATTATTTTCCAGAGATTAAAAAATGTTTCCTAATGTTATCTGCATAATAATTCCAAGTGGCACTACTGTGCCAGTTTACAGAGGAGGAAACTGAGGCACAGAGAGGCTACATAACCAATGTCAAGCAAGTACTTTAGGTCAGAGCTTTAGGTGGTTTTGATCCTAGAAAGTCTGACTACAAAGCTGGAGTGATCAACTTTGCACTTGACTGCCTCCATGTCTGAAGAACTGGGAGCAGAGCAAAATGTCTAATCATTTCATACATCTTAATGGTTTATTCCAGCCCAAGTGCCAAGACCAGGAGTTTGCCAAATGACTGTAACAGAGAAACAATCCATGTTGGAGTTGCTCTTGTGGACCCTGTCATACTGCTCTGTGTAATCTTCACATTTTCATTCTTTTCTATTTTAATTTTGGATATTCTTCCATCTAAAGCAATTACTTTCTGATTGTATTTGTTACCCTGATTGCTTGGGCAAAGGAACATTTTGGGTATCAAAAAAACCAAACAAACAAAAACCGAGATGAGATATTTTCTGGCATGACAATATCTTACATTCTACTGAATGTTCTTCCTTGTATGTTGATAATATAGAACTATTGCCAAAGAGACGTAGAGAATTGTGGCAAAGCTCTGAAGTTTTTCGAGGGGAAAATTTTAAGGAGGATTAGATCTATTATTAAAACAATTGTTGAAGTTTTATGTTCTACTTATTTTCTGCTTGAACTGAATTGGTTTTTGATGTTTACTATAGACATTCAGTAGTTAGGTCTCTGAAGAAGAAAAAAAGAATTAGTGACTTGGATAATTCTTTGTACAACTCAGCCAATTGCTTTCCTTGTGCTTCATTTCAAATGTCTAGAAGGCACTTGCTTCATCCAGCATTACTGTTTCCTCATCTGTTTCACACTTGTTTCACTGCATATAATTCTTCCACTGACCTTATTTGAAATTATTTCTGAATAAATGTATGGAAAATCAATACTTATATATTTAGTCCTATTGAAAACCATATACATGCCCTATTTTACTTAGAAGAGGACTCATTGGTAAATTATAGCCACATGGGTAGTAATTTTTCTATGTATGTAATAAAACCTACATTTTGGAAAACTATGAGGGGAAAAGTTATTTATATATCAAATACTTGGGGGAGAGTGTATTTAGAGTTGGGACTTTCAAATGTAGAATTTTAGGGTATTTCACTTTATTATTTAAAATATTTTTTAAATGTTTTTTATTTATTTTTGAGAGACAGAGAGAGACAGCGCAAGCAGGGGAGGGTCAGAGAGAGAGGGAGATACAGAGTCTGAAGACAGGCTCCAGGCTCTGAGCTAGCTGTCAGCACAAAGCCCGATGCGGGGCTCGAGCCCACGAACCGGGAGATCATGACCTGAGCTGAAGTTGGATGCTTAACTGACTGAGCCACCCAGGTGTCCCAGGGTATATCACATTAAAAGATTTATCTTTTATCTTTATAATCTTTAAAGATTTATTATTACACAACAATCTTTTTAAATAGATTTAGACCATTTGAAATGCTAAGATAAAGAACATTTACAAATTTTAGAAGAGTACAGAGAAAGCAAACCTTGCTTATATCCCCTCAATTTCAACACTGAAAGAAAACCACTGATATATTTTTATGTATAGTTTTCCAGCTTTTTTCTTATGATATTATATACACCTAGGCATATGAAAAATATATGTATAATAAAAGCAGTATTATCAAATTAACTGCAGTTTTTAATGTTATTTTTTCTTATTTGAATATATTAAAATATTTCCTTATGTTGAATATTCTTCTGTAATAGCATTTTAACCTCTCTTATAACTGAGGCAGCTCTGGCAGTTTGTTGAGGCCTATTAGTATGGATTGATTGGTGTCCTACACAAAAAAAGTCCTAACTCCAGTACCCCAGAATGTGACCTTGTTTAGGGTTTTTTTCAGAGATAATCAGGTTAAAATGATATCATTAGAGTGGGCCATAATCCAATATGACTGCGTCCTTATTAAAAGAGAAAATTTGGGGCACCTGGGTGGCACAGTGGGTAACGTGTCCAACTTAATTTCGCCTCATGTCACGATCTTACAGTTTGTGAGATCGAGCCTGGCATAGGGCTCTGTGCTGATAGTGCAGACCCTGCTTGGGATTCTCTCTCTCCCTTTCTCTCTGTCCGTTCCCCACTTGCTTGGTTTCTCTCTCTCTCAAAGAAATAAATAAACATTAAAAAAGGAAATTTGGTGACAAACACATACAGGGAGAATGCCATGTGAAGGTGAAAGCAGGCATTGGGGTGATCCTTACAAGCTAAGGAATGCCAACAATTGCCAACAAACCAAAAAAAAAAAAAAAAAAAAAAAGGCACAGAGTTTTCTTCACCCCTGAGATGAAACCAGTCAGGCTGACACTTTGTTCTTGGATCCAGAAGAGTGAGGCAGTACATTTCGGTTGTTCAAACTGCCCCGTTTGCAGTGCAATTTCTGGCAGCCCCAGAAATCTCATCCACTTATGGACCTCCACTTCAGAAGAATGTTTTTAAATTTATAAAAAAATACCTAGGATTAAAAAAGAAACAAATTATATTGAAAAATATTAGAGGGGCATCTGAGTGACTCAATGGGTTAAGTGTTCACCTTTGGCTCAGGTCACGATCTCATGGTTTGCGGGTTTGAGCCCGGCATCACTCTCTGCTGTCAGCACAGAGCCGGCTTCAGATACTCGTCTTCCTCTCTCTGCCCCTCCCCCATGTGTGTGTGTGTGTGTGTGTGTGTGTGTGTGTGTGTGTGTGTGTGTGTGTGTTGGGGGTGCTGGGTGCGTGCGCGAGCGCACGCGCGGGTGTGTTCTCTCTCTCTCAAAAATAAACATTAAAAAAAGATAAAAAAATATTAGAAACATTTTGTGATATTACAACAATTAACACATTAACTGTGACCTACCAGTAAATCTAATAACTGCCATAATTTAAAAGCAGTGATGGTTGTGTGAGTTATCTGTGACAACTATTATGTGACATGAAATGAAAATACTTGTGATTTCTGTTGTTGACAGTATAACAAAGCAAATACTGCTAATACTACTGTGGTTTGTTTTTTCCATTCATAATTGAAACATCAGTTAGGGGTTAGTGAAAATAAGGATGGCAGTTTTCATCTTTTCATCTAAGTTCATGGACCCCAGATGAAGAAACTCTATGCAGTATGATTTTTTTTTCCAGTGGCTCCATACTGTAACATTACTTGCAGGATCCATGGCTAACAAATAATGGACACTTGTAAAGATAATCTATTAGTTTATAATTTAAAATAATGGGTCAAAAGAATCAAAGCATGCATATCAGAATACACTATCATCAGTCCGGGTATTCCTTTCGATTCCTGTCTCTATTTACTTGCTTTGCTGGACATTTTCACATGGATGTCCTACAGGAGGCTCAAACTCAACCTGTACTAATCTCATTAGTTTGCTTTCCAGTATTAAGTCATGTTTCCTAGAAAAGAGAGCCTGAGGCGAATGTTACATGCTAGCACTATATTGCAGGGTGGAAGCCCAGGGGAGCCAGAGTGAGGAGAATAGGAAAGCAAGTCAGAGATAAAGGAGAGCATATACAGGTGGGCGTGTTACCAAGCTGCTCTCAGGTTTCAAAACAAGTTTCCATTGTTGCTCAGTTTCACAAGACATTTTCCAGGAGGTGGTACGAAACAATTGCATCTTGCGATAGTCTAGAGGAAGGAAGAAGAAAGAAAAATTGATCTTTTCATCCTCTCAATCTTTTCATACCCTATCTCTCTGTGATCAGTTTACACAATAGGCTTTTAACTCACCAGCCCTCCTAGGTTGTGCTATTCCCCGCCTCCAGGCAGCCCCTTGGAGAAGGCAGATTTCACAATGGCAGCAGCAGCATTTACAGCACAGGCCACAGCATTCAGGGCAACCCCGGGGCACTCCTGCCTTCCTGCAGCTTGTAGTCTTATGGGCTTCGGTGGGTGAGCCTGTGCACATGTGTGGGCTCCAGGTGGGGTGCCACTTGAGTCCCTATTGTAGAAAGGAATTGCCAAAACAGGTGGCAGGTGACATGCGTTGTGAAGCTTGAGGTGGGTGTTTTCAGGTTGTACCAAAGGGAATTTGGGAGACCAAGAAGCACTTGCTATAGTGAACCTAAGTGGCCAAGCAGGTAGAACACACAATGGTCTATCTGGCCATAGTCATAAAGGCAGAGATGGAGACCAATGAGCTTTTATCTAGTGAAAATTGCAACTCCCTTCCGGGCTTACCTGAATGTGATTTGGGCCAGATGGTTCTCCTGGAGGGTCACAGTGACATCAGGCAGAAATCAGGGCTGAGGAAATCTGGGGAGGTGTGTAAATTGGGTCTGGTGAACTCTCCACTTCATCCTTCAAAATCTGCTCTTCATATTCATGCTATACATGAGTTATGAAATAGCTAAAAGATTATATACAGCGTTTAAATATACCCCTTCATTGTGCTAGGTGAGCTGATCAAATCAAGCACTCTCAATTCTAGATACTTAAAAAAAAAGGTAGAAGTACAGTGGATGACAAAGGATATGACATCAATTCTTCCTTACCAGTTTTCTCTCATTGGTGGTCCAGGGAAAGATAATCTCATCGACCAGGCATCTTCCTTTTAGGATGGTTGAATTGGTACTTTCTAGAACACACTATGGGTGCATTTGGTGTCCCGACGCCTTTTGGTAGGGGGAGAGTGTCAAAATTTAAGATGAATAATCCAATCTGGATAAATGGAATTTACTTACGAGTAATCCATTTTCAGAGCCCCTGAACCTCCTCATTAGAAGGCTGTGGCATGACTTCCTTTGTTAAGAAGCAGGCTCAGAGAAAAGGCCTGGGCCAGGCCCAATCACTGTCCATTGAATCACAGGACAGAATTTACTGAGATTATTGGCTTTAAATCCATGAATAGGATTCAAGAGACAACAGAGAATTGACTTTGTATTAGTTGGAACTTGTAGGCAAGTTCGCATTTGGAAGCCCTATTTGATATGCATGCATCTCAAATTCAGATTATATAGGCAATATTTTGTTTTGGGGGCAGGCTCTCTGTCTTCCTTTTCTACAAAACCCCCTCTAGTCTCCCAGGGGGTATGTAAAGGCTGGGGATTAGAGTTTAGAGTTTAACTTTGACTTGATTATTATACACACATTTTGAATATGTTTATCTTTTTCTCTACCCTGTGAATGAGTTAAATGATGTCTGCCCTTGCTTTCCTCACCTTCGCCAGGTGTTTTCAAACAGAAGGGCTATTGCATTCTCAACACTTTTTCTGAACCGTGCTGTGGAGGTTCAGCTGACATTAAGATTAGGATTTCACGTAATGCTGACATGACTTTTAGTACACAAGAGTTTTAGTTGTTTGTCATCTGTTGAGTTATTTTCTAACATGGATGTACAAGTTCCTTTGCTGATCCCATTGGCTTTTGCCAGATCTCCCAGGGATATTGTCTTCACAGAAAGCGGTGGATCAGGGCTTCCTCCCCTCCATTTTTTTGGCAACGTGGTAATCTTCTCACAGAAAAGCAACCTATGCAAGCACTGTAGTTTTTCCGCACGCAGGGCTTTGTTTTATTACCCTCCCCCCATCTGAGTTGACAGATAATTACTCGTTACAACTTTAGCAGCACAAGTTTGCCTGAAAATTCATGCACTATCACGGGCTACTCTCATTTTCTTCTTTCTTCTTTGTGGATAGGATAGAAACCCCGAGTTTAGAACTAGATACCATCTTGGGTAATCCCTGAGGAATTATGGGGGAGTGCTTACATTG
Source organism: Cryptoprocta ferox (assembly GCA_028646485.1). NCBI lineage: Eukaryota > Metazoa > Chordata > Mammalia > Carnivora > Eupleridae > Cryptoprocta > Cryptoprocta ferox. Next base: position 68,815,359 of record CM053578.1, on the reverse strand, counting down.
AGATATCCAGGGATCCTTCTAGGTGAAATCTAAAGTAATATTCAGAGTATTATTTACAGATTGTGGCACATAGGACCCTCACACTGATCAGGGACAGGCACATTATTCATATTGCAGGCAGAGCTGTTCTGTCAAGGCAAACAAACAGGTTATTCCCCAGCAGGATCTCAATATTAAGTTCACACATCTTTAAACTTGCAATAGTTTTGCTTCAATTTTACTCTTCTACCTGCCCAGTTCCATTTGCACTTTCTTTCCCATTGTGTTTGGCAGAAATTTCATAGTATGATAGGAGATTTTGTGAGCATGTTTCCATTGGGGTCTATACTATACAAACTAACTAGAAAACAGCTAAATAATTAAAGGGACTGCATTCCATCTTTTCTAATATTATCTTGAATTTTTCTGAAGTAGCTCACTCTCCACCATATATGAATGATTATTTTATAAAAGGGATTAAATATAAATAGTTTGAATCACATTCTTGAAATTAAACCTTTCTTCTTGACATCTAGTAGATTCTTGGAATACTTCTATCAAGGCTCCCTGAGAAGCAGCTTTCAAAATCAATGGGGTGTCCTGAAAACAGAGAAATCTGCCCAGATTTGAAATAAAGTTAGGGCAAAAGGAAAGGTGTATTTAGTAAGACTTCAGAAGCTATTTTTTTCAAATAGATTTGCCTATAGTCTGTTATATTCTACAGACATTAAAATACTTAAGGAACCAAGGGTGATATTCTATAGTTTTTATAATTTAATTTGATTTCTAAAACATTTATTTCTCGTTAGACAAATTGAGAACATGTATACAAAAGAGCCATCAATAGAGCAAATTTTGGTGATTCTCATCTTTCCTGGGCAAATGTGGAGATTAGTTTTTAAAAAGGTGAAGATTTATATATGTGTTATTTTTAACAAATTCTGTCATATTGGAATTATTAAATCTTTCTTGCATACAATTTATGGATTGAGGAGTGAATTTGTTAATATGGAACATATTTCCTGACTTTATTACTGGGCTATATATTTTCTTGTCTTCATACTGTAGGCAACCTTAGTCATTTTTATGTTCTTTCTTGAGAAGAGTCTTTGGCAAGCATAAATGAGTGACTCAATTTTATATTTTTGTTTCAAGATTATACATATTCTCTTATCTGGTTAATGTCTATGTGGTTAATGTCTACAAAATACTAAAACATAAATTTTATATCTTTTGGACAATTGAGTGCTTTATCTTCTGATACACCAGGATTAAACCCTAGGTATTATCTTATCCAGTCAAAAGCCTCTTGTTATTCTGTGATGCAAACATGAAGCAAGTATATTGATCTTGCCTGACAAGCCTAGATGTTGGTTCAGATACTAATGGATGTGAATGCAGTCCTTTTCTAGAAGTGTTTATTCTTGCTCCTTTTGAAACAATGCATTTTATGAGGCTGCAGTGTATATCTTAAAACAGTACTCCAATGGTATTGTAATGTATAGTCTATGTGGGTTTGCTAACCAGAAATAAAAATTTGTGCTTGAATATCTTTATGGAATTTTGAGTCATCAATTTACTATATTTTAGTTGGAATAAAATCATTAATTTGGAGAAGCGATCATAAAATGGTATCCAGGGTTGATTAAAAGAATTCTACATTATCATACTGTTTAATCAGCTGCACTGATTCCTGAGTAAGAGTGGTGGTATGCAGCACAGGAACGAATTTAATAGCATTAGGAATTGTTTACAGAGAACGCAATGTTTGCTGTGTTAGGCTGAGGGGAGTCATACAGCAACTGTGGCCAAATGGAATAACATTGCTTTTGGTTTAACGTTTTGGAACATCATAACTTCATAGAGGTTTATGAAGAGATGTCCAGGCAGGGCTCACTGTATGGCGTCATGTGGGCATAGAGGACGTGTGCATGCATGACTGGGGAGGTTCTCACATTAAGATGACATTCCATCTGCAACCAAAATGCTCTCACCTCGGGAGTAGGATGATGTGGAGAGTGATTTCCCAGCTCTGGCAACACCGCACAGCAGTCTGCAGCAGGAACCAAGGGGTATAATAAGCAAATAATGCAAATTACTGCAAACCAAATAAATCCAACCATTGCCCATAATTAGTAAAGGATTCAGCTCATTTTGCAGAAGACTCTGTAGATTAAATTCCAACTCAGAAATGTACAGCTTGATCAGTAAAGTTTGTAAATGGCTTTACAGATGAGGGATGCCATTGAATAGTGAAGATGCACTTCAATTGCTAAAGCTTTTGAAAAACTCCACAGCTGAGATGTGCTGCAGCCCAGAAGCAGGTGCCCGGATCTGTTACAAGTTAAATGGAATCAGTGGAGTATTCATATTCACTAAGAGTACAATCTGAAAGGACAGTAAATGATATATAGTGAGTGTTTTATTTATTAAATTCTGCAAGTCAGTTAGCAAAGTAAGTAGCCATCTGACAGGTACAGACTAAATGTAAGACTAAATGAAGAAGTCATCAGAAATAATGATGACATTGGGGTATCCAGGGTATCAAAAATTCACCCTAGACCACAGTTACCATTCCCTAGGGGGGTACATTCACAAGAAAGAGTGGCATACAGGATAAAAGTACCACATTGCTGCTGGCTGGGCTTGGGTCCTCAAACACAGTACGGAGAGAACTCTGGTAAGCTGGTCTGTGCCCATGCTTTTTCTCTAACGAGTTGGTTTTTCATAGCTTCATATAAAAAAAGGCTGTAGGTGGGTAAAGCCTGCTCACTATTTGAATAATTAGACCTTTACATTCCATAAATATGTAATCTTTTATCTTATTTTGCTCAATAAAATTGTGCGGGAGATCAAAAGTGGTTAAGACAGTATAAAATTTAACATTTTAATATTGATGATGTACACTGTTTTATCTAACATTTTGGGGAGTAACTGCCTCTGACTTTTTAGATTTTACTACTGAACAATTGAACAATATATAGAAAGAAGTCATGTGGATGGAGGTGGGGAGGAAAGTGATTGGCGGGGTGGGGTTGGGAGAGAGAGAGAGAGAGAGAGAGAGAAGGAGAGAGAATGAGAGATTAGTATGGTTTCAGGTCTTTGCCAATTCAGGTGGGCTTTGGCTTTACTGCCCGAGTTCTGCAGACCAGACAGAGAAATAAGCCAGTAAATCACTTCGGTTGCAGAAAGTGTCACCTACAAGTGCTACCCTTTTAATATGCAGCCTTCCTTCCTCTCGCAAATGTGTCTAACATGTGTCTGGAGACAGGACCAAACGGATTTTCACTCTGAGCGCTAGCCTCTCCTCTGAACTGCTGTTTGGCATGTCAGACTATCCACCAGCAGCCACACCTGGAGGCTTCACCAGTTCTCAAATATTTTTTTTTGAAGACTCTTGAATTTTTCCCATGAACTACATGCTCCTCTCTTTCACACTCTTCACCCCACCAGTTTTTCTCTTTTTAGTAATGTCCTGCCATCATCCCCCCAGTTGCCCAAGCCTGACAGGTTAAGTGCCATCTTGATTTCTCCCCTTCCCTAATGACACAGCGAGGCGTGTTTTATCACATGCTCATTTCATACAGTATCCTGAAACCCACTGGAGTAATGTTAAATGTTAGAAAATGCAAAACATTCCTTGTGAAAACCAGAGAAAACCCACGTTGTGCTTGAAATCAATATTTTCTCAGGTCGGAGCATTTTACTTGAGAACTTTTACATTTTATATTGTTATAAGTATTAAAAATATGTGTGTTCTGAAGCATCTTGATCATCCTCTTAAAAGTATAGGATTTAGGTGCCTGGATTTGCATTTTTTTGACTAAGTTTTCCTTGGTATCAGATAATAAAAATGACATTGTCAAGAATTATGAAAGATGGAATAGATCAGATTTATTATGTTAAAAATAAATTTTACATCAGTTTAAGACCAGGTGATGTCAAGACACAAAGACACATTCCATTTTTTTCTCATAAACCTTGATCAGTTTAATTTCAGACATGTTAAATATATATTAATATTTATAATTTGAAAAGCATGTATTCAGGCCACTTTCCCTAATGTAAGATTTATTAAATCTGAAGGTATGTCCTTTGTCTAATACTTTCCACTAATTCCAAAGAAAATCTTTAGATAAAGCCACACCAGTTTCTCAGGGGCAAGAACTAGGCCCATTCCTCAAGGGGCAGGCTGTCCCACTAAGGTGCAAGGCCTTCCCACAGAACCACAGGGGGTAAGGCTGCCATTCCAGGGACCCTGGAAGGCATGGTAAAGATGCTCAATCTCAAGCCTTAGGACTTAATGGAGTTTGCCCCAAGCTTAGAATTAACTTGAGACCTGTCACCCCTCTCTTTTCAATTTCTTTCATTTGGAATGGGAATGTCTGTCCCTTGCCTGTCCTATCATTGTATTATTTTTTATTTTTTATTTTTTTATATAGTTTATTGTCAAGTTGGTACAAAAGCATATTCCTAAAAGGAAAGTTTTAATAGTTATTCAAAGGGAAAAAAGAGAATTTAGTTATCACTAAAACCTCAAGAGTAAAATGTAGGTCTGAGCACTCAATACTTGATTGACTTTGCTTATACCATTGAGTTTCCTACAAAATAGTATCATCATCCCATCAGATTAAGGTTGTTTATTTGGATTTCACTGGCTTTGAGATTTGTTAGCATTTACTTTGCAAAAATTAATTTTGTAGTTTGTAAAAAAATAAACATCTAAAAATTGATATTAATGTTACATGTGCTTATTTTAAGTGAACATTATAGTAAAAATAATTTAAGTCAGTTTGGGGCTGTAAGAATTTTTTTTATGCCATCTAATTTAATAATGAGAAGTTTAAAAAGACATTTCGACTAGGGTAAGACTTTCATTTTATGGGTTATATAAGAATAATAAATAAATAGGTGATGCACATTGCTTATTTATAAATAATAAGTAAATAGATGATGCACACTGCTTATTTACAAAGACCTGTGTGATATTTTGTACGGAATTCTGCATAGTTGTTTTATTATGTTGAGAATTGTTTTGTTATTTGAATATTTCTATTATCAGGATAAGGCACAGTGAATAAATTTTCTGAAAGGCAAAAGAATATGTAAACTAGACTAGAATTTGGAGACTAGTTTGGAATAACTAACAGAGATTTCACATTTGGCACTTAAGATGGTTTTGGTGAAATTCACTTAGTTGTGCAGTGTAAATCTTAATTAAAAAAACCCTTAGCCTCCAATTATTCTAAATGAATTTTAATTACCATATTCTTTTATATTTCATTTGTAGAACATATTAAGGAAAGTGCCATGCTAATTCAGATGACAAAGGCACTAACTGTTTTTAGCCATAAATACTGTAAGGCTTACTTTTGGCATATCCTGCGGAAAACACAGATAGAAATGATATCATGACAGCATATCTATGTGCAAAAATTTGTTGATGCTATTCTTATTTATGTTTAAACAATAACCTGCTTCTGTCATTATATTCTATATACAGAGCATCATATTTTCTTCTCTTTCATTTTGTGTAATATGTAGCTAATGACTATTGTTAGGATATTTCTAATTTTATTTTATTATTATGATTATTTTACAGTATCAAAGCATATAATGGCTTTTCTTGTTAGCGATATCTCACATCATATTTGTGAGGCAGTAGTATTACTCAGATGGATCTTCTTATACATGTTACACACAGACATACACTAAGCTAAGCAGTGTCTTTTCCTTGCAAATATAACCCTGTTTACCCCTTTTGATTTGTTTTAAACTATTTTTTTCCAGGAATGGGGGCCATAACAGGTTGCTGCATTTAAAGTATTTCATTAGATTCTAATTGTGATTAAGGGGTACATTTGCAGTTCACCTTATGTGTATAGTTTAAAGATGTGAAGTAGCCCACAAGGGACCTCATTAGCATGTTGATTGCAAGTTAATCAGTAATACCTAGAACAGAGAAATAATGAAACAGGAAAACAAATTTTTGATGCATTCATTATTAGATTTTCTTGGCTTTTATAGTTTAAAAACTATCAGGCTAATGTTTGGTGCTTTCATTCTTCTAAATTATGCTCTCCTGAGGGAATAGTTTTGTGCTTTCTAGCAAAAGCACTGAGGGGCAAGTGTCATTGGGTCATTTATTTTATTGTAGTTTCTTCAACTCAAATAAACATTTAGAAAATGAGTGGTAGGAGCAAGGTGCACTACTAGGCACCGTGATGAGTACAAATGCAAGCAAGAATGAGGTGCATGTAGGAGTAAACACATGAAACAAAGCAACATGTAAGTTCCAAATGGACAGGGAGAGGAGATTTCGATGGAAATATCAGAGAAGGATGAAAATATTAGAATTCAACCTTTCTTGAAGAAAAGGGGGGTAAAAGTCAGACACAGTAACATGGCATTCAAGGAAGAAGATAGTATAAGCAAAAATGGAGAGGTAAAAATTGGTTGGTTGTGTTTGAAAAGCATAGGGTACAGAGTTTTTTAGAGAGTAAATTACATATAAAAGTGTAAGAGGAGATAAAATTGAGAAAGAAAAATTGGGCCCAGATAGTAGAAGAACCGACTGAATACAATGTTGAGTTTGAATTTTATCTCTAGGTAGTAGTGGTCTGTTGGAAACTGTTGTTTTTACATGCACAAATTTTGTAGTACTTTCATTTTTACTTATTTTATTTATTTAAAATTTCTTTAAAGATTTATTTATTTTTGAGAGACAGAGTGCAAGTGGGGAAGGGGCAGAGAGAGGGGGGAACAGAGGATCTGAAGTAGGGTCTGAATTGCAGCAGCAATGTGGGGCTTGAACTTAGGAGCAGTGAAATCATGACCTGAGCCAAAGTCAGATGCTCAACTGACTGAGCCACCCAGGTGTCCCAGTACTTCATTTTTAAAAGAGAAGCAAATAATCACTTTTGACAATTTGGAAAATAGAAGGAAATAAAGTATTACTTATTTTTGTACTACCTTGAATCTTTCTGTTCATAGAATTGATGGATGAACAGAGATATGACTCACACTAGAGTTTGAGAATAAGCTATGACAAGTCAATGTAAAGAATCCATACATGCTGCAGCTTACTTTTTTTTTTTTTGAATGTAAAATTCAGCCCTATGGATTTTCTAATGTTGCATCATACATTTTACATACTTCCCAAGATGCTTTCACATCCATTATTTCATATTATTCTTGTGAAACATGTAGCGGGGCTAGTATTAGCATTATATCTTAGTGAGAAAATTAAGTGGCTTTGCTAAGGTCAAATAACCAATGAAGAAGACAGGTTGATTAGAATTCAGGTTTCTCAGCAAATGTTTCAATGTTCTTACCAGTCTGTTATTTCAAACTATCAGAATAAAGGCTTGGAATAATGATGTTTTTCATTTCCTTCACATATGAACCAACACTTCCAGGGCATCTGTTAGTGCCAGGTGCCAAGGCACTGTGAGCTTAAGAGGTGATTAGACATGGCCTTGACCTTAGCCTTTCCTGGAACACTGATAGTAAAAATCATAGTGAACATTCAATGGACACCTTCTCTGTTATGCACAATACTGGGCCCTATTTCATGAAAAACATCCTTTCTTCTGGAGGGACTTCAATTGGAGTAGAGCATCACTTCTGATTGCTCTTTGCATTACCCACTCATACCAAAGGGGAGAAAGGACTTCTCCAGTTGGTGAGTTTTGAAGAAACCTGGCTGAATTCCATCTGGCTTTGTCTTGGAGCCAGCCTGCCAAGCAGGTGAATGCAGTCTGATCTGCCCTTTGCAATCACTTGGTTAATTTTCATTTTTACTTAATTAGTTAAACATTTAGTGTTAGGATCATGTTGGGGTGTGTCAGCTAGTGGTTATTGTAATGTTCATTTTGTTTTAATAAAGGAAAATTTTGGCACCTGCAGACAGAAAAAAAGGAGGCAATAAGGAGAAAAGTTGAAGATAAGTAGGATGACCGTATGTCCTAGTTTGCTGGTGACAGTTAACACTTGTTACCCTAGAACTATTATTTGTGGTTCCCAATTTTATTCCCCACCATGGCACTGTCCAGTTGAACTTTCTGTGATGATGGAACTGTTCTAATGCAGACTATCCAATATGGTCGATCCTAGTCAATTTAGCTATCGAGTACTTGAAGGTGACTGGTATAACTGAATTGATTTTATTGAACTTAAACTTCAATTTAATTAAGTGGCCAGTGGCCACTATATTGAATAGTGCAGCTCTACAATATGGTTGAATGGTATGTTATATGGTCACCCTAATGATATGGTGTATTTGGTGGACTGAAGTCTTTAAGGTCATCAAGGTATGCATAATCCAGGTAGAAGGTTTGTTTTATCTTTTATTTTATTTTTAAAAAATGTTTAATTATTTATTTTGGGTGAAAGAGCACAAGCAGGAGGGGGCAGAGAGAGAGAGAGAGAGAGAGAATCCCAAAAGGCTCCATGCTGTCAGCACAAGAGTCCCACGAACCATGAGATCATGACCTGGTCCTAAATCAAGAGTTGGATGCTTAACTGACTGAGGCGCTGAGCTGCCTTTAGTAGGTTTGTTTTAGAAAATCAAAGTGACCTTCCCTGTTTGTTACAGTAGGAATTAGGTGACCACAAATAGAAAATTTTCAGGTAGGTGAATGGATAGTATACAAAGCTTATGTCAAATGATCTTAATAAAAGCAGTAAAACAGGAGATATGTTCTAAAAGTGAAGAAGAAGTGATTGGGAACCACAAATTACTATGCATCCTAGGGAGGGAACCAAGGCTTCAAGTGGGAACTAAACCTTCTCAGCTGTGATAAACCCTCATGTTCTTCCCATGTTTCCCATTCCATCTGTGGGTTTTTTTTAATCATTTCTTTTCTACCACAGTTCAGTATTCTATCACCTCACAAGTTGCTCCTTGTATGCCTAATTAGCATACAACCAGTAAGAAAAGAAAGTGACCTTTTCTTGACTAATTTTTCTTCTTCAGTTCAACAAGAGCCTATGAAGTACTGTGCAATTAGTAAGAATGTAGAGAGCAGTAAAGGTCTCATTTTATGGTTTAAAAAGGATTAATTTTACAAAGAGCAAACTAGTTATGATTCTAACAGTAGTTAGTATTTGTTCTTGAGCACAGTACCTAATTGAGACATTTTCTGTGTATTAAGATAATAAAAGAATGTGATTATTTTTGCATTATGTTTGAATATAGTTATTCATTAAATCATAATTAAGAGTGACAGACAGACCTAATTTATCACCCTAACACTTACTGGCATTCAAAGTTTGACTTGTTTATATTTATTCTTATTTAAGAGCAAATGAGATTATTTGATATCAGTTGGGAAAAGTTATTTTTAAATGCTTTAACAAGCTAAGATTGCTCTAGATTGCTTTTACTTTGACTTTATTTTTCTTCAGACAAACATCATAGAACTTTAATCTAGTATGACCCACTGATTATAATATTAATTTAGCCTTTTCTGCTTATATGGCATTGCCATGAGAATTAGTGATATATATTTTATTATCATCTCTAGAAAATACTATTTCACAGCAGAGGGGAAAATGTCTTTTTTTTGTTGTTTTTTCATCTTTGTGAATCTCTGGAAAGGCTAGCAAAATGACATTGCTTTCTGTGTCTCTTAGGAAAAAAAATACTGGACCTAAAAATCACACAGCTGGTCTTTTCAATTTTCTTAACTACTGAATTGGATTAACTGCATGATCCGAGTCAATTGATTGTGCAGAAATCAATGGCTGAGAAGGCCAGATCTTCTCTCCTGGTTGGCCTCTTTCCTAAGCCTCTGAGCATGTGATGTTCACTCAGTGCACCATCAACTTTTAAAATAAATTACTTTTTAAATACTCAAGTTATAAACTTCAGTGTATGATATTTGTCTTGAAAATATCTAGTAAATGAGTAGCAAAATATAAGTTAGAGGCTTGTATGAAGAAATAGAATTTATCTGACTTTTTTCCAATGATATTTTATTATAGAATATCTTATTAACAGACATATAATGGACAAAGTAAAACACCATAATTCAGCCACCTAATATTAATGTTACGACATACATATTTAGAATATTTCCCTTTCCATATATGTGTATATATTCATGTGGATGTATAAGCGTATGTGTATGTGTGTATATATTTATGTATATGTGTATGTGTGTGATAAGCAGAATAATGGCCACCCCAAATTCCCACAGTTTAATGCCTGGATCCTGGAATGTGATAGGTTGGTTGCGAGGCAAAGGAGAATTCGACTGCAGATAGAATTAAGTTTAAGGTTAAGTTAAGGTCAGCTGACCTTAAAATAGGGAGAATTTTCCTGGAATATCCAGCTGAGCATGATGTAATGGCAAGAGCCGTTAAGAATATGGAGGCAGAAGGGCGCCTGGGTTGCTCAGTTGGTTAAGTGTCCAACTTTGACTCAGGTTGTGATTTCACAGTTTGTGGGTTCGAGCCCCGTGTTGGGGTCTGTGTTGACAGCTCAGAGCCTGGAGCCTGCTTCAGATTCTGTGTCTACCCTCTCCCTCTCACGCTTTCTCTGTCTCTCTCGCTCACTCAAAAATAAATGTTAAAAATTAAAAAAAAAGGATATGGAGGCAGAAAAAGAAAGATGAGTGATGTGATATGTTAAGGACACAATGTGTAATTATTAGCTTTGAAGGCAGAGGAAAGGGGATAACAAGCCAAGCAGTGCAGACCACTCAAAGCTAGAAAAAGCAGTAAACGGATTCCTCCTTAGGGCTTCCAGAAAGGAACACAAGCCAACTGGCACTTCAATTTTAATCTAATGAGATAGTGGTGAACTTTGAACGGACGGAACAGTAACATAAATTTGTGTTATTTTAAGCCACTAAGATTGTGGTACTTTGTTATAGCAGAAATAGAAAACTAATATAATATGTATATGTGTGTGTAAGTATGTATAATATATGTGTGCATGTATGTATATATGCATATATGGGTATAAAGAGATAGTATGTGCTAATGTAGGAACATCGTCTACATGCTATTTAATTTGTATTTTCTTTTAAAAATATCATGAACATTTTTCATGTTATTAAATATTCTGAAACACAATTAGAATAGCAGCATAATATTCCATTATATTGATATGACTTATTTTTCACTGTTCTCTTATGTTGGAGAAAGATTATTTTCTTTGTTTCATAATTATAATTTACATGCACTAAATGATGTGAATCAGTATCTAATAATTTCCTTAGGATACATTTGAAAAACTTTTAAATTATTTTTATACTATTAAGTCTTTACATTTAACAATATCACTACTTTAGAACAAAACTGGGAAAATGTTACCATCAAATTAAAATTAGTTTTTTAAACTGTATGAGCTTCGGCGGTGCAACGAAAGGCGGTGGTGGCGCCACCTCCAGTGCAAGCTGGGCCGGGAGGCCGGCCGCCAGCAGGAGCGCATGTCATCTCCGGTGACAGTGTTGAACTGCATGGACTAGGAATTGGAAGTGAGGCGGAGTTTGGAAAATGCAGTTTGGCTCGCCTGCGGCACAGGGAGATTGGACTCAGAAGGGCGGCTTGCAACGCTTGGTTCGAGCAGAGCTTGAAGCGATGCCATTCTTCTCCCTGCAACCACCAAGGCGGGGCCTCAGAGAGCAGCCCCCGATACCTGACCTGACGCCAATCCACGCCCATCCGCACAGGAGAGTTGCCTTTTTTCTTTTTTTTTCCCTTTTTTCTTTGCTTCTCCTTCTTTTCTCCTGCCATCCAGATATATTTCCCTATCTTATTCTTATCTCTCCTCTTAGCTGGTGATATGCTTTTAGACTGCCCACAGACTTTTGCTGTCTCTATCCCCCCTTGTTTCTGTTTTTGTTTTTGTTTTTCTTCTTTCTTTTCTTCTCTTCTTTCTTTCCTTTCCTTTTCTTTTCTTTACTTCCCTTCCCCTTTTGGTTTGCCTGTTTGGTTGATTTGTCTGTGTGTTTGCATGCTTTTGTTCCCTGTATGTTAGTGTGTTTTCCTTTTCAGGGCTACTTCAAGAAACAAGCCAAAGTACACATGGGGGAGACTCCCAAATATCACTGACCAGGGAAGTAAAATAATCAAAGGCATAACAAGAGAAACTGAGAGACACCACTAAAAGAACACTTTCTGAAATGACAGGCCCTGGACAGTCAATGAGGCTCCTTTAATAGACCAATACTAACAGGGGCACACTGCATAACAAGCTTTTAAAACTGACAAGATATAGAAAGCTAACCAGAATGACAAAACGAAAGAACTTCTCCTAAAGAAACTCCAGGAAGAAGTCATAGCCACAGAACTACTCAAAACAGATTTAAGCAACATAACTGAACAAGAATTTAGAACAATTGTCATAAAATTCATTGGTGAACTTGAAAAAAACAACAAAGAAGCTATTGATACACAGACTAGGGACCTTCAAAATAGCTGTGATGAGTTAAAAAAGGCAATAAATGAGGTGCATAATAAAATGGAGGCGGCCACTGCATGGATTGAAGAGGCAGAGAGGAGAATAAGTGAATTAGAAGACACAGTTATAGCAAAAGAGAAAGCCGAGAAAAAGAGAGAGAAATTGATACAGGAGCAAGAAAAGAGAATTCGAGACCTGAGTGATACAATCAAACGGAA
>CM053578.1:68765395-68802250 GCA_028646485.1 Cryptoprocta ferox | reverse complement strand
ATTTTTATACACCAATAATGAAGCAACAGAAAGAGAAATCAAGAAACTGATCCCATTCACAATTGCACGAAAAACCATAAAATACCTAGGAATAAATCTAACCAAAGACGTAAAAGACCTGTACGATGAAAACTACAGAAAGCTTATGAAAGAAATTGAAGAAGACACAAAGAAATGGAAAAACATTCCATGCTCATGGCTCTCTGGCTCTTCTGATCCTCTTTCTGCTATTCAGAAAACACAATGGGTCAGGTATTTCCCTGTGTGGTTGGAAAACACAACGTTCTCGGGCTATTATGCTTACAACTATAATCTGTGTAGATGGAATAGCTGCTGGAGGAAAGAGAGTTCTGGGTAGCAGTTCATTCAATAAATACTTATACTTTCATTTTTAAGAGTGTGCTGTGGGGTAATAAAATTAGTAAGTAATTTTATTACTTACTTCTTCACGGGAATGTGGAGGACGTTTAATACAAGACTATTCTCCCTTCTTCTTATGCTCATAACCACAGAATAGAATCATTTGTAGATTTTTTTTAATAGTGAAGTCACTATGGAGATTCTGATTTTCTTGGTCTGAAATGGGCCCTAATTATTTTTAATTACCCTGAGAGATCTATGAGGGGCCCCATATGACACCATATCAACTGGCTGGCTGATGTATCTTTACATCAAAAGCACAGAGGGAGGAAATAATATGATTTGTATGACTAACAGGTATTGGAAATATATGAAAATCTTCACTAGGCAGCATTTGTCTTCCACTGTGATGGAACTTAGTAGTACCATTTCCAAAACAGGTGGTTTTCCTAGAAAGCATTATTGCAGTATACTCCCAAAGATTCAACTGCTTATGTTTAGTCCATTGAATTAGGAGCATTCACTTACTGTTTCGTATTATCCTTCCTTAGGAAAGGTAGTAGTCAATGGCTATTTCTACTCTTGTCCCGAAATTTACTTTCCTTCTATTTCCGTGTCTCTGAGTTTTCTTTTCACCTGGCCTCAAAATCTCAATAAAAGGAAATTGAACAAGTAAAGTGAGGAGAATCAAGGAGCTGGAAGAAAAAGCCTGTAATGAAAAAAAGACAAATAAGTGGTAGAGAAAAGACATAGGAGAAGGTGGGGAGAAAATGGAGGTACTATGTTACAATCTAGGCTTCTCTGTGCTTCACATGTGTTTAAATGTCAAAAGTAATTTACTTTCCTTATGTGTGTTCTTCTAATAGGAATAAGATGTGATAGGATGGGTTAGACAAAATAGAATTGCATGGAACCAAAAACTAATTTATCATCTCTTATCTGTTCCGCTAAGTCACACCTAGTAGTCAACATGAGATGTGTTAAAAATCCAGCTTCCCATAAGAAAGCCTTACCTTCATCCATATATAATTCCCATTTCCTGTACAAACTCATTACAGAGGGAAATGGGATTACATATGGATAGAGGTAACACTTTTTTTCCCATATCTATGTGGATATATAGATATATCTCTAGAGGGATGATTATGATGATAATAATGATGATGATAATAATGATGATGATGATAATGATGATGATGATGATGTTGATGATGATGAAAGATGATAGATAGATAGATAGATAGATAGATAGGAATGGGTGTCCACATAACTGGTCTCTATTCCATAGACTTTATATTGGATTTCTAAATGTTTTCTTCTTCACTGGAAACCCTGGTATAATCAAAGAATCTTTACACTATGCAAAACTTTTCACTTTACACTATGCAAAAGTTATCAAGGTCAAATTACTATTTAGTGATGATCTTATGACTGAGATTTTGGCGTGTAACAAATCTCTTTCTTTGTAATGTACAATGATGAAAAGTGAAATGGAGTAAAAAAGCAATGTGAGAAAATTACTATGAAACATTTATATGAGGGGATCCTAATTTTAGCAGTCCTGAGGCATGATAAACAGCCAAAGAATAGGATGTGTATTCTATTCTTCTGTAGATGGAGTAAGTGGCTGCTTGCCTGGGATTTGCGATCTGCGAAGTTTAGGAATCACTTCCTCACCCCCACTCTCAGCCACTCTCAACCAACCCCTGCAGCCTCAGTCAGTGGCTTGAAACACTACCAGAAATCCATCTTGTCAAAGCAATTATTCAATTATAGTCAATTTTTATCTTTATATTTCTATAACTAAATCTAATTTTTATGAGTATTCTGTCTTCATTTGGGCATTAGCAGATAGAGATGTATTTGTAAACTTTAGATGGTCTTAAAATTCATGAAAATTAAATTTCACAGTCTGAGTGAGACTCAGTCAACACATTCTTATGTACACATAAAGCTCAGACACTCAAAACTTAGGAGTAGAAAAACAAATAGTATCACTGGCAATTATAAGAATTGAGTAATTATTGCTACAATACAGTATGTTAGTGCATACCCATGTGTTTAAACATAATAAAAAATGCTCAAAATATCTTCAGAAGATTTGTTTCCATATTGGAAAGCTAGTCAGGCAAATTTAAGATTATCTTGATACACACACACACACACACACACATACACATATACACATATACACATACACACATTATATATAAGAGAGAGAGAGAGAGAAAGAGAGAGAGAGATCTTCAGGAATAGCATTTTTTAAATGTACACATGTAGAATATTTATAAGGAATATAAGTTTTATAAGGAATATATTATGTAAGTCCTTATATAAATAAAAGTATATAAATATGTATGTGCTTCATGTCAAATAAGACAATGGGTATATAAAAAATAGCTATATGAGATTTTGATGATTAAAGCTATAATCACACATTCCCATTTAATAAAACTCAAATGAGATTTATTTTATTGTAGCTAGTATGCCATTCCTGCCAACTACTTGAGACTCCTATATCTCAAAAGCTTAATGGCTAAACCTTTAGAGATTTAATATGCCACCATGTCTTGAGAAATGAGCAAGACATACTTGATTAGTTTAAAAGTGAAGTGTGCATTTCTGTGAGACTATTTAGCAGGCTATGGCTTATGTGTGTAAAATGTCAGGCATCTTAAGTTTGAGGTGAAGTCAGTGTCTTGAGATCAATTAACTTAAAATTTATTAAGAAGAGTAGAAATCTATCATTCAGCATATTTTGAAACACAAAAAGAATTCAGGGAGGCTGACAACATGTTCAATTCTATATGCACTGTCAGAGAGACTGTCAAATGACTCTAAGATGTTTGATGCTTCATAGTTCCAATAGGTGTCTTTTCCAGCTTTGGATATCACTGGTTTTACCACATTGTGACAATCTAGTGCTCTGATTGCCTTGAAGTTTAATGTACTTCTATTTTGAGGCATTTACTGAATTGTATTAAGAACCGTGGTGCTTGGGTTATAGAAGCAGTATCATTTTTCTTTATTCCATTAAAAAGGTCTCTCATCTTCTTCCTATATATTTTCCCTAGCTAGAAAAGAAAATATTGCTGTCACTTTCAGTGGGGTTTGCCTTTCATCTCACAGTGGCATTTCAGGTCTCTAAGTGGTATCCAATTTATTTGTATTCCAATGCCACTTCAGTGAAGTGTGCCTCTCTGTCAGCTGAATGCAAGCTTCAGGTGTTCAGTACTTGGAAGCCATGCTATGAACAAATTGACAATATCAATTGTAGCCAGTCGTCTTGCAGGTAATTTCCACATACTTGCTGGAGAAGAGTTCTCAAAATTATTCAGCAGCACTATGTATAATATTTTTGAGAGTAATCTGAGATTTCTTTCCTTGACTTTCTCAAACTATGATATTTTACTGTCAACTTCCTTTCATCACATTGAAGAGTAACTTTTATTTTATTTCCAAGAAAATAGTTTTAATTTAATATTTGATTTTAATCTTTTCAAATTCTTTCAATTTACTATTAAGATCAAACTTTAATCCCTGTAATTTCTAATTTTATAATTTCTTATTTTATAATATCTGAAATCTGAGGGATAATTCATAATTACAGCATATATAGCATAACACAGTATAACATAACAACATATTTTTCTGTTCTTTTTTTATTTTTCCCTTTTTATCACTCACTTTTTTTATTTTATAGAGACAGAGAGAGAGAGAGAGAGAGAGAGAGAAGAGAGAGAAAGCAAGAAAGCAGGGGAGAAGGGTTGGGGGAGAGAGCGAGAATCCCAAGAAGGCTCCGTGTTCAGCATGGGGCCTGATGTGGGGCTCTATCCCATGACCTTGGGATCATGACCTGAGTCGAAATCAAGAGTCAGATGCTCAACCAACTGAACTACCTGGGCACCCTCTACTCATTCACTTCTATAAGGTTCAATAATTATAGAATATTATGTGATTGGTGTATCACATTTTAAAATATCCTTTCAAATATATGGTAGATTCACTGTAAAAAAATGGCCCCAATGTCCCACTCTGTCTCTGTGATGTTGCTTTGCAGCTCCTCTCATCTCCTCACTAACTCCTGAATCTGGGCTGGCTTCTTCAATGAAATGCAGTGAAACTGACTGACACGTGTCAGTTCTAAGTTCAGGCTACAAGAACTCTTGTGTACATCCACTCTTTCTTGGGACTCCTGCTTCTACCATGAGGTCAAAGCAAGCTTTCTAGAGGGTGAAATACAACTTGAGGCAGAACCAATTTATTCAATAGAATCACCTACATCAGCGTATTCACTTCCAACCCATGGTGACCACAGATGAGTAAGCCCAGTTAAAATCATCTGAGCCCAGCTCAGGCAATTCACGGACTCATGATAAATAATAATGTATTGAATTTTGTGTCTAGACAGAATGAAAAATAAAACAACTCCTCACATTTGGTTAAAACACAACAAAGAGTCAGGTCAAGGGGGAAGCATGACTTTTAAAGATCTTTGTGAAAGATAGGGGCACCTGAGTGGCTCAGTCAGTTGTGTCCGACTTGATTTTGGCTCAGGTCATGATCTCATGGTTTGTGAAATCGAGCCCCCTGACAGTGTGGAGCCTGTTTGGTATTCTCTCTTATTCTCTCTCTCTCTCTCTCTCTCTCTCTCTCTTTCTCTCTCTCTCTGCCCCTCCCCACTTATGCTCTCTTTCTCAAAGTAAATAAATAAACATTAAAAAAATCCTTGTGAAAGATAAAGCTAAATCTAGCCATACTCATTTTCTCCAAAAAGACTTATTGAATTTCCTAAATCAGTCTTGTACTCAGTCATCCCTGAGGAGTTGCAAAATGCAACATGGGGAAACCAATATTTGACCTGGGCTTTGAAGAGGGAAAAAAGAATTTGTAATACAGAAAAGGAACAAAGTTGTCTTAATGGCAGAGTGAACCACATGAGCAAAGATGAAGTGAACTCAGCTGGAATAAAGTTGCTTACAGAGGTCAGGGGATGATGAGACTGAACACTGGGTTGGGACTAAATCATAAAAAGCTATCTCAGGCAAGTTAAAAAATGTGAATCTAACCCTTTGGGCATTAAAGAGACCAATGATAATTTTTGTTAGGGAAATGACAATAACTCAGGAGATGGAGTGGAGAGTGGTTTAAATGAGGGTGAGATTAGATGCAGGGAAACCAGATAAGGTGGTTTATCCAAAATTGAAATGATGAAGGCTTCCAACACAGTATCTAGAAAGGATGGAAAGGACTAAATTCAATACATTTTCAAAGTTAGAATTGAATGCTTTTTCAGAGTTAACTGGTTAAAGTAGGTTAGGAGAGGGGGGAAGAACAGGGAAAGCACAAAAGCCTAGCATTTCCCCCAGATTTCCAGATTAAGAAATGGGATGGATTGTGATACTTCCATTCAAATGGAAAATATTAGAATAGAAACATGTTATAAGAGGAGAATAATAAATTTGGTTTTAACATTAATTTTGAAGTAGTTTCAGTTCATACAGGTTAACATGGGAATTGGAAATATAAGAAAAAGCTAAGTATAATATACTTGAAGTTGCCTATCTCAGCATTTTGATGGCAATTAAAGGCATGGGAGCCTGGGGATACCCAGGGATAAAGTTAGAGTAAGAAAAGTTAAAGTAAGAAAAGAAGAGAATCAAAGAATGGGATTCTGGAGAATACAAAAACTTAAAGGACAAGCAAAAGAGGAGATTGTATTAAAACACTTAAAAGCAACTTTCAGATGTGGATAAAGTTTTTAAGAAAAGAATATCCTGGAAAATGATGGTGCAGATTCTTCAAGGGCAGAGTGGTCAGTAATGTCAAGGGATACATAAAAGATGAGTAAGATGAGGTTTGAAAGAGCAGCTCTATTGGCAATTAAGAAGTGACCGCAGGAAGAACAGCTTCATCAGGCTCTAACATTCCCTGCTTGTTAAGAGTAGTTAATAGATAGATGAGAATTAAATAAGTTGAAAAAGTAAATCTATGCTACATTGTCATAAATTTTGGTGAGGAATTAAAGGAGAGGATTAGGGCTTGAAGGCAAGGTAGGTAAAGGATGAGGTTATTTGAGCTTCCTTATAGATCAGCAGAAGATTAACTGGAGAAAAAGATTAACTGGGTTTCAAAGAGCTAGCAGGAAATTGTTTCAAGGGTGTAGGTGAAGCACTTTTGAAAATGAGAGAGGGCACCTCAGCCTGGTCAGAAGGGAAGAATGGACAATAGGAATGTTTAAAGAGGAAATGCAAAGTCATGGGATATTCCACCTGATAATCTTAGCTTTTTCTGTTAAGTCAGAGTCTACTGAGTGTGAAGGTATTGAACAGAATAAAGGTTTTGTTATAGACATTATGGGAATTCAAAGGAAGTTGAAAGGAAAAAAAGTATGAGCCCAAACAGTTCTGAAGGCTCAGTAGAGATTGAAAAACTCTAAGGTTATGGTCATAAAGGTGTGCATTGATTTGTGTGAAGTCCAAAGGTAGTAGGGGAGGAAGTAGATGATTGGATTCATTTGTTTGAGTGAGAACGAGGGGAAAAAAAGACTATATCAAAGCATTCACTGTTTTGAAGAAAGACTGTAGTCAGGATAGGAACCTGGAGAGAAGCCAGAGTGCAGTTTACATTTACAAGGAGGACTGAAAATGCAAGCTAAACCCTCTTCAATTCGATTCTACTGTGCTACAAAATAACCTCTACTGTGGCTTTTTCATATATAAAAGTTAGATTTTAACTGACTTATGTCTGTTCTCCTTAAATGCTAACTACAGTTTCTCTAGTTTGAATATTTTATTACCACAGCTTTTTTACGGAGCATTAACAATTATAACCTACCCAAAACATGATTCCTCTTTATTAAGACACTATTTTATTTACCTTTCCCAAGCTAAGCTAAATGTCAGCATAGTTCAACAAAATAAATCTATAATTCTCAATAGACACAAAGGCTTATTTTATCAATGCCAACTCTTACTCCATTAAAATCAAATGGGATTGACATTGTGTATATATTTCAGATAAACTAATTTTGTTTGTTGATACGAAATACATAAGGAGAGTAATTAAAGCATTTGTTGCCCTTTTCTTCTGATTCCATATGCATGGACTTAGAATATAATAATTGAGATGAATTTGCTCAATTCAAACACAGACAATATACAAATACAAAGGTAGATAGACAGATGGGGAATATATGGATAAACAGATGGCCATATCACTTTAGAAAAATAAAAACTTGCTTGTTCTAATTAACAGTGAACATCATTCTTTAAACTTGCACCTTGGATCAAAGATAACAGTATAAGCACTAAACCATAGTATTATAACATATAGTCTTAAAACCAAAAACGAATACAGAGTGTATTTCAAGATTTTTACTACGTATCTTGAACAATTCTAAAGACTGTTGATATGAGTAACTTTTAAGTGACTAGAAGGAAACTAATAAAATTTTATAATTAATACATTTATAAAGAAATATAGTGATCATTTCACCTTCCTCATTCAAGATTGAGGTCCAGGGGAGAATACTCTTTTTGTTAAATCTTTATTTAATTATTTATTTTGAGACAGAGAAAGAGAGAGCATCTCAAGCAGGTTCCATGCTGTCAGTGCAGGGCCTGACATGGGGCTGGATCTCATAAACCTTGAGATCATGACCTGAGCCGAAATCAAGAGTCAGACACTCAAATGACTGAGCCCCCCAGGTGCCCCAGGGGAGAATACGTTGTTTTTTTTTTTAAAGGGCTGAAGTAATCAGGTAGAACTGAAGAGGAGGGTCTGAAGTATAAGGTCAATCTGAGGGACTGGCCAAATGTATGAGGAAAGGGACAAATGTTGAAGCTAACTCCAAGGAAAATTTAGGCTTAATCTCAGGTTAGATTAGTTTCAAAGAAGAGTCAGGGGAAGAACCACTAGAGTTTAACTGTTAGGGCCATCAGGTCCCATGTTTGATGGGTTATTTCAAGGTAGGAAGCAGAGACCATTGCTATATTTCCTTGTGAAATCCATCAAGATTGGTTCAGAAACTAGTCAAAGGTAGAAAGTGGATACAGAAAGCATAGGCACCATAACAGGGAGAGGAAAACCTGAGGTAAAAGAAATGAATCTGGTTTACATGTATATATTTTAAAATGGAGACATTAATGCTTGCTTGACTTTGTACTGGACCTATGCATAAGTTTCAAAATACAGTTTAACAGAACATACTAGGCCAATATGGATAACACTATCTTAATATAGAATTGCCCTTATTTCTGTTGTTTGTTATTGGGTAATAAAGCTCCCTAACAAAGCCTGGCAATGACTGTTAATGAAGTGACAATTTGGCCACATGTAACTATCTCACATGTATTTTTTATAAGCAAAGGCCAGTATATCCAGGAACAGAGGAGGAGAAACCACACTGAACTTTTCCAGAACAAAGATTGTGTCTGTGTCTAATATTTGTGGTCTTTCAGCATTATATAGTGTCTAGAACATAGTAAATGATCAAATAAATGAAATGAGAAATGTAGCTTGCTTATGCTTTTATTTTCACTTAGATATGATATGTATTGCATACTAATAAAAAATATTTAACCACAGGTTCACTATATTTAGGAAGTATGAAATAACATCTGTGAAAATTTCACTGATAGCCAATGAGACCATATTGACAGAAAACACTTTAGTTCAAAGAAATTAAATACCAGAATTGAAAATATAAATAGGTAAATGTTAACAGCCTTTTAAGCTAACAGGCATTAAAACATAATTAATTTTATATGAAACCAATATAATTTCCAAAGTGATAAAGAGGAATCAGAAAGACTTGGATTTGTATCCCACATGACCACCTTACTGACTTTGATTGTCAGGACTGGGCTTTGATTTTCCTCTACTGACAAGCTAAATTAGCCTATAACTACTTTATGGATTCTAACATAGATTTGTGGATCAGAGACAATGGCATTTATTACTCACAACACAAAAAGGGGCATGAATGTCAGCATGCTTTGCATTGGATCTTCTTGCCCTCAAGTCCTAGGAGGCAACATGATAAACCCAGATACATGCTATGTAACAACAGGTTTGCATCAGAGCTGAGGATAACTGAGTTTGTGGAATCCATTGTTTTATAGCAATCAGTAAGCAAGCCTGCTGTTTGTCCAAGGGAGAGGAGAGACATTACCTCATTTCTCAACCTTGATAAACAAACCTAATCAATAGTCTAGTGGTCAGGGACTTGGACTCTGGCACATTCAGCAAGATTTGTAAGAGTGCAGAAGACCCAAAGAGTACTAGAGTATTGTTTCTCCAAACACTATGTTATACAAATTATTTCTATTCATTTATTAATTTGTGTATTCATCATGTCTTCTTTTTAATGTGTGTCATTTTTAATGTGCATCTCTCCAACCAGAATAGAAGCTCTAAGAAAACAGATTTTATTTTATTCACTATCATATCTCTAGAAGTATGCCTTCCTATATTTGTTTTGTAAAATATTTGTAGTTTAACTATTTATTAGTTTACTAAAAGGTAGGTGCTTTTCTGAGTACCAGTGATAGAACAATTAACAAGAAGAAAGTCCCTACTTTAACTCTCACAATCCTCATGAGTGAAAGATAGACTATAATCATGGCTATCCATGTAGTTTTTGAGAGGATATAATAGAATATACAAGAGGAATATTTAGTAAAATTGCTATTATATAGTTAGTGGTCATGAATTTTAGCAATTATTTATTAAAATATAATGTCCCTACTTCTTGCATTTTACACATTATAGTTTGAAAAAGTACTACGATATTTACATTTGTAATTAAAAATTTTAGATGTTTACCTATTTTTGAGAGAGAGAGAGAGAGAGAGAGAGAGAGAGAGAGAGAAACAAAGTGCAAGCAGGGGAGGAGCAGAGAGAAAGGGAGACCCAGAATCAGAAGCAGGCTCCAGACTCCAAGCTATCCGCACAAAGGCCAATGCAAGGCTTGAACTCACAATCGCTGAGATCTGACTGAGCCACCCAGTCACCCCTAAATTAAAAAAATTTTTAAACAAAGTACTCAAACACACAGACCTGCCTAAAAAATAATGCAATGCAAGATTAACTGATATAAATATCTCATTACTTTTTAAAAGAATACTGTTAAATAAAGAAAAAAGTTACAGATACAACTAATGCACCATCCTGTGCCATTCTCTCCCTCTCCTGAGTTAATGACATAATTTCCATTTATATTCTTAAATAATCTGGGATTTATTTTATTTTATTTATTGCAGATGTAGTGTTTTGCAAGTTACAAAAATTAAATCAAAAAGCCTTTCCTTTAAGATACCTGTCAGATCCTTTTAGTCCTTCCCAAACTATCTCAATGTCACATTTGTAAGAAATGAAAGAGTGTGAAATGGTACCTGAATTTGTGTAGTAGGATTACTTCACAAAATCCTATGCTCTATGCTTTTAATATCTTTTGCTTACACATATAAGGAGTTTCCCCAATATACTCATCTTGCATTCAGAAATGATTATGAATACTATGACTTTAAGACCTTGACCTTTTAAGAATATTTTATTTGGAATATTTTTCTTCTTATCACTAGTTCACACTTTCGGAACTTATTAAAATGTTCTTGCTAATTTCACTTGCAAACTATATTGCTATTACTGGTATTTACTGCACTTAACCTTCACCTTTACGAAAGTAACATTAAGGTGTTATTTGCATAAGTTAAAATCATTACATGTGAACGCTGTCCTGACTATATTTTTAAAATGACTTTTCCATAAATTATATTAGAGAAACATTATTGAGGAAAAGGCATTTCGAAAGGCGATTGAAGAATTTTTTTTTCATAAGATAGACTGATTTTGATTTTCACCTTAGAGATGGATCTTTGGCCAATGTAAATTCTTTTCACTCATTGGGGTTCTTTACATCATATCCCCACTACAGTGGCTACTTGCTTACTTCAACAAAAGAAGCATATCAAGTTTCAAGAAACTAATTCTTACAGAGAATGGGAAAAGAAGTGTTAATAGATATAATTTTTCTGTTTTCAACAATTAAGTAGTCCCATGGTCGCTATGAAAAATTAAATACAATGTACTTGAAAAAAATCTTATTTTTTTAATGTTTATTTTAAAGAGAGAGAGAGAGAGAGAGAGAGAGCATGCGCAGGGGAGGAGCAGAGAGAAAGAGAGACACAGAATCGGAAGCAGGCTCTAGGCTCTGAGCTGTCAGCACAGAACCGGATGCGCGGGTCTCAAACTCATGAACCATGAGATGATGACTTGAGTCGAAGTCTAATGCTCAACTGACTGAGCCACCCAGATGCCCCAGAAACAAATCTTAACCCTACCAACACATTTAATTTGAACTATAGTTTTCACTTAATGTTTAGATCTTGTTACATAAACTTGATACAAAATTCTGTAAAAGACAATATTTCTAATGGGCTTTGAGATAAAAAATTGATCAACAGCCTTTTTGCATGGTTTTGGCACTGTATTCATAATAATACCAAAAGAAACATTAAACACATTACCAGAGAAACACATTTTTAACATAAAAAATAGTTCTCATCAAAATATTGTTGCAGAAAACCACAGCTAAGCATTTTGCAGCTCAGAACTAGACAATGTTTGTTCCTCAAGGTTTGAGAAACTACTCTTGACAACCCGGAAATTAAGGTGCTGACTGGAGTTGGGTATCCTTTAGGGTCTGCTGGGAGTTTGTCAAACTCAAGGTTAAGGACACAGTCTTTCACAGATTGCCCTCACTACAGATACCAACCACAGGTTTGAGTATCCTCTGGGGCACGCTTTTTTTAAAATTTTTAAATGTTTTTTGTTTATTTTTTGAGAGAGACAGTGAGAGCAGGGGAAGGGTAGAGAGAGAGGGAAAGATAGAATCTGAAGACAGGCTCCACGCTCTGAGCTAGCTATCAGCACAAAGCCCAGTGCGGGGCCTGAACCCACGAACCGTGAGATCATGACCTGAGCCGAAGTCGGATGCTCAACCGACTGAGCCACCCAGGCGCCCCTCCCCTGGGGCACTCTTACTTCTGATAAGCTAGCTACAAATTTGGATGTTCCCATGACCAACCTCAGGTTCAGTAATTCACTGGAGTTACCTATAGAACTCAGGGAAGCACTATACTTGTGATTATAGTTTTATAGCAAAAGAATACAAATCAGAAGAAAGAAAAGGAGAAACACAGAGGGTGAGGTCTGGTGGAATTCCAAATGCAAAGCTTCTGTTGTCTTCAGAGACACGGTAAGTCTCCTGGCATCAATGTATGGCAATACTCAAAGAATATTGCAAACAAGAGAGGAGTCCAGAGTTTTTACTGGGGTTTTATTGTGTAGGCATGATTGATTTAATCATTGTCTGCAAGACTCAGTATCTAGTTTTCCCTCCCTGGGTGTCAGGCTGAAATTATGTGGCTCAGAACACAAAAGCTCTAATCTCATGGGTGGTCTTCCTGGTGTTGTTGGTCCTGGTTCTGAGTCATCTCGGCTGCTTAATCTAAGGGACAGTCATTACTCACCTCATTAACATAAACAACAGGTATAGTCTGGGGGCCCACTATGAATACCAAAGATACTCATCACTAGAAAAATTCCAAGACTCTAGAGTTTACATTCCAGGAACCAGAAACAACAGGCAAATTCTTTATTACACAGAGTCTTTTCTTCAAACATCTAATTTACATTCTAAATCATTAAAAATATGAAAATGATTAAAATCATAGTAGCAAGTTAATTTCTGTACTAGAAACCCAGAGTTCTCAGCCCATGCATGGTTTTCTGAAGCAATCACGAGGAAAGACCTTGTACAGGTAAGAGCCACATAACCTTCAGTGAGCCCAGGAGGGACTAAAGGAACCAGGAAAACAAAAAGTTGAGAAAAAAAATGAACAAGATGATGATAATGTCAAAGTAAAAGTAAATCAAAGCCCGAAAAGTTGGCCAATTTCTAGTAATAGGAGAGAAGCTCCTGGTTCATAGGTCAGTATATATTGTACTAAGCCTCTCTTGGTAGTCCAAGAATCTTTTTCACTGTGTCTTAAATGTGACTTAGGGTTAAATAATAAATCTTGTATTTTATGTGGAGCTGATTTGGGATAACACATTGTCAGATAAGAGTTTTGTAAGTCTACTTTGAGTACATTGGTTTAAATTGCAAAATTCGTACTCTACAGAGTGGATTGCTTGTTCTTATTCTGGGTGCCAATACACCATTGTCCCTGCTACATCTGTGAACAGTGGTCTCTTAGACATGTATAATTAAATACTGCCACCAAAGAAAGGGAATGTATTGATTTGAGATAAGAATTTTTCAAACTGCTTTTAAAAAAATGTTTTCCTCAGTGCTCCATATTAGGTTGGTAGCATATCTTAGCTCTGTAGAGGATAAAGTTCTTATAAAAGCCATTGAATTACCTGAACCTTACTTAGATATACCTGATATTCCAAAGCTATTATGTGTGCCATATGGAGAATGAAAGCTAAGGAACTTAAATGATATGAAAGTAAAAGGGCACAATGTACCTGGCTGTTTTTGTTTGTTTCTTTGTTGGTTTGTTTGTTTGTTTTTAAGCAGAGAAAACGTTACCTATGAGAAAAAAATTAAACATCATCACACTATCTTGGGCTTGGGTGGGAGTAAAGGAAGGGTACATAGCAGGATAAAATGTGGATTTTTGCCAGTGTTCTTCCTCTCCACTGAGGGAAGAATAAGAAGCAATGAGCCTAAGTTGCTGCAAGAGAGATTTAGCTGGGATATAAACAAGAAATTCTTGACAAGAGAAACATTTCTAAATATGCAAACAGGTTACTGAGGGAGATTCAGTCTCTCAATGTGAGATAAAATCTCATATCTGAGATCACAAAAATGTAATCTGCTTGTGCATCAATGCAAACTGAAAGAAAATTTCATGTCAATGGCCTTCTAACTCAATAATTCTATAATTCCATGTCTAAGCAAAGGTGCAATGATTTGTTTTCATGAATGTTTAGAAAGATTACGCTTTTAAAAATCATTGATTCATGCTATTAATACCTAATGTAACTGGAATGCTTTATAGTTTGTCTAGTTTTTAATGAATGTTTATGTCTGCATTAGGGCATTTGATCAATCAAGGTATAAGAAAAGTTTTATTAAGTAAGCCAGATAGTACCCCATTCAACATATATTCATCCCGTTTCATAATAACTATTTTTAGTAAAAGAAGCCAGGCAGACAAAAAACAGCATATACTATGAAGGAGAGGAAAATTTTTTCTTTCCTCTATTCTTAGTTCTTTGGTTTGGCAATAAACTGATAATAAGATTTACCAGAGAAAAAATTAATACATAAACCCCATTTAAAAATATGAGACTCTAAGATGCTCAGGCAATTGAGGCTTATATACCATTCTGAGCTAAGGAGAAGCAGGGAGGGGTCTGAGACTTCCAAGGGAAAGAAGACAATTCACAGGATGATGAGAAAAGCAAATGTTTGGTAAACAGATGTTTGCCCTAACATGCAGATAAGTCCTTCTGATATAAAAAGTTATCTCTGGTAATAGTTCTCTTACTGGTATAGGCCCCCTATCTAAATTCTTTTAGGCAGTTAAAGAAGAAGTAAATAGCTTTTCCTGAGTCGGCTGGGTCTTAATTGCCTTTAGCTCAAAACAACCCACATGCCAAAGTAGCACACATTTTGCTCTCCCTCAACTGTATGATTCCATTTCTGTAACACTCTAGAAAAAGCGCAAAATCATCTATGCTGACAGAAAATAAATCAGTGGTTGCCTGAGTATGGGAGTGAGAATATAGGAGTACTAACACCATTTTGAAGGCCCCCTTCTCTTCTGCCTTGAATTGTTTAAAAATAAGATAATCTATACATACAGAACTCTGACTTACAACACAAGGCAAACTATGTTAACATTCCTGCACATAACTCTCAAACACAATCTAAAACTTACACTGTAACCAGGATAATAATATCATTGAAGGCTCTACAGGGAACTTAGAGAATGCAAATAATGCCAACCCAAAAGTATGTGACAAACAAGTGACTGCAACTGGGGAACTTGCTCAAGACAGATTACTCTACTGGAGCCTACAGTTCCTCTGAAGGGTTATAATTAACCTTTGATTTTTATGTGCTTAACCTTTGAGCCTTATTTCCCCTTTAAAATCCCCTGCCTGCACCAAGGTGTAAGACGGTTATTTGGGACTTTACTCTGCCTTCTTAGTGAACTGGATTTCTTGAATAAAGTTGTATTCCTTGCTTCAATAACTTGTTACTCAACTTATTGGACGGTGGAGCAGATGGAACTTGGATTTGGTAACAGGAAATGGTGGGGATTGGGACGGAGGGATGACAAGGAGCATAAGGAGACTTTTGGGAGTGATTGATACGTTCATGATCTTAACTGTGATAGTTGATGTCAAAACTTATGAACATGTACACTTTGAATATGTGTAGCTTATTTTATGTTAATTATACCTTGAAGCTATTTTTATTTTTTATTTATTTTGTTTTATTTTTTCTAAGTGAAAATTAATGTTTATTTTTTTATTTTATTAAAAAAATTTTTAATGTTTATTTTTTTTGAGAGAGAGAGAGACAGAGTATGAGCAGGGGAAGGGCGGAGAGAGAGGGAGACAGAATCCAGCAGGCCCTAGGCTCTAAACTGTCAGCACAGAGCCTGATGTGGGCTTAAACCCAGGAAGTGTGAGATCATGACCTTAACCAAAGTCTGATGCTTAATGGACTGAACCGCACCCCAAACCAAATATTTTTAATTGACATAAAGAAATGGGGAAAAAAAAACTAGTAAACTAAAAATGGCAAATATAAGGGAATTATAATAATATGTCAGTGATAAAATGTCACTGAGCTATGTCATTTTATATCTAATACATGTAATTTTATACCTGCTATGGGCAGAGTACAGTGCTAAGTGTTTTACTTGCATATTATTTTAGTTCTGAACAATTGTAACAGGTAGACATTATCTCCACTTTATAAATGATGAAAATAAGATTTTATAGTAGTTTAAATATTAAGTTGCCCAAGAACCCAAGACTCAGGTCAGATCTCCTGGTTTGTGGCTTCCAGCCCAGCATCGGGCTCTGCAATGACAGTGCGGACCCTGCTTGGGGTTTTCTCTCTCTCTGTCTCTCTGCCCATCTCCTGCTTGCTGTCTCTCTCTGTCTCTCTCTCTGTCTCTCTCTTTCTCTCTCAAAATAAATGAAAAACAAAAAAATGAAAAAGCTTAGATTTTTATGCAATTTACAAATCTTACTATATTTGTAAATCTGTCAAGTATAAATAAGCATGTTTAAGGTAACTTGAAAAAGTGGTTCTGCTCATAAACTTCTTCAGACAAATTTTATAATTGTAATATATTTGATTTTTCTGATTCTTTCTCTGAAACAAAACCTTCATGAGGTTTTAAATGCCTCCTGTAAATCAAATAGATTAAACTTATGAACATAGTGAAACTTGAGTTGTCATAAATGTTATAATATTGTAGGTTACTTTGGTAGGTTTTTAATTCTAGGTTTGTAATGCTAAATTAGTTGCTCAATCTCAGAAATTTAAATTTAAGGGTTCTCAATATTTTTTCTTAAATATTATAAAACAAAAAATTCTAAATATATCAAATTCCTTCTTAAAAATATAAATACTGTGACTTTGATTCTAAACCTTTCTATTTTTGATTCTAAGTTTTCTGAGAGTTGAATATTTCTGACTCACTAAGAAGGCAGTTATAATTCCTTAAACATTTTTGTCTGTTTCTCAATAAAATGTTTGAGAAAAATATGTTATCAGGAGGCAATGCCTTGTACTGTGGAAAACCATAGTCATTTAATTGAGACTAATTACTCTCATTCAGGTGTTGATAATGTTTTTTTCTGAAACACGCAGAGAATGTTTATTTATCACAGATGTTGATACTTATATTTACTTGTAAAACAGAGTCACAGAGAGAAGTGTGGGCAAAGATATTTTCAGGGTTTAAGGGTCTAGCACAGCCTCTAAGTACCCAGAAGGTTGTTCAATAAGGACTTGTTATACTTCTCAAATGACAACTTTTGGTGCAATAAATTGTCAATTAATCACTTTTAAAACATAGATACTTTTTTAAAAAATTGTTGTTACACTCCCCTTTGGTCAATTAAGGATTTAATTCCATTTGTTGTTGTGTTGTTGTGTTCCTAGTTATTTTTAGAGCTTAGGTAGTGGAGCACCATCCCCCTTCCCCCAACAACAATATAGTATTCTTATTTGGAGTTCCTCCACTGGGCATTTCCAATTTGCAAAGTGTGGTGGGACACATCCAGGAGAATGTGGAACTGTAGCTCTCATCTAGGGTTATAATATTACATCACTATGCTCCTTGCAAGGGAAGTCCTCTTCCGAGCCCTCCCCATTGAAACTATTGACTTGCAAGATCTTCATCTGGTTCACAATGGTGCTTTTACCAGATTCTCCAGCACCCTCAGGAGCTCATTGGTTTGGCTCTTGGGCATGCCAATGGAAAAGTGAAGAGAGAAAAGAGAGAATGGGAAGGGGGTGGTTGGCAGGCTTGGGGCAGGGTGGCAGCACCATGCACCCTGCCCTGTCCCACCTCTGTCCCAGTGCTTCTTCATAATCTTTTCTAATATGTCAAATGCATAAGTAGAAATGTAATTATTTTCAAACCACAAAGGAAATTACCAATCTAAGTATATATAAGTAGTTATATATATTCTTAAGTTTCTGTCTTCTGGTCCATCTGTCACATTTTTAAGGCACTTTGACACATCTAGAAAATTGAAATTTTGGCATGAATATGTAAATCTCTGTTCAAAGCCAGTGGAGAAACCCTAACTTTATGGGGTTATTTTTATCCTGGTTATGCCTAATTTTAGCTCCATAAACATAAAGGTGTCTCTAAGTGAAAATGTGACAAGGGACTTGATTCCTCTTGGAAAACCTTTTTTTATAGTCTTTGAATTTGAAAAAAATGTAATATGCTAATAACCAGGAGGAAAATCACTTTGTAATTCAGGTTATTTATTTTCTTTCTTTTCTTTTCTTTTTCTTTTTAGTTTATTTATTTTGAGAGAGAGAGAAAGAGAGAGAAAGAGAGCAGGGGAGGGGCAGAGAGAGAGAGGGAGAGAGAGAATCCCAATCAGGCTCTACCCTCAGCATGGGGCTCAATCTTATGACCACAAGATCATGACTTGAGCTGAGATCAAGAGTTGGATGCTTAACCGACTGACCCATCCAGTCGCCCCAGACATTTTTCCTATTTAACGAAACAACAACAAAACATCCTTCTTTCCAAGCCATAAATAAATAAATAAAACATAAAATGTAGAATGTAATGGTTTGATATATGTGTATATTGTGAAAGGATTCCCACAACCAAGTTAATTAACACATCCAGCCTCTTACATCTTTACCTTTTTTTTTTATTGATGAGACCACTTAAGATGTTCTCTCAGCAAATTTCAATTATAGAATATAGTATTATCAACTACAGTCACCATGTCCTACATTAGATTCTCACACCTTTCTTTTTCTTTTTTTAAACTTTTTATTTTTTTAATGTTTATTTATTTTTGAGAGAGACAGAGAGAGCATGAGCCGGGGAGGGGCAGAGAGGGAGGGAGACAGAATCTGAAGCAGGCTCCAGGCTCTGAGCTGTCAGCACAGAGCCTGGCACGGGGCTCGAACCCATAAACTTTGAGATCATGACCTGAGCCGAAGTCGGATGCTCCAACTGACTGGGCCACCCAGACACCCCTCACACCTTATTCTTCTTATAACTGAAAGTTTGTATTCTTTTACAAACCTCTCTTCATTTCCCCCACTTCCCAGTCCCTGTTACTGCCTATTTAGCCTGTTTCTTTAAATTGTAAATGTGTTAATAAATTAAGTGTGTATCTTAGAATGACAAGACTTCTAGCATAAAAAGACCCTTTATTGATGTACAATTTAAAAATTACATCATAGAAATTTCTCTTTAACCAGTGAGAGTACTTAAAATGTTAAGCCCACAAGTTAACGTGGGATATGTCCTCTGTATTAGTCTGCTCAGGATACTATCACAAAATACCACAGATGGGTGATTCAAACAACAGATATTTACTTCTTACAGTCCTGGAAACTGGGTAGTGCAAGGTCGAGATGCCAGCCAGTTTGGTTCCTGGGAAAGATTCTCTTCCTGGCTTATAGAAGACTGCCTTCTCATAGTGCACTCACAAGGGCAAAGAGTAGCTGTGTCTCTCTGTTCGTCTTCTTTTAAGGACCCTAGATTCATGGACCCCTCTTTTAAGGACCCATGAGGGTGGACCCCTCATGACCTCATCTAACCAGTTACCTCCTAAAGGCCCCATCTCCAAGATATAATGGGGGCGATCACAATTCACGCCAAAGCCTCCCAAAGTATTTGTATGTCATATGTGTGTAAGTTTCATCATTTCTTGGTTTTCTCATCCAAAAATTCTTTACTTCTTATTTGTTTATCTGTATATAATTTTTTTAATGTTTATTTATTTTTGAGAGAGAGAAACAGAGCAGGAGCGGCGGAGGGGCAGAGAGAGGGAGACACAGAATCTGAAGCAGACTCCAGCTCTGAGCTGTCCGCACAGAGCCTGATGCAGGGCTCGAACTCACGAACGGTGAGATCATGACCTGAGCCGAAGTTGGCCACTCAATGGACTGAGCCACCCAGGCACCCCTGTTTATCTGTATTTAAAGACAACAAAATAGTATTTTTAAATTGCTTTATTTTTAAGCATAATTCTTAAGCTTTTAAAATAGATGTTATTTTTTAGATAAATTTTAGATTCCCAGAAAAATTGAGCAGAAGGTACAGGAATATCCCTTCCCCCTTATATGCACAGCTTTTTCCATTATCAAAGGCACCCATCAGAGTGGTGTACTTTTTACAATTGAAGAACCCACATTGACAGTCAATGGACTATGGACTACTAAGTTCATTGTTTACGTTAGGGTTTGGTCTTGATGTTGTACATTCTATGTGTTTGGACAAATATATAATAACATATATACATTATTATAAAATCATACAGAGTAGTTTCACCACCCTAGAAGTCCTCCATTCTTTGTCTATTCATACTTTCCTTCCCCCAGCACAATCAGTGCCAGGTGGTCCCTGGCAACCACTGATCTTTTTACTGCCTCCATAGTTTTGCTTTTTTCACAATATCATATAATATGTAGTCCTTTCAGATTGGCTTCTTTCACTTAGTGATATACATTTAATGTTATTCATGTCTTTTCATGGCTTGATAGCTCATTTCTTTCCAGTGCTCAATAATATTCCATTGCATGCAGGTACCACGGTTTATATATCTGTTTACTTACTGAGGGACTCTTAGTGGGTTTCAAGTTTTGGCAGTTAAGAATAAAGCTGCTATCGACATCCATATGCAGGTTTTTGTGTGGACGTAGGTTTTCAACTCCTTTTGGTAATTATCAAGGAGCCTAAATCATATGGTAAGAGAATGTTTTATAAGAAATCGCCAAATTGTCTTCCAAAATGGCTGTACCACTTTGCATTCCCAACAGCAGCAAAGAGAGTCCCTGTTGCTTCACATCCTAACCATCATCTGGTGTTGTCAGTGTTCTAGATTGTGGCCATTCTAATAGGTATGTAGTGATGTCTCACTGTTGTTTTAATTTGCATTTCTGTGATACATGATGCAGAGCATCTTTTCATATGATTTTTTTTGCCCTTTATATATATTCTTTGGTGAGGTGGTGTGTTAAGGTTTTGGCCCACTTTTAGATCAAGTTCTTTGTTCTCTATAATGTTGAAGGTTATGAATTCTTTGTATATTTTAGATAATAGTCTTTTTCAGATTTGTCTTTTGCAAATATTTTCTCTGTGGCTTATCTTTTCATTCACTTGACAGTGTCTTTCACAAAGCAGAATTTTATCTTTATTTTAATACAGTCCACTTTATCAATTCTTTCTTTATGGATCATATCTTTCATGTTCTATGTGAAAAATCTTCACCAAGTCCAAAGCTAGCTAGATTTTGTTTGTATCTTATTATTCTCCTATTTTTTGCTCTCTTCTAGGAGCTTTATAGTTTTGCATTTTATATTTAGGTCTGTGATCCATTTTGTGTGTTAATTTTTATGAAAGGTGTAAAGTCTGTAACTAGGTTCATCTTTTTGCATGTGTATTTCCTTCAACTTTACTATACATTTTACTGAGGATAGTGGATAGTAATAATAACAGCTAATATCTATTGATGGTTGCAAATGCTGTAGGTGCAGGCTACATTTAAAGAGCTTTCATGTTTTAAACTCATTTAGTTGTTATGACAACCCCATGAAATAGGCAATATTATTTACGTTTTACAGAAGAGAAAGCGGATTTTCAAGAAACTACAGTTTTCTCAAGGACGCAGAAGCAGGCCGTTGAAGGAGCCAGGTTTTAAAGCCAGGCAGCCTGGTTCCGGAGCACACTCTGCTATTCAGGTACCTATAAAATAACTATGCTATAATGATATTCATTAATAAACACCTTGTTTTAAGATTATGTATCTCAATAACAACTAGAAATGGTAAAGGCAGTAGTCTTGACTAGAGAAAAAAACATGTTTTTAAATTTTTTAAATGTTTATTTACTTTTGAGAGAGAGAGAGAGACAAAGTGTGAGTGAGGGAGGGGCAGACAGAGGGAGAGGGAGACACAGAATCTGAAGCAGGCTCTAGGCTCTGAGCTCTCAGCACAGAGCCCAATGTGGGGCTCGAACTCATGAACCTGAGCCCAAGATAGACACTTAACCGACTGAGCCACTCAGATGTCCCTAGATCCGTTTCTAAGATAGAGAATGTTTCATAACTGTGTATTACATTGACTAAAATATTTGGATTTTTTGGATCAATGTATACTACTCATGCCTTAAAGTAAATCTGAAGAAACCTCTCTCCTTAGACTTCAAATGGTAGGCAATAAGTAGATGAAAGTATTTGCCCTTGTAGTTTGTGGATTGATATTTTAAATTGTGTTATGATTAATTATGACTCATCAAAAATAATTGGTGATAGATGGTTGCTAGATTTATGATGGTGCTCACTTTGTAATGTATATAAATATTGAATCACTGTGTTGTATACCTGGAACTAATATAATATTTTACATGAAACTACACTTCAATAAAAAAACAATAATAATTGGATGAAGTTTGCTCATATTATGTAACTGGCTAAATATCACAGACCTGGGAAATCTATGACAAATCATTCTTGTTTATTTATTTTTAAAATTTTTTAACGTTTATTTATTTTTGAGAGAGAGAGAGAGATGGAGAGACAGAGAGACAGACAGAGACAGAGTGCAAGTGGGGAAGGGGCAGGGAGAGAGGGAGACAGAATCTGAAGCAGGCTCCAAGCTCTGAGCTGTCAGCACGGAGTCCAGTGTGGGGCCTGAACTCACAAATCATGAGATCATGACTTGAGCTGAAGTCAGATGCTTAACTAACTGAGCCACCCAGGGGGCCCAAATCATTCTTACAACCATCATACATTGGTGATATTCAGGATTGTTATCTGCATGGCCTACAATGGTTTCCTAGTCTTCAATGGGGATTTTAAGCTTTTCACACAGACAAACTAGAGACAAGAATTCAGTTTGGCTGGTTGCCTTACATCTGTTTTGTCTAACTCAGATGTCTTTACATAACCAAAAAATTCACTCATGTAAATTTAGTCTTCCAGGTAAAATAGTGTAATAGCATATACATAGGTGACACAGGCCACACCAGATGTTTATAGTCTGGTGTGCACATAGCTTGTGCACAGAGAACGTGATTAAGCCCAGGGTTATAAATCTTCATTTATACCTTCTCTGGAGCAGTTTCATTTTTCTAGCAAACTGCCCAACCTATCACTGAGATCTGTCACATTTTCCTTTATGACATTTCTTATACTTATAGCTAATAATTTCTGCCAGTATTCTGTCACTTGAATTAATGCAACCTGACCCTCATAATATGCCCTAAAAGTAGCCCTCAACTTTATCATTTAATTTCTTCTTCAGCCAAGAGTGAATTAATTTACCATTATGTCCTACAATCACACAACACTTTATTTATGGATATGAGACAACTTTTTCACCCTCATATATCCCCTTCATAAATGTTGCTCTTTGGATTACACTAATTAAACCATCCAAAAAAGTGCTTCTAATGTTACTGGCTCCAGACTAGGGAGATTTCTGGACTGTTCTTGGCAGTTCTTGGTAACACCAGATGCTAAATAAAAAGCTGGTAGTCAAAGCTGGACATTAGATGCTATAAGAAAAGTGTGCTGTGTGTCAGACTCAGAATAGGATTTTCCTGCCGTGTTTTACTCCATCTAAAAGGAGGCGAAAAAACAAAACAAAACTCAACAATCATCTTGGAGTCAACCACAGTCTGAATGTATACATTTTAAATAAACTAAATGTGGATTCATAGATTAAAAAAATCATTCTCGAGACATTTTTTTCTAGTGTATATATAAAGCAGAAATTTACATAGCTAAATTTAGTTAGGTTGAACCATATGAAATTGCTATTTTAGTAAGGCAAACATGGTCAAATATTGGCAATTTCCTATATTTCTGCTTAAAACTCAGGTTGTAAAATATAATGACCTTAATTTTTATTGAAAATAATGAGGAACATCGTTATGCAAGCAGACAACAAAAATAGTAAGACACAGCATTTAATGTCCTATCATTTATCTCACTTGTCTAGATAAAGTGTCATGCACCCTAATTTTCAGCTACTGCTTATATCTCACACTCTCTAGAACACTGCCACACAGCAGATTAACAAGTGGCAATATAAATTACAACTTCTGGTATCTAACACTGTGGTTTCCAAACACTGTGCTGACAAATGATGAGAGTATTATGAACTCTCCAGTTCAATAATCCAATATTCCACCAGTAGTTAGCAAAAGTAGTGTGAAATAAAACAAATCCTGAAATAAATGCCAAGGTTAAGAATACTGCTTCAAAGTCTATATAAACTTATTACATGCTATTATAAAGTGCCAACAGTTTTCCATTCCCAGTACTTTCGTTTTACTTTAAATCGATTGGAATTACCACATTAAATCTATGTCTTTGAGAGCTCAGCATGGGAATAAGAAGTCAGATTCGACACAATATGGCCAGCAAACTCCCAGTATAATTATTTTTTCTTATCACTCTAAGCTCTTTACTCAAATCCACATGTATTTAAGGAACATACTATTTTCAAAGCACTGCGTGTGTGCTATGAAGAAAACAAAAATTAAAAAACGTCTTTTTCCCTCAAAGACTTTACATTCTAACTTTAGCGACAAGATAGGAATATTTATGTGTTTTTTTAAAAATAAATTTACTTTAAGTGACATGTTAAGAGAGCAGAATAAAAGAGGCATCACACAGCAGTGTGTGATTGTCAGACGTATATAGTATAAATGGTAATTCATGCAAGAATTCAGAAGCGGAAAAGATCTTTCCAGACTCAGTCCAGAAGAGGTTTGCCAGTGAAATGGAATTTGTCCTTCCTTTAGTAAAAGATCACTGGTGTTTAGAAGAGGGAAAGGGGAGAGGGGTTTCTTTCATCTGGGATGCCAGGGACTTAGGCTGGGTAGATATTAGAAATGAGAGTACATAGAAATAGTCATTCCCAACTGTGTTCTAATTAGACATCACCACTATGTTTAATTTCACCAGTGTTTCTTATCATTTTTAGTTACTTAGAAACTTTATTACTCATTATCGTCATCCACTTATTTATCACTACATCAACTTATTTATCAACAATTCTTTGACATTGTCTCAAAATTCCAATTGATTATCATTTATTTTAGGTTCCCTGGGAAAAAATACATACCAGAGTATTTATAGCAGCTTGCTTGGGATGGCTAGAAATGTAAATGCCGCATATTTGGGAATAAGAGAGCTCTGTTTTATTTATTTCAAAATGGAGTCTATGAGAAGCCTCTTTAGATTTGGAATATCTTCCATTTCCAGTTTATTACAAATTAACAATAGGAAAATGTTCTAAATTTTACTTCTTCTGAACCTATAAAGAAACATGATGAAAGAATTTGAATGAAATGAAATTAAGACACTCTCTCCCCATTTTCTGTGTTTTCCCTTTTGCCCCCAACCATAGTTAGTAACCCCACACTCAACAACCTGTTCTGACAAAAGGCAGGAGAAATTTAAGCCAACCACCTTCTTGAAATTTGGAGTGACACTTAATGCTTTATTACCTTCCACTCAATATGATTCTAGGTCGATTTATCAGAAATCAATATATCTGTAATTTAATTTTTCAGCGGAATTTTATATCAAATGATCAATTTTCTTCCTTTGCCAATATTACCGTTATACTGGAAACTTGCTTTTTTTCACTATGTAAATGTTTATGATATTCATATTGGATGCACAGTCTTTAGACAGATTTTAACTTATAAGAAGATCATAACATTTTAAGGATTGTTTAATTGACCTTTGGCCCTGATTTTCTGCTGCTCCTGCTGCTCATGTAGCTTGAGAAGTTGGATAGAAATAGGAAGCAATTTGCTGAAGGAGAAAGAAAAGACAGTGAGTGCTAAGAACAGTCTGGGCTACTGAGCTGAGAAACAAAGGCTGTGAAGTAGGGAATTAGGAGCCAGAAAATAGAAGGATGGGACAGTGGAAGAAGAAGACAGAGTGTCTGAGAAAAGAGGGAGGGAAAGAGAGAAGAAAGAGGAGAGATCAACATGGGAAATGGAGAAATTTGAGGGACTAGGAGAGAATAGCAATAGAGAGAAGAAAGGAGAATAAAGAAACTTTAGCAAAGAGAGGAGAGACTGAGCATGGGAGAGAACTTGACAGGCAGAGAGAGAGGAGAGATAACAAGGTTGAGGAGAGGAGATGAGTGGTGGGGAGTGGGTGGTCGAAAGGACAAAGAGAGTGTAGACTAAGGGAAGGGTGAAAAACCTGTGTGCAAGTTGCCCAAATCAAACTAGGTCCTAATAATCCATCATATAAGTTGCTATAACCATTTCAAATATTTATAAGAAAAGAGGTCTTGGTAAATTGTTAACTTTGGTAAATTCCTCATGTTTGTCCCTTAGCAAAACATAGTAATTGATCATTGGGCAAAATGACTGGCTTTCATGAAAACATCCCTGGGAATTTATTTCAGAAATGATCACATTTCAGGGGCACTTGGGCGGCTTAGTCGGTTAAGTGTCAGACTCTTGAATTTGGCTCAGGTCATGATCTCATGGTACATGAGATTGAGCCCCATGTCGGACTCTGAGCTGACAGTGTGGAGCCTGCTTGACATTCTCTCTCTCTCCTTCTCTCTCTGCCCCTCCTCCCTCTCAAAATAAACAAAAACAAACAAACAAAAAAAAGAGAACACGAGAACACATTTCATTACAAACTTTGAATATCATTGTTTGAATAGCATGTGCTTTGAATGCCAGTGAGAATTTTCATTCATCATCTGCCCTACTGTCATGCAGACTATGTTTTTTCCCCTTGCTGTATTCCATCCTGGCCCACCCATTTCTTAAGATAAGGCTGTAAGGAATAATATTGACTATTAAAATACTCTGATATCATTTTGGCTTATCTAGAATAAAGTTTTATATAAATAGACCCCAAATCTGCCCTGGTTCTGACAAAAACTCTGAAATACCTGAGATTTTACTCTTGTTAGCTAACAAATTAGCCTATCACAATCTCATGAGGGCCAGTAGAATAAACAAGCCTCCTTGGTAAGAGACAAAGGACAGTTTGTTACCCATACCAAAAGCAGTAGCCACAGTATCAGCGTTTCTGGGCTGCTTCCCCAAGCACCAGTTACTCCACAGTGGTATGAAGAGGGCCACATGACACAAGTCCATGGGCTGCATTGTAGGAAAGGAACCTCAAGCTTAGAGAACTGGGATTTTTTGTGATAGGTAGTGACCATGCTTGGCCACTGCTTCAGAAAGGCATTTTTATTGTTCTAGATAGTAAGCATGGCTGCTCTTTGCTCTGGAGAGACAGTATCTCTGTCTTCCAAGGTACCATACAGACATCCTTGAAACCATAGTTCAGAACAAAGAGCAAAGTCTCACTGGTAAGATGTGTGGAAAAACTAAGAGACATATGAGAATCACTTCTTAACAGGTTGGTGCACATCTGCTTCAAGCTGTATATGTTAGATTTTTCTGAAACTTGTTTTACAAGTTAGTTTTTTTCATTTTTATTTTTTTTTAACGTTTATTCATTTCTGAGAGACAGAGAGACAGAGTGTGAGAGAGGGAGGCACAGAGAGAGAGGGAGACCCAGAATCCAAAGCAGGCTCCAGGCTTTGAGCTGTCAGCACAGAGCCTGACGTGGGGCTTAGACCCACTAATGGTGAGATCATGACCTGAGCTGAAGTCAGACATTTAACCGACTGAGCCACCCACGCACCCCTACAAGTTAGGATATTTGATTAATAATTCAACTACCTTGTATGTACCTTAATTTCAAGTTTCTTTCTGTTACTCTCTCCATGTGATTTGATTGGGGAAAAAAAAGCCAAACTGCCATGATAAACATGAAATCAATCCATCTGCTATAACTATTTCTCTTCACACATAGAAACACTGATTCTCTCCCAAAACTTCAAACCAAACTCCAGCTCTAGGGCCAACTCAGTCCCATGTGAGACCTCAACTGATTCCATATTGATCTAATTTTGCTACAAACTTTTTGTTTCCTGGGA
The DNA here is from genome assembly GCA_028646485.1 of Cryptoprocta ferox. Taxonomy (NCBI): domain Eukaryota; kingdom Metazoa; phylum Chordata; class Mammalia; order Carnivora; family Eupleridae; genus Cryptoprocta; species Cryptoprocta ferox. The sequence continues at coordinate 68,774,139 of CM053578.1, read as the reverse complement.
CATCTGCCTTGATCATTGCACCAACAGATCTGTTCTCTCAGGCTGGGATCTTGTTTTGTTCCTCCAAATGCCCCAAGAACCTAAGTACTGATCCTAACCCCAACCCAGCCTCTGGGCCATCCCAAAGCTGTGAGACTTTTGTCACTGACTGGGTTGCCACCCTTGTCATCACATTTTTGCTGCTGCCACCCTCCCATATTCTGTGTCCCAACCTTTCATTTGGGCAGTAACTAAATTCTTTGGGAGGATATTCTTGATATTAATCATCTATTTTAAGAACCACCTTATTATTATCACCTAACCCCCATTTATTTATCATATGGCTCCCGAAAGACTACTAAATTTGTGGATCTGGGACAGATGGTGAGTTTTCAGTAGAATCCCCAAATACTGTACCTGACTGGTCCTGATGACCTGACTAGTACTGTCTGCTGACCACTCCTGGAAAGATCTCAAGCTCCTGCCTGACCAATATGTATGTTCCCAATCTGGCTCCAGGCACAGTGTTTGTTCTGAGAACCATCATGCTTTGTAAGTACAAGATCCTCCCTCAAGTTCCCATTATCTGCCATAATTTTCCTTTTGAAAGAATTTTGGAACATTTTGATAGCACTAGATGTTGTTGTTAACTGTCAGCACATTAGGTTTCTCATTAATTCTAAATTAGAGAGATACTGTGGTATCATTAGCCATAGGTTGTTCAGTTCACAGTTTTTTAAGATGTCATCACCTACACAATCTGGTATTTTCATCTCAACAATCCAATGTTTTGTTTTCAATATTAAGGTCTTTGAATATTTTAAATTTTGTTAATGTTAGATTAAGCTGTCATTGAGGCTTCATTCCTTCTTGAAAGTTTTCCACAAATGACTTTACATATTTATAGCCTCAGGGTCTCCTCTTGTCTAAAAAACAGCAGTATACAGCTATCTAACTCAAGACTGTTGTTTCTTTGAAATAGCTTCTCTTCTCAGGTTATACACATACATATTTAAGTGTGTATATTTATGTGTGTGTGTGTGTGTGTGTGTGTGTGTGTGTGTATGTGTGGTTCCCTCTGATGTGGGTTATTATGGTTCACTGCTAATGAAGGGCTCTCCAATTTCTAATCATCTTTAAAGGAGGGAAAAAGGATTTATTTTGAAACATTGATATGAGCCCCAAATAGAGCCAAATGCTAGAGGATTATAAACACACTAATAATAAATAGCATAATATGCACCAGTATAGTCAATATATATCTAGCATGCTGTGAATAATATATATGCTCTTATATAATGAGGTATCTAACCTATGTAGTTAATGATTAAGGGGCTAAAATCTTCAGCACATGGATCACAAATCAAAATAATTCAGTTTACTAGGCATAGAAAATGGCAAAGTTCACAGTAACCTCATGGTGTCAATTTAATTCTGCTAGAAAAACACAAAGCTGAATAAATCAGGAGATGTGACTTTAATGTCAATTAGTCTTTTTTTCTATCAAATGGAATCATCTCTCAGTCTAAAATTCTAACCAGGTTAAAAGGCATTGTCCAAATTTTATTTCCAAAAGGCTGCAAACCCTTATGATGGATGGTCATGCAGAGGAGGGAGCTTGTCTTGAATTATGCAGTTCCACACTCACAGGAAACCTTTGTCTGATTAAACTTCTGTTACCCTTGGACTCTTCTAACAGAAACAACAATGATTTATATGTAAAAACCACTACTCTTGATCCTTTCCACTTTTTTCCTCTTTCATGAAGTTTAGTTACTTACTTCAAATCTTTTGAGAAATGATGAAGTATGAATAGATGAGTGGGTGAATAGAAGCTGAAAATAGATGATATGATAGATGATAGACAGATACATACATAACATACACACATACATAGACAAATGCCCAGCACTATTTATTAAAAAATATATCCTTCCTCACTTACCTGCCAAGCTACTTCTGTCAAGGGTCCATATGTGTGCATTCTTTCCGGGCTTTCTACGGTGCTCCATTGCTCTATTTATCTACTACTGTCTTAATTACTACAATTTATAACAAATATTGACATTTGGTGGGGCAAGTGTTTTTACCATTTACTTTTTTTTATGTGTCTTCCCCATTCTTGACTTGTTGTACTTACATATACATTTTAGAATCTGTCTTCCAAGTTCTACTGAAAACAAAACAAAGAACTCTACTGAGATTTTCTTGGAGTTACATTCAAGCTCTAAAGTATTATTATTTTCAAACTTACATTCATGACATAGCTCTATATAGATTTCTCATGGTAATTTTTTTTTTTATAGTTTCTACATTGGTGGCTTTGCGTACCTTTTGATAACTTTGTTCTTAGATACGGGATAGTTTTCAACTACTTGAATGATATCTTAAAATTTTCTTTTCTTTTTTTTTAAAAAAAATTTAATGTTTATTTATATTTTGAGAGAGAGAGAGGGACAGAGCATGAGCAGGGGAGGTCCAGAGAGAGACAGACCGAATCTGAAGCAGGCTCCAGGCTCTGAGCTGTCAGCACAGAGCCGGACACAGGGCTCGAACTAGTGACTTGTGAGATCATTACCTGAGCCAAAGTCAGACACCCAACCAACGGAGCCACCCAGGTGCCCTTAAAATTTTATTTTCTATTTTTTGCTTATGTATAGAGATTGGATTGATTTTTTAATAATTTACTTTAAATCCAAACATTTTCTAAACTTATTAATTATAATAATTTATGGAGTCTCTGATTTTCTATTTAAATAATTTTATCGATTATAAATAGTGTCATTTGTGTTTCTTCTTTTCCATGCTTTTGACCCAACTGGCTACCATTCCAAAATAGTTTTGTCTAGGTATGGTAAAAGATGAACTGATCTTAAAGGAAAGAGTTCAGCACTTCAACATTAAGTGTATTATTTATGATAGGTTCATTGTAGATACCACGTATCTGCTCTGGTTTTCTTACTGCTTCTTTTAAAAAGGATATAATAAAATGGGGCGCCTGGGTGGCTCAGTCAGTTGAGTGTCCGGCTTTGGCTCAGGTCATGATCTTGTGGTTCGTGGGTTTGAGCCCCGCGTCGGGCTTTGTACTGACAGCTCAGAGCCTGGAGCCTGTCTTCGGATTCCGTGTCTCCCTCTCTCTCTGACCCTCCCCTGCTCACGATGTCCCTCTCTCTCTCAAAAATAAATAAAACATTAAAAAAATTTTAAAAAAGGATATAAAGTTTTATCAATGCATTTTCTGTATCAATTGACAGTACTACAATTCAGTAATGTTGGGAATTTCATTAATTGATTATTAAACTAAGATTGAAATCCTGGAAGAAATTTAACTTTGTTATAATATATTATCCTTGTTTGAAGATTGAGATTCTGTTTGCTAGTATTTTGTTTAGAAAATTTCATCTCAATTTATGAACAAGTTTGGCTTATAATTTACCTTTCTTGTAATGTTCTTACAAGGTTTTGGTATAAAATTATACTACTTTTGATATACAAAGGGAGAATTGCCAATTTTTCTGTCCTCTTGAATTGTAGAACTCACTGGTCGAGCCAATTAGGCCTAGGTCTCACTAGTAAGACTAATTTTTTGAGAATTTTCTTTATTACTGATTATATTTCTTTAATGACTTAGAATTGTCCAAGTTTCTCTTTTACCCAGAATAATTTTTGATAAATTATGTTTTTATAAGAATTTTAAAATTTCATACACATTTTAAAATTTATTGATACATTATTAAATTAAGCAGTCATTATCTGCTTAACTGCAATATCTGTAATGTTGTACTTTTTTCACAGCTAATGTTGACCATTTGTTTCTTGTCTTTTACTTCTGTTTATTCTCACCAGAGATTTTTCAGTTTTGTTGGTCTTAAAAAAAAGAAAGACGTTTGGCATTGTTCATTCTCTCTATAACCTCTGCCTTATATTTAATATATTTTCCCTTACACTATCTGAGAACCTGAATGGCCTATGTCTAGAATTAATCATTACATCTTTTTAAAAATATATATAAATTGGGTGCCTGGCAGGTTCCATCAGTAGAGCATGTGACTTTTTTAAAATTTTTATTTTTTGAATATTTATTTTTGAAGAAGAGAGATACAGAGCAGGAGCAGGGGAGGAGCAGAGGGAAAGGAAGGCACAAAATCCAAAGTGGGCTCCAGGCTGTGAGGTGTTACCACAGAGCCTGGTGTGGGGCTTAAACTCACAGACTGTGAGATCATGACCTGAGCCGAGGTTGGACACTTAACTGACTGAGCCATCCAGGCATCCTTAGAGCATGTGAGGAGTCTTAGGGTCACAAGTTCAAACCCCACATTGGTATGGAGCCTACTTAAAAAATTTTAAAAAATAAATTTCAGGTAGATTTTCTCATTTGAAACAGAATAAGTAAAAGAGAGAGAGAGAGAGAGAGAGCACAAAGTGGGGAGAGGGGCAGTGTGAAACATGATCTGTGTTGAAATCTAGTCAGCCACTCAACCAAATGAGTCACCCAGGCTCCCTGAAACTAAGTCCTGATACAGTAAGTAAAAAGGATGCCATTCATAATGGCAAACTTAAAAACAGCATTAAAAAGTAGCATTGACATTATGCTTTACAGTTTACAAAAGTGCTCTGATATACCTCAAGCAGTCCTTATAGGAACTTAGTAATGTGATTCTTATAACTCATTTTAGAATTGTAATAATTGAGGTGTACAAATTTTTCAAGGCCTCATTACTGCGAAGTGATAGAGCAGAAACTTGGATTCCTGGCTCCAAAAGTTATGCTATTTCCAAAATAATATGGTCTGTTAGATTATTAAGTGTATTTTCACTTTACATTTTATTGATTCTTATTGTTATTATTGTTTCTTAGAATATTATTATCTGTCTTCCACGACCTATTGTGAACTTGTTTTGGCAAAAAATTCTCTAGCATTACAGGGTCTAGTACTTTCTAATTCTTTGTTCTGATTGTTTCCATAAATCCTGTTCACATAGTCTCCTTCCATGATCTGTAAACATTCATTTTATTGTAATAAAATTGTTACAATATTCCTCTAGGAACCTCCCAAATTAGCTTCAAATCTTAATCTTTTCAAGCAGCGGAACCCTTTCAGTTTGGCTAGATTTTAGTCTCCGGGACACACAGTTTTATTTGTTTTCTGTAGAGCTGACTTTAAAATATTTTGGAATATGTGGCTAATTTCTGAATGCACATTACCATCATTTCTAGCACTCTGTCTTCCTGCGGCAATGCATGTAACGGCATGTGTTGTCTAGGAAACTATCATCATCACCATCTATTCTAAAAAGAAAAACTGAGGACTCTTCTTTTTATATGTGCATAGTTTTTACCACCTTAAACAGATGATGGATGTTAAATGCTTCCCTGCAGAGTGAATGTAGCTTAATAACACCAAGGATCTCATGAGAAGGTCAACTCTTGGTTTTACCCAGTGGGTTGTTCTCACTTCCATTTATGAAAGAACTGGTAATGTTACTTTCAAGCTTACTAACATATTATAAATGCTTCTCTCAATTACCTCTTTTGTTTATTTCACTGGTTCTCTGGTTATCCTTGCTAAACAGAATGCTTGGATCCCAGCAGAGAAGTCCTTTGAGACCTTCTTAACCATTGCCCCTAACATTAAGAAAAGGACCCCAAAGGGTAAACTGCTTGGCATCCACATGAGAGGCAAGCTGTTGACTGGCATCAGTGAGAGGTTTTAGGGATTAATTGAGCAGAAGATCAGAATGGGAAACTAGAATTCTGGCTCTGTCTTCATCAGCTCTTCACAGTGTGGCTTCATTATATCCAAAATGAAAGTTAAAAGGCTGTTCCTATTAAAAATAAATGAAATACATCATTGGAGTGTTTTATATAGAAAGAAAGGGATGGTGAGGTGTGACAAAAGAGTTGTGTTGAGAGTTCAGGCCTTCTTTTGAACATGCAAAAGAACATGTCTTCTAACATCACTTGAATATAGAATCTACAATGGTAGGCATGGCCACCGAGGAAAAGACACCCGGTAGACAAATAAAAAGAGACTTAGGAGAGAGAGTACAGCACTTCAGGAAAATAACAGATTGGCTTGAAGCAACACTGCACCCCTGCTACCACTCATTCCCCTGCCACCACCAAGACATTCACCTCCAAAACCTACACATGCACTTTCCAAGTTTATTTAACCTAAAATACTGAAATCTATTGGAGATGCAGTAAACACACCTCATTGCTATTTCCCTTGCCCTCTTCAAATGCACTGCTACCAAAATTGAGAAAGCAGACATGTTTTTATCTGTTACTTGTTTTAACACTCCCTTCTGGGAGGGAACTATATTTAGTTTCTGTTCATTGCAATTCTGTTTAAAGAAATATTTTCAACATCAGGCTCTTTTGGGTCTTGCACCAAATTCACCACCATGGAGCAAAGTCAAGTCAGTGTCCAGGGGTGACTGATCATTATTTCCGCCTCCATCTCTCCAAAAAATGCAGAAAATAATTTTCTTCAGCAAATGATGTCATGTCAGTCAGAGGAGGGCATTTTTAAAAGGGAGAGAAGAGTAAACAGCATCAAATGTATCAAAAGGATGAGTACTGGAAAGAGACCACTGAGTTTGCAACTAAGTAGATATAAGTGACTTTACTGGTGCATTTAAGTGATGGGAGTGCTTCCAACTTCAATCCATTATCTAGTCATTGCCAGAATGATCTTTCTAAATCTGACCACTTTATTCTCCAACTAGAAGTCTTCCACTGCCTTTCTATTTATTACACAGCATAGGATATCTGTTCATAGTGTACCTACTTATTCTTCCTTCTAACACACCCTTCAAATACCAGTTTTTATTTTAAACTGTTCCTGATCTAGCAGGTAGAATTGAAAACCCTCTTCTTTGTGGTACACTATCGCCAGAATGCATTTCTCTCATATCACTGACAATATTAAGTCCCATTTACATATTTTCATTGTTGTCTTTCTTAGTAGACTTTGGGCTCCACGAGGGCAAACACAATGTCTAGGACATTGTAGAAACACAATACTTGATTGTTGAATGAGAGGGACAAAGAGGGAGGAATAGAGAATAATGATGGGTGCATTAATCTTAGAAAAAAGAATACCTTCACCTCCAAACAGGAGGGAAGGAGAAGTACTAACATAATACGAAACAAATTAATGATATAATTTGGAAACCAAGAAAACAAACAAACAAAAAAGAATAAAATATCAGCTCCATGGAAAACTAAACTGTACAGGAAGGACATAGTATGGACAAATAGTATGTACAAATAAGATGAACTTGGAGCTGGTCTGAGCAACTGTAGCCCTGTGCTTATCTACAGGGATGCTTGGAACTGTAATAGCCTTGGCTAGGATTGGAATAAATGTATTACTGAGGAATTTATAATGTGCAGTTTGAATTCCAAAACTCCTTAGTGGCCCCCAATAGCAAATAGTCTACATTGTTTATTGAGAATGGAGAGTGATGGTTGACACCTGGTTTAACCAGGTACATAGCCTTATTTTATCTGTTGACTGATAATTTATAAAAGATTCCTCAAGAAACTTGTACCCCGTTGCTCTGAGACAAAAGTGTCTTACCCGTATCTTGGTGAGTCATAATCCAAAGACAAAGCACATCCTGTAAAATTGAGAAAGGACAATGAGAACTGTGCCTAGCAATCTCAGACCTCTCTGGTGTTAACCTGTGCTTTCTTTTTCCTGCTGTACTATAGCCTTTAATTTTATCAGAGCTATGTATGAATATATACTGTGTAATCCTTACACTTCTCCATCCTCATGTAATTAATGCAACTGGCACATTGTGTAGAGTATTAAAGTGACCCTTGACTCTAACTTAGATTATGGCTAAGGGTTTGGGAAGAAGAAAGACTGAGGAAAGGAAGATGCAAACCTTTGATCTTTTGATGATAGGCTGACTCCCAGGCTACTTTGGCTTTGAGAACATGCAAATGCTGTTACCACTCATGGTAGGAAAAGCATATCAGTAGAACTTGGGAGGTGGTAGACACTGAACAAAAGGAGATAGTTAACCACCCACTTAAAAAAGAAATTCAGGTAGAGGGGAAGTCAGCCAGAAATTTTGTAATTTGGGTTACCTTGAAAAAAATTAAAGTAGCATAAAGAACTGAGGATGCCACATCTACCAGATTATGGTTGGTGATCCTAAAGAGAATGGAGAGCATGCCAAACAAGAATTGAGCAGATATTTCTTTTGATCAGAATGTGACTTAGTATAAATGAGAATCACTATAAAAAGACTACACAGGTTTCAAGGGGAGGGAATCAAAGACAAACAAAACACAGTATTCATTTTTGGAGCAGTTATAAATAGCTCCCTGGCAAGTGTCTACTAAAATGGATTTTATACATTCATATCCAAGGAGCTATTTCTCTTTTATTTTTCTTTTGAAATTTCAATTTAAATTCTAGTTAGATAACATATAGTGCAATATTGATTTCAGGAGTAGAATTCAGTAATTCATCACTTACATACAAAACCCAATGCTCATCATAAGTGCCCTCCTTAGTACCCATCATCTCTCTAGCCCATCTCATTCCCGCCTCCGTCCATCTACCCTCAGTTTGTTCTCTATCTTTAAGAGAAGACTGAAACTAGACCACTCTCTTACACCATACACAAAAATAAACTCAAAATGGGTGAAAGACCTGAACGTGAGACAGGAAACCATCAAAACCCTAGAGGAGAAAGCAGGAAACAACCTCTATGACCTCAATCGCAGCAATTTCCTACGCG
>CM053578.1:68703093-68764895 GCA_028646485.1 Cryptoprocta ferox | reverse complement strand
TACCTAGTGGGCAACACAGTCCTATAAGTTTGTATATATCCAGCACTACTCCATAGGACTGGGAATGGGTAAAGGGGCAACACTGGCCAGCTGTAGAAGTTGCTCCTTTAGGTGAACCTGATAATCCTACCCCAGGAGGGAGATCTAGTTGAAAATGAATGATAAATAGAAATAGGAGGAAATGATTATTGAGGGAAAGTAAACCTATACATGAATAATAGAAAAAGGAAAAGTTAAATTCATTTTGGTACCGGTTGAGTGGATGAAAGTAAAAGAATATTTCCAATCTGTATTAACAGATTCCCATAAGGTGAAGCTATTTTTCTCTAGAAGCCTCCCCCTCTGTTTGAAACTGAAGATCCATGATGGTTCCCACTGAATTTAAGAAGCAAGCAATCTGAAAAAATATCTGAAGTCCTCTATGTGATGCATCTCCATAATGCTTATGACATCCTGTAGAAAAATGTTTGAAATTACCATTTTATAGAATACATCTATTAGAGAGAATAGAGCTCTTTTGAGAGGTAACATGTTGGTAATATGCCTTATATTATAATCACCCCAGACTTTCAAGTACAAGCTAGTAACATGCAGAATTTATTCTGGTGATGGTAGCAATAGGGACAGCTGGTAGATCCAGTTTTTAGAGACAATATTGAAATCTTCAGGGATATGTAAGCATGCGTGTCTTCTTGAGATTGTTCTGTGGAGGATGAATCAAGCCATTCTGGAAATTCTGTGAACTGCATGGGTATTCTTTAATAAATTCTTTATTTGCTTAAGTTAGCAGAGTTGCTTTTATCACTCATAATTAAAAACCTACAGTATTACCAAATCACATATTTAAAAGTATGGAGCTGTTAAAGCATAGGTCCTAAAGTGTGGAATTGGATAAATGCAGTACATGGCAGAATTAGGTAGCTCCTTACTTTTTAGTAGAGGACACTGGTGAGTCTTACTATGCAACCATGAAACATTTGATTTGACTACTAAATGTATTTTAAGATTTAGGACTAAGGCTCAGACAGTTGCACTGGAGGCTATAAAATAGGGAAAGTGGTAGGAAAAATTCAGGATGCTCGAGTGCATTTGTTAGTTCATATAGTTTTCAGTAAGGTCAGTATGGCACACACACAAAAGGACAGTCTACAGGTCACTAGTCTGGAAGTAGAAAGAGAAGGAAATGCAGATTTGCTAACAGGAAAAATATCTGCCTGTGGCCTACAAACTAAATTGACTGAGAGACTCTCATTAGAGAATGGCAGGGTTGGATAATTGGAACAGAGGTAAAGAAGAGGATACTTAGCAGAAGTAAAAACTTTGAGGATTCTTAGACAGTCTCTGCTGGACAAGGGGACAGTAGAAAGTCAAGATCAGAACCTATCCAACCAAGGAAAGTGACTAAGTATCACATGTAATGACTCTTGTATATGCAACAGTGGAGGCAAGATCTGGGCCATTTACTACTTAATATCCCATGGAGAAAATCCAAAGTAAAGTTGAAATTCCTTAACTCCAAAACACCCCAGTTTTACTACTTGGCTTCTTTAAGAATCAAACGCATTTGGTCTTTGCTTAGGGTTTTGAAAAGTCTATTGTATGACATAAGTTAGCTGACCACAAAATTAAAGCTGAAAGAGATACACAGCACAGTCATTTGTACCTCAGTCTAGGAGCCAGACTTGGATCTCAAGCCATGTCTGACCCTGAGACAGATACTTCTCTGCTTTCTCTAAGCTTCAGTTTCCTAATCTTTACATTAGGGCTTATCTCTTGGAGTTTATGTGAGAATTAAAAAAAGAAATGAAGAACATAAACCTCAAAGCATATTCCCAGGCACACAGCAAGTATTAGAAGACAGTTATTATGGGTTCTTATTACAAAATATTTATATGGAAGTTGAATCCTAAATTAAGTTTCATGGACTTAGTCAAACTGTCATTTGGAAATTTTAAAGATACTTTCTTAATTGAAAGATTACATGATTATAACTTTTCAGTTATGGCTAATAACAGAAGGTTCACAAACTGATAATTTAATATTAAAGTTTTCATTATAAAAATAAAAAAGATAGGGACTTTAGATATATAAGAAGGAACAAAGATAATAAAGGATATGTCATACAGTAGGAAATATGCAAAGGAAAATATCTTACTACAGAAAGCAAAATAAAGCTAGATTGAGGGGCGCCTGTGTGGCTCAGTCAGTTGAGCATCCAACTCTTGGTTTCAGCTCAGGTCATGATCTCACAGTCATGGAATCAAGCCCCATGTCCGGCTCTGTGCAGAGTATGAAGCCTGCTAAAGATTCTCTCCCTCTGCCCCTCTCCCCTGCCCGTGTGCTCTCACTCTAAAATAAAATTAAAAAAATATTACAGAAAAACTAGGTTGAGAATCCCCTCCTCTCAGAGTTTAACAAACTTCACTGAAAGGGAAAACTCAACCGATACAAGGCACCAACAGCAATAAACACACAGGACAAACTTGATGATGCAGACTTTGATCTTACATAATTTAGTCTACTCCGTGTCCCGTTCTCCTCACACCAACCCAAAATTGGCACTAGGACAAGAAAGAAGGTAAATAAACAAAATCCTAAAAATCCTTATTAACACAGTCTCCATGCCTCTTCCTTCTCTCCACTGGAAAAAAAGCAGATTAGGAGGTTTCACTCTGGGAAAAAGTTAAGAGAAGCCATCAAATGTGGAAGTTTCTCTCTATCACCACCTGCTCTCAGTAGAGCAAGATAAATGGTTAGAGATCTATACTTTGGAATCTCCAGGCTAGGAGAAAAGCAGATGAGGAGGAAAATGGCCATAATCACACAAGCACCAATAAACTGTGACTTAGAGGAACTGATGGAATAGAGAAAACAGACTTTTGAGGGAGCAGGAAGCTAATGGATAAATAGAGATTCAATGCAATTAAAACAATAATAAAAATTTTAAAAAACTCTAGCTATCTCCAACAATATAGAGGAATCTCATATACATACATAATAATGATCTAAAGAAAAAATTCATTACGAATACACAGTTTAATTCCATGTTTTTCAGAAGCACAGAAATAGTTTATCAGATATACACATTACAGATTTTACTTTAAAGCAGAAAAATGTACATTTATTTGCCTATATTTAAATGTAGGATCATGAGGTTTTTTTTCCTAATATGAACCTACAGATTAGTTGATTTTCAATTTTTTTTATCGCTGATAATCTCCAATGAGAAACAAAAACGTCAAAACAACTGTGAAGCAGACTGAGTGCAGAATCCTTGAAGGAATTTATCGATGTGTTTTCATTCTTTGTTGCTGTATCAGTCACACCAGATTTGATAGCAATTTTTTTCAGGAATTTTTTGTATCAAGTTTTAAGAACACATTCAAATTACTTTTTATGGAAACATCTCTTTTCCTATGACATCATCCCAATGAGTTTTTTAGATGTTTAACCAAATAATGTAATCATAACTTCCACAACTGGCAAAATCATTTTTGAGAACAACTTAGTCTTGACAAGCACACAATCCAGCCGGTGAAAGCAGAACTACATGGACATACTAGAGAGAACCTGACTAGCCACAAGTCATGGGTGTCAGTGAGTATGTTTTATAGATGGCATATGGAGTATCAGCTAATTGGGCAGGTTATTTGAGTGGAAGTCAGCTAAGTAAGTGACATAGAGTAAAACAGATTATTTAATGGCAGAGAAAGCAGATGAAAGTAACAGAAAGATAAATGAAATTAGAAAAAAGATCATCTGCTGAGGTGGCGTGGGGTATGAGGAACAGACGATGATCCACTAAAAGATATTTAGCTTTCCTGAAGTACTGGACTGAAGTGGAGAAGGAAAAACATTTGAATTCATAATAAAAGAAAATCTTCATTAAAAAACTCCTAAATCTGAAAATAGAAATGCGCAGCATATTCTAGGGAAAGTTAAGATAGAATCATCAGCAGTGATCTTTTTTAAAAAAAGCTTAAATTATACTGAATTTCCAAGACAAGTATTTCTTGAGCATTGAGGTAAGGGAAAGCACCTGAAACACTTAAAAGTGTAAAAAAATTAAACTGGCCTCACAATATTCGAAACAATGTACAATGCCAAAACCAGTACAGCAACAAGATTTACACATTTCTGGAGTAAATAGGGGCACTTGCTGACTCAGTCAATAGAACACACAACTCTTGACCTTGGGGGCATGAGTTCAAGCCCCATGTTGGGTGTGGAAATTACTTAAAAACCCCACAAATTTCTGAGGTAAATAAAATGTAAACCAAGAATTTTATTTTATTTTGTTTTGTTTTATTTTACTTTTATTTCATTTCATTTCATTTCATTCATTTCATTTCATTATTTTATTTCATTTTATTTTAAACCAGGAATTTTAGAACCAGCTAAATTGTCCTCCCAGAACACTGACAGTCTCAAACTTGAAAGAATTAAAGAAATATAGCACTTAATATATATGAATATAGAACCAAAAGTAGACACGTAACTGAATTACATTTCAAAAATATATCTATATAAAACGTGACAATACAATAACATAATGTTAATGTCACTAGTAATCTTTTTTTACTTTTAAAATAAGGTCTTTTAAGAGCTCATAATCCTTTAATGAAGAACAAGCATGGCTCTTCCTTTAGTTTACAAGTTAGTTTCATTTTCTTCTATTAATTCAAGTAAAATTTAAATTAATGTATTTTAAACAGCATGTATCCCATTGTCTCATTTTATAAAACTACTATTTCTGTCTAGCCCTCTTTCATTACAATGCACAGAAACAAGCAATTAAATTACTTAATGTTAACTCAAATGTTATTTCTAGATGGTGAAATTTGGAATTTTTTTCTGTATGGTTTGAACTTTTTCTAATGCATTTTAATGCCTTTGTTATGTATTTTATAAATATAGTAACTTCAGTATTCTAAAAGAAATCAGAGAATACATAAAAAATTGGAGGTACGATAAAGGTAAAATTTGCCTAAATCTTGACCTTTGTTCTAACAACACCATTTATTTTTAGTATTACTCAGCTGATCAAACTGCGACGTTTGATTGCATAGCAAACACACCATTAATTTAACAAAATAAATTAATAAAAAAAACCCAGAATGTCATAGTAGCAGCAAACCCTACAGAGAAACTTCAGAAAGAAAATTTTCCTCATTAATCCCTTGTCAAGAAAAGTACTAATTGACTTTAGAAGAAAAATCGGTGGGGAAAGAATGGAAATTATTTAAAAGGACTCAACGCTTTGCTCTCTCACAAATCACACAAATTATTATTATTCTGTACATAACAGACTGAATGACTAAAATGTGCTCTGTTTAGGATGTTATTATCTTTTTCTAGTAGGTGTAGGTTTTTAAACCTAGCATATCCAAGGTTTTAAGGCACACTAGGAGTCTTCTACTTCCAAAACATATGTAAATGCAATACATTAACAACTGATCCTGCATTTGGAATGTTAAAAATGAAATTTGTTCTAAAAAAATTAAATGGTCCCTTTTATAGGTGGATTATAAAAGAAAATCATTTTAAGTTAGAAGAAAACTTCAAAATGTCAATACTGTCAAAACAGAAGTTACGGTATTTCAAGTTTGAGAAAAGAAGAAAGCTTTTTTTATGGAGGGTAATTATTTCTCGCCTTTTCCAGATTAAGAAGGCTTTCTTTTTAATGATCTGTTTATTTCTGGTGTCGAGCTAAATTTAAATTTAAATTATTTTATCTGTGCATATAATTGAACAATGGTAAGTTCTTGAAATTAGTTACCGAGGGATGTTGTGTGACCTCCAATTGAGGGAAAAAAAATCATTCAAAGGAAAAACACCTGTCCAGATCTGCGGTCTCTACAGGCACTTGTAAATCCAGTTAAGGCTCTAGGTCACATTCTAACTATGACTTGACCTGGTTAAATTTCTGATTCTGTGATAATATGTGATACTGTTTTTTGGAAGACCCATCTAGTTATTTTAAAGCATGAAAAACAGAGACTTTAGATGATTAAACTATTTTCTTTAGTTTTCAATCCTTCCCTATTTTTAAAAATGAGGTATGCAGCATAATATGCTGCTATTTTCTTTCTTTTCCAGTGGGACCATTGTTTGTCTTTTCTGGTTCCATCAGCATATGAACTTGTTATTCCTCCTGAAAAGGAGGATAAATGGGAGATAAATTGGGAATGGTAAATCATGTTGTTGCTTTAAAGTATGTCAGTATTTCTCAAATTCAAAGGCACCAGGACTGTATACTAGGGACCAGCACCACTGAAGTCTACTGGCTCCATCCACAAATAACTAAAAGTGACTAACCTGAAAACATTTTATGTGAATTACTGTATGTCCTTATTGTTTTAGTGTTTTTATCTATTTTGATAAATGAGTTTAAAAAACTACTTTGAGTTAGTTCTTTCACATCAAAGAATCAATTTTTTGTGTTTTTTTTTTCAAAGTTTATTTTAAGAGAGAGACAGACAAACAGACAGATAGCCCAAGCAGGGAGAGGGAGAGGGAGAGAGAGAATCCCAAGCAGGCTCTGGGCTGACAGGAGGGCTCAGTCTCATCAACTGTGAGATCATGACCTGAGCTGAAATCAAGAGTCAGAGGCTTAACCGACTGAGCCACCCAGACACCCCTAGGTTGTTTTCGTTTTTACTAATGTAAACAATGATTATTTCCTTAAAATAAACTCCTAAGATTTAAAGTGCTTATTAAGTTATGCCCATATTTCAGACCTCTGATACATATGAATGACTATCCTTCAATAAATAATACAAAGCTCTGATTTTGCTGAATCCTAGAAAATACTAGTATCTCACATTTAATATTTCTGGCAATTTCTACATACACTTGACTCTCCATTTATAGTTTTAGTTTCTATGTTCTACTTTCTAGCAAAAAGAACTAAAACACAGGTAGCTATCTTTAACTGTGGAGTTCATACCAGAGCCTTGCTGTATGAGACTATAGTTATGAGGAAAGGAAGAATTGACAGGAGTGAAGTGATGGTTGGGAAATAATTTAAATAGAAAGAGAAGGAAAGAAGGAGGGTGAATAAATACATGACTCAGCATGGGTAGGAGTTAGGGAAGAGTTTTAGGAAATTGGTAGGAGAGAGAAGGTATCTTCTTGGTAGCTTCCAGCTTCTTGGAAATTGGTAGGAGAGAGAAGGTACCTTCTTGGTACCATAGATGAGAGTGAGTAAGAAATATAATTATTTCCTAAGTTTGTTGTGTGTTTAAAATGATCTACTCCCTCACTGTTTTTATTTTCAGGGGATTTTACTAAATATTTATGCTGCTTTTAAATTATTTTTAGAATGTTTGGATGCCGTTTCTTTGAATGTAACTTCAAGCCGTGACTTGTCACCTGGACATTTTAGCTTTGGAAATGTCATGTCGATTGCCATAATTGATAAATCTAAAATACTATAATGTCGGAAACATTTGCAACATTCTTTTTGTTATAGTCTTTAATATGACTTTTATATTTAATATTCTATTTTGTTTAACACTATTATAAAAATGCAAAAAACCAATATATTTTGGATTTTGCCAATATATGAATATTCTGGTCTATTATAAATAAGACTTTTGGCATCACAAGTTCTGTTTTTTTTCTGTGTGGAATTACTGTGTGGGTTTTTGTTTTTTGTATTTTTAATCATGACATATTTTATATTAAATTACTCATCCAGATATCCAAAAAATTATTCACATTTATAAAGATAAATGTTTCTATTGTGTTTAAATATTTATATATTTAAAAATAAATAAAAAGAAAGGAAAAGAAAGGTCCCAGGTGTGAGAAACATATACCATCAACTTGTTATATCAGGTACACATCAAAAATATCTCTTTAACTTCAGGTGCTTCTTCAAATTTCAGATATTTGTTACATATTGACAAAGTGTCAGACATTGTGCTAGCACTGGAGCTAGGGCACTAATAAAAACAGGGTCTTCCTGACCATGGTTGGGGGGGGGCGGGGAGACACTAATCAAATAATCAAACTTATAAAAAGTAAAATTGTGTTTGACAAGTGCTACAGTGTGATACATAATCTTATAAAGATTCACAGTACTGGAATTTGACCTGGAAATTATTTCCTTCTTATTTGATAAGAAACTGCTTAACTTATTTTTTATCTGAAGCTAAAATCTAAAATTTTAAACATATTGTATCCCATATCAACTATCTTTGAAATGATATGGCCCATATTCATTACATTTTAGAAACTTCATATAAGTGCAATTGTAGTATAGAAAAGAGTTTGGAAGGAGAAACCAAATGACCCTCCCAAGGTTTCACGAAAAATATTCACAGGTAAGGTGAGCACAGTCAAAAGGGAAATTTTTCCATTGAAATGATAATTAAGTGAACTTTCCTGAGCAAAAGCAATAGAATTCATATATTTGAAAGAGAAGACATTCAGATGTTAAAAATAAAGTAAGGGAAGATCTCATGTACTAAAAACTATTCTTTTTAAATTCTTTGGAAAATTTAAAACTATCTGATATTTATAAGTTCACTAAGTATATATATGTCATCTTAAAAGATGACAAAAGTATCTTAAATTTCATGGGCAAATTTTAAAACTTTATACTTCTTTGAGATTTGATTGTTAATTAGAGTTACTGCAACTGATATTGAAAATATAAATATTACTTTAATTATGTAAATAATTTTAAAAGGAGACCAATGAAATGAAATCAGACACATGTTCTTTTAACCCTTATTTCTCCAAAATCACTTCCAAACTTGCTGAAACAAATTAGTTATACTTACCAATCAAAAACATGATAATTTATGTTCTTCTACCTTTTCCTGCTAATACTAAAATAATAAAATAAGTTGCTGTGACCATGAGACCTAAGAATAGGCAGATCAAGGAGTAAAGTTTAGCTTTGTTCATCTTTTAAATATCATTCCAGGTTCTCAGGTGGTTGCTCTACTCTCTTCTATCTTGTTTCTCTGGCATCCCCGGGGTATTGTCCTCATTTGTTTGTCAAAGCTGGCCTTTAAGTACATCCAGGTTCAGCTCACTAGAGGGCAAATGTGGTTGTGTACTTCCCATGCTTTAAGACCTGGATAGTCCCAGAACTAACACAGGTTACTTCTGTCTCCATTCCATTGGCCAGAAACATGGTGACATAAGTACATTGTGGGAAGAGGGAGCTGTATAGTCCTCAGCTGGTGGGCACGCCTAGCTATAATTTTATTTCCTACCAAAGAAAAGAAAAGGAATTTTTGGTGCACATTTAGCAGTTTCCCCCATAATTCTGTTTTGTACTGAATTTAATTATGCATAAAATATTTCTGTATCATCAGGTTTTTTGCCTAAAAAAATGACCACTTACCATCTTGTTTTTATCACCTAAAATATTAATTCTTTCTACAAATATTTATTGATCAACTATTACATATTGGTGCAATAGATATAGAAAAGTATATGTCATAATTCTAGACTTCCAGAGAAGACTATGAGCCATGTAGTTGAGACTGATATTTGCCAAGAAGTTTGTCATTTAACAGTAGCAATAACTCTCATAATAAGCCTGTGCCCTCTTTATAAACATTAGGAAAACTTGAGGTTGTAAAAGTTAAGTAAAACAAATCGAAATGCCCTAGATCTATCTTTTCCAAAGCTAGTGTTACTTGATATATATAGTTATAATATATCTACATCAAAATGTTAAATCAAATATACACAAATTAGAACTCTTCCACAGCATCAAGCTTCACTGAATTTCAAGAATCTAAGCCATAAAGAGACTCACACACAGCAGACTATAACAGACAGTTGTGTAGTTTATGGGACAATTTGCAGGGAGCCATCCATAAATCAGTAGGTTTGTTTACTCTAAACAGTCTTAGAGAGTTGTACATCCTGATAAAACATTCCTCAGATAAGGACTGACAGCTAGCAAATATTATGAGTTAGTTTGCCAGGACTTCTGTCATTAGCATGCTTATAAAGATGAGTCCAGGTCATCTTTCTAAGAGTGATACAGTCTGGCATCACCAACCCAACTCAGCAAGAAACTGGAATACAGCTTGCTCTGTTAACCATGTTAATTCCCATGAAGGGTAGTAGTTTCTTCCCTCCAAATTTCCTATCTCTCCAGTTGTAGTCATGGTTAAATAAACTTAGTCATAAAGCTATGAACTTCTACACATATATGAATGTGTCCACAAACTGTTTTACTAAACAAAAAATACCAGCTTGCACAAGTAGCTGGCACAGGTATGACAGTTGCCAATTTTTAAAAATTATTTCTACATTAAGGGAAATATTAAAAGAAGGGAGATAAAGCCATTACATGATATTCTCCTCAGAGTAGAGCCAGAAGCTTGAAAATAAAACCCAAAATTTCCTCAAATCCTGCTGTGGCAATGAGTCCAAGCAAAGCTATTCACAGCTGGGATTTGAAGAAACCCAATATTAGGAGGTAAAGAAAGATTAATGAGAGAATAAAAATATAAAGAGAGAAAGATACAGAACATTTTAAATCACTTTCTTTTAGTACATCTAGATTCAGTCCAGTGGGGTCTCCAGACTCTCATACAAATCACTTTTCCTCATTGACCATCATGGAGAGTTTAAGAACCTACAGAGAGTTAAGAGGCTCTGAAGTGAGGCTGTGTGAAGTCTGCAGCTTCATTTCATCCAGCCTTAAGAGTCACTGCTGCTATATGCCAGAAAATTAATTTTCCACCTAGTGATTTTCTTTGGTTTTCCAATAATGGAACATTAAAAAATCTACAGATCCAAGAATTTAAAGAGCTGGAGGCAGTGTTCAGTCAACTAGTTCTAACACAGCCCAAGATACCCTGAAATTAAGGGCAGAGGGAGAGAGGTTACTTGAAGCTATGAGGATAAAGGAACCCTTTTAAGAAGACTATTTAAAGAGATCAGTGGGGTAAGAACTAAGTCACGATTAATGTTCATTTAAAGGATGAGAAGAATAAGGAGTCTAATACATATTCCCCTTTTTTAGTGTGTGTGTGTGTGTGTGTGTGTGTGTGTGTTTCATTCAGAAAGGTGAATGTAGAGAGCTGGGATAAGTGGAGCAAAGTATAGCATAGTCAACAGTGCCGTGTTCAGAGAAGGCAAGATAGATATGACTGAAGGGAAAAAATGAAATGTGACATTTAGTTAACTGTTGACAACAGAGGGATTTCATGAGAGTAACAGGAGAGAGAAACAAAGCTTCCAAAAGATAAAGAGTAAGTGGATGGTCAGCAATAATGCAAAGCATGTTAATTCATCTATTGAAGAACACTGCAATGAAAAAGAAGTAATATTGAATTTATCCTACTATTATTTTTATTGGCCTTAACATCTACCCAGTGCTATATCTAACTTGCCAAGTCGTATATTCCCCTTTTTAACTATTTATTGAAAACCAGTTTTTGTAAAACACCTATGAAATTAAGAATACCAATTTTCCAAAAAGTGTTCCCTTGACTTCCATTCTGTTAAACCACACTGGGCCTATTTTTAGTCTAATGAAATCAATCACTTATTGAGAGCACTTAGGGATTTCACAGATCATTTAACATAACCCCATTGTAGTCAACCTTCTATTAAAGGGGTTTAAGATACTTTTCCCATGAGAATTTTTTTTAATTGCAAGAGAGGAATATATTTACTTTAGCTGATAATTTAAAACTGAAAATAACTGTACCTAATTCCTATTTCAGTCTTATTCAGAAGACGTTTATTTTATCTTAAATGACAAAATCTAGACTAGGAAAATGACATTGTTTAAGGTGCCTCGAATTTAAACATGGGAACTGTGAAGATCAAAACAAGAAACTGAGAGGAGAGTTTGGGGTCAGTGAACAGAAGAATTAGAAAGCTATGGATTGCTGGACTAGATGGTCATTACCTAAGCCAGAGGGGAGCACAGTCTCAGTTAATATAACAGCAGGAAAAGGAAATACTGGGGTAGTGCTGATAGTTATTATGAGAGAAAAGCAGCAGGGTTCAACAATAAATAGATTGGATACAGAGATAAAAGAACAGAGATAGGATTATAGGATGTACATTATTTTCACCAAAAAATAATATTTTGACTTAATTTGTCTATCTATGCAAGGAACAAACTTTATGACCAAACATAGTACTTCAGTCTGGTGCCTTTAATAAACTGTTATTTGAAAATCAATAATCAGTGAAAGACATGAAGTATTCTAGTGCTATACTAATTTTACTCTTAGAGAGTTTTTATGCTCCTACATTTGATGCCAGGGAATGTTGGGTCTTTTGTATATTAATGCATATTTTGTGTGTGCATATGTGTGTGCTTGTGTGTATGTATACAGTATATACAAAAATATATGCTTATTTTTTTGTGTATTTACATATGTATGTATATTTGTGTATTTTTATAGTTTATAATAAATCTCTATTCTTGTGCCATGGGGACATAGAAAGCTTAATTTTTTAGTTTCAAATTTCAGTAACTGATCACACATAAAAAATTATGCTAGTTGAAGAACTCTACATGATTTCTATATTAGCAATATGATAGCCCAAATATCTTCCCTTAACATATCCCTTTACAAGCCATCTATTGAGACGATGGTGGCACAAGATAGAAGGAGCCTGGATCCCCAAGTCATCAAGTAAAGAAGAGTCCTCATCCCAAGCCACGTTGAACTTGTCATGAACAATAAGTAAACATTCATTGTGATAAGTCCATGGATTTTAGGGTTTGTTACCACCATAAAGTCTCATGTAATCTGACTAAAAATGGACAAGGTTCTGGGTAAATAAAAGGGAAGCATCTACTCTGAAAATTCTCTACCATAGGACTGTCTTCATAGGGCTTGGGATTCAAATTAATGTTACCAGTATTTTCAGAAAATGCCTAACTGAGAAATTAAAATTGTCTTTAGTTGGTAGCATGCCATGGGTATATCATCAAGGTATAAATTGGTAAAACACATAAAGTATGTGACCCCAAGTCAAAACTGTATGATTAAAACATATGAGGAAACAAGCCATTATAGATAAAAGCCATCAGGTAACATAAATATATTCCAAATGACTTTAGATACTGGAATTAGAAGACCTAGAATATAACATAAATATGTTTTAATTAATTGAATCTAGAAATTCAGAAGAATAACATACTATCAGATAAGCAGATTTTAAAATGAAACAAAATAAAAAAATTGATATTTAAAATACCTTGAATATGTAAAAATAGCAAGTTAGATACATCTGAAAAGATTATTCATAAGCATAAAAATGTAAATAAATACTCAGGAGACAGAAGAAGAAAAAAGAAATAAAAGAGAGGTTAAGAGACACAGAGGATAGATTGATGTTGAGTAAGTTTTAATTGGAGTTCTGAAAGATAGTGAATAGATAGGAAAGAAACAAATTTAAAGGAAATAAAGGCTGAAAAATTTTCTGAAATTTATGAAAATCATACATCCTCAAATTCAGGAAACATCATATCTCCCAAACAGGATAAATAAAAGAAAACCACATTGGAACAAATCATAATGAAAATACAGAACACCAAAGACAAAGAGAAGATTTAAAAGCAGCCAGAGAGAAGGAATCGCAATTAGGCTGACTTTGTTCAGTTAAGCAGCAATGATAGTATTTTGTGAATGACCACTTATAAACATAGATGAAAGACACGAATGGCTTATTTTATTCAAAAAAATTTTTTTATACTTTTTTATTTAATTTTTGAGACAGACAGAGCATGAGTGGAGGAAGGCCAGAGAGAGAGGGAGACACAGAATCTGAAAGAGGCTCCAGGCTCTGAGCTGTCAGCACAGAACCCGACACGGGGCTCGAACCCACAAACCATGATATCATGACCTGAGCCCAAGTCGGCCGCTTAACCGACTGAGCCACCCAGGCGCCCTGAAAAAAAGTTTTTTTTACATTTATTTATTTTTGAGAGACAGAGACAGAGCACAAGTGGTGGGGGGGGGGGGCAGAGAGAGAGGGAGACACAGAATCCGAAGCAGGCTCGAGGCTCTGAGCTGTCAGCACAGAGCTGTCAGCACAGAGCCTGATGCCCCCGGGGTTCGAACTCACAAGCCGCGAGGTCGTGACCTGAGCCGAAGTCCGACAGCCAAACGACTGAGCCACCCAGGCGCCCCAAGAAATGGTTTAAAACTACAAAATTTATTAACTCAATTCAGTATATTAATGGATTGAAAAAAATGAGTGGATCATCTTATAAGAGTATGTTAAAGCAGCACTTTTCTGTTTTATGGAAACCACAAATAACAGAAACAAAACAGTAGGTCCCATATACTTGCACATTTAAGAATTTGCAGGAGAAATGGTAGAAAACTAGTTGGGGGATGCTTGGCTTATCACCTGATACAAGGATATACAAAGGGCAATGAAAGTGTTGATCAGCTAGTTGGAGAGATTAGTTGGGAATATTCCTTTCACAGAGTTGTCTGAGCGCTTCCACTTCTTTCTGAACAACTTTCAGGGAAAGTAAGGAGAGGGTCTTCAAACAAAGAGAGATGAAATACAAGGGAACTACTTTATATATGTGTCCCTGGGGTTTGGATCCCTAGGTTTTGGAGCCCACAGGAGATTAGTTTGTTAAATATGCTTTAAAATCATAATAAGAGGAAGTAGCTATGGACCCAAGGCTGAAGAGAATAGAGACGTTAGGTTGAATTGGGGTGGGTGAAATTTCCACTGGCCTATCTTTTTTTAAAAGATGCAACCAGCACAGAACTTTCATGAATGGGACTTTATGTAAAACAGAATTTCTTGGAGAAGGAGACAAGCAGAAAAAAGAACTCCTGGAAACACAGAAACTGAGAGTCAGAGTCATAAATGTCACACTGAAGATGATATAACCTGTAACACAGGAATTGGGGTTGAAAGTTTTCAGAGGAAAGCCTTTGGATATCTCAGAAATGCTCTCCAGAAAGAAAAATGGCAGCTTTGAATGTCTGTCAAGTACAAAATTTCTAATCTGGAGCTGGAGAATATCAGGCACTTAAAACAAGTCCTGTTTTTGTTTTTTTTTTTTCCCCTCATTCCCTTCCCCTACTGTGAACCTTACTCTGGAGGGTTCACAGTAGCTAGTGAACAGTAGAGGAGACAGAGTTCTGAGAAAAGAAGTTGACCATGCTCCTTGTCCTACTTGAAGTTTCTGGGTCTGATACAAAACCAAGCTTGGAAATGGAAAAAGTTTCTGGGCTGGGAAAGCTCAGATTTCAGATTGACCCCACATGGATAATTTAGCACTATAATGACACTAGTTTTGGGCTTAGAAATGGTTTTAGACTAGAAGTGACAGGAAACACCATGTGATCTACATTATATTTCATCTGAGGTCAGGGAAAAGCCTACATCAAATAGGTATGAGGTGAAGGGGGTGGGGGATGAGAATAAAGATTTCTTCTGCTCACACTCGACTGAGTTCAGCTTTTTAGTGGTTACAGTCTCAACAGGTTTAGACAAAGCTTTCTATAAACTTAGGCACCCATTCATGCTAAGTAAATAAATATCTCAGCCAACTGTAAATAGAAGGACATTTCCTGAACATTGAAAAAGGATTTTACCAATTATACAAAGGAAAATTAATACTTAATGATAAACTTAAAAATACTCCTTTCAAAATTAGGGAAAAGGAAAGACTAGGGTGCCCTCTTATCCTTGATTATTTAATATTATACTGGCAGTAGTCCTAATGCACCTAGTAAAATTATTTAAAGTATAATGATTCAAAATTAAAAACAACTGTCATTATTTGAAAGTAATGATGGCTTCCATAGGAAATGTTAGAAAAATATACAAATTGTTATAATTAATTGGAGTTCAGCAAGGTTTCAGATGTAAGATAAATATACAATATCAATTATATTTCTATTAGTGGCAACAGACAAAAAATGTAATTTTAAAAAAGATACCGTTTTAAGGGCACCCGGATGGCTCAGTTGGTTAAGTGTCCAACTCTTGATTTCGGCTCAGGTCATGATCTCATTTTAATGAGATGGAGCCCTGCGTCATGGAGCCTACTTGGGATTCTTTCTCTCCCTCTCTCTCTGCCCCTCTCTTGCCTGTTCTCTCTCTCTCTCTCTCTATCAAAATAAATAAATAAACATTAAAAAAATACCATTCACAATAGCAACAAAACAGTAATAGGGTAGGAAAAATGTTTTTAAAAGGGTCTTCATTGAGAAAAGTATTAAAATGTATTAAAAGACAATAAATAAGACCTACATAGAGATAATACCATACCCATGAAGAATAAGACTTTATATCAAAGGGTGCCAGCATTTTCTATTAATCTATAGATATGTTGAAAAGCCAACCGAAATTACAACATAGTTTTTCTTTTAATTTTTTTGTTTATTTATTTTTGAAAGAGAGAGAGACAGAATATGAATGAGGGAGGGGCAGAGAGAGAAGGAGACACAGAATCCAAAGCAGGCTCCAGGCTCTGAGCTGTCAGCACAGAGCCCGATGGGGAGTTTGAACTCAGGAGCCATAAGATCATGACCTGAGCTGAAGTTGTACGCTTAACCAACTGAGCCAACCAGTGGCCCCATGACATAGTTTTTCATGGAAAAATAGACTGATTTAAAATTTTTATATGGAAGATAAAAAGGCAAAAAGGCCAAGAAAATGTTAAAGGAATAGAAATGGTGATAAAGGAGTAAAAGGCAGAGAGTAGAGAAGGTTCTTGTCCTATAAAAAAAAAAAAGTAAGTCTTTTTATGAAGCTGTAACACTTACCATAATGTGCCATGGTGATAGACAAATAGATCAATAGAACCCAGAAACAGTCTTACTAACATCTGGAAATTTGATAAATATCATAGGTGACATTGCGTATCACCATAAAAGGATAGATCATTCAATAAATATTGGTTATCTACATGAAAAAATGAAATAAAATAAAATAAAATAAAATTGAATATCTAAAATATCAGGGAGGTTAAGGACCAAAATAGAGTAAGCAAATATTTTATAGGTATATAACTTTATGATCTCAAGAAATTCTTAATAAGACACTGAAGAAATGTAAGTCATGAATATTACGATTCATAAATTTGACACATTCAAAATAAAATTGCTATTCATCAAAAGACACCATTAAAAGTGAAGAGACACTGCAGATTGGGAGAAAATACTTGAAAAGCATTTAAAAATAGCCTAAGATTAGAGTCTATAATATATGAAGAATACATCAATAGAACAACAACCAAGGGAATGGACAAAATATATAAACAAATGATTCAAGAAAGAAATCCAGGGGCTCCTGGGTGGCTCAACCGGTTAAGCGTCTGGCTTCGGCTCAGGTCATGATCTCATGGTTCGTGGGTTCGAGCCCCTCATCGGGCTCTGTGCTGACAGCTCAGAACCTGGAGCCTGCTTCAGATTCTGTGTCTCCCTGTCTCTCTGACCCTCCCCTGCTCGTGTTGTCTCTCTCTGTCTCTCAAAAATAAATAAAAATTAAAAAACAAACAAAAAAAAGAAAGAAATACAAATAGCCAATTAACAGAGGGAAAAATGCTCAACATTAAGGAAATAAAAATCAAAATAAAATACCATTTTACATTCAGAATTAAGAAATTAAGAACCCTGACAATACCTAGATCAATGGGAATTTTTATGCAGTGCTTTATGAGAGTATAATTTGATGCAGCTACATTGGAGGGCAAGTTGACATTATTTTGTAAAGTTAAAAATGCACACATTCTGTGGATCAACAAATCCATAACTTCTTGATAGTTTATCTGAGAATCTCTAGCACATATATAAACTGTCCAGACCAGTATGTGCACTAAGTCATCATAAAAATATGTAGAGCAGCATTTTTTTAAACAATCCATTCTGAGAAAAATGAATACATAAATTGTGACATGTCAGCTTGATAGAATCCTCTATAACAGTGAAGACGATTTCACTAGACCTATACAAACATCATAGATGAGCCTTAGAAACACAATTCTGGCTGAAAACTGGACATTCAAGGATATTACCTACATTAATGATACCACTTCAATTAGAATCAGGTGACATAGAGAATTTTTTTTTTCTCAATTCAACTTTTGTGACATAGAGAATTTAACAAGATAAATTGTTAACAGCAACACATTCCTATCTACTTAATGAAGTAATGAAAAAGCAAACATGGGACTCTGGAATCTCAGAGTAGTAGATACAGAGAGCAGCTAAAATTCCCTGGGGGTGTCGAAACAAAACTGAAACTCAGACTGGAGAAAAGGGCCTAATTAATTGGTGCTCTTGTTTGCAAACCAGGAAGTACCCTATGAAACTGGGATCCAAACCACTAAGGTGGGGGCATGGAGGGCTAGTGCCTAGCCTCTCAGGAGCTGGCCAGAAGGCTGCTTCTGGAAGTATAAAAACTGCAAACTGGATTCAACTGCTACCAATGGAAGACAAAGCTGCTGCCAGGGTGAAGATGAGTTGCCAAGCTAAAGATCACAGCAACAGGGAGCAAACCAGAAGAAACAAATCCCCTTTTTCTCCAATATCTAATTTCCCTTTGGTCCTTCTATTGGCAGATCCCAACAGGAAACTAGCTCATGAAGCAGAAATGTGGTCTGTGGGGTCCCGGCCCCAGCATCACACAACAGAGTGTAGAAGATGGATGTACAGCTGAGAGACAATTGTTGAATAGCCAGCACACTATTTATTTAAAGCTTAAAACCTACCAAACAATATTGTATATTTAGTATATACACAGTAAACATATAAAGAAATGCATGGGAACAGAAAACACAAAATTCAAAATACAGACTACCTCTAATGGATATGGAGAGAAATGTGATCTGAAAAAGGGACACAGAGCTCTTCTGTCCTTTTCAAGTTTTATTTTCAAGCTGGATGGTGCATTCCTAAGTATTGCTTATCTTATCCTCTAGGCATTTTGGATGTCTGAAATGTTTCATTAAAAAGTCAGCCAAGGGATGCAGTCCTTTTGCAGAAAGAAATTGAGGTAAGTATACACACTTAAATCCAGAGAACTGTGAGACCACCATCTTGTCTCATGGTGAGTGTTTACATGGTAAACTCAAGATACAAGTTCCTACCTCGTGATAACAACAGGAATATAGATTCAGATCGAGTGAGTGTTTTGTGGTGCTAAGTGGCAGGTTTTCAAATCTCCTCCAGATTGACACTTGCTTCTGGGAAGAAGGGCAAATCGTCCATGAAGTCCCCATCTGCTTCTCTGAGAAACATCTGTGGGGATGTGGACTCTCCTAATTTAGGTGACAGTAATGCACCTACTAGTGAAATTATCCCTCCTTAGGAATAACATCTAGTGGCAAGAGAAAGCTTTGAAAAGACATTTGTTTCAGGTTGTTTAAAAATGGAACCTTAAAACAAACATTGAAATTTTTTATTCAATGTTTGTAACTTTTATCTGACATTATACAGATTTATTTTGACAATCTATTTAATTGTTGACAAGTCTGTTTTGCTTTATTGCAAGTATATTTTAAAGGTTTATGTTGAATATATTTTGTGTAAATCTCATAATGATGCAAAAACAAACATCAAGAAAACTGAATACATATTCAAAATATATTTACTGTCATAAGGCTGCTTGGAACATAAACACTAATAAAATATTCCAAAATTCTTTCATTAGAAGTCAATTCAGCGGCACCTGGGTGGCTCAGTGAGTTAGGCATCTGACTTCCACCTAGGTCATGATCTCACGGTTCATGGCTTTGAGCCCCGCGACGGGCTCTGTGCTGACAGCCAGGAGCCCGGAGTTTGCTTTGGACTCTGTGTCTCCCTCTCTTCCTCCCTCCCCCATTCATGCTGTCTCTCTCTCTGTCTCTCAAAAATGAATAAACATCAAAAAATTAAAAAAAAATCTGTTCAGTCTTCTGGAACAAAAATTGCTCAAGCAACTATATCTAATATATTCTATTCACTGACCAAACCTTGGGAGACAGATACCTCCCAACATTCCTCAATTACCAAGAAAAGATAATTATATCTCCCAAATATCTCAATTCTATCCACTTCTTTCTATCCCCAATAACAATAAAATCCCACCATCTCTCTCTCTTACTTACATCATCCTCATTATTGATAGTGTTTGCTATATCATGGATTCTTTAAAATATTAATTTGAAGGAACAGGTGAAAGTTGAATGTCTCAAAGTTATTAATGCCAAAAGTGTTGAGGGACAGAATCAAATGGGTAGAGGTCTATGGAAAGAACAGGAAAGGAGCAGGAGGTATGTGAAGTGGTGATGGTAATGTCATCATGTTACATTGTTTTCAGAAACTCTTTGATATTTTCATAGTGTAGAATGATGAATACAGTTTTCAAAATGTACCATAAAGATAAATTTTCCACAACTACTTTCAAAATGCAAAAGTGACTGAGATGGAATCATGAGTGGAACTTTGTAGGAAAGCTGTAAAAAAAAATATATAAATAAGCCTCTCAATTCACGATTCACCAAATCATGTTATCAAAGTTCTTAAAAGAAACTTTCTGACATTTTATTCTTATTTATTTTATTCATTTATTTTTAGCTTTCCATTTATGTAATATCATGTCAGTCACACAGCAGATATTTAATAAATGTTGCTGATTCAAATGTCATTTGCTAACATTTACACAGACACTGACTTAGATATTTTTGTTCAAAAACTTATTTTGTTATCCTTAACCATGATAACCGCTTAAATATTTTGATGGAAAAATTAACTTCTTATATTTATGAATGTATCCTTCCTGCAACTAAATAATATTTGAGTCAGGAGACATGCTTGGGTTCTAAGTATTTAGTGGAATCCAATAATTTAAGAACTTGATAATTGATACAAGTAATGATTATTTATCACCAGCAAATTTGTGTTATAAAAAACTTCTCTGGTGAAATTGGATAGTGGTTTTATATCTATTGCTTCATCTCTAATCAAGACTAGAGACTATCTAATTATCATAAAATTTAGAGTAAAACTAACACTTATTCAGTTTTTTTCTTAAAATTATTTAACTAAGCTAAACCTAATGGATTTTTGTTACAGTATTTTGGTATACAACCAAGTTATTGACTACATATTATCAATTTTCTAAATAGTTCCAGGACATATTTTTAAACTTGTAGATATAGAATACACTTGTCCTTCATTTGACTTCCTTATATCTTGAAAGTACTGATGCTTGTGGTTCTTTCAATAGTGGAGGGAAAGAAGAGTAAAATCACAGTCTACAATATGAAATTACTACTTGGTCCACTGTCAGACACTCAGCAGAATCCTAGATCTGCTATTTAGTAGCTGTGAAAACCTGAATAAAGCTCTTATGTTCCCAGGGGTTCAGTTTCCTCTTTTCCATGAGAATAACAATATCTGGTCTGCTTATCTCAGAGGAATAGGTAAGATGATATACATGAAGTCTGAGTAAAATGCAAAGCACTGTTTGAATTTAATTAACACTTGATATGTTATGAGAGGGGGAGGATTAAACCAACAAAGAAAAAATGTACTTTGTGCTGGACATCCTAGTAGTTCCAAAATGGGTCTCCCCAGCTCCTAGCCCAATACTCAGCATATGTTCAATGAATATCTATGTAGTTAATTAAACAGAACGACAAAAAAGTGGTTATATACTAGTAACAAGGAAAAGCCTAAGATTAGACCAACATTGGAAGAGGAGTCACCATGTGGAGTATGCTTAGAATCCAGGAAGTCCCTTGCTATTTTAAGTACATCTGTGGTTCTATAGGATAGCAAAGCATGGAAAATAAGCATCCATTATGAGGTACCGTGTGCACTGGTATGGATAAGGAATTCAGGGCTAAAGCATTCCAGGTTCTTTACCAAGAGTGGAGTGTCCTGCAAGTGAGTGTAGTAGGCACTCCCAGGCTAACTACATAAATCACTGTTGTTTCCCCCTCCCCAGGGAATGCACCTGATCTACAGGGTGGGGGTCTAACACATCTACTAAGAGACTCCACGTGTAGCCACACTGATAATTGACGAGGGGTGACTGCCAGGTTCCAAGGCACCTAATGAAATTCTCTCTCCCAGGAATTTTGTGTTTTTTACCAAGTAACAGAAATGAGGTGTCAGTCGAGCAAACTATATCATCTATCCCTTGTAATAAAGGGAAGATCACAAATTCTACGATAGAGATGGTCAGTTCTTCCCTGGGTGTTCA
Organism: Cryptoprocta ferox; assembly: GCA_028646485.1. NCBI lineage: Eukaryota > Metazoa > Chordata > Mammalia > Carnivora > Eupleridae > Cryptoprocta > Cryptoprocta ferox. The sequence goes on along the minus strand of CM053578.1, from coordinate 68,742,719 downwards.
AATCTTCTTGGGATTCTGTATCATATGTCAGTATCCTCCCAATAAATTTCCCTTTATGCCTGATCTAATGGAATTAAAAAAGGATTTTTAAAATAACAATATGTAAGATACTTTCTGTGACACTGAGCTTTGTCATACAATCTGCTACCTACACTGAGCCAAGTTTAGTTGTGAGTTACAAATGCTGCCAAACTGGTGATCCTGGGGAGACTCACAACTCCAAAGAGAAGTGGTTCTAGAAAGAAAAAGAAAGGCTTTTGATCAGGCCATTAATTACATCAAAGAGAAAGGCGTTTAAACCCAGGTGGATGAAGAAGGAAAACTAATAGACTTCATTACATAGAACAAAAAAGGAAATCTTGTACTTTTAGGGAAAATTTCTCATCTTTAATGAAGATAGGAGGCTTACATTTAAAGAGAGGTAAAATGTGAATAGGATTTAACAATGCATTTCCTTAGCCTGGGGACATCAAGTCCATAAATAGTCCTTGGACATCTATTGTATGGGCAAGGAAGTAGACCAATGAAACTTCAAATTTTCTCCTAATTTATGTTTATGAAGTTACATAAACTTCAGGAGACTCTTAAATATGGAGGATAGCCTAACCCCAAAGTATTCTAATTAGTAGTTCAGAATGAGAAACGCTTGTTATAATTAATAAAAGCCTTATAATAATGAAATTATACACTGAAGACCACAGAAAGACACACATGACAGGCAAGACATATTTATTCATCACCAAATGATTTATATGGATTAATTCCATAATAGAAGTCAGGAAATTAAAATTTTTAACTGAATTTAAGTACAATCCTCCAGAGAAATGCATTGCTAGAGGAAGAAATAACATTTTAAAACAGTTTCCAAAAACAGGGTTAGTAGCTAATATCATTAATATTCTAAAGCAGTCCTCTGATACTCAGCATAGACAAATCATTGATTTTCACATTTATCTTTCTTGGGACTTCTGTAGTCACTTCAAGGTGTCTTCATGTAATTCACTCATACCAGAGAATGTTCTCAAGGATATTCTAAATAATTAACCTTCTCACACTGGAGTTCAAGTGTCTCTCTGTGATAAAGCACTTGAACACCTCAAAAGCATAATTATAGGCATACCCTTGAGAGTTGGGATATATCAAGTTCTCGAAACGAGGGTGGATATTAAAACTGATATAGCAGCAATTAGTTATTATGAATTTTCTCCATTACCCAGCCTGGTGGATTGTGTCGGTGAAATATAATTCTGCTTAAAGGAGTCCACATAATTTCTGATTGCTGCTCTCAATCCACAGCCTCAAATTTATTATAGTATTTCAAAGGCAAAGCCATCAAAACTGATTTCACTTCCCTTTTTCTTTTCTTCTATTGTTGAATCAGTTATGTATTAGCATAAGGTCACATCTAAAGTGGACTTCTTTTTTATAGATAAATAAGAAATTATTTTTGGAGAGGAAATAATGCATCAATTAAAAATAGTAAAAAGGAACACGTGCAGAATAAGAAATCACTTAACTAGGCAACTTTTAAATGTATATAGGTTTCATAATTCTTAAAAACTGTGGTTTTAAATGCATGAAACAAGCAATTTTGCGTGTTTGGCCTCGCATCAAATACCAAACAGGTCTATAAACCTTTCATAAAAAGCCATTTGGACATTGATCTAACATGTACTTTCACCACCACTATCTTAGTATGTAGCTCCTAAATTGCAAAATGAAAGGTTTTATATTTTTCTTATAAACATGTAAGTGCATCCAGCAAACAGACTACTTTTCTAAAATCTCACTCTACTAGAGTCATTAAAAAGATCTTTCCAGTAGAAGTCAAGACTATCCTATGACAGTGATAATTTTATTATCCTCTATCTCTAGCACTAGTGTCTGATACATTGTGACAGACAAGTTTTTAAATGATATATCTGGTCCAAAGCTTTTAGGAAGAGGGATTCCTAATAAACAGTATACTCTACTTGAAGTTTTTTTAAGCTTACATTGAAAATTTTCGATTCTAGGAAATTGCTTGTAATCATTCCATTTATGGTGAGAATAAGTGTGTGTGTGTGTGTGTGTGTGTGTGTGCGTGTGTGTGTGTGTGTGTGTGTGTTGTATGTCTGGATATAGATCATTTAATATTATAGAATGGAACTGTTTCCTCAAAATCCTTTTAATATCTTTTCATATACTGCTAAATTATTTGAAGAAGTCTATGCCTTGCCTATAAAATCCTACATGGTCTAAGCCTCCATTATCACTTTGACCTCATCTCCCACTCTATGCCAACATTTATCCCTATTCAGCTCTTTTCACCTAATTGTGGCTCCTTTTTGTGCTCCCAAGCCTTTGCTCATCCTTCCTTACTTTCTCGGTGCTTCTTCTAAGATAGTCATATGGCTTAGTCTCTTAATTCCTTCAAATCTCTGTCCCAATTGTCATCATTTTCTCTTAAAAATACCATTACCGCTCACACACCTCTCTGGTTTATTTTACTTATCCTACCTTTGTTTGCTTTTGTTTGTTTTTATAGTACCCCTGACATGTTTGTATATCTATTTTTTCTATCTATAGAAAGTATATTTCATTAGGGAGAAATTTTATTTTATTAATTGTTGTATACCCAATGCCTAATGCAGTACCTAGCACTCGGTAGTTACCAAATTATTATTTTTTGGATAAATATGTGGATGAATAAATGAATGAAATCAATTTTTTCAGTTTTTAAAATCCATATATTATCCATATATTTAATTTTTTTCAATTTTTAAAATCAAACACATTGTTTCTCATGCTTGGTGTTATGACATAAAAATTTTGCTTTATTTTTTCTTAGAAGTCTTCAATCCATCTATTTTTTTTTACCAGTTTTCTTTATAACTCTAATAAGGTAATAGATAAATACCAGTCTATAAAACACCATAACTGTGCCCATACATAGTAACATAGTAACAAGAACTTTAGAACCATTTCATAGACTACAGTTGCTCTCCCCAGTGACTCATCTTCTTTAAAACCATAATAGAGAGGAAGGAAGCAAGGAAAGAAGGAAGGAAGGGAGGGAGGAAAGGAAGCAAGGAAGGAAGGAAGGAAGGAAGTTAATTATGTGAACTTTAAACTGGATATGTAGTTTTAAGGCTAACATTTTTCCCATCCCTACATCTGTCTAATGCCTCTAGTTTGTATCACTCAGTCTTAGATGCTTTGTGTAGAAGCATTCAAAAAGCTATTTAGTGAATATGCAGCCTTTCAGTATATGATCATTATAAATGAAGGTAATAATGACTAGTTATGGGAAACAGAATAATCTGTGTGTTGACTGAACACAATAATCAATTCCTTTCCAGGAATGTGATCTTGCTTAAGAAACATTATTCTTCAGTATGTACAAAATATAGTTTAATTTCTAAAAGTTTTCTTAGTCACTTGATCTTTACTTATTTGTTCCAGTACTTCCAATAATACCGTATGTCATTCACATGTGTGATAAAATGGAATCTAATTAAAGCATATGCTCTAATCACATCCTTTGCAAACTTGTACTTTACTTAAGGTCTGTTATGTAACAAAACTTTAGCACCTAATGGTATATTATATAATAAAACTTCAGCACCTTAAGTTTATCTTCCAGTAGACACCTGAGAGTTTGTATTGGTAGATAGAATATGGGAGGATGGATGCAGGATGATACCACCAAAACTGATGATCGAAAGATAGACCCAGTGTGTGGTATCTCGAGAGCTGATGAGGCAAGAGTGGGCACCAAGAGAACAATGTTATCTGCAACTGGCCCCAAGTCACCAAGTATCCCAATATGTTTTATTCTTTCTAGAAAATAAGACACATGCCTTAATAGAGTAATAAGTAAACAATTATTAGGTGTGATAAAGGCTATGAAAAAGGGGTGTTGCTGAGAAAATGAGCAGAGTGAGAATGGGAATGAAGACCTATTTCAGGTCAGGGATGGCCTCTTCGAAAAGGTAACATGTAGATTGATTCAATGAGATAGTAACCTGTAGACAAGTAACATGTAGGAAGATTCAGTGGAGTCAGTCATCGGAGATACAGGGATAAGGGTTGTCCAAGCAGAGAAGAAATATGGGCAAGGCCCCTGAACTGGGGAAGAACTTAGCATATCTAAAGAAATAACAGCAGCTCACAGTATCAGGAGCACAGTGATCAAGAAGGAGAGGCAGCAAAACAGGCAGAGATTTGTCATTCAGTCTTCTGGAGACTATGATGAGACATTTGGGCATGATTCCAAGTCCAACAGAAAAGTCCATGAGTTGTTAAAAGCAGAAAGCTATGAACAAATTTATGTTTTAAGAGTAATTTTGGCTGCTGTATGGAGAACTGATTAAAGGACCAACAGTACAGGTGGGGGGGGGGGCGGTGCTGTAGAATCTTGTGGGAAGAGGGCATTGGTCTCCATGAAGGGATGTTACCAAAGCTTAAGAAAGATGGCCACATGGAGACATATCTGGGAGGAAGAATTGGTAGGCCAAATTGATAGATTGGCTGTGAGGCATGTAAAAGATTAAAGTTGCTTAGCATAAAGGAAATGCTTAACATAGATTACTTATATATGTGAATATATGATGTGGTCTCCTAGTAACATTCACTAAACTTTATATATTATTTAGATATATTTTCTCATTTACTTCTTATAGTAAGTCTCTTAAGTTCTTGGGGCACCTGGGTGGCTCAGTTGGTTGAGCGTCCTACTTTGACTCAGGTCATGATGTCAAGTCTCATGGGTTCAAGCCCTGCATTGGGCTCTGTGCTGACAGCTCAGAGCCTGAAGCCTGTTTCAGGATCTGTGTCTCCCTCTCTCTCTGCCCCTCCCCCCACTTGCACTTTGTTTCTCTCTCACTCAAAAATAAATAAACATTAAAAAATATTAAAAAGTTCTTAGGTATGAAAATAGGCACAAAGGAATTGGTACATAGCTCTATCATTAAGTAAGCTAGTAAGTCATAGAGTTTTGATTCATACCCATCTTAATTCAGAGCCTATACTTGTAATTGCTACATAACACTACTGATTTTTTTTAGTATTAAAATAACCTTTCAAGATTTTAGATTAAACATGACAGATTGAGCAAATATTTTTTGCTACCTTCCCAAACCACATTAACGTGACATTAAAATAACTTAAAAAGAATAAAAGCAAAGGCCTACATAAGGGGAGAATTGATGGCACTGATATAGAGATGTCAACAAAATTTTAGGAAACTGCAGACAGGAGCAAGTGGAAACATAATTTCTTTCACAGGTAACAGTGGAAAGCAAAAGGATTTGTATGTCTAGAGGCCTAAAAAGGCTCAGGATATGTTTACATTGGAGTATAAGGATCAAGTGAAAATCTGTACAAGAAGTAGTTAGGCTCTCAGATTTCCTATGTAGTCCAAGTGTTTTAGGTATTTAATCTTCTTGATCTTGCCAAGAGGCTTATATTTTGGGGATGCTAAGCATAAGTGTTGCATAATCAGGGACATGAGAATCCCTGAAGGTTGAGGGAAGGCATTATACAGAGAGTAAAGGGGAAAAATGGTGAAGCCATAGTTCCTGCACTTACTCAACTACCAGAGTGCCATCAGCCACTCTTAACATCTATGAAGAAGTCAAAGGTTTGGTCCAATTAAGATTTTTCAGTGAAGTTGCTCAAATAAACAAGTGGGGTTTCATCTGATCACCCAGTGAAGAATACCCATGGGCATGCCTTCCCTTCACCTCTAACCTTATACATACATAAAAGCTGCAAAGGATTGGGAATCAGAATAGATTGAAAATTAGAATATCACTGGGCTTCATAGAAAACACTAGAAGCAGGACATCTGGTGACTCAGTCGGTTAAGCCTCAGACTCTTGACAATAGGTTCAGGTCATGATCTCACAGTCGTGGGATTGAACTCTGGGTCAGGCTCCATGCTAAGTGTGCAGCCTGCTTGGGATTCTCTGTCTGTCTCTCTCTCTGTCCTGCCCTCAAATCAAACAAACAAATAAATAAACAAACATTTAAAGAAGGCTAGAAGAAAGATAAAATGTTTTTGAATATCTGTGCAAAAATTATTTTCAACCTTGAATTCTTTACTCTCCTGAGCTCTCAAGTAAGTTTACAAGTGGAATAAAGATGGCTTGTATGCTATATTTGACAGTGCTGAGATTACATGTATTTCTGCCAAAAATTTGGGGCTACATTATTTCTAGGTACATATAAAACTAAGTAGAAAGCAGTGACTCACTTAATAGAAAAATGTTCAACAAGAAATGAATTGATTTACTGGAAATAATAATTGTGATACACTCAAAAATGCTATTTAAGCAAACTAATAGATTTTATTATATAAATACATATTCAGACTGGGCAAGAAAGTGTATTACTATGTATTTGGTGCCTGCTTTTATGAGATGCAATTTGTTGAGAAATGCAGATAGTTTGACAGTGGTTGTGATGACATTTTGAAGTCCCAAATAATTATGAAGTTGCACCTAAGCAGTCAGTTAAATAAATATGTTTGTATTATTATAATTTTGCTCTGCACAGAATAGTTCTATCTGGACATGTAAGAAGTTCAAATTACACTGTTAAAACAGAAATAAGCTCCCAGCTGGCCATCACTCTGATGGCAAGCTTGGGATCTTAGATTTTATTTTGTTTTGTTTTGTTTTATTTTATTTTATTTTATTTTATTTTATTTTATTTTATTTTTAATTTTTTTAAATATTTATTTTTGAGAGACTGAGAGAGACAGAGTGTGAGCAGGGGAGGGGCAGAAAGAGAGAGAAAGAGAGAGACAGAATCTGAAGCAGGCTTCAGGCTCTGAGCACATCAGCCTGACGTGGGGCTTGGATTCGTGAACCACAAGATCATGACCTGAGCCAAAGTCAGGCACTTAACCGACTGAGCCACTTAGGCGCCCAACTAAGAAACATATTTTAAGACACTATGAGAAAAGCTTATTTTAAAATAACAAAATTATGCCATAAACTATTTTTTGGCATAGGTTATTTTTGGTATAGGCGTATTTTTTGATTAGGTTGAGTTTAACATAAGCAAGAAAAACTGATGACAGCAGAAAATTCAGTTAATGCTAGAATTGAATATTTGTGCAGCTTTGGTCACCAGTGGTACCTCTTTCCCACTCTTCAAATGCCTAGATTAGCCTTTAAGATATATGGAAGAGATCATAGATATGAAAATTTTATTTATTGGTTTGGGAATTCATAGAAGACAGGTAATCAAAACTTATCACATATGTTCTTTGCATATAGATAAATAATATGTTTATAGTCAACAAGAAGGAAAGGAACTCAAGGAAACAGAGAGAACTAGTATTAATATAGTTAGTGTAAAAGACTTGAATGACTCATTTTTTTTCCTATGCCAGAAGAAAAGTTTCAGAGAAACTGTTAAATATGAGTTTAATTTACATGACAAATACTGTTGCTGGATGTTTTACCACAATATCCAGGATTTGTTATCTCACTGCTTGAAAGAATGAAAAGGTGGACACAAATGAGCAGCAGGCAAAAGTTTATTAGAGTGTAAGATTAGAAAGGAAGAATAGTAGGAATGCTCTCTTTACAGAGAAGGAACATTCCAAAGTGAATGCTCAAGGACTATAGGGAAGAATTCGTGTTTTATAAGGTTCTGGTCAGCCCTTCCCCATTGCTTGCCCCTTATTCCTTCTCAGATTCTACCCTTATTGGCTTGATAGCTCTAGGTGCTGGGTTGTCCATTCCTGATTGGCCCATTTTCATTGTGTGAGGGGCTGTCTAAGGCCTTATTTTGATCTTTTGTCAAATTCCTGAGGGAAACCTGAGGGGGAGTAGGTGGGGTTTGTTACATTCTTAAGAGGAACCTTACCCCTGAGGGGTTTGCTGTGTTCAGACATCCCCAGCATTGTTCCAAAATAGGTGTTTTTCCCCACTGAGGGACCTCAGGTCCTAATCTTTCTCTTTCTGCATACTGAGTCCTATCTTCTCCTGTCATATTACTATTTCTTTTTGATTCTTTTAAATCTATAAATGATCAATAATTTATGCTTCAGATAGCTTGGGGGTGAATGCATGATTAAAAGGTAAATGTATATTTTGTTATATGAAAATATGAAGGGTGAAAGAGGTGAAATTCAAAAGGTGAATGATAATAGCTGCTTTTTATTGTCACTGTTGAATAGACATATTTAATTCAGTATAACAAATATTTATTGAGCTTCTACTATATATGGGATGCTGTACTGGATGTTATTGGAGATGCAAAGATGAATGTGTAATGTTGAGGGGTAGTTCATAGGAGGAAACTGTTATACACAGGCGATTGTAATTGAAGGCGCAATATTAGAGAGAAACTATGTGTGACAACTTGTAGGGCATATAGATTTCTAAGCTGTACTCCTAGGGTTTCTGACTCAAGAAGTCATGAAGTGGGGCCCAATAATTTGCATTTCTAACAAGTTCTCAGACGATGCTAATGTTGCTGAACCATGAAGCACAGGTGAAAAATCAAATTTGGTTTTCAGAGTCATACATATCTTTACTGATGTGTTATTTAAGAAGGATCCAACATAATTTAATGGTTAGAATTGATTGGCATCAAGCTAGACATTCCGATTCTGCTAGTTTTCTTAAAAATATTTATTGTAAAAAACAGTCTGATTTACAGAAATGAAGGAAATGTTGAAAATATAGCCTTCAAAAGACAGGAAGTAGAATAGCTTCGCATATGAAAAATCAGGAATCAATGAGCCATAATTTCATGAAGTTTTCTTAGTGATATCTGATCTCCAACAGATTTCAATCCTGGTGTAATTCCTATAGTATAGCATCTCTCTAGCCTAACTTGGAGCACATAGGGTCTCCCTAGCAAATGTAAGACAAAGCAGAGATCAACAGTCTTTCAAGATTCTGTGCTGGGGGCTAGAAGTAGTTCTATAAAGTGCATTTAGGATGCCATGACTAGAAGTAGGTGGAATGTATGCCAGATGAGCAAAAATAGTGAATGTCATGAAAATAGGCCATATTTTATTAGGCAAACCAATAGAGAATATATTACTTCTAGACACAGAGAATTACGGGAATGAAGGAGAGTAAAAACAGAATATTTGGGACTATGGAATGATCCATTATTTTGAAGTATAAAGTACAATCTTGTAAGTAGTTTGTAAATAAGGTAAGAAAATGTAGTTTGGAGATACTTGTGAAGGACCTTGAATTCAGGGGAAAAAAACACTGATGATTAGTGTTGCAGAAGGTCATCCAACAGTTTCTCCCACTGTGTAACTCTCACTAAGATGCCCACCCACCCCATTTAACAGCCCTTTCTTCTTCTATTGGTTTTAGGTTTGAGATTCTTTATTTCAATTTCACTTTTATTAGATTCTCTATTCTCTTGCTCTGTTGTTGTTGGAGGAGGTCATCATCAGGATGAGACTGCTGGTTGACTCAGGAGCTAGATCCCTGCAATCAGAGGCTCCTCCACCCCCACCCTGTCCTTGAAATTCACATGCTGCCCCTCATTTCCACTGTGGGAGCTCTTTCAAGGTTGGAGCCTTGAGAGGTTATCTGGATAGTACACATGACTAAACCCAGTTAAAGGCTCTATATAAACTTAATGTTAAGAGTCTGGCTGGTGATGCGGAAACCCATTCATCTTGCTGCCGCCAAAGACAAGACTTGTGTGTAAGTTCCATTGCTTATTAAACCTATCACTTACCAATCTTCAATGGCCTGCCTCTTTCTTGGACTCTCCTTGCCCTCTGAGTGTGGGGGCCAGTTTCAGATTTAACCTGGGGAAATTTTAAGGTTGAGACCCAACAATTAATGGGGCATTATTGAGCAGATCAGAAAGCAACAGTGTGATTCTTTTAGGGACAAAATGGAAAGAGGAACCAACTTGGAGAGTATTCCCAGATTCAGAAATCAGGTGAGAGATCTTAACTTAGGGCATTAACAAATGAAAGGAAAAAAAGTGAAGATATATACTTTTAAGATAGAATCTACAGGATGGATTGCCTGTGGGGTTGAAAGAAGAGGAGGCATTAAACCTGAAACCTGTCTTCCAGAACATCATATACCCAGTGAATGGTTTAGTGGCTTCTAAAGTACTTTTTAACCTGAACATTTTAGAAGCTGATGATTGGCATATCTACCAAAAGACATCTTAGGGTAGCTCTGGAGTTCTTATTGGGAAATAATCCATTCTCTATTATCTATCTATCCAGAAAACTAGAGATTGTTTTCTAATGTTTTAATGTTTATGGAAATATTTGTTGTCTCAGCATTTAATTATGGTTTTAAATGTGCTAGTATTATATGAATGATTTTTTCTTATTTGTTTGGTTAAGCTACTCTGATCAATTAATAAAAAATTACATTTTATTTTAGGCTAAAATATTTTAAGCAAAGATAGTCTTTGCATGCAATTATATACATTGGTACCAATTGCAAAGGCATATTATAGTATTTTTGTTAAAGTCACATTGAGATATTAAATTGTGAGGCTGATTGATTTATTTTATATGATTATGGTGTAGAATTTGTCTTGAGTGAACATTTTGTGACGTGCTTTTAAATTTTTAAAACATATTTTCCAACATATGAAGGTGTGCTATTCACCCTTTTATTACTGAAGTATATGCCTGAGAACACTAAATTAATATATTTTGTTTAATGAAAAAAAGGCATTTTCTCTTGAAGATATATTTGGACTCAGACTACATATAACAGTGTTGCTTGGTATTTACTCTAAAGCACAGATTTTCATGTTAAAGTGAAGGCAGCTTAAGCAGATAGTCTCAAATATCTCAGGTGTATTTGAGGATCTAAAACCAAGGCACAGGGGCTGAGATTTATCATCCCTGTATTTAGGTACAGAAATTTTAGGGCTGGTAATACTATTTCTTCAAGTCACTTTACCTTTCTGTACTGCTTTTGTTATCTGTGATACAGTAATGAATGTGCCTACAATTCATGAAGAAGTCAAAACAAAACAAAACAAAAAAACCCAAGAAACTTCTGAGTCATGAGATAGCATTCATTATAATTGTAATTCGATTTAAAATTTTTGAGGTACAATCCTCAGTCACAAGAGTATTCTGCTGTGAAACTAAAATATTATGTTTAAAAACTATTAGCAGAATATTGCCATTGGCATTTGTTTTTTTCAGGAGCAAAAACGAAGGAAAAGTTTCCTGAAAGTCAGCCAGCTGCTCATGATACGGGTTTTTAAAGTAGTCAGTTCATATTTCTTAGTTACAAATCAAGGGCAAGGTTTCCAAAGAAGTGCAAAAAACTCAAGGAGCTGATACATCAGAGTTTAATCAAGTCTTTGATGTAGCATTTCTTTGAAGCTTTATGGAAATTATTTCATCTCAGTATGATTTGTTTTTCTCTAATTCTAAATTGAGACCGATTTGGTTTATGTTGGTGTTCTACCTGCTCACAGTCAGGTTGCACTAAGCAGGGTGAAGTGAAAGTTGCAGTTTAGGGAAAACCTTCTGGAACAGACTATCTGAATTCTTGCCACCTATTAGCTGCTGCCTCTGGAGGAGCTGTTTTATTTTTCTGTGCTTCCGTTTCCTGACTTACATAATGGAGATTATCTACATTAAGCTTTGTTGTAAAAAGTAAATATAAAGATTTAATACAGTGCTTGTAAAATAGCAAGCAGTACATAAGGATTTGAACATGGAAATTTAGACAATGGGGAATGCACATCAAAAACTAAACATTGGTGGGGTGCCAAGGTGGCTCAGTTGGTTAAGGGAAAGACTTTGGCTCAGGTCATGATCTCATGGTTCGTGAGTTCGACCCCTGAATTGGGCTCGGCGCTGACAGCTTCAGTCTCCCTCATTCTCTGCTCTTCCCTGCTCACATGCCCCCCCCCTCTCAAAAATAAGTAAACATTAAAAAAACAAAACCAAGTATTGGTTTGCTAATTCCCCAGAGTTTTACCATGGTGTAATTAATAATGATAACCAGACAATGTGAGTGCTCTAAATTCATTATCTAATTTAATTCTCAAATCAATTCTATGACATTGATGTTATATCTTTATTTCACTAATAAATAACTGAAAATTGGAGAGATACTAAATACTTGTCTAAACTCACTGTGTTAAATGGTGGGCTTGGGCTTCAAATTCATGTACTCGTTGAGGTTTAGAGATTAAGTATTTTTCTATGCAGAATCTAGAAATCTAAGGAAACCTAAGAAAAAGTACCCGGGAAAATGAATTACCAATGAGGTTCTGCAGAAAGATGATAGGTAAAATAAGTTAGCAAATGGAACAAATGTTTATGTGCTACCATTTCTCTGAGTGTGAGGCTACAGTCTTGGTCTTTCTGATCCCTTTCTTTGAGAGCTTCCTCAAAGGGAGGTGGTTATGAATATACATTTGTAAGCACATCATTCTTAGCAAAATAATTAACTTTAATCTCCAGATACATAAACTCAAACTATCAAGTACTCCTACATCTGTCAGAAGCTAATACATAAAAAACTAGCTCATTTTTACTTCACTGAAAGATGTGTTTCCTGCCCAACCCCAACAATGGAATGCATCTTACTTGAAAAATAGTTTTCATCAAATTTCACTGGTCTTGATGTTATCATTTGAATCCCATCATTTGGCCGCATCTTCCAGATCACATGAAGTATTTGAAACAGTGAAAGGGACTTCTGTATTAGGAAGAAAAAATGAGCTGCCTTTATCACCTGCAACAGGGAACTGAGTTAAATCCACACTGATGATCATTTCTATTCTAGGAAAGTCTAAATGCCTACCTAAGTATTCTTGTTACTGAGAAACATGGCAGAGTAAAACAATGAAATTCACACATTTGCATGTTGAAAGAAGCATTTATGGAAAATCATTTCAAACTCCGTTTGTTACTTTAAATTTTATTCTAATTTTTCTCTAATTCTAGCCACCAATTTAACTTTTTTTATGTCTAAAGAGAATTGTTTTATCTATTTTTTTCCTTTTTATTATAAAGGAATATATGTTGTTATATGCCATCTGTTGAGATTGGAAGAGTTTAGACAAGGTGGTAAATCTGGGCAAAAAACTGTAACTGGTGACTAGAAGATTGTCATGAATCTATTAATTCCATATGTAGTTTGGGGAGCACCAACCATGTGCCAGGTACATTGTAAGTGCTAGGGACCCAAGATTAAAAGTGTGGTACCTGTGTTTGTGGATTTCATAACCTGGCAATTATAAGTGGCTGAGTATAAAGTATGGTGGTACATGATATAGTGGGGCTGGGGATTAAGAAGAAGGACAAACAGAATTACCATGTGCTATTTAGTGCTGGTCACTGTGCTAGGTCCTAATGTATGTTAATGAATTCATTAAGGTAGACTTAAAAGAAAACTGAGAAGTTGAGGGAGTTTTAGTTTGGTGTCACACAACTAGTGATTCTAGCTATGACTAGAACTCAAATCTCCCATCTTCTAAAGCATTTGCTTTTTATACCATAGCAGCATTTACAAAACATGCCTGACTGTAATAAATCGGCTGGGGAATTTCTTAGAATATAGATTCATATCTATAGCATCAGACACTTTAGGGCAGGGCAAGAGAATCTGAATTTTTTAAAGTGTTTGTTTATTTTTGAGAGAGAGAGACAGAGTTTGAGCAGGAGAGGGGCAGAGAGAGAGGGAGACAAAGAATTCGAAGAAGCCTCAGGCTCTGAGCCGTCAGCACAGAGCCCGACACAGGCTGGAACTGAGGACCATGAGATCATGACCTGAGCTGAAGTCGGCTGCTTAAGTGACTGAGACACCCAGGTGCCCCAAGAATCTGCATTTTAAGAAGTACCTCTCAAGTTTTTATTTTTATTTTTATTTTTTAATCAAGCAGTACTAATTATCAGCCTGCTACATTCTATGTTTATTATGAAGGACAAAGTGATCATACCTAGATGGAGGAGAGGAATGTACATGAATGCTTTGGAAGAGGAATTTTTTTTAATTTTTGCAAATATTTATTTATTTATTTATTTTTAAATTTACATCCAAGTTAGCATACAGTGCAACAGTGATTTCAGGAGTAGATTCCTTAATGCCCTTACCCATTTAGCCCATCCCCCCTCCCACAATCCCTCCAGCAACCCTCTGTTTGTTCTCTATATTTAAGTCTCTTAAGTTTTGTCCCCTTCCCTGTTTTTATATTATTATTGCTTTCCTTCCCTCATGTACATCTGTTTTGTGTCTTAAATTCCTCATATGAGTGAAGTCATATGATATTTGTCTTTCTCTGACTAATTTCGCTTAGCATAATACCCTCTAGTTCTGTCCACGTAGTTACAAATTGCAAGATTTCATTCTTTTTTATTGCTGAGTAATACTCCATTGTATATATATACCACATCTTTATTCATTCATCCGTCGATGGATATTTGGGCTCTTTCCATACTTTGGCTATTGTCAATAGTGCTTCTATGGGTGCATATGCCTCTTTGAAACACACACCTGTATCTCTTGCATAAATACCTAGTAGTGCAATTGCTGGGTTGTAGAGTAGTTCTATTTTTAATTTTTTGAGGAGCTTCCATACTGTTTTCAGAGTGGCTGCACCAGTTTGCATTCTCACCAACAGTACAAAAGAGATCCTCTTTCTCCACATCCTCGTCAACATCTGTTGTTGCCCGAGCTTCTTAATGTTAGTCATTCTGACAGGTGTGAAGTGGTATCTCCTTGTGGTTTTGATTTGTATTTCCCTGATTATGAGTGATGTTGAGCATTTTTCATGTGTCTGTTAGCCATCTGGATGTCTTCTTTGGAAAAGTGTCTGTTCATGTCTTTTGCCCATTTCTTCACTGGCTGGATTATTTGTTTTTTTGGTATTGAGTTTGATAAGTTCTTTATATAGATTTTGGATACTGACCCTTTATCTGATATATCATTTGCAAATATCTTCTCCCATTCCATTGGTTGCCTTTTAGTTTTGCTGATTGTTTCCTTTGCTGTGCAGAAGTTTTTATTTTGATGAGGTCCCAATAGTTCATTTTTGCTTTTGTTTCCCTTGCCTCTGGAGACATGTTGAGTAAGAAGTTACTGGGGCTAAGGTCAAAGAGGTTTTTGTCTGCTTTGTCCTCTAGGATTTTGATGGCTTCCTGTCTTATATTTAGCTCTTTCATCCATTTTCAGTTTATTTTTGTGTATGGTGTAAGAAAGTGGTCCAGGTTCATTTTCCTGCATGTCACTGTCCAGTTTTCACAGCACCATTTGCTGAAGAGACTGTCTTTATTCCATTGGATATTCTTTCCTGCTTTGTCAAAGATTAGTTGACCATATGTTTGTGGGTCCATTTCTGGGTTCTCTATTCTGTTATGTTGATCTGAGTGTCTTTTTTGTGCCAGTAACCATAGTGTCTTGATGATTACTGCTTTGTAATAGATCTTGATGTCTGGGATTGTGATGCCTCCAGCTTTGGTTTTCTTTTTCAAGATTGCTTTGGCTATTTGGGGTCTTTTCTGGTGCCATACAAATTTTAAGATTGTTTGTTTTAGCTCTGTGAATGCTGGTGTTATTTTGATAGGGATTGCATTAAAGATGTAGATTGCTTTGGGTAGTATTGACATTTTAACAATGTTTGTTCTTCCAATCCAGGAACATTGAGTGTTTTTCCATTTTTTGGTGTCTTGTTCAATTCCTTTCAAGACTTTTTATAGTTTTCAGTATATAGATTTTTCACCTCTTTGGTTATGTTTATTTCGAGGTATTTTATGGTTTTTGGTGCAACTGTAAATGAGATTGACCTCCCTCCATGCTCCTGGGGATTTGCCCTTCCCACCTGAGCACCGCTAGATATCAAACTGTGAAGTTCCAGACTCGGTGCTTCCCCTGTTTATAGAGTCTTAATAGAATTTAAGCCCTTTCTTTCTTTTTTGTTTAGTCCCTTGCATATTCTTCCTTTTCTCTCCAGCTGCTTCCTTGGGATGTGCTTTTCCATACTCTCTCCTTGTCTCTGTACTCTATCCACAAGCAAAAATAGCTCTCTACCTTCCGTGGCTTTTCTCTCCCCCAGTTCACTTTTCCATGCCACTTACCTGCTGAGTTCTGTGGTTCAGGTTGTGCAGATTGTTGTGTTAATCCTCAAATCAGTTTTCTAGGTGTGCAAGATGGCTTAGTGTTGATATGGCCGCATTTCAGGGATGAGAGATGCAAAAAAAACTTCCATGCTCTAGGAATGTTTTTTATTTTGATCTTGATAGGAATTTGCTTAATGACGAAGAGAGAACTTTTGGTAATGACTTGATTCCGAGTAGTATTTTGGCTTGCTGTTTGTAAAGGTAAAATAGATTTCCTGTCTCTCTGGGTTACTTGAATTCACCGTGATATGTTCTAGGCAGACAGATGGTAGATAGATGGATAGATTCATAATAGATTGGGTAGATAGACAGACAGATGTATACATACACATACACTTATACAGTCAAAATAATTTCTCATGATTAGCAATTTGTATGTAGATGGATATATATGGCCATATCTAGAACTTGAACATTATACAACAAATGTAGATGAATATACTTTAATAAAAAAATAAGTAATTACAATGTTTCTTTTAAGTAGTAAATTTCACATATTCACTATTTTATAGAGGCCTCTTAGGGAGCTACAAACTAATTTTCATCTCAAAGTCAGCTTTTTAAGTTAAAAATATAGTAAATGATTTTACAGAAAGTTTGAACATTGGGGACTTATCTATATTCTACTTATATTCATATATTCATATATGTATAATATGTATAGAACTATATTCCTACCACCTTAACATAAAAATGAAATTTAAAGTATTTTCTTTTATCTGTCTTTGTATGTATATATTTACATTTACTTGTTTTTTTGTATCCTGCTGTTAAAATTTATTTTTTTTCTTTGTCAACTAAGAAACACAGAGTGAAAACAATCAAACCATACCAGTAGGCTTAAAATGAAACACAGCATTACTTCTCAGCCATTCTCCATTTTATAAGACCAGTTTCTCAGAGGCAACTAGTTTTGGCTTTTGTAGCTGCTTCTTTAGATACTTACTGCAATATTTCCAAATAATAGACTTATCTTGCTGTGATGGATGCTGTGATGTGCTATGCAAATCCCCCTCTTAAATAAAGGATTTATTATTCAGATGTTGCACATATCCCTGGCAGACAGTCCTCAGTCAACAGCCTCTTCCAGTAATTGCCTCATTTAAAGGGCTATGTCCCCTAAGATCACACCCCTTTCTTGGTTAGTCTGCATCCACCGATGCATCTACAGGGTGAGGCAGGGAGGATAGATGGATATAAAGTCATCATTCTCTCCACACCCTCATCCCTTCCCCGGGACTATTCCAAAGGATCATGCTGCCTCCAGACTGTTCTGAATGGTCATCCTATCTTCTTTCAGAGCAGAGTTAGCAGAGACGTTTGCCTGAAAGTGAAGTGCTCCTTAATTTTTCCTTTTGCTCAGCCCTATTCTCTTTCCTTCCTTTCTGTAGATGATAAGCCTTCAAGAGTGCTCCTTAATGAGCTACAAGCTAATTTCCTTCTCGAAGTCAGCTTCCCAGGGAACTCAACCTCCACCATTGCTATTTATTTATTTCTATATTTTGGGTATTATGTATTGATTTGTGGCTGTGATTCAGAAATATTTAATTCTTACACCATAGAACCTGCCTATCCTATGTTCTTAATTCCTTTTATTCTTGCAGAATTGCTATATTAGAATTCTTTTTTTTTTTTTTAAGTAGGCTTCGCTCCCTGGAATGGAGCCCAATGTGGGGCCTGAACTCATGACCCTGAGATCAAGACCTGAACTGAGATCAAGAGTCAGGCACTTAACTGACTGAGCCACTCACGTGCCCTCAAATACTTAATTAAATAAAAGATTAGGGTGTACATTACTGTAATGAGGAAAATATTGCTCATAGTTTGGTTAAGCAGTATATTGTAATTGATTTTTTAAAATCACACAACATTTAGTTTATCTAAGAGTTAATAATTGCCTAACCTTTTCATTTATTTTTCTAATTCTCTTCAAAAAACCCAGAGATCTGTAATCATTCAATACTATTTTCTGAAAGGCAAAATGCATACCATGGTTTGTCTTTTCCTTTTTAGAACACTTCCATCCAACAACAACCAACTGTTTGGAATAGTTTTTTGTTGTCCAGGCCTGTTGCATGTTTATTGTTCTGGGGCTTCTCCTCATTATCTTCTACATTTATAAGGTCCCACATCTCTCTTTTTGTTTGCATATTCATTTTGTTGGAGCACATCCTTCCGTATATTTCCTAGGAATAAGTGAAAGGAAGATATTGTTTTGTCTATTCTCTTTATTATATTTTCTTTATCCTTTGTACTCTGTATTTCTGTGATTTAAATAACAGTCTAGATTTTTACTTATTTTTTAACACTTTTTAAAAAAAGGTTTTTATATTTAGTTTGAGAGGGAGAGAGAGAGACAATGTGAGCACATGAATGGGAGAGGGGTAGAGAGATGGAGAGAGAGAATCTCAAGAAAGCCCCATGCTGTCAGCACATAGCCTGATGTGGGGCTTGAACCCATGAACCTTGAGATCATGACCTGAGCCAAAATCAAGAGTTGGAGGCTTAACAGCCTGAGCCACCTAGGCACCCATGGGCTTAAATTTTTAAAATTTATATCTATTATGCTTGACAGTTGATTTAGGAGAAATTTTTCTTTATTCAGTTGTTTTCATCCATAATTTTGTACTTTTTACTTTATGTCTTATTAAATAACAAGTAAATTATTAGTAATTTGATGTGTAAGTCTTGTTAATTGGGCTTTCTGTATTGATTTTTTTTAACTTCCTAATTTTCTTTTCTCAATATTTATATCATTTTGTTTTACTTTTTTGGTGATTTTCCTGACCCAAAATTTCCCTTAATTTTCAATTGCTATATTTCCAGTTTCTGAATTATGTATTATTCCTGTTTTTTTCTTTTGTATAGCAAAATGTTCTTTTAAAAATGAAATTATCTTATTTTCTCAGTAATACTAATTATAATTCCTTATTAGGTTTTATTCTGCTTCCTTCATTTTCTCTGTTTCCTCTTATTTCTTTTTGCTTTTTGTCCTTATTTGCTTATGTGGCTTTCCTTCTCTACCTAATGATTTCTTTGATGTTCATTTAAATTTAAATTTAAAAGCAAGATTTTTAAAAACTGCCTAGAAGTTTCTTCTGGGTGTCTGGCAGGGCTTATCTACTCATGGTTTTCCCTGTATCATTATGTGATTAAGCCAGCCTTTTGGGTGGGAATATTAAACTTTCGGCATATTTTGGTTTATGCGTTTTCCAAAAGAATCTTGTGGTCTCTAGCCTGGAGGTAAAAAAAAAATAATAATAATGTACGTATATTTAGTTTACAACATTCTGAGACCATAAATTTAGCATCTACTATTTCTTATTAGCTGATGTTTTATTTAGGTTTTTTTTTTTCTCATTTACATTCATGAGAGAGATTGTTCCCCGTTTTTTTGTTTTTCCTTCTAATGCTCTTTTCAAGTTTGGATGTTAAAGATGTTCTCGATTCATACATCAACTTGTAATATTTGTTTGTTTGTTTTTAGTTTTTGGGATATTTTATATTAAACTGTGTTTTTGTTTTCCCTTCATTTAAAAAATCCATCACTGAAACCATCTGAGCCTAAAGTGTTTTTATGAAAGAGTATATATTGTAAGATATAATAGGTATAAGGCTTCAGATTTCTATTTGTTTTTTTGTGTGTGTCAGTTTGGTAGGTATTGTTTTTCCAAAATTTGGTCAGTTCATGTAAATTTTCTAAGTTTTGGTACAAGTCCTTCAGGTGTCTTATTATTAATTTTTTTTACTGTTTCTTGTCTTTATAATAATGTTTCCTTTCTCACTCCTGATATTCCCACTTCATTTCTCCCTTTTTTAGTTTTAGTTTAACTAGATAATTTATCCAATTTATTAGTCTTTTCAGAGAACCAAATTTTGGCTTTTTGTTTCCTTATTGTATTTAATTTTTATTTTATTAAATTGTTTTTATCTTTATTCAACATTTTTGGCTTCTATTTTTTGAAATGAGTCTACATTTTGTATGTTTTCATACTAGATAATGCACTCAATTTTGGAAATTAAGTAATATTCTAAATTCTCTTCTTTTTAAAATGTTTATTATTTTTGAGAGTGAGAGAGAGATCAGGAGTAGGCAGGGAAGGGCAGAGAGAGAGAGAGGGAGACACAGAATCTGAAGCAGGCTCCAGGCACTGAACTGTCAGCACAGAGCCTGAGGTGGGACTTGAACTCATGAACTGTGATTCATGACCTGAACCAAAGTCGTATGCTTTAACGGACTGAGCCACCCAGGTGCTTTGATATTCTATATTCCCCAAAATATCAAATTTATCAAAGAAGACATCAAATGGAAATTTAAAAAATAATATTAACTGTAAGATGAAAAAGAAATATCAGAATTATTTCCACTTCTGGTTGAGTTTTCAAAATTCTTTAGATTCTGTCGCTCTTGGTCTAAGAACTAAACAAGCTAGATAAACTTTAATATTTAAAAAATTCTTCTGAGAGTTGAAAACACAAAGAAACTTAGCTGGTCAGAATTCCAGAAAATGCTAAGGACTACATGAGAGAGAAAACATCCACACTGTTCTCATTCTAGGTGGAATGATGGATAGAAAAGAATCTGTCCTGGATGGGGTTAAAGAGAAACCTGTCAAATCTTAACAGCATTTTTAAAGGCCACATGTAGGCTGCATGACAGATTAGAATTATGGGGAGCTCCAGCCACAGCCACAGCTTAGCCACAGACTAAATCAACACCCACCTTCCAACTTTTTCCCATAAATTCTCCCAAAGTCTTGGGAGTCATATTGCAAAGGCTGCGAACAAAGCAGGAGAGCTGAGGTATATGTTCTCAGCCATGTAGAGATTTTCTGAGATCTAAAGCGCTTCTCTGAGCTCTTGGACTGAAGGCATGTCAAGAGAGCTGAGCAAAATCTATGTAAGATGCTCCAGAATTCAGCTATGCAAGACTGAAAGTGAGGAAGGAGAAATGAGAGAAACTCCACTTGAGGCAATCTGGGTCTTCACTGAATGTAAAGCATCCACATTCCCAAGTCTAGAGACAGGACAGCAGAGCAGAGAGAAATCTCCCCAAATGCAGAAAACCAGGGGTGCGAATGTAGAGAAAAGAAAGGGAAAAAACACACTGATGCAAATGTTGGAAGACAGGCTGTAAAAGAGATAGACACCATAATGTGGAAGCTGGTGGCTTAGATGTAAAGCTGCAAGACATCTCTTCCATCTCAGCAGTGTTCAGACTCTTGCCAAACCTTGCAGAAGAGAAAATCATGGCCTGGCTTTCAAAACATTTGAAGACAGTATTAAACTGATTCAAGATGAAAGAGTTTGTTTTGTAATGTTCCTTTCTTTTAATGTCCTTCTCAGGTTTTGGTGTCAATATACAGAGTGTGTTTTTAATCCTTAAAATTTGTTGAAGCTTCCTTTATGGTTTAGCGTAATGTCAAGTTTTATAAACACTCTACAGTCTCTGAAAAGAATATATACTGCAGTGTTATTTTAGTGTTCTATCAGTTTTATTAGTTGTTTTATTAAAACCTTCTATGTTTCTCCTGATATTTTGATTGCTGGTTCTAGTAGTTACTGAAAGAAATGACTATAAGTCTCATAACATGATTGTTCTTTCCATTTCTCCTTGTGTTTTCGTCGATATTTGTTTCATATATTTTGAGATAACATTATAAAATGCTTACAGATTGGAATTGTTTTGTTCCTTGTGGATTGACAACTTTATCATTATGAAATGCCCTTTTTTCAAATCTCTAATAGTGTGTCCTGTCTATTTTGTGTCACATGAATAAAAGAATACCAGGTATCATTTATTTAGTGCTTATATGGATTTTTTCCTTGTCTTATATTCAGTCTCTTTGTGTTCTTCTATTTAAGTTGTTTCTTTTGTAAGCAGCATATATTTGAGTTTACATTAGCTATCTTAGTAGTTATTTTCTGTTCATCTCATGTGCTCTTCCTTTTTCTTTTTCTTAAACCTTCTTTTGGATTAGCCAGCATCTTCTATGGTTCCATTTACTCTCTGTTAGCTTATAGGTTAGAGCAGCTTTTACTATCCTTTTTCAATCTGCCACAACCTGGCAGTGGATGAGGGATTTAAGTCATTCGACAGTTTTTAAGATGCTGGTTAGGTACCTCACCTTGGAACGCCATTATTGATAGCATTTTGGACACTCAGGTAGGAGTATGAAATGTCAAATTTAATATTACTTGCAGTAGCATTTGGCAGGCATGTTGTAGGAGTGCTGACTATACTGACTCCATCTTGGCCCTCTATCTTGGGCTCCCCTCTGGCACACAGTTGGAACCACTCTAGATAACTAGTAGAGCTCCCCTCTGGCAACAGGTTGTGCCACTTCAGATAACTAGAAGAGGTGACTGGGACACAGAAGGCCCCACTTTTCAATAACTAGTAGAGATCTTCTGGTGTTTAGATGGTGCCACTTTAGATAACTACCCCGTGACCTTACCACCATGCCCCTCACTCTATAAAAGCTGTGGGTTGAAGTCCAGGCTTTGCAGAGAATTGGGGGATGAGAGCTGTGGAGGGTGGCTGTGTATTGCCCTTGATCATCAGTGTGTCTACCCACCCCATCACCCCTGTCAGTAAGTTACCCTGAATAAGACTTGGTGTAAATATATGGAGTGGCTTGCTTCATTTTTTAGTGTTAATATATTACTGACCAACCTTCAGCTTCTAATATATGCTTTGCATTTTAAGGCAACAAAAGCCCCAGAAATTGTTGTACTAAAGGTTTGTGTCAAATTACTTAGAAAATGGGGAAGGAAGTGAGGGAGGAAACTGTTCCTGATGTTTCATTGTATTGTAAGGATGATATTTAGATATAAATGGAATTTTTTATGTTGTGTGAATTTTTTATGTGTTGTGCATTGTTGATGAAAATGTGGGGAGTTGGCTAAATCCTACCATCCTCCGTTCCTTAACACTACCAGTAAGTCCTTGTTTAGAGTTAATAGTCATTGGCTTGTTGGGCTGAAGATAGAGTTATTTCTGTTTTTGTTCTTGTTTTTTTTGAATTGGACGTTGTGAGTTTCAAGGAAGGAAAGTAGAGTAAAAGTGACTTGACTTCACATTCCTTACTTGGAAGTTCCTCCCATAAAAATTTGAGGTTAGCCACTAATCAACAGTGACTAGCAGACACTTGGAGGGAAAGCTTGGCATGATTGGGACTATCTTTGTTTGAACTTCCTGACTTTCTATTCCCACTACAGCGTTGGGACTACCTTTGTTTGAACTTTCTGACTTTCTATTCCCACTACAGCGTTGGGACTACCTTTGTTTGAACTTCCTGACTTTCTTTTCCCACTACAGCATTGGGACTATCTTTGTTTGAACTTCCTGACTTTCAATTCCCACTATAGTGGAATACTTTTTTTTTTTTTTTTTTTTTAGTAATTTTATGGCTTAAACGGGTCAGGCTAGCTTTTTTTATGGAGTCAAGTAATTGGATCTTTTGATTTGGATCTGTGATGATGATGATGATGATGATTCAAAAAATATGTACTGAGCACCTGCCACGTGCCAGGCATCATTCAAGGCACGTGAGCTATAACTGTGACTCTAACAGAGAAGTTTCTGACTTCATGGGACTAATATCCCAGTATGTGGTCAGGTTTAATAGAAATTTAAGAAACTACTAATACTTATTGAACATTTGCTACATGAAAGATGCTTTTTTAAATGATCTACCTATTTTAACTCATTAACCATCACACCAGTCCCAGGCAGCAGATACAACCTGATATGGAGGAAAGCTGAAATACATAAGTAATTTGACCAATGCCCTTTCCTTAGTAAGTGGTGAGACTCCGAAGTTCAAACTTCGATAGGGGGGTTTCAGAGCCTCACTGTTAAACTCTGTAATATGACCATGGTAATATATAAATTGATTTAACGATGGTTTTGAAAGAGAGCCACGGCTACAAGGTAAGTCTAGATAAAAACCATTCTGTGGTCATTGCATGACTTTGAATTTTCTCCTTCATTGAATTAAGGAATTGATAATAATGTTGAGAATGTAACTTACAACTTGTAACATTATAAAACACTATTTTTAGTGTAATGGATTAAAAATTTTTTAGAAATTTTTTTGATGTGTATTTATTTTGAGAGAGAGCGCACGTGAGTGGGAGAGGGACAGAGAGAGAGGGAAACACAGAATCTGAAGCAGACTCCAGGCTTCAGCAGAGTTTTCAGCACAGAGTCCTATGTGGGGATTGAACTCACTAATTGTGAGATCATGACCAGAGCCAAAGTCGAATGCTCAAACAACTGAGCCACCCAGGCACCCCAAGATACTTGAATGCTTTTATAGTTGTTTTTAAAGAATTAAAAAAAATCATGCAGTAGAGTATTAGATATGAGCATATTTTGGTATATTTGTAATTCCCACTCTTCAAGTAGACTTTACTTTTTAGAACAGTTTCAGATTTGTAGAAAAGTTGAGAAGCTGTATAGAGTTCCCATATACCCTTGTACTTGTTTCCTCTGTTATTAGTATCTCACATTAGTATGGTGCATTTGTTACAATTAATATTGATACATTCTTAGTAGCTGAAATCCATAGTTGATTCAAATTTTATTAGTTTTTACCCAATGTGTTTTTTCTGTTCTAAAATTCCATTCAGGTTACCACATTACATTTAGTCATTGTATTTACTTAGGCCCCTCTTGACTCTGACAGTTTCTCAGACTTTGCTTAATTTTAGTGGTCTTGACAGTTTTGAGGAGTATTAGGGTACATTGTAGGATGCTCTTCTATTGAAATAAAGCTGATTTTCTTTTTTTATGATTAGACAGGGGTTATGGGTTTTGGGCAGGAAGACCATAAATTTATTGTGCCATTTTCATCACAACATAGTAGGGGTAGATAGTATCAACATGCCTTAGCACTGTGGCTACTGACTTGATCACCTGACTGTTTGATGAATTTCTCCACTGTAAAGTTACTCTTCCCTCTCCTATTCCCTTCACCCTTTCCATTCTGTACACTTAGGAAGGAAGTCACTATGCAAAGTCTAATTTAAGGAGTGGAGAGTTCTCCTTCTCCTTGTTTTTTTTTTTTAATTTTTATATATTTATTTTATTTTGAAAGACAGACAAGAGTGTGAGTGGAGGAGGGGCAGAGAGAGAGAGAGCGAGATACAGAATCTGAAGAAGGCTTCAGGCTCTGAGCTGTCAGCACAGAGCCCGATGCAGGACTCAAACTTACAGACTGTGAGATCATGACCTGAGCTGAAGTCTAACGCTTAACTGAGTCACTCCTTGTGAATGAAGTATCTGCATAGGTCATTTAAAATTCTTCTGCACTGGAGATTTATTCTTCCCATTTCCTTATGTATATCAGTATGGACTCATGGGTATTTATTTTATTATTTGGGTTACATGACCCAATACTACTTTATTGCTCAGATTATTCCAGTTTTGTCCACTGGGAACTCTTTCATTGGCTGTTGTGTTTCTTTGACATACTTTCATCAACGTGGGTGTTTGTTTTTAAGCACTTCTTTACTTTCTGACAGTAAAAGTTGCTCCACACTCATCTTGTATATTTCTTGTTCTAGTTTTAGAATCAGCCATTTCTCCAAGAAGCCCTGGTCTTTTGAGAATGGTAGTAAAAACCAAGATCTGGGCACTAAGTGTGCTCAGTTCTACTAGGACGCTCTTTCTTTCAGGCCTGCTCTGTTGACAGAGCAAGGAAATGTATGTATACTAGCCCATGTATAAAGATAGACTTACTTAAATATTAATATATATAACCATCTCTATCTATATGAAGTGAAACATGACTTCATACTGATGTTTCTGGCTCCAGCACATTAATTACCACATGGATCATTCTAGCCTCCTCCACTTGTATATCTGTAAATTTCCGCTCTGATAGTGAGAAAGTGGCTCACTATCTATATGTTTATTATTCAATTTCAATATATGTGTATAGTAGTATTGAGATTGTTAACCTGTATCCCCATGGGAAAGAGCTTTATTAAGCAGAGTTCGGAGTTTATATGCAGTTTCCTTTGCTTTTGTCTTTCAGACCAAAGTTATGTAGGTCAGTAACTTTTTCCTCCACTCCCCCTTCAGGGAGATCATTTCATACATTTGGAACACATTTAGAATCTCTTGTCACAGACTCAATTATTTTTATGATAAGGCAAAATCTATTGAAAAATAGAGATTAGTGTTTTGTGGTGAGGAGTTCAATTTTAGGTAGTTTGATATTGATAACTGAACCCAAAATTAGAGTTACCTTGTCCATTTCTTGTTCTTATTCTAAATTATGCTTCATAGATGCTCATTTAATGTTATTTTCATCTGTCGGTAAGCTTGCTTTGGTAGTCATATACTAAAGCAAGTAAACTATAAAAAATAAAGTGATTTCATTTATATATAATAATTTTATTTTCTAAATTTGTCCTTTACTCAGTACAAGAAGTCAGGCAACCTTGAAGTCTAGGCTTATTAGAAGGAAGACGGTATGTGGTAGAAATAAATCTTGTAAAGTTGACCCAGTGAAATTAAACTTGAGCTCTCCCAGCCTCCCAACAATCACCACGAATGTTCTGGAGTTGTTACTTGCTGAACCCAGTCTCCAGAATAGTTGAGAGGAGCAGTACTATCAGTATCTGAGTGCGTTTGCAGGTTCTTGAGAGCCAGGAAACTGGTCTTTCCGCCTGGTGGGTGCTACCGACTATCTGACTCTAGTGACTTTCTGTGTAGAGTTATCTTTCACTTGCATTAGAGGAACTCATTTCTTTTTACTTTGATAGCATTTCTCAGTTAATCACATCACTGTCAGGTTGTAATAACAACCACATATTTTATTATGTGGTTTCAATCGTAACACTTCATTTTTAAAAAACACTTCCCCCTCATTCTCAGAGTTACTCTTTATACTTTTTACAGTTCAGTCATAGCTTATTTTCATCTGTAATCTCACTCCTCTCTCTATGCACGTAGCCATGGAAACCAATACAGAATGCCTGCGTTTTACCAATCATGGTATAAATTACAGGCCATTACAATTGTGATGTTACTGTTCTGGTAAGAGTGCTGCATTTTCACCTATGAAAAGGGTTATGACTGCTATTAATTCTAAGAGGATTTTTGGTAGCTTGTGTGAGAGTAGGTCAGGAATGCTGTGGTCTTCCCTTCAATCAGTGTCACAATGAGATAAGTCATTATTGGATAGTTTTAATAGCTGCTTTTAAGGTTACTGTGAATGACTGTGTCCCTAATTAAGATTCTTGATTCCATTCTAAATTTCCATTAAATACTAAACCTCACAAAACTCCCTCTAGAAATGGGATTCTACATATTCGTGGAACATTTACTTGGTGCTAGGCACTGTGCCAGATGTTACAGACACTAATCTCAAAGAGTAATAGAGAGAGTGAAACAAATATGCAAATAAGCATAACAGCAGAATATAGAACATTAATTAGTCAGGGACCAATGAGGAAAATAGGAAACAGTCAACATATTGAAGACATGGAATTTAACACAAGGCATTGGTTATCCAGTTAATGAAAAAGAGAACAGTGAAACAACTCAGCGATTGGGAAGAACAAAAGACTCTACTAGCCCTTGGCTGGAGAGACAAAAGAGGCAGTGTTACTGATACTCAGATCATTGGGTCATTGGGGCGCCGAGTGGAAGGTAAAATCCTGGAGAGCTTGTCTGGCAAGTGCTAAAGCCAAGGACACAGCAGCTGTCAGAGACACCAGAAGCATAGAAGGAGAGGGCAGGCATCTGGCTTTTCTCTTCCTCCAGAGTTACAGTCTCTCACCATTACTTTCACCTGGTCAGATCCAATAGAGGGTCTTTTGATAGAAAGCATGGTGAATGCAAACTGCAAGGATCACCTTTCATTAGGACCCAGAGGGAGCAAGAGAAAGGGCCAGGAATGGATCCAAAGGCAAACAGATCCAGGGCTGATAGCTGAATGCTATTGAAGTTTTAGCACAGGGATAGTTGATATGAGATTACTGCAAAGTTCTTCTCACATGCTGAAATTGACTCTATTCTGTATTTGAACTGCATCATCATGCACAATGATCAGTTTCCACTTCATTGGACAGGCAAAGTTTGAAACTACAGAACAAGTGCTGTAAGATGTTGGCTACTGAATTTGTTCTCTATCCCCTTCTGCAGACGTGTCCTCTATCTTTAACTCTGGTCCCTGGCTGAAAAACAGAACAGACCAAGATTTAATGATGCTCCGACTACCTCCCACACCACAATAGCTTCTTTAAGCTGGTAAAGGTTATTTGCAATATTGGGAACAGCTTCTGTTCAAAACAAAACAAAAAAATCATAAAACACACACACATACACACACCCAAACCTAGAGTTGATTATGGGTAGTTTCATAAATTTCCATGCTTAGGTAAGTTATTTTGTGTTATATGGGACTTTTTAATGTTAAAGAATATACTAAACTATATAAAGTTTTATTAATGGACAGAAAGTCCATGAAGACAGAAACAATTTGGAAGATTTTTAGAAAAGATAGTTACACATACAGCAATGCATACTCAAAATGAACAGTGTACTCTTAGATGATAGAATAAAATTTAATAGTTTTGGGAAACCAGAGTCCCAAAACTTCCTAAAATTTATTATGTTATTATAAAATAAAAATGTTAAGTAAAATCTGGGGTTTGGCAAATCTTATGATATATTTGATACTTTATTTTTTTTTTACTTTTTGCCTTTCCTTTCATTCATTATTTCCCATTTATTCTAAATATGAGTGTATCCTATTATTTATATTTAGTACTTTACTTTGTATTTCCTGGCCATGACAGTCTTCAGAGATTTCATCCTCTGCTATGGATTTAATTATCATATTTGTGCAGAAACTTTTCCAAGTATACATTTTGGTTCTGAATTCACTCCTTTGTTTTTGTGCAATATCTCCAATTAAATGCTGCCGTCTCACTCTTGGGATGTTCTGCCTTCATTTCTAATAAAATGCTTGAGTATCAGTAAGGGTCCAGGCAGGAAACAGGTGGCAGGCTCAAAGAGTTAGTTGATACACTTAATCACTTCAATTATTTACAGTGGTGTGGGCAGGATTAAGGGAATATTAAAAAAAAAAAAGGTATGTTGATATATCCAGGGACTGACAATATCAAGAAATTCACCACCCCTCAGCCTGAATGTGCAGGAAAGAGAGTGGTTACTAGAACCTAGAGGGAACTGAAGCTAAGAAAGACCTCTGTCCTGAGAAATACTGTGGCCAGGGAGATGGATGCAGCCCTGCTTGGGGTGAGCTGTATCTGGCCTCTATTTTCTCCCATCTGTTCCTTTCCCAGCCCTCTCACTGGCTAAATCTAATAGGAATTCAGAGGACACAGGAACATAGTGATGTATATAATCTAAAACCTAATTCATTATCTTTCCCAAATCAACTTCCTTTCCAAATTTTCTTAATTTTACTAATGTTATGCTCGTGTGTGTGTCTGTCTGTCTTTCTTTCTTTTTTACTAAAGGGAGACAAATCAAGCTTTTCTAATCGTCTTGGATGACAACTTCCAAGGTTACCCATCTGTTTTCCTTTTGTCCAGGTCTCCAATGATGAGGATGAAATCTTGGGAATCACCCACTAGCATTAGGCAACACTATACATAGATGAACAAAACCTATAGATAGAATCTATAAGAGCATCACATGCTAAAGAGAGTCAAATCAAAGCCCATGGAGTATTCACTGTTCATCTGTTTTCTGTTCATAGGGATGCAGAGAATCTGGTGAGCTCATGTCACATCAGATTCAAGGAATTGAGCTGGTACAGGTGGTGAGTTAACAAGACTGAGTAAGACAATCAAAGGATGCACATGAATGGAGCCTGTGGTTGATTATAGGAAAGGCACAAAGCCATTAGATGAGAGGGAAACTTGTGAATCTTTTCACAGGAAACAAGGCAGGAACAGAGAGAATAGGGATTAGAGAGTATATACAGGATGGGGCGCCTGGGTAGCTCAGTTGGTTAAACTAAGTGTTTGACTTGAGCTTAGGTCATGAGCTTCTCACAGCTTATTAGTTGGAGCCCTGCTTTGGGCTCTATGCTGATAGCTCAGAGCCTGGAGGCTGTTTTGGATTCTGTGTCTTCTCTTTCTGCCTCTCCCCTACTCGTGCTCTGTTTCTTTCTCCCTACCCCCCTCCCTCTCTCTCTCTCTCTCTCTCTCTCTCAAAAATAAACATTAAAAAAAAAAGAAAACTAAACCAGATATCTTCATTTAAAAAAAGAAAGAATATACACAGGTTCAAGTTAAGTGATCTGAACATAAACTGGTGCATCAGAGAAAGCTACTATAGAAAAACACAATTATGTGCATTCTTAATACAATAAATGTGTGGGTTTTGAACTTACGTGGACCCTGAAATGTGTTTAACAATCGTTTCATGTCTCCTGGACAGCTACTGGCAAGACTATTCTAAAACTTTACCATTCTCTTTAAACTCCCTACTTCATCACTGATCTTGTCTTTTTTTTTTTTTTTTAAATCAGGGGATGATTTTCTCCAACCTCTATACACACACACACACATACACACACACCAGACTCTCAACTTGGAATTTATTCAGCTCTCTCTTATGTAAAATCTTATTTAATTTTTTTATATTGTCTTTTTCTCTAGCCTCTAAGAGGTATTTTTCCTTGGTCTGCACCTCTGATCTCATTTCTTATCACCTTCTCTGATACTTTGATCTACCAATTGATGATTTTTCTCTCCTTTATTGTTAGCATTTACCTTCATATTATCTTCTTGTTAGCCTATAAATATGTTTAAATATTAACCTTATTAAAAAGGATTTCACAGACCCCACTTTTCTCTTTAGCTATCATTTTATCTTTCATTTCCTCTAGTACCAATCTTCTTGAAAAGGTATACTATGTTCATAGCCACCTATTTGTCACTCAGATTCATCCCCTTATCTGCCCCAATTTGGCAACAGTTATTCTATTGAATGTTTCATCAGAGCACATGATTGAATTTTGGTCTATGATTTTAACTAGTCCATCAGTCTCATGGCACTCCACTTAACCCCTTGAATGAACAAGTGTCTTACTTCCTTGTTCTTCATAGTCTATCTCCTTTCATAAAGCAACATTTTTAATATCATGAATACATAAGATTTTGGGTTTTTCTAGAACAGTGCTTAGGTATCTAAACACTGGACTGGTGAATAAAGAGATGACCATTTGTAGGTATGAAGAAAGGATGAGCCTGTGGAATGTTGAAGGCACTGGTGGAAAAGCAGTTTACCTCATCAGCCATGGGATTCAGCCAGGCTAGGGAAGGAAGTGAGAATGGGAGACAATGAAAAAATTGAAGAAATTAGGTTGTGTGAGAGGGATGGGGGTGAAGAATTGGACTGGATGCTTTTCATAGAAGAAAAGATGTATTAACATTGATGACAGTGGTAGCAGAGAGGGATTCTACTCTAGATTTACAAATGTACCAGGAAGCAGTTCTAGGTAATGACAAATTCTAGACTGGGCACCAGGTTATGTGCTAGAAATCACAATCAGCTCTTCATTCTTTTTTACTGACATTTATTGCTACACAATTATGTAGGTAGCAGCTCCCTGCACTACTCTTATTTGATACTTCTTTTATGCATGCTTATTATTTCATCTTACAAATAGACTGATGTTTTATTTGGGTGGAGATTTTGAATATTATTTTTTAATAATTTTTCAAATGTTTTGAGAGAGAGAGAGAGAGACACAGTGCGAGTAGAGGGGGGGGGCAGAGAGAGAGAGAGAGAGAGAGAGAGAGACAGAATCTGAAGAAGGCTCTGAATTTCTAGGCTCTGAGCTGTCAACACAGAGCCCGACATTGGGCTTGAACCCACGAACTGTGAGATCATGACCTGAACTTAAGTTGGGTGCTTAACTGACTGAGCCATCCACGTGCACCAAATATTAGAATTTTCTAAGCTCTAAGTACATGCCTATGAGATTGTACTTATCACTATGCTGATTTTCTTTAAATATTCGTTGGCCAGTACATTAAAGTTCATATTCTTAAATAGTCTTATCTTTGAATAGCACTTTCTTGATTATTTAGAAAATATATTTATGACAAAATATTTACTGAAGAGCACTGCCATCTCCTTTGTTTAATACATTTAAATCATTTTGTATCAATGGTGCTAATTAAAATCTTTCTCAGGTTATCTATTAATTGGTACATCTTGGTGAATTAAAATAATTGACAAAAACAGTTTTAAATTTCACATTCGTACATTTCGTTTGAATTGTCACCAAAATTTTGATTAGTTTTTTGTTATGATAGTCATGAATCTTTGAGAAGGAAACAGCTGCAGATGTTAGGGGATGGAGGGAGGTTTTAAGAGTATATTCTGTTTTCTCTCTGAGACAAAAGGGAGAGAAATCTGTTAGCTCAGCAGGGGAGGTTGTTTTGCAACTTGAAAAGCTTTTGATTCTCTTTTTTTTTATTCATTTTTTATTTGGGAAACTGCTGAAAGGCTATACTAGCAGAAATGGTGGAACCAGAGAAAGTCAAGTTTTTAAAGACAGACTAGAAACACACCCAGGTTGGAGCCAGGCACAAGGACATTTCCAGCAGAGCAAACTGTGTGCACACACAGAAAATCCGGACCTCTCATCGGGCTGTCCAAGGAGTCTTCATCCCAGGAAGCTCTGCAAAGGAAAGATCAGAGCCTTATAATTTATTGCATTTGATCCCAAACCCAGAAATCACCCAGGCTTAAAAAGACATTTAAAAATTTCTACATACAGTATTCTTTTTCATCCAGCATTTAAAGATATTAGAGCGTAAATGAGCCCACATCTGCCTTAACTGCATTTTCATTTTTTAAAACTGCTTTGTTTTGAGTATGTGAAAAATAAGACTGATTTTTAAATCCTTGGGGAGAAAATTGCTTCCAAAAGCCCATTTCATTCTTCAAGACTATTATTACAGACCAAAACATTAAAATGCCAGAGAGTTGGTGCAACAAGAAAGTAAAGGTCAGTCGGCATGATACTAACTTAGTCAAAGAAAGTACTTCCCAGGTAAAAGCATTTTGCTTTTTTAAAAAAATGAAAGTCGTAAAGAAAACAATTCATTCACATGAGGTTCATTTGACTTTCTCAGAGAATTTTTGCTGCCTGAACTAGGAGGCCTGGAAAAATCATGGTGAGCTGCTATTTGCATTTCACTGGTTGACTGATTGACTGACTAATAGCCACATCTTGCTCTGTAGGGGGAGAAGAAGGGAACAAAAGGAAAAATGTAAGTGTACCTCTGTGTGTGTGTGTGTGTGTGTGTGTGTGTGTTTCTATGTATGCACAGGCTTGTGCAAAGTGCTTGTGTTTGTTGCAACCCTTGTTAAAAAATGCAAAAGATAGTTTTGGAAAATGAAGAATGGCCTCTCTTAGTAAGAGATTATAAGGTTGTGCATTTAAATGAAAACAGCATAATTTTCACTTATTCACCCTACAAATATTCATTAAACAACTGTTGTGTGCTTGGTAATTTGGTCTGTGCTGAGGATAGAGATTAAGTAGCAGATTCTCTGATTTCCAGTTGCTTTATGAGTATGTTTTGTATAAATGTTTAGACATTTTGTCAAGGTGCTTTGGGGAGCAGGGTTAAAGGGCAGGGAAGGTTTAGTTACCTAGGATGATGGTGGTAGCTGGTTGGCAACGTTGGGCCAGAAAGATGAGCAGATAGAGAACCTGGAGGAGTATTGTAACACATGGTGAGAGATTTGGAAGTCCAACATGGATTCACACAATCCTCATTTTTTCCCCTTTTCAAAACCTATCTTTGTTTCTCTCAAAACATGCCATTTATTTGTAACACTAAACAATATGACATTTTACAAAAGAAAACTGAGATATGAAAAAAATTCCAATTAAGTTGCTTACAATTGAATCTGACACCATGAAAATAATACATTAAGCACATAGGCTTTAGAAAAATATTTTAAATTGGCTTTTTCTTTTAGGGTCTGAGTACTGTCCACAGTTCAGTTACTGGTTCAGCAGAGTGAATTTGTCCTGAAATGCAGAAATCTAAGAGGGAGACCGAGTTGAGCTATGGTTTATCAAAACATGTAACTACTACCATGATTCCATTACTCACTTCCTGAAGCCTGCATTAAATATAATACTGATTTGCATATCTTACACTTCTACACTATTAACTGTAATAAGAACTTTATAAACCAATGTATTATTTGCCTTAGCCTTGGAGCTTCTAGGGGGTAATTCCAGATCTAGCAGACACACGTCTTCTTTGTTACTTATCATTGCTCCACAGTGTCTTCATTAGGAGTTGTAAGGGCTATTTCTTTGATTCTTGCATGTTCCTGTCAGCAATATCTATATGTTTGTGTGTGTGTGTGTGTGTGTGTATGTGTGTCTGCATGCACGTGTATACATGTGTATTTTTTGCTTTTTATTTTCACTTTTCCCCCAAGAGCCATCTTTAAAAAGTACTTTGGCAGAAAGCCATATTAAGAAGGTAATTAACAAAAGAACATGCAAGTATCGCAGAATATTCCTTATAACTGACTAAGGATTCTCAGCCTGACTCTCAGAGATGTCTGGGTAACTGACCTTTGTTTTCCATCTCCTCACTGAATGCAGAAAGATCCTCAGGCCAAGTTTTGTTAGCAGAAAAAATCTAATGGAAGAACTTGCTTATTTCCGAGTGCCCTGTATTCTCTGTTCTTCGGTGTCATGCTGCATATATAACCCTAAGATTTGTGAGGATCACCTGGCCCATGTGAGGCATCACCCCTGACCCCCCACATATGCCCAGAAAGTTTCGTGATACGTATTGGGTCTCGTGATACGTATTGTACGTGCATCTCAGGGAAACAGTTTACAGAAGGCTGCTTTATAGAGAGATCACTGTCCAAGCAGGACACCTTTGAGAGACAAGAGAAACACCAGTAACAATTCTGCAGGGATACAGTTGTAAACCAGGACTGTCTTGCTGAGCTGCAATATCCACGTATGTTGAACTCTGATACAAGCCCCACTTACTCGCTTGTGTACTTCCTTCTCAGCTGTGTGTTTTGTGGTGAGCATTTTGGGGTGAATGCTCTCATCTCTGCCTTTCTTGGAAAATGTTGCTGATTTCTTATTTTATATCCCTACTAGGTGACTTCCTTTTTTTAAGTTTATTTTTATATTTTGAGAGAGAGATACAGAACAAGCAGGGGAGGGGCAGAGGGGAAGACAGAATCCCAAGCTGTCAGCACAAAGCCCGATGTGAGGCTTGAACTCACGAGCTGGTGAGATCATGACCTGAGCCCAGATCAAGAGTTGGAGGCTTAACTGACTGAGCCACCCAGGCACTCCTAGGTGACCTATTTCTGTATCTTTATATAATAAACTTTGTATCTGCTGTTTCTTCTGTCAGTATAAGCCTGCCATTGATATTTCTGAAAATGGGGGTTGTGCAGATATAATCGGCATGTATAGAAATATAAAGAATTTAGACCTTAACCAGGTTGCTTAACCTCTCCCTGGCTTAATTTGTCTGTAAAATTGGATGATAATAGTATCCATCTTATATCTGTTATAATATGTACTTGGTATATATTAACTGTACTCAGAGTTCTAGTGATAATGGAATTAATGTATTTGAACTTTGAACAGTGTCTATCATTTACAATGCTTGGGATCATAATAGTAAGCATTAGTCTTATCCAGCTCCTCACCGCCTTCCTCACAGCCCTAGAATCTGTGTTCTTTCCCCAGATCTACTTAGGAGATATGGTGTGATAACCTACTGGTCACAGCCTCAGATCTTCTCAAGTACAGTAATTGCTCCCTCCTGTGCCATTTTCTCCCACACACTGCAGTCATTATTGTTGAGATGAGTTTTGTTATTTATCTCCTCCTGCCCCAAATTCACGAACAGCACAACCTTATGGAAGCCTGCAAGAAACACCCAGATTCGTTAGAGCCACTTGCTGTCTCCGCAGCTGATTGTTCTTGTGACTTTTCTTCTGAGCTCTACGGGGTACAAAAGAGAGAAAACAGCGCCACCACTGGGCTTCAGGAGCTCTAGCAACAGCTTCTGCTGTGCTGTCGGTGCTCGGCGAATATTGGTTGAATTAAACCGCGTTTTTAAACTTTGCTACATCGATCTTAGCAATAGACTTAACAAATTCCACAATATTTTCCTTCGACTAAAGGTAATTACATGGTTCGTGATGGTATAATGATGTTTTTGGTGTTGTTGACAGATAGTTTCCCCTGACCTGTGGCAGTGTATTGTTCCTGAAATTAATGCCGTGTGGCTTTGTACACTGGCTTCAGTTTTTTCCTTTTGTCAGAGATAAAATGAGCTTAAGCCAAAATTTTCAGTGGAATTTTGAACTGTAATATTTAGAACTCCAGAAAATGTTACTGTGTATACATGACACTAAATGCAGTTGGGATAAATTTATTTTTATGGAATGCTTGGTTTGATATGAGTGGGAAATTTGCAACTTCCATCAGTAAAAAATGTTAAGTGACCGTTTACTCTGCGTTAGACATTAAGCTAAACACTCCTGGAATATAAAAGACAAATAACGGATGGGCCCAATTATTGGCATAATAAGTTTTAAGACGTCATAAAACACCGAAGGGGAGGTGGAAGATGTCAAGTAGGAAGTCAGATGAACAAGCCCAGAGGTTGCATGAGAGGCCTACACTGGAGACATAAATTTAAGAGTGTTGGCTCACAGAAGACATTTAAAGCCTTGAGACTTGATGAGCTCACCAAGGGAGAGAATATAGATTATAAAGAAAAGCATGTAGGTCTGGGCTCTGGAGTGCTGTGATGTTAGGATACAAAATTCTTATATAGTCCAAAGGAAGAGACTCCTATGCTACTGGTCCGTGTGAGGTATCAGGGCAGATCTACTGAACTATAGAAGCAGAACTATTATATTGTCTGTACTTTACTTTAAAATGTTAGCAGAAACATGATAAAATATGCATCTGTTGTTTAGTTTTGATCTATACCTAAAGATGGTCAGTCACTTTTGAACTACAGTGATCAGGAATATAGACCTTAGGATCAATCAGCATTTGAAAGACTCATGAAAAGCTTGCGCTATAAGTAGTGATCCAGCTGTCTGAATTTGCCATCAGCCTCACAGGGTGAACCACCCAGCTAATGGAGAGCTGAAGTCTTCTGTTAGCAAAGCTTTGCTAGTGAAATGAGTACTGTTCAAGGTATGTGCATTCACTAGAAATATACAAACAACCCCACTCTTTAATCAAAAAAATCTATTCTAATGAGTCCAATAGCCTATCCCCTTCAGAAACATATGCTAGGCTTCAGATTTCCATCTAATCTGTGTTCAAAGATCTAGGGAGAATTCTGTCATTCTACCACTTCGTTGGTAGGTTAGCTGAATCTTGCTGCTACAATTTTAAGTGCCATGGCTGAATTTTCATAGAGATGACTTTAAAAACATGAGTTATCGAATATATTATATGACCTTCCTGTTTGCTTGATAAGAAATAATTGTATCAGTGGCAGAATGTAGTCAGATACTGGCTTTCTTTACAATATGTGGCCTGGTAGCAAGGGGTTTGTGTGTGTGTGTGTGTGTGCACATGTGCATGTGTGTGCATGTACATGTGTCCTCAACCACTTCTGTCAGACTATATTGATATCTATCAAAAGAACTTAATAATTATAACACTATGTAATTATTATAGATTAGTTTGTAATATGACATTATTTGAACATCTAGTGTGATAGTCATTCAAACCTATTATAGTAGTTTATAAGAAAAATGAAACACCCAAAATATCCATAGTGTAGAGAGTTGAGGAACTAAAACTAAAAACAAAATCATCTTCCATCCCAGAAATCCCTTCCACATAGTAAAGAAAGAAACCACTTTTATTATTGAATAAGCATTAAACCAGAATGTGATACTCATCACAGACAATTGGCTAAGACAAAAAAAAAGAGAATCTCATCTTTTCATAGTCAAGTAAGTACAGTTACATACATCTTTTAAAGATAAATAATAACTAGTCTTCATATAAGAGGACTTCATGGTACCATTTGTTACACAGTTCATCCACCTTTGCCTGGTCATTGGGGTAATCATCTGTTAGCTAATTTGCTTTGTTGAGAGGAAAAACAAACTTACTTCTTATGACAGAGAATTTTGCAACTTGGAACAAGGTACCCACTGAAGTTAGTCTCCTAACATTCCACAGAAACTGAGTGATAGGGGCACTATCCCCCTTGATGTTTACATTTCAAAGAGATGGCTCCAGAACCTTGACAAAGGCAAGGACAAGAGGTAAGAATTTAGGGAGGTCATGGTGGCAGTTAACATAGGTCAGGTCTGTTTAAAGATAGGGAGATAAGATAGTCATAAACTGTGTAACCAAAAGCATAGCAGCATTCATTCTAAGGGGCCGACAAAATAAGTTAATTTGGAAGGAATATTATATAGGTCTTATAAGAGGAATAAGAGGAGAAGTTTTCTCTGCTTCTTTTTAGAAGTATCTTTCAAAGGACTTTCACAGAATATGCAAATGATAGATTAGAGATAATAAAGAGTAGCATAGAAAGTGTAAATGGAAATTTTAAAAATGACCAGGAAAAAAGAAATATTTAGAATACAAGGAAATCGATATAATTTAGCTATAAGGTTTCTGAACAGCATAGCAGTCATATTAACTAAAATGGATATAGCGATTTGTATGATTCTTCTGTTAAAAACAAAGGAAAATTGCCAGAAGTAATACTTTAACAGAAAGTCTAAAATTTTTATGTGCAACTTTATACAAAAGTAATATCCTCAGCAATGTTCAGACAGTTAAAGCAGTGAAATACAGTCCAGTAAAGCATTCTGATAGGTTGATGTGAAGTATTTATAAACTGAAAAGGCTGGAAAATAGGTTTAGTTTGATGATAGAGGGTTGTGATGAACAGGTTAAGCAAGGCATTTGAGCTTAATCTAATTGGCAATAGGAAGGTAGGAAAAGTTTTTGAGTAGAGTGAGGGACATGACATCATCAGTAGGAAGGTGGATGGGACATTGTGTTCCAAATAGATTAGAAAGAGGAGGAAAAACAAGGGCTTTTTAAAGGCTTTCCTATAATCTAAAGTACAAGATATTTCAAAAAATGTGTTAAGAATGGGAAAAGGGAATGTATGTCAAAGATACTGTTGAAGAAAAATCTACAGAATTTGACCATCCATGTAATATTGAGAGAGAAGTATTTGTAAAATAATGAACTGAAGTTTTAAACAAGGAGAGTAAGTTAATAGTCATTCAGATGAGCAGAAATAGGGAACAGAAGATAAGGAATAAATTTTGTAGAGGAGGCAGTATTAGTTTTGGATGTGACTTGGAGGTAATGGTTGTTGACACCAAGGTGCAGATGTTCACTTAAATTGTGAATGTGGAATGAAGCTCAAGCAAATAGGGTTGGACATATAGCTGTTCATATAATTATCTACACAGAGGTAATAGTGGAAGTCATTTTAGAAGACT
>CM053578.1:68559972-68702593 GCA_028646485.1 Cryptoprocta ferox | reverse complement strand
CTTGCAAATCCAAGTTTTATCCCTTCAGTCCTTCTCAGTTCAATCCATATGGGCGTGCGCGGATTACAGAGCTCCCTGCTCTTCCGCCATCTTGTCCTCCTCCTCCCACGGTCGGGTTTAAAGTATTGAAAGAGAAATATCTGTGAGCACCATCATAGAAGCTATTTAATGTTGTTATGGAGAAACATCATGACAAAAATCTTTCTGTTCAATTGTGAATGTGTTTGTTTTGCTCATGTTCCAAATGATAGAGATTCTTTCAGATAAAGGGAATAGAGTATTGCCATTTCAATCACTCCATTGTGTCAGACAGCATGTAAAAAATTCTCATGTTGGACAGAGCTCAGCAGAATATAAACAATTGAAGGTTACAAAAGATAACAGCCACCAGTTTTAAGAGTATATGGAAAGAAAAGACTGGATGTAGTCGCAAATGCCAAGAATTACTGAACCAAATTATCTTAGTACTCACCCAAAAGAGAGCTCACACAGAACTCTTAAGATTTTTCCTTAGATGAAATAATGTCTCAGATAATCACTTCTCTTCCATTTTGTCATCCTGGTCTCAGAGCCTTTGGGGTAAAATGTTCACTTCTTAGCCTGGAATTTTTGCTTGGAGACTTTCTTAATAGTGAGTCTGTTCTCCTTCTGTCTTTTTCTTTGCATATGACCATTATCCCATTTGCTGTATACCTAACAGATAGCTATTCATGGTCAAATTCCTGAGTCCTCTACTTGTCCAGGATGGAAGTTCACTAAAGAGTAACTGTATTCTGTAAATTGCAAGGGCACTGAAATTATCAAGAAATTGATAGACATGGCACCAGGGAGCAAGATTGCTAGAGAAGAAACTAGAGATGAAGGGGCAGTAAAAAGAAGGATAAGCCTGTATGTATTTTGTATAATACACACTGCCCTATTGTTTTATTAAATCTGGCACAGGCTTTAGCTGTTTGCTGAACCCCTTAAAATCTGAATCACTAAGCAAAAATAAAATAACAAGAGTAACTGTTAAGCTAGTACTTTTTTTTTAAATGTTTACTTCTGAGAGAGAGAGAGAGAGAGAGAGAGAGAGAATCAATGTGAGCAGGGGAGGGACAAAGAGCAAGGGAGACATAGAATCTAAAGCAGGCTCCCGGCTCTCTAGCTCTTGTGTGCGCTCTCTCTCTCTCTCTCTCTCTCTCTCTCTCTCAAAATAAATAAATAAAATTTAAAATAAAATGAAAATATTGGATAGCATTCAGATTGGAAGCTAAATAAAATTGCTCTTAGAACTTTCTGCCTGTCTAATAGTTTTGTAGACCTTCTACTATCACTATACAATAAAATTGTTACTTTTTTATTTAAAAAGTAAAAGAAAACCTTTGTGCTCTTCGAAAAAGAGTTGGAAACCACTTTAGGTTACTTGGATTTTGTGAACATGGGTTGACAGTTAGATTAGATATTGGCATGACCATAGTAAATCAAATCAGAGGTGCTGGGGTCCTTATAAATCTCTTTTAAATAGGCTGTTTCTGCCAGGGTGTGTGTGCACCATATTGTTATATATACATTCTATCTTATTAATTGGTCTACGAATTCTGTGACTCTTTATCATCATTTTTATTGTCTTTGCCATAATTCAATATTAGGGTGAATTACACTTGTCGGGGGAAAACATTATTGGGTGTTTTGTATTTAATCCTTACACCTATCTTTGAGGTAGATGTTAGCATTTGCCTCATTGTGTTGATTAAGAAACTGAAGCTTAATGAGTACATCTTCCTCAAAGTTACTTAGCTGGGAAGGGGCAGGGATAGGGGTTCAAGCCTTGATCTAACTCTATACCATGTTGTTGACTGATAATTAGGATTTGATTTTTTTGGCTTAAGTCTTTCTGCATCTTATTCCAAATAAATAATTAGCTTTTAATCTCTCCTGTAAGACAGCAAAGACACAGATCTTTGCTTTGTACTTAATCTTTGTTTTCATCCGATCTTGCTACTGTCTAGCCTTATTTCCACTAAGGTTTAAGTTTTTCAATTTATCTATTTGATTGTAATTTTCTATTGCTCAGCAGTGTTTGAAGAAATCAGCATGTAAACAATCCTGACATCAGGTATCCTTATACCTTATTATAATGATATGAAAATATTTTTCCATTATTTTTTAGTTTATTTTACAGTGTCTTCCACCTGGGTAGCATGGTGGTGGAGAATTCCCCCAGAGTGGCAGAAAAACAGTGAAGCCACGTTTGTGTGAATAGAGTGCCAAAGCAGTGAACTAAAAGCTTAAATGTCAATCATGCCTTTCTTTTTTCCCCCCAAACTAGGTCCCCAAACTGTTTGGAATACTTTTTCAGTTAATCTATGCGTTGATTTTTTTTTTTTTTTTTGTATAGTCAGTTCAATAGTCAAATATTGTTTTCCTTTTCATATCACTTAATTAAAAGATGACTCTTTTTTGAAACCAACACCTAGTTTGTCAGAAACTGCATTGTTTCATTTTTCTAGATACATAATTACCCTGAGAAACAAAGCTGCTATCAGATGCAAATTACATTTAATCCGTTTGAGTCCTAACAAGCACATCTAAGGAAAAGTTCAGACTCAGAAGACAGCTACAAAGATTTTGTCTCATGCACTTAGGCACATGCCCTACACATTAAAATTATTTTATAGTAGGATTTTGGAAAGTCACGGAATTATCTTCTTTTTTTAATTCTCAGTAGTATAAATAGTATTAATGCTATTGTTATCACATACGTAATTTTGCTTTTGAGTAGGCCTAAAAAAGTTGGCAAAGAAATACTCAGCATTGCTGAGCTAATTTGTGATAGCTTTTAACAACCAACAGTCCAATACAATACTCCATCCAAAGACCTTTAAAATTTGTGTGTGTGTGTGTGTGTGTGTGTGTGTGTGTTGCCTTGGTAAGGAAAAATTTTTAGCCAAAACCATGATTAAACCAGATTCTCTTGCTTTCTTTGCTCCTGCTTATCTGCCAGCAGTCATAGAGAAAAGGTGCAGGTCATCAAATTGACTTGATGGGATGTTAACTCCCATTACTGATCTTCTATCTGAGATCATAGCTTTATAAATAACCCCTGCATTTGTCTGAACCACAGTGATATTAAAAGAATGTTAAAATTTGAATGTTTTAACTAGTAAGTTCAGCAGAGTAATTTGACTCTATCAGACTAAATTATAATCTGCCATATAAAATGGCAGCAGAGATTGGTTTATTATAAACTAACTTTAATAATAATTATGATAAATGTGACTTAGTTTGATTTCAATCAGAAATAATACAGAATAGACCTAATCTTCTGAATGAAGAACAGAATTATTGTGATTATGAGTAAAATATAGAAATACTGCAATTCCATAATTCCTTTCAATGAGCAGAAACCATTTTGATGGTTACTTCCAGGAATGCCATATTTTATTCAATAATTGCTTTTGGTTTATGTTGTCCAATATAAAGTAAACAACGAATTTAAAAGTGTAAAGATTAATTGAAACCATTAAAAACGAATGAAGAACAAGTTAAGAGGGAATGACAAAATGCTTTCAAAACAGGATAAATACATATAATTAATCGATACTACTTTCTGTGGGCATAGAGAGGAGAAAAAGCAGTAAACATTGGGTTAAGAAAGGGAGATTGGCTATTAATTTCCTATTCCAGTTTCTGTGGAACACTACATAGCCCAGAAAGACTACACAGAACCCCTGTTATATAAAGAGGAGCACCAGGTAATCCTACAGTGGATGATGTGGCTAGCCTCTGTCTTAGCCTCCACCCTCTAAAATGCACATCCTCAGATACCATTGCTGTAATGATGTAGGCTGCCAACCAGTGTTGTACAAATCAGATATGTACTTAGAGATTAGCAACATTAGGAGGTGGCTTTGCCTGAGCAGGTGGCAAACATCATGATTGAAGGTAGCACAGTTCTCTGGGTGGCAGGAACATATGTTTTGAAGTCCAATCCCAGATGAGACGATTGCATACTGAGGATGTTTCAGGCAGAGATGCTGTAAATGTGTACGGATATGGTGTGTCATGTAATTTCAGAGCTTATTTACCAACCCTCTCAGAGAGTCAATAAGCTACCTAATGTCATTTCATAGGTTTTTTTTTAAATGGAAACTAGCCATATTGGATTTTCTTGTTAATAAAGAAGAACTAGAATAGATTCTCTTCCTTCAACTCTATCCACTATGAATAGAACTTCCCCTAGAAGTTAATGAATTCCTTTTTCACTTCTCATTCCTTCAAAAGTTGCTTATATTGTAGCATATCTTAGGTCAGGATTCCCAGGAATCAGAATCTGAGATTCTGAGATGGAGATGATCATGCAGGATAGAGACCAGACTTTCTTTCTGAGGTGGAGATGAGGATGTAGGATGTTTGTTAGAGGGTACTATGAGAATTAATAGCTGTGGAAAGGAAAGGAAGGAAGAGAATTGAGTAGAGAGAGCTTCTGGGCTGTATTGCAGTTTCTAAGAAGACTCCAGTGAGCCCCATGTAAAGATGGGAAGCTTGAATGGTTCTCAGAATGGTCCTCCATGTTGATTAGCCCTGGGATGTGAGCTGCCCTGGAAACGGGGCTGACCTTGGGCAAGGTGATTATTTTCATCTAGAGCAATTAGAATGAGGATCAGTGGCTGAGGAATTCCAGCAGTTGGAAGCA
The DNA here is from genome assembly GCA_028646485.1 of Cryptoprocta ferox. Taxonomy (NCBI): domain Eukaryota; kingdom Metazoa; phylum Chordata; class Mammalia; order Carnivora; family Eupleridae; genus Cryptoprocta; species Cryptoprocta ferox. Next base: position 68,697,915 of record CM053578.1, on the reverse strand, counting down.
TACATGATTCAGGATGCAGCATCCATTATGTAGCTCATATGTTTTAGTATTATTTCTTTCCATAGCTCTTTCCCCATAAGACTGAGAGCTCTCAATCTCATGGAAGAATTTTCATAGTGGTAAAGCTTATATTACTTAAATCCTGGAGCTCTGATGCTGAGCTTCCTAGATTTCAGTCGTGGCTCTAATACCTACTTGCTGTGTGACCTTGGCAAATGTATCACATCTCTGTTTCTTATTAATTTTCTTGTATAAAATGGAGGTAATAGTTCCTTACTCATGGAGTTATTATGAGTTAGTCTATGTAAAAGGAATTTTTTTACATGGTATAATCATTCAATTATGGTAGCTAAAATTTACTTTTAAGTGCCTAGAATCTGCAAGGGTGCCTTGTACTTTAAAATCAAGGTATTTGATTTTCATTTTGTAGAATGAGTGCATTATGCAACATGATTTAAAGACCCTGATAGCGTTGCCTGTCCTAAAACATCTCTTCCTTTCAGAGAGGTACTTGTTAAGATGAAAAAGTTTTGCTAGGATTGAGGTAAGTACAGGAGAAGTTAATCGTAATATATTCTCAGGCATCTGAGCTATTTGGGCAGTTTTGATAAAGGAAAAGGAAAAGAAAAAGAATGTACAAGGAAGCATGGTTCTAGGAGAAATACTCTGGCATACAGATACAGATGCCCAATGGGAAATCTCCAATCCAGGAGGGGGTGGAGGTTTTGGTCAAAGACCTCTTGTTATCAGACCAGGAACTTTTTGATAGTAGTGGGCATGATGTCTGGCACTTGCTTGTTATTGAAGAAATAACCAGCACAAGGTTTCTTGGTGCTGGAGAGGAAATATTTTAGAATTTATAAAGGTCTGTGCTCCCTAAATACTCATTGCTTCCTAATTAGAAAGTGATTTATAAAATCCTTTTGTTGGGCCACTAATCGAAACCAAGAGGGTGGCCTGCCTTTCCTTTTCTTTTTTTAAGGGCACAAATGACCAGCGGTTTTTGTTTGGAGTATAGGGTAGTCTTCTCTGATAAGACTCTCCATTAAGATAACATTCATAGCTCCTTTTTGTTTCCTCTTTCAGACTTGATGGAAAATGTGAAATGTTTATATTACTCACAGAGCAAACATCCATGGCTATAATTTGTGATGCTATTATGTCTCCAACGGAGGAAAGTGTTTTTCTCTGGGACTTTGGGGCACTGTATTAGGACATGAGAAAAGGTCAATATAATTTGTGACATGAGAGAGGGGTAGACTTTCTCAAAAGACACTATGCTTCTGATATTTTCCTTTCCACTTTCTGAGAATTTTCATCACCTCAAACAAAGGAAATTAAATACATGAGGAAAACAAAGTATTTTTTTGGTGTTGTGGGGTTTCTGATCTAATAATCATTTAAATACCTACAGGATCCCAACATAATGCAAGATGTTTCACTCAGGCCATGTTCTTTTAGAAATGTAAACAGTTATTAGGAATAAAAGCATCTGAGAAAAGTATGAAAACTTCCCAGAGGAAAAATATAAGCTAATATGTACTTATCACTTGCCTTGTGTTTGAGTCTGAGCTAAACACTTAACACTTGATCTCATTTAATCCTCACATTACCCTTTGGGGATAGATGTTATCCTTACATTACAGAGGAAGAAACTGAGGCTCAGTGATAAGAAAGTAGTTGTTTGAGCTCATTTGTCCTCCACCTATCCTTATCACTAGGTGTACTGACTCAACGACTTGCTGATATTTAAGCTTGTAGGCTAAAACCCTATCCATGATTTACCAGGGGATTTAACAGAAGCAGCTCTAGATTCTTTCAACTATTGGCCAAAACACTGAGGCCTTTTATATGAGTACCATCTACACTTCCTTCTGGATTTCTTAAGAATTGTCCTTATAGCTCGCGGGTGGCTCAGTCATTTGAGTGATCCACTCTTGATATTGGCTAGGGTCATGATCTCATGGCTTATGAGATTGAGCTCCGTGTTGGCCTCTGTGCTGACATTAGGGAGCCTGCTTGGGATTCTCTCTCTCCCTCTTTCTCTCCCCTCCCCTGCTTGCTCTCTCTCTCTCTCTCTCTCTCTCAAAATAAATGAACATTAAAATAAATTAAAAAAAATAATTGTCCTTACATGTCCCATATCAGAATACTTATTATGTCAGATATCTCAGTGAGACTGGGGGAAAAAAGTAAAGAAAAAAATAGGATTCAGAAAAAATAATAAAATACAGATTTGGGGGTCCTGCCACAGACCTTCTGGTTAGAATTAATGGAAAAGGTAGTGGAAATTTATATCTCTGACATGCACTGCAAGTGATTTTTAGGCCCACTTTGAGAAATACTCTTTTAGCCCTGGACCTAAAGGAGAGGTAGAGTACTTCCCAGTATTTATGAAAAAAAAGAAAGTAATCAAAATGTGGTCTTTGATTAATGGCTCTGAGAAAGAGAATGAGAAACATATCTAAAAATACTACCTTAGAATTGGAAAGGTTGATGGGTGAGAACAATAAGTTATTAAAAACCAAGAATAATTTAAGAACTAATTTTACAGATAATTGATAATGAAATGATCTGATAATAGTGCAAGTAGAGTACGTAAGGGTGAGGTTTGAAGAAGCTATAATTAAGAGGATTAAGGAGACCAGCTGCAAAAGAATTTAAAAAAATCAAGATAAATTATAACAGAGCAGGAACAAGAAATGTACTTCCTGGAGATAAGGCAGTTTTAAGAAAGAGGCATTAGGTATTAAATTTATCTGAAAATCTGTAATGGAAATTAGAAGAATGACACTTTGGTGTTATAGAGAAAACTCCATAGATGAAATCTTTGTTGGGAAGTTTATATGTTACCTGGATTGAGAAGTTCTCAATATTGTTAACAATAACATGTAATATATATTCTCATGCTAGAATTTCATGCTAGAATTTTCATGCTATTTCCCAGTGATTAACTAAAAAAATGTTGATAACATTCTACTAAATACACCTGAATTGTAATTCATTATGCAAAACATAATTTAAATATGATAAGCAATTTTAGGGGTGCCTGAGTGGCTCAGTTGGTTAAACATCCGACTCTTGAGTTCAGCTCAGGTCATGATCTCACAGTTCATGAGATCAAGCCCTGCGTGGGGTTCTGTGCTGACAGCTCAGAGCCTGCTTGGGATTCTTTCTCTACCTCCCCCTCCCCCACTTGCACTCTCTCTCTCTCTCTCTCAAAATAAATATATAAACATTTTCAAGAAGTATGTAACTTTAAAAAATAGAATTTACATTCTGATAGAGCAGTAGTATTGCTTACTATTTATTGAACAATTGGTTATATTCAGTATGTCAAATAACTTGAGTAAAATATATGATGATAACTTACATAGTACTATATATTAGTTCCCAGATGTTTGAAACACTTTTTGTCTGATGTAAACAATACTTGATTTGGAAATCAACATAATGAATATACAAGCATATTTCTAGATTTTCTACATTAGTCCACTATTTTTACCAATACCTATTGTTTATGTTCACTGATTTTAGAGTAAAATATGAATTCTGATAATGCACATTCTCTTCCCCATAAACATTGCTATTACTTTTTTAGTTGAAAATTTTGAGATAATTTTCGATTCACATGTATTTATAAGAATATAGGGAGGTTCGTTGTATACTTTCCCAGTGGTAACATTTTGCAAAATTATAGTATATCATACTAGGATATTGACATAGATAGACTTTATCAATCTTATTTAGATTTCTCTAGTTTTATTTGCACTTGTGTGTGCATGTGTATTTAGTTCTAAACAATTTATCATGTGTAGTCTTGTGTATCCACCACCACAGTAAAGATACTGAACAGTTCCATCTCCACAGGAACACCTCATGCTGCGTTTTTTGGTCAACATACCCATCTCCCTCCAGTTGTGCGCTCTCTCTCTCTCTCTCTCTCTCTCTCATATATATATATATATATATATACACTCAGGCATTTATATTTCTAGTGAAATTTGAAGATTAATTTGAGCAAATCCCAACCCACAACACACAAAGTGGGAACTCTGGTTGTAATTGCTTTAAACATTAAAATATTAATTTTAGGAGAACTGATAGGTCTGTCTCCTTAATCTTTCCATCCAGTGTCAATGCCCACCACTCAGAGACCCCCAGCAACAACCTATAGTTGATCAAGTTGGGTTTATTGTTCTTGGCAGCAAAGGAGAACACACGTGGGGAAAGACAGGGTGTCTCTGATTGTTAAAAATAATCTATTCCAGAATTTAGGCTTGTGTTAGTGATTTTGACGAGGATTCAAGGAAATAGGGCTTTGCCTTGGATTGGATGCTTTAGGGAAGGAGGGGCAATTCTACAGTTGGGGGTAATAATAGATCTCATCTATAAGGAAGGAGAAATGAAGCGAGTCTAGAGCTAATTAGTAAATAAGAAGCAGACGCTTATATTAAACCAAAACAGAGGAATTTAATTAGTTTTGTTATTTGTACAATATTCATGTTTTATCTGTGTTCAAAAACGATTAGGGCATAGTGGTAGTTGTCTTATTTATTTATTTTTTATTTGTTCATCACGGTGATCGAGTAGCCTGTCTGATGGTGTTATTTTATAAAATTGTGTATCTTCCACAGGAGATCATGTGATGGACAGGTCAGCTCCCAGGTATCCAGGATTGTTTTTCTCATCAGAAACATGGTAAGACTTTCCGTTTGGTCAGATCTTAGTATACTTATTTTAGTAACATTTTGTCATTTGAAACTATTGTTCTTAATATATTTATAACTAAATATCTTTTAGGTTTTGTCATTATCAAAAAGATATTTTCCTCCTATTTTTATTTATTGGTGTTGATTGCTTGAATAGAGAAAGCTATTGGGTGTTGTATATTTATGTCAGGTTTTTCTACCTTAGCAAAGTCTTTTATTTATTTTGTTTTTTAAAATTTTTTATCTTGGACTTTTATAATTTTGTCTTTTCCAATGCTTATGCTAGTTATCTAAATTTCTTGCATGTTTGCTTTTGCTTTTGTTAAAACTTTGAAGGCGTATTTAATACTAATAGTGAAAATATTCATCTCTGTCATTAACTGGAAGGATTTTAGTGTTTCTTTATTTAATATAATATTGGATTGTGGTAAGATAGTCTTTATTGTATCTACATATTTTGTTTGTGTTAATATTTTATGTCATGCTTTTCTGGAAATGACTGCTGAATTTTATCAAATGTCTTTTGATTGTCTATTGATATGGTTATTTTTCTTCTATTAATATGTAGAAGTAATGGATTTCCTGATAGACTTCCTGATAATACATCCTCTTGCATTCCTGGAATAAACTCTTAGTCATATATTTTTATTTTGATTTGTTTCTGGATTGTACTTGCTAATATCTTGTGTAGCATGTCGTGTATGTTACCTGAGAGTTTTGAGAGTGACAAGAAAAATATTAAGTCTCTAGATAAATGGCAAAGATCTTGGCTAAATGTATGAGAAAAAAATATTCAAATTTGGTAGTCAAGAGGCACATGTACAGAGACACAGAGGCAAACACAGAAAACAACATATATGATTATATTCATAGAGTTGGCCAAAAATAAAAAGAACTGTACTTCCCATCACTGGTGCTGATCTGTAGAAGTGTTAACTCTTGCACACACTAGAAAAAGTGAGTGTTGTACTGTGGTTTGAAAAAGTAATCTGGCAGTATCTACGAAGTTAAAGCAACACATACTTTTAACAATTTCAATTTTATTGAGTCTATCATACAGATAAAAGCATAATTACTTAATAAAATGTGTGAAAATATCTTGAGTCAAAGAAAGGGAAAGAAAAATAGTAGAAATAAAGAGAATTCCTGTCAATAGTGGAATAACTTTAAAGATGGTGGGGTATCTACACCATGGAATATTATGTTGTCATTAAAAACAATGAACTAGTTCTCCACTAATTAACCTGGAGGGATTTCCATGATGTGTTTCAGAGTGGGAAAAACAAGGAGCAAAAAGTTATGGAAGTAACTTCAATTAATATAAAAGTGATTGCAAAATTTGTGTATGGTTATGTGCACAAATAGTGTCCTATATTTTATATATCTTCTTAATATTCAATGAAAAATAATTTTAAATACCTCTTTAAATATTTTTTCTTTCTTGTGTATCTAAATATAAAGCTTTCTTTCTGTGTGGATACAAAATTCAGCTGTGTTATCTGAAAATGTATGGTAGCTTTTAATGTATCTGGTACCTGTATACTTGTACATAAATGACATTAAAAAGTAACAGCAAAGAAAACAAAGCAAAACCTAAAGGACCTTGGACTTTTGAATAATAGTACAATTACAAAATTATTTATATTACTATTTGATGTCTCCGTTTCCCAAGATTCAAAATATGAACAATTTTAATACTTCAAGAAAGAATGTAAGTTCAGTGATTCAATACTAAAAACCAAGTTTAACTTTAAAAGAAGCTCTCTACAGAAATGTGAAGTATATCTCAACATATCCACATGTACGTAAAATTGGAGGCCAGGTAAAGTGAGGAGAGGCAGTAGTGTAGGCATGCCTCTTAATGATTTATTATAGTAAGTGATGTGTAACAATGAGAAGGTGAACTGATGGGGGATTCTTCTCCAATCCTATTTCTGTCACAGCTGCGGGTGCATGGTTTCCTTGTTCTTATGAAAGAATTACTTCCACATCATGAGCTCCTGCAACAAAAGTTATATGTGAATTGGCTTCGCTTCTTAAATATTAATAATTCAATCATATGTAAAAGGATCTTAGTAATGCATACTATAATTAAAGAAGTCAGAGCTTCTAAGAGCTCAAGATTTTCTTGGAGATTTACTCAGATGCTATCATCTTTACACGATGACAGTCCTTATGAGCAAGTGTTTATATTGATAGTGAAATGCTGTTTAAAGTGAAAATATTTATATCTGTGAGCTAATTAGTTTTTTAAATTTATGTGATCTAAAAGAGCTAAATTTTTTTTTCAATAAATTGTATATTTTGATGCAGTGGTTATTAGGCTTTCTTTCTTTCTCTTTTTGCCTTCCTACCTCCCTTCGTTTCCTCCTTTTTTGCTCTCCTTCCTTCACTCCCTCCCTCCACTTCTCTTCCTTCTTCCTTCCTTCCTTCCTTCCTTCCTTCCTTCTTCCCTCCCTCCCTCTTTCCCTCCCTCTTTCCCTCCCTCTTGTCCCTCCCTCTGTCCCTCCCATCTTCCCTTCATCCCTTCCTTTTGCCTTTCTTTCTTTTCCTTCTTTGGCTTACTTTTTTACAACCTACAATCAAAAGTTGTGTACACATAGACTGAGGAGAGGTAGCTTTTACTTCCCTACTAGGTTCCTATAGGAAAGTATCTGTAAAGACCTAATTTCTGTTTTGCTCATGCAAACTTACTAACCTTGAGGAAATCAAACAACAAATTTTGGGGGAGGGGAAATAAGCTTACGTAATACCTATAAATATTTACATGATATCTATAAATATTTGCCCTGTGCAAATAAACTAGTATTCTATTATTACTAAGTACAGTTTAAAACCGTTTCTGCCAGTTAGTTTTTGAAGGTTTCAGTGGGATATGCAGTTAGGGGAAAAATAAGGAGGAGGGAGATAGGTATTTTAAAGAAAGGCACAAGAAACAAAAAAGAAAATACTTAGAAAAAATGATCATTTTTTTTTCTGATTTAGTCCTTTATCTCTTTAACAAGTATTTATTAAATGCCAGGGAGTCTTCCAGGTACTATAGATTCAGCGGCAGTAAAAGGGAAAAATGTCCCTAGGGCTTATTTGCTAGTTGAGATCTCCCCAGGTAAAGAATGAAAACAGCCCTCAGAAATGATCTTGAATGTGCTTCCAGAAAGGGTATTACCCCATGGGAAATAAAAACTTCCCAATAAAATAACAAAACACTGAAGTTTCATTGTTACCAGTGCCTTAGATATCTAATATCAGAAAGGAAAGTATAATAGAATCGAGGAAGGAAATTGTATCTAGAGATCTATCCTTTAATATAATCTCTCACAGATTATTCAAAGCCATCCCAGTTTTAGTAAGCATGAAGGACCTCCGTCAATGTGAATTATTTAAATATACAAAGGTGTTGCTTGTATTCTTGTCTTTCCATCTCTGCAAACAAACGAACATCAAATATATGATAGAAATAGGCTCATACACATGTTTTTGCTTTAAATCATGCATTAGAGTGGAAAGCATTCATGAAGAAACAGGCAAGGCAAACTGAGATTTTTATTTCTAAAAGACTGAGGAGTAAACATGTCTTCCTAAGAAATTGGATTAAAGCGTTGTACCAATGAGGACAGATGGATCAAGAATTAGGAAATATTAAAAATCAAATAACATAGGCAGAACATTAGTTTCATATTAATATATTGAGTTTTGTAATATTAAGTTTCTCTAGAATGGCTACATGGCAGAAAATTCAATTTTTATTTCCTCGTATATTTTTATTTACTTGGATCATAAATAAACAAATGTCTGAAATTGACTTGCATGCTCTCTCTTTCTCTCTCTCTTTAGGACCCCATATACATACGTAATCCATTTTTCTAACTATTTGCTCATTGCATTTTGCCCAGCTGTATACTACCTTTCATGAACTCTGTTTGTGAGAAACTTCCAATCCAATAATACATGAATACGTAAGATAGAGTCTAAAAACAGTAGAAAGAGCTGCAAATGACACAAGATAATGTGTACATTGGTAACAGTTGGCTGACCAAAGAGTGATCAGGTAGGAAAGTTGGAGAAACCTTTATGGAAGAGTGATGTCTAGAGCAGAATCTGAAAGTTTCCAGATTCGGATTGGAGTACAATCCAAATACAAGCACAGTGAGCAGCAGTAACAGTATTGCAGCTGGGGTGATGTATATTGGGAGCAATGGTGAGACCAGTCTCACTAGAGTTACAGTCTTTTGTAGGTGTAGTGGGAGAAAAATCGGGAAGAACTCAGATTTCTCAGAAGGCTTGCATAGCAGGATTTCTCTTAAAAATTCCTTTTAAGTGGCAATGAGAAGCAGTTGAATATCCTTGAGGATTAGGTCAAAGCAAAAGAATCTGGCAAGATACTCCAAGAGCAACTGGAAGTGTAAGGTATTTAAGACGGATCACATACCACACACAAACACACAGAAACAAAATATAAGAAGAATGCATACGGAAAAAAAGCCAGTTTTTTTTCAAGGCACTAAAAGGTTACTTGGGCTATGAAGAAGGAAACATTTGGAGGGAAAATAAAAAGAACTTCCTTGAATTACCCTGTAGAAGGGGCTCTATGGTCATTCATTTTCTTGAGCCATGTTCTTTTCATAGTAGTAACATATCCTAAACTGATCTGGAATGTAAGAGCAGAAGGTACCTGTGGCTTGCCTCCTTGTAAGACATCTTCCAGCAGGGAGGGTTCTAGAAAATAAATAACTATGTGGTATGTCTATGAAGATAAGGGCCTTAAACAACTAGTTTCATCTAGTTACCTGCAGCTCAGCTTGGTTTGAAGTAAGAGAATAAATTCCTATATATCTCAGAGAGGCAAGGAATTAACCATGAGGATCCAAGGCCTGGAAAGTTCTGATTGCAAAGAGGAATGAGGTAGCAGCAACAGGAACGCATTGAGGACCAAGTACCACATGAGGTGTGGTTTGAGGTCCCCAAGGAGAGATGATGATCAAGAACCAGATAGGCATTTCCTATTTTTGACACCTTTGCTTTACTTATATTTTCTTCAACTTGCATGCAGCTGCAACAAATTGTGTGTGTGAATGTGTATACACGTGAGTGTGTATCTGTGTGTGTGATCCAAGAGGTAGAGAGATGGGAGGTCGAGTTATCTATTTGTCACTGTAGAATGAGAATCTATTCCAAGTAGAAGTATGCCTATAACAGAAAAACAAAGGTTAACTAATAGTTACTCCTTATACATATAGCTCATATAGCTCATTTGATTATGAGGTCTGGCTTTTTTTTTTTTTTTTTTTTTTTTTTTTTTTTGATGACTGACAATGTTTTTCTCAATTAAATAGAATTATTGATTGACTCGAATGAGGACCTATATTTTCTGCCATACACTTTAGGGTACCATACTTGTTAGAAAATAGTAGATAGTTATGGAATCCTTATACTTAGTTGGGTTCATAGGTCCTTTTTATTCTAAATGGAGGAAACTGCCTTATGTCTTTCCTAGACTTGCACTCTTACTCTAGTCCATTATTTTTTAGTGCACAGCATATTTTCCCTCAGAAATCCTGCTGAGTTAAAAACTTAGTTACTTGGAATTTTTTCAATTTATAAAAATAAATGGAAGTTTCTTTAAAATACAAAATTAACAGAGATTTTTATTTAACATTTAATGACTAAGGCTGACATATTAACCTGTCTCCATAGCCATATATTGAAACTACACAAACTTTCATATTTAATAAGACATTTGAATGTATATTTCAGCATTACATTTGGAAATATATGATTATTTTAAGCATTCTACAATGTTGACCAGAGATGTGAAAATTGATGTCTTCATTCTTAACAGTTGGTAGTTTTCACAGCATGATACCATCCTAATGGAACCTTGACTTGCACAGTGAAGTGGAAACCAATAACTCTGTGCTGTGGGTATAATATATGGGCGATTTATATATATACATATATATATGCATTCAAGTGTAGGCATATTTACATAAACGAAATATCACTTAAGTATACTTTGAAACATGTGAAAGCAAATACAAATTTATTTTATTATTTTAACATTATATTATACTTAATTTAAAAATATAATGTTTTGATTTTTTTCTGGTTTTAGAAGTAATTAGTATACATTGCAGAAAAATTGGAAAAGTGAAGAAATTTATAAGATGCAAATAACCATACTCTCATGATCCAAATACTTTGTTGTATTTCTTATGGTCTGTTTTCAGTGCAGAAAATTATTGATCTGGTCAGAACTGGATAATAAACTAAACCCTTCAAAATTTCATTTTTCTACTTTGTTTAAGCTCTAGTTTACATAATGCAAGGAATGAGTTTGACTTCATAGCAAACTGGTCTTTTACCAACCTCCATTTTCCCTCCTTTCTCACTCCAGATTCAAACCCTCTATGCAAATAAATCTGCTTCAGTAATTATTATAGTCGTATAATGTGTTTTTTTTGCATAGTTAATACATATACAGATTTGCTTTGTTATAACAACTCTTCTATTTTTCTTTGTTAAAAAGCAACATTACAAAACCTAAATCCATAGCCCTGTTTCTCTCTGGTTTGATATTCACTTCTTATAGCGCATGTAACATTGGTAAGCTTTTATGATTTATAAATACCTAGGTGTTTTTCTGACTTCTGTGTCTAGAAAAGCAGCTCATATACAGTGGCACTCACTAAATATGAATTGACTGCATCTCCTTGTTGGGATATAGGTAGAGTGATTGTTGGTGTCTTTCATGGGCCATGAGTTCATTACCAATTGATATACTACAGACTGTAATATAGATCAGCTGAGTATGGAATACTGTTGTGGCCTGTTTTATGAAATTCTTTATGAATTTCCCCCATTTTTATTTATGACTGTGTTCCATGTGGTCTGTTACTCTTTTATTCTTCATCCAAAAATCAGAAAGAATATTTCTGAGATTTTCCATTGGTATGCACAAACAACTGTAGTGCTTAAAACTATTTCTCTCAGTTAATGCAACATTGAACGTAGAAGTTCCTAGAGTGAAATAAAATGGCTCTCCTTAGACTGACAAAAATACCCTGAGGCACTCTGCTTATTTAAATGGAGTGTTCTTCAGCAAAGGTTGCTCCATCAACAATTAGCGTCTTCTTCATAACTCCTGCTAAATTATTCATTAATGCAAATCCAAAATCTAATCATTTTATTCTTCAGCAAAGTTGAAAGAGGAAAATTAATGGTATTTATTTTTTAAAAAATAGTCTCTAGTTCTTTTCCTCTTAATGTGTTTGAATAATGATAAATATAATTTTGATATGCAAGGTTTCTATAGCAATTTAATTTTTTGAATAACAAAGGAAAGATGAAGACAGGATTTTGCTGGTGTCTTTTACTTTTCAGAGAGTCCCAACAGATAAACTGCATCTCCTGTATATATATGAATTTCTCTTTGCTGGCAGCAAAAATGCTGCTAATAGTTTCATATCCATTCCACACTTGTACATTGAATAGTTTATGGCATATCTTTAACCTGCATCTTTCTTCCTTCCCTGCCACAGAGCTTCATAAACAGAATAAAAATCAGGCTGCAGGTCTCTCCTTATTACTTGTAGAAATATGACTACCACCTCGGGGCACTTTCTCCAAGGTTACCTTCTGGCCAGTGCTACATTTTTATGTCTTTGGTTACCTTCTGTGAGGAAGAAAAATCAGATATTGATGATGATTTTTCACTGTATAAAACAATGTGTGTGTGTGTGTATGTGTGTGTGTTGTTTAAAGTCTTATAGATGCCCTGTTTAGAAAGCTGATCATGTTTACCTTGGTTCTCTTGGTCTAAAGCCTAAAAGCAATTTCTCTGCTAATTGTATACAAATTAGTGACAGTTATTATGATTATTCTTTTTCTCAATTCTTATTTCTTCTGTTTTGCTGCTTTTGTTTTCCTTTAGCTAGGATGCCAAAATTCATTTAGTTTCATCTTGTGCTATAGCATATTTTCCTATAAGCCATGTTGAAATCTTTTATGGAAGGATGTGGAGTATAAATGTAAACATATAGACAAAAATTCATCTGTTGTGTGTCCTGAATACCTCTGCTGTGCTGGCAGAATGATAGCTGTTAGGTCCAGTTTGTAAATTTTCCCCTTCAGTAGGAGGAAACTGTGAGTTAACAGGAAGACAAAACAAAGTCCTCTACTTTTAACATATAGAGAATATGTATTATTCAGGTATGGAAGAGAAATTTTCATCTAAAGGTGAAATAACACAGATAATGAATAACAAGACTACTTCCTGATATTTTGTCATCTGTGTATGGCCAACTATTTATATTTTAAACTATTTATATTGTAAACATACAAACTATAAGAAGAGATGATAGTTGTAACACTTACAGAAATGATTCCTGGTCATGTGACTCAGACCTAGTCTGTTGGAGAATTACATTTCAGGTACCTCAGTGCATGACTCAGAAAAAGATATGACCTATTCAGAACCACTGAGAATCAGTTTGTGTAAGAGATCCCAGTATTGGCAGAAGCAAGACCTCCCTTCGTACTAGTCGGGAAAATGAGTAATGATTTCCTTGTCCAGAGTTTACATAGTAAACATTTATTGATTCTCTGTTTAAAAAAATGCACTAAATCAGGGTCATTGTGATACCATGATGGCTTGGATAATAACTGAGTCAAGCATTCTCTACTACCCACTTGATGCAATGCTTGGGGAAAGTAATCAGGTGCCTCAGGTATGTCCATGTAAATCACAGATTATATAACATTTATTTTTTTAAGTTTATTTATTTATTTTTGAGAGAGAGAGAGAGAGAGTGAAAGAGACAGAGAGAGAGAGAGGAGAGTGAGCACGGGAAGGGCAGAGAGGGAGAGAGAGAATCCCAAGCAAGCTTCACACTACCAGTGCAGAGCCAAATGTGGCGCTTGATCCCAAACCATGAGATCATGACCTGAGACAAAATGAAGAGTTGGACATTTAACCAACTGAGCCACCCTGGTGCCTCAGATTATATCATCTTTAAAGAGGCAATTTACATAGTCTATAGGATGAACAACATGACCCAGGATTTGTGAATTTTATGACTTGTACAAAAGCCAGATCTAAATGATTAACTTTAGAACTTAGATGAAACTTATTCTAATGATTGATTCAATTTTTTATGTGAAAATACAACTTGGTGGGGAAAGTCAGTTAGGTCATATGAAACTGACATTGTACTGACTTTTTAACATAGAGAATCTCCTTTTTAAAAATAATACTCAGACTTCCATCTTTTTATAAAAGAAGTTAGTGTTTTGAAGTATATACACTCAATTTGAACAATGTAGAAGATTCTCAACCTTTTCTTTTTAGAGAGAGTGTTAAAGATTTTTAAGATTTGACAAGAAGGCAATTTTTAATAGTGAATTGTAGTTAAAAATACGTTTGTGTTAAAACAGTTTTTATTGACCATTTCAGGGTCTAAGAAATACATTACGCTTTTAATTGCATGGCATTTGTTAGTAAAGGGTTGAAGCATAATTGTTAGTGAGCTTTCAGAAGTGTTTCTTCGAGATAATGTTTGAATAATCTATTGCCTGAATTTGAATAATTTATGCATGAACCAGTGTAGAGTTATAATTGCAATTACGATGTTCAGTTCAGTAGCAATGAGTTGTGTCTGAAGTTGGTTGCCGATTACAGTGCATAGTTAGGTTCTGTTTTTCATTTCATTTTTAACAAAAGATTTTGAGTCAAGGGAGATGGCTCAGAGCTTGACAAAAGTTCCCAAGTGAAGTTTTAAAGAGTTTCTTTCTAAAGATTTTTATTTCATTTTATAATTTTTTTAACAAAGTTTAAAATCCAATCTTGCTTGCTTCTGTGCTATAGAGATAAAGCAAGGGACTGAAGTGCCCCTGGTTGGACAGAAAGGACTTTTTTACTTTTATTCTGAAGGAGCAGCTGCTCTCATCAATAATTTCCCGAAGCGATAGTCCTGGAGTGTAAACAATATTTTATACGGATGACAGTGGAACAGAATATGTTATTGCTGAAATTTGTGCACTTCACTGTGGAGAATGGATTAACCCTGTGTAACATAACATGGAATACGTGATATTTTCTGAATACAATGAAAGGGTTAAGAGTTTTTACATGAGGGAAGTTTGACTCAAAAAGAAACAATGTAAACATTTTATTTTAACAAACATACAAAAAACTTCATGTCACAGATAGTCTAAGCAGTTAATGCTATTAATCTTGGTATTTTTCCAGTCAGTTCAAATTAATTTTGTAATGTGACATTGGATTTTTGCTCTCTTTAAAAATTTGAAAATGGTACTGAAGTGTTGACAGTTTTAGAGGGCTAATTTTCCTTATTTTAAAATGTCATTGGGCTATGAATTATTTTTGTATCCAATGAACTCAACAGAAACATTTATAAAGACTTTAATTGGTTTGATCAAAATTAAAATAATTTTAACTATCTTTGAAGATCAAGCATGTCCATAGAAATCATTTGTTGCTAGAAACTTTGAAATTTATTTTCACTCATTACAGTCCAGTATCTACAGATTTCTTCCCCCAAATTGTGTCTACTTTTGCTACAATATAAGAATATTTCTTAATTTTACCACTCACGTTAAAGATTCTCAAATGGGTCTCCACTAGGAAACTGAGAAATATAAAATGAATCATAAAATTGTGTAATTCTTGTACCTCTGATATCCTGTCGTATACAGAGTTGAAGATTCGCAGAGTTAAACATTGGAAAGGACACTTGGGTTCATTTAGTTCTGTCCCCTGCTTCTAAGCAGGCCAAAACAGTACAGAGATATTGTAAGCGTGTTTCAGTAAAAATCTTAAAATCAGATCAAATGATATAGCCTTTAAAAATAACTTTTTTCTTTTTTCACAAGCTGTACACTCAAGAATATAATTTATTTCTGCTATAATGTAGATCAATTTTCATTTGCTATGTTCTAAATTTACCTTTGAGATCATCAAAAAAATATTAAGGATAAGCTAATTAAATATGAAGCCCCCATTAGGATTATTGAGAAATTAAAAAAAAAAAAAAGCAAAGGTAATTGAAGATTTGTTTTATTCTCTATTGAGAATATTGAAGATTTATTTTATTCTCTATCTTGTTGAATTAAAATAAATGTTTATTTTATTTATTTTTTTAGTGTTTATTTATTTGGGGGGAGAGAGAGAGAGAGAGACGGAGACAGAGACATGAGTGGGGGAGCAGCAGAGAGAGAGAGGGCCAGAATCTTAAGCAGGCTCTTAACCCTTAAGTGTGGAGCCTGACGCGGGGGTCAGAGCCTGACCAATGACCATGAGATCATGACCTGAGCTGATATAAAGAGTCTGATGCTTAATCGACTGAGCCACCCAAGCACCCCTAAAATAAATTTATGTTGTTAGGCATCTTCCAAAGAAGTTGGATATTCTATTTTTACTTCTTTTGACTTCTTTCAAATGTGAATGAAAAAGGAGACAAGATTTGGTTATCACAATTACACCTTATTAAGCAAGTTTCATAATGAATACATAGTTTGAAGTATAAGTAATGATTACTCTTGTATAAAAATATGCCTTGAAAAATTCAAATTCAGTTAATAAAATTTGTTTTCACATTTGTTTAGAATGATCAACAGAGATGAATCTATTTGGACTATAGTAATTTACAGTTGGCTAATTACAAGTGGCACAAGGTGGATTTTATAGAGAAATAATTTTGACTAAAAACCATAATATAATCAACATTGTAAGATGATGTGTTTTCACCTATTTAAGAGAAAATTTGTTTTGCACATTTCTTATGAAGGAGTAGTGGATAGGAAGGAACATGAACCCCATAGTTCTGCCATTAGTATGTGTTGTACCTTTGAACAGGTCGCTTGGGAAAGTCTTAGTTTCCTCTCAGTAAAAAGTAGTTACCTGAGAGGATTCCAGTTTTTTTTTTTTAATATGTGTAAAGAATGTAGAATAGTACCTGGCACATAGCACTCTGTTATATTTGGTATTCTTTACAGTTTATATGTAAGTAGATAGCATTTATTTTAGATAAATTTATCTATTTTTTTAAGTAGTAGTCTCTACTTGGTAACATTTTGAGAAATAACAATTTTGATAAAATTAAAAAACAATTAGTGTCTGAGGGCACCTGAGTGGCTCAGTCTGTTGAGTGTCGCACTCTTGATTTCAGCTCAGGTGATCTCACAGTGGTGGGATTGGGTCCTACGTTGGACTGCATGCTGAGTGTGGAGCCTGCTTAAGATTCTCTCTTTCCCACTCACATGTGCTCTCTCTCTTAAAAAATTTAAAAATTATAGTATGAAATCTTTCACTAGTTTTGGTGGTTCTTATCCCCAAATTACCTTTAGTCAGTAAGGGTTTCCTTTGTAGAATATCAGTTCATGATTGGGTGCACAAAAGGAAAGAAAGCACTTTTATGAAGAGCTAATATATTCAATATATTCATTTCTTTTCATTCATTAATTATTTATGAAGGATCCACATTGGAACAATTATATGCAGTATAAATACATGTATATATATTCAATATATAAACATACAGTATTAAATATAATTAAATAATTAAATATATCTAATATATCTATTAGAACTATATACAGAACTATCTATATCTAATCCTCCCAAAAGATTTGTGAGATTTTCAGATTCTTTTTTTATTATACTAGAGGAAATATTATACCAAATGAAATAGATTTGGTTAACTAATATATGACAGTCTAGGCTTCTCTAGTCTGAAACATGCTATTCCCCCAAATACCATATTGTTCATAGATAGCAAATTTAGGTCAGTGATGTGTGCTATAACTAAGGATGACTTAGTATGGTGAGACCAAAATGGCAAGAATATTAGAGTTTGTATTTATGTTAAATGACTCAAATATCTAAAAAAATAGCAAAATGACCTCAATAAATAACAGCTGACAGTGTTTTACTATATATTAACAATCTTGGTGAGGTTACAAGGTTTCTGAGTCAATGTTTAATAGCTATGCTGTATTTTAAATCCAAATTACAATGATCGAATACATTAGATCATTTAGGAATGCTTGAATAGTGCTTTAACAACATCTGATGAAGAAAAAATAGGGCATTCTACATGAAATACTCATTACTAAGGAACAGTTTATTAATGTTAATGTGTTTGCAATGTAAATAAGTTAAATAAATAAAAAAATCATCTAAATTATTTCTAAAACAGGATGCCATCCCTTAAAGACAATCTCCAATTCAAGCATTTTTTTCGGGAGATATAACTGGTGAAATTACAGTCTTATGTCTATAATAGACCATTCATAGAATGATATTTTAAGGATATTTAAGTATTTCCCTTACACAACTATTTTTTCTAGGATAATCAAATTGACATTTCTGTCGGGACTCGAAAGAGACTAGAAAATACACCTTCCTTAAGTAGTGTCTCATTGAATTTAGTCCCAAATAGAATTTATTTCCATTAAGCTCTTTTGTTGTAGGCATTTTAAAATCTCCTTTGAAGATGACGAGCATATTAACCAAGAAATTGCTTGATTGAAAAATGCTGGGCAATACATAGAGGCAATTCTAAAGGATATTTATATAAATATATATTATTTTCCTAAAAATAGAACAATATCCACTGTGATTTCAAAATGGATTATTCTGAATTATGGGCTGTTGCTTATGAAAGATGTAATAGGCTTATATAAATTTATACCTTACATCTTAGCAGAATAGTCACACCCGTGTTTCTTGTATAAAATAGGGTGGTGGTAATCAATTGCTATTATCCCGGAGTGGAAGAGCTTGTATAATGATAAAAACATGAGGTTTAGGGTCACTTTTTAGCCCCATGACCTTCAGATGACTTGACTTTTCTAAACCCTCAGTTTACCTTTTTGTAAAATGAGACTCCTGATAACTATGTGCTCAATTATTCATTAATATTAGTGATTCTTATGAAAATCAAAGGTAACATTTCCTTACCCATCATGGCAGGAGATATAACCAGCTAATTTTCTAACTCACTTCCAAATGTTTTTGTTATTGGCCACATAAACCATTGAAGAATTGTATAATATTTAATTTTAATATAAGAACTTCAATGTAAAAAAAACTTTAAAAAAATTTTTTTTAATGTTTTTTATTTATTTTTGATAGAGAGAGACAGCGCAAACAGGGGAGGGTCAGAGAGAGAAGGAGACACAGAATCTGAAGACAGGCTCCAGGCTCTGAGCTAGCTGTCAGCACAGAGCCCCACTCTCTGTGAGATCATGACCTGAGCCAAAGTTGGACGCTTAACCGACTGAGCCACCCAGGCACCGCAAAACTTTTATAAATAAACTCAGAAAGATGTTTCTTTACAACTGTGCATAATATTTACATGGCTGTGTTCACACAGGGATCCAGAGCTCCATATCCGCAGAACTATTAGGGTCTCAACTGAGAATGTCTAAAAAGATTTTAGCAACAGGTGCAAAACAGCCGCAGTTGTATTTCAATAATAACAGTGGTTAGATTTATTCTCTGTGGACTTTCTTTTATGCATTCTGAACTGACACTAACATTTAGGACACAAAGGATATTAAATAATAACCAAAAATCACATTTTCGTTGGTAAGGAAAACTTGAGCATTGAGAATTATTTGGCATATGCCATAATAATTAACTGTTAAAGCCTAGTTTAGAGTTGCAATATCAGTATTAGCATTGAAAAGTAGAATGAATATGTGCCAAAATGTACAAATTAGTTTCTTTAATAATAAATTCAGCTTTGTAGTAAAATTTGATTTAGATCCTATTTAACACTTTTTTATTCCAAATAAGTTTATGAGGGTGAGTCACTTCCCACTGAAACTATTGACAACTCTTATCATTTTTAATTTCTAAAAAAATTGTTTCTTGGTTCTAAAAGATGCTCCTATTCTGAGATTTTGGTTAATATGCCTCGATATGAGATATAATTACAGTGAGTTGCAAAAGTATTTATAGAGTATATACTATATGCTGCTGGAAAGTAGAAAAGCTGTAGAAGAAGTAAAATGGAAGAGTTGCCTAAAGAGTGTTCAGTATAATTCAGGCCATGAAATGGTTTGAATAACTTTTAGGTGGCAAATTTTGTGGACTTAAGATGGATACTAAGCTCAGTAATAACACAGAAACTGGAAAACATTCCTTTTAGGGAGGTGTGAGATAATATCTCTTCTTGAAAAATTGCATTCCTCATACTGGTGGGGTATCCAAGGGGGCTTTTGGTGTGATGAGACTACCGTGTCTACTTTCTTTCTGCTGGCCAACCCATCCAATGAGTCTGTATTTCATCTGATACATCATTCATATCTACTATCGTCTAATACTTTTTCATTAAAACCACATGCCCTTGCTTCATGTTTATAAGATTCTCTATTTTCTCTCATAGGATAATAATTTTGCCTTAAATTCTGGATCTTTCTGTTTCATTAGCCCTGCTTCCTTTTGGTATAGTTCTGCTTATTGCTCATATTTCATAATGCTATAAATATCAGGGATGTCTTTGATTTTGTGGATGTGAGTGTCATTTCACTCTTCCTGAGGATGTCATCCTCCTGAGAATGTGCTAGCCATGTGCAATTGGGAGAGGGGAAAAATTCTGAGGTGTGGGCCTGGACCCTTTGCCCTGGTTTGGGGGAATGAGTGTGACACATGTACAGGTGTAGTGTTTCTTCTTTTCCTTAGTTTGATATCTCATGTTTGCCATCTTGTGTTTTCTAGAGTTTATTCAGTTGATCTGGCTGGCTGGTCAGATTTTACTTTTCTTGTTCAAAACCAGCTATAGAAATTTCCTAAAATTTTGAGCTTAGTTAAATTAGAAGGTTTATTCAAGATAGAGGAAAACATTTCTTTCCTTTTTTTTTTTTCAATTTTTTTTAAAAGTAAGCTCTAGGCCCAATGTGGGGCTTAAACTCATGACCCTGAGATCAAGAGTCACATGCTCTACTGACTGAGCCAGCCATGTGCCCCAACAGTTATTTCTTTTTAAAGTACTCTTTGTACCTTGTAAAGATTTCCAGTTGAGATGTATTCTTTGAGAAGTAGGATATAGTGAGCTCCGTAGAAGCTGTAGGTTCAGATTTCATAGTCTTCTTGGTAGGGTTGTTCTCAGAGAGAACTGTAAAGGGGACATACTCATTTTGTTTGTGTCCCTACTTCAGTGTCATTATCCTCTCTCTCACATTTCATCCTATCCTAACCACAGAAATCGCCATTGGCTCTTCAGAGTTCTTCATTAAGGACTTAGCCAAGCCCAAATACTTGGAGAGCCCACTCCAAAGGTAGTATTTTAATCCACAGGAATCACCAATGGCAGGGCAATGAAAGTTCTCCTTTTTTTTAATAGTTTATTAGAAACTATATTTTCTTTAATAGGAAACAGAAAAGGTAAGATTTACGGGACACTTTTGGTAAATCTGCACTAAAAATAGTATGCAGGGGCTCCTGGGTGGCTCAGTTGGTTGAGCGTCCTGCTTTGGCTCAGGTCATGATCTCGCGGTTTGTGGGTTTGAGCCTCGTGTCCGGCTCTGTGCTGACAGCTAGCTCAGAGCCTGGAGCCTGTCTTCAGATTCTGTGTCTCCCTCTCTCTCTGACCCTCCCCTGCTCATGCTATATCTCTCTTTCTCAAAGATAAATAAAACATTAAAAAAAATTAAAAATAGTATGCAGTAAGTTTTCACATTTTCTTGGATCTGATGAGGTCATCATTGAAAGATATCATATATTAGTATATATATGTATTTTTTCAAAGATAAATGTTATGGCCACAATTTTTGATAATAAGTGGAATTATATTTATATTTTTCTATATTTCATCTAATTCACTTGTTATAATTTCATCGTGTTTTATATTTGTCTTAGTTACCATTAATGAGTCATTTATGTCTGTCTAACTATATCTATTATATTTATCTTAACACCTGTGATTGATACCAGTAACAAAATAAAAATACTTTCTATCAGTCTATTATGCCATGCAATATTAATTTACTGACATATTACTGAACTTTGATGACAATTAAAAATAGTGAAATATTTAAAAGATGAACAAAACCATAAATTACAAGAACATTTATCAGTGTTTATAAAGGCAATCATACTTTGATTTCATTTCTGAGAAATTGCTTCATGATGAGTTGTATGATCTAAGGACATGTATTTTTATCTGTAAATCCAAACTTGATTTTTAACAAATATAAATTAGCTCTCCAGTACTAATTTGTGCTGATGGATCACAAAGTCTTGTCTTTGAATTTAGTAATATGTTTTGTAAATAACTGTCAAACTGAAATGTTTTTCAATTTTGGATAATTTATTTTTTGTCTAATGTATAGGAGACCTACCGACTAAAAGGTTATTAAAAAAATGGCAACATAAGACCATGGGATACATGTTGGAGTCTTGATATATTTAACTGATTCCATTTCATAAATATCAGTAAAACCGTCCATGTGATAGACATTTATTGATAACACTGTCAGGGTCCCCTAGGGAAACAAAGATTAGTTAAAACACTGTCTCCTACCTTTATGTAGTGAAAACATATATACAATAAAGTGATACACTTAGTATCTATGATTTTGGATATTGTTTAAATATGATGTAGATCTCTTATATTAACTGTTCAATTCTAAATTATGATAGAACATTTAGAAGGGTGGCTTTCAGTACTCTAAGATGCTTTCTACATTTAGATATAATATCTTCTTTGAAAATTACTAGAAATATTACCATTTAATTTATTTAGTATTAAACCCTTTTTAAGACTTTAGACAAATGATACTTTTAAAATTATACATGTATGCCTGGGGCTGCAGGTTCTGAAATCTAATAAAATATGTTTAACACTAAATAATTTAAAAACAAAAATCATTCACAGATTAATTAGGGGCTCAAGCTAATTATTCTGTACATTTTATTACCCCTGGCAGACAAATTGCTACCAAGTCAGCCAGTTCTAGCTGAATGGCTATTGTAAACCCTCACATTCTGGTTTCATAATGGAAACTGTCACATTCATTACTAATAGTATTTCTGCTTTGTTGGTTAGTGAGGCTGGGACACTTCAAAGCCACACAACTTATTTTTGGTCAAACATGTGCTTTTGACCTCCCTGTATATGGAAACAACTAAAACTTTGAAAGAATGAAAAGATGGTTTAGATCCTGAAAACATTTGATTTGGCACATCTCTGTGTTTGGCGTGTTTGAGAATAAGGAATACATAATTAATTAAAAAAAAATAACAGGTCTTTTTTTTGTTTTTTTTTGAGGGGGGTGAAAGGTGAAGTGATTTAGGGAAGTAGATATGGCAGGCAATATTTAATCAAGATGAGCTCTTTAAGACTAGTTAAATTTGACTGAGAAGTCCTTTGCATTAATAGTTTGGATTTATCTTCCAATGGTGGTAGCAATGAGAGTTAGTTGAGATAAAGAGGCTAATCTGCAAGACAAAGATGGATATGTGGGAAGCCCAAAGAGAGCTCAAGCAAGGGAAATCCAACAGAAAAATGGACAGGAAAAGAAGGTAGGAAAGGGTAGGCTCTTGATTTTTCCTTTATCTGAAATGCCTTCTGTCTCCTTGCCTCCTGGGCAAATTCATATTTATCCATCAAGACTCAGCTGAAATCACTAAGTCTCATTTTCTCACTCATAGGTCTAACAGGAGAAACCCAACAGAGGACCATGGGGAGGGGAAGGAGAAAAAAGAGTTAGGGAGAGGGAGGGAGACAAAACACTCCAAGTGACTCTTGAATACTGAAAACAAACTGAGGGGGGAAGGGGAAGGGGAAAAGGTAAAGGGGGGTGATGGTCTTGGTGGAGGTCACTTGTGGGGAAGAGCACTGGGTGTTATATGGAAACCAACCTGACAATAAACTATAAAGTTTAAAAAAAAAATAAAAAAAAATATTTTCCTGGAAATGTCAAAAAAAAAATAATAAAAAAAATAATATTATTTAAAAAAAAAAAGAAAAAAAAAGACTCAGCTGAAATCACTAAGTCTCATTTTCTGCCCTGACTCTAATTTCTCTTTTGTATTTCCATTGCACTTGGCACAAATCACTATTTCTGACCTTTCCAGAATTATTTTAGAGTTACTAGTTTGTTTAGCCATCTCTCTCTTGAGTTCACAGGAAAGGTGTCTTAACTATTCATTTTCAGTACCCAGAAAAATGCCCGATATGATACATAATAGTTATTGAATAAACAACTTGTTTGTATTTCTCTAGGAAAGATGCTGGCTGGATTTTGAAAATTCCAAGTGGTGCTCTCTATGTTTTCTTTTTTTTTTAAAACGTTTTCTTTCATTCATTCATTCTTTTTTTTTTTTTTTTTTAATTTTTGGGAGAGAGAGAGAAAGGGCACAAGCAGGGGAAGGGCAAAGAGAGAGGGAGACACAGAATCTGAAGTAGGCCTCAGTCTCTGAGCTGTCAGCACAGAGCCCGACAACGCAGGGATCAAACCCATGAACTGAACTGTGAGATCATGACCTGAGCCAAACTCAGACGCTTAACCAACTTAGCCACCTAGGTGGCCCTCTCTGGATTTTTTCAATTCTTACATAGTAGCTAACTGGCCTTAGCGTACCTAGACAAGTTGTGCTTTTTGCTCATAAATGAACACTACAGGGAGAGTCCTGGAGCCTTTGAAAGATTGTGGGACTAGAATTGCATACAGTGTGGTGCTTGTGGCCAGCAGTAAAGCACAGTTAGTTGATAGCACAGTTACGTTCTTGCAGGTATTTGCAGAAAGGGCTAATCAAGGGAAGTTGTACAGCAAAGGTAAAAGACCTTACTCTTAAGCCTTAATCCTAAATCTCACATACAAGGAGAGATGAAATTTATGGACACAGTTTCAGTAATTTGTAGAAACTAACTGCTAATTGTGCAAATGTAAGCTTGTCTAGAGGTTCTAGCTGGGGAGTGCAGCTACTCACATATCTGTGACTGAAGAACGTTCCTCCTCTATCAGGGAAGACTGTCCTCTTTGACTCAGCAAGCAGCTTGTGCACATGTGAAATTGAAGGTATCTTTTGTAGGCCGGTTATGCTTTTCCATATCCAGACTTAAAGCAGAGGATCTTAGAATTAGAAAACATGATTTAAGATGGAAATCATAAATCGCAAGATCTTGTGGAGGAAGAAGAAAGTGAAAACTAAAGTACCATGTTAGAGAACAAAAATAGAAGGGAGGGAAAACATTAGGCCAAAGAATCTGCATAACAAGCATGTGTCTCTTCCCACAGAATTTGGAGCTGGGCTTTATGGAAGAGATCATTATAGCATGCCTGTAGATCGAATAAGTCAGAAGCCTGGAAGGAGTGAGGAAATAGTCTTTGTAGAACAAAACAGAGCAGTTGGTGCTTAGCAGCTCTATGGAATAGTTTAAACATGCCTGGCCTGCCCAATTAGTAAATGTGTTGTGGGTATTATTGTCTCCATTTTTCATGAGGAAATGAAGGCACACAAATGTTAAATAACCTTTCTATGTATAAATTTGCCTCTATGCAGTATGGCTTCAGAGCTGGTATTAATCACTGTGCTATGTCAGAAATCAGGTAGTTTTAATAAAAGAAGGAAGCAGAATTAGAAAACCTAGCTTGATCACTCATCAAAATTAGCTTCTTAGGAAGCTATGCACTAGTGCCTATCTCATAAACTGAACTTACCCACCCTGACACTGGCTGAGTTGGACAGACACAGCCTTGTTCCTAGAGGCTTAACATATCCCCAGAACATTGCACATGGGAGAATATAGAATACAAGCATGTTGAGGTCAGGGTTGTCCAAATGAGAGACCAGGTCTGCTCATCTATTTCTCACAAGCTTGCTAATTAGGCGAGTAAATTATTCCATTGAGAAGTATGAGATGGAGGCTATATTTTCGTAAGGGAGGGGAATTCCCACTGTTTCATGGAAATATGCATAGGAAGCCCTCAGATATGGTGATATGGTGGGTTGGAACACATACTCAGAATATGGAAAAGCAAAATTGTATTTTATCAAATTCTGAAGTAGGAGGCTGAATAACATAAGATTAGGTGCATGGACTTTAAAGGCAGCAGATCTGTTTTAAATTCCAGATTTACCACTTACTAGTTATGTAGTCTTGGGGAACTTATTTTCTTTCTCTGAGACTCAGTTTCTTTATACTCCAAATGGAGGTAAGAATATCAACCTTTTGGAGTTGTGGCATTATATGTAAAATAATGCATCTTATGAAACTAAATAGTCCATACCTAAACCTTTCAGATGAAGGATTAAGAAGTGGTTTTCTAATTGGGGTACAGGGTGTTCTTCTATAACATTTCTCTGCAGCAGCCCTAGGCTTCAAAAGTAAGGTCTGAAGGCTTCTTGTCAATGTGAGATGTTGAAGAAGTGGATTCTTCTAATTAACTCAAGATGGCAATCTCCCAAAGCTGTCTGTTTTCAAGATTGTAGGTATTTCATTTCCATTCTGTTATGATAAAGAGGAATATGATGAAGATGATCGGAATTACCTCCCATTATGAGCTTGTTAATTTGTCTGCTGTAATTTTCTAAGCGTTTTCTTGGAACACATCCAGAAATTTATAAAAGAGATCATCTTCCATTTCATACTGCTACAGACTGTGAAACAATAACTAATTTGAGATAGTAAGTATTGTAGCTTATGTAAACATACATAAATACGACACATGCTAGAAAATCATAATGTTTTTATTCATTGACAAGTATGCCACTAACCAAGACTAAATGAAATATATTTTTAGCAGATGTAATTCTTATAGAAGACGAGATAAAGGTATGGATATATGCTCAGATGATAGTATACTCCATTAATCATTTGTTCAACAAATATTTATTAAGCACCTACTATGTATCTGGTACTTTTCTCAGCAGTAAGTGAGAGGGACAAAAACCTCTGTTGTGGAGTTGTTTTTAAGATCAGCACAAATCGGTTGAAACTTGGCACATTTTTCCCCCTAAGTTATTTTCCCTCAGAGCTTATTCACTTAAACATATCTATTTAACAAAATTAATCCTGGGGCGCCTGGGTGGCTCAATAAGTTGGGAGACCAACTTTGGCTCAGGTCATGATCTCTCAGTGTGTGGGTTCGGGCCCCGCGTCGGGCTCTGTGCTGACAGCTCAGAGCCTGGAGCCTGCTTCGGATTCTGTGTCTCCCTCTCTCTCTGCCCCTCCCCTGTTCATGCTCTCTCTCTCTCTGTCTCTCTCTCAAAATTAAATTAGCATTAAAAAAAAAACCAAAATTAATCCTATTCACTGTTTCCATAGTGATAGTACAAATTGGTTTACTTAAATTCTATTACTAATTTTTAGCAATGACACCAACTTCATTCATTAAAAGGAAAGTTATGACTACTCCTTTTATGGGATGACTATTATATGTGATCTGTACTCAGGATGTGATACTTTATTACTAAAGTAGCATAGAATTTACTTCATTAGGCTTCAAGTATTAAATGTATATCATTGTCATTCTTTAAAAACTGGCGAGCATGTAATATGTACGTGGTAATGCTTCATAAATCAAAATATGTGATTTACTCAAATGCTTCATTTCTCGATCCATCTTGATTAACCCTATACCTGTTGTGCTCCTATTCAGTATAGGGTCTTTTTTTCTTCTTCGTTTTTGTCTAATTCTTACTCTCACCCCTTATTATTCTATTCGGTATTTCCAACTGATTATTCAGGAAAACTTGCCTTGGCTCAGCTTTTGTTCCAAACTCCTTTGTAACACTTAATACCGTCTTATATGAAATATGATTACTTTGAGTAAGCCCCATTGGTGTTGCTCCTTATAAAAGCAAATTATATGGTCATAAATACATCAATGAAGTTTAAACACCCAGCCTAAACAACCCCTGTTGCTCCCCTGGGACTTAAAGCTCTCTCAGCCCTGCATGTCAGAAGCCTGGAATCAAACATGTGTAGTGTATAAAAGTGTCCGCCTACAGGAACCTTTATTTATCCCTCACATTGTGTTAATATTGCTTGAGTACATGGATGCCACAAACTTTATTTTTTTTTTACCAAACCATTTATTTCAGTTATTCCACATATTCACAGCATTGGTATGAAAAAACAAGTTGTGCTGCTGTTTTCAGATGAAACAATTACAAACTTGTGATGCAAAAGAGGAATAGTGTAGAATTCACACACTATCACACTGCATAAAACGACACTGTCATGTACAGCAAGAACCTATATTATCTTAAAGTTCACTGGTTGCCATTCTTAATCGTTTTTCCATCTTTGAAGAAATGTGAAATAGAGATTTGCAAGAACCATAAAATAAGAATAGAGATATTGTAAAAATAACTTGAAGTCACCTTTGCTATTTTTGTATAAATGCATAAATTTCAACTAAGGAGAGATATTCTGAATATCTTGTGAGATATTCTGAAAGCAAATAACAAAGAGAACTTTTTATAGCACCAATGATTATGTTGATTTCTGGCAGCTATCAATTATAACTGATGTCCACTATAATCTTGATTGATGTTTAATGCCAATCATTTCCAATTATTGTGGTTTAACAAAGGAAAAGTTCTTACGGAAATGTATTTACCTATTTGACTACCTCTTTTGCAGTTTCCCTAACTGAGAATCTGCTTTTGACATATCTCCGTATCTTTTAGTATTTTCTTTATGTCATGCTCTCTATTCTCTCCCTCTCTATTCAATCTCCATTTCAACTTCTTCATATTAAGTATACACAGGGAAAACTTGACATTTCAGGCCCAAGAAAATTATCTAACTGCCTATTGACAAATATATGAACATATATATGTGTGTGTGTATATACATATGTATATATAATATTTGACTTAGAAAATGGGAGTTTTAAATTTTGTATACTTATATACTTTTACATATGTACTTATATACATATGTATGATGTATGTATATATGTATGTATGTGCATATATTTGTGTGTGTGTGTGTGTGTGTGTATGTGTGTGTGTATTTATGGGGGCAGAGAGAGATTACAAGGGGTATGAGTAACTTTTATGCCTTTTTAAAAAATAATTGCCTTACTTAATCCTAGTGGCATTGATACATTTGAAGTCTGTAGTGTTAATCTGATACAAAGTCAAGCATACAGTTGGGACTGGTTGGAACTTTGATTATGACACAAGTAAAG
The DNA here is from genome assembly GCA_028646485.1 of Cryptoprocta ferox. NCBI lineage: Eukaryota > Metazoa > Chordata > Mammalia > Carnivora > Eupleridae > Cryptoprocta > Cryptoprocta ferox. The sequence goes on along the minus strand of CM053578.1, from coordinate 68,669,032 downwards.
ATTTAAATCGTTTTCTTCTGTGTGGTGTGGTATATTTGGATTTTATTCATTTATATCTTTATTTTTAATTTTGTACTGTTGATTTGAGAGAGAGTGCAAGTGGGAGGAGGGGCAGAGAGAGAGGAGAGAATCTCAAGGCTCTGTGCTCTCAGGGCAGAGCTTGGCGACGCAAGGGTCAGTCTCACAAACCGTGAGATCATGACCTGAGCTGAAATCAAGAATCAAACACTTAACCAACTGAGCCACCCAGCCACCCCACCAAATGTTTACTGTTTGTTTGCACTATATGATCATTGAGGGAAGGCTGTGACTCTGTTATACATTGCCTACACTGTGGTCCCATTAAAGATCACCACTATCTGGAACATTACTAGTTCGTGTGGTAGAGGGGAAAAAGAATATAGTGCATTGACTTTTACAACTTCTGCTCAGAAATATTACCCATCACTTTGGGTCACGTTTCATTGTCCTAAGGAAGTCATGTAGCCAGGCCTGACTTAACTGGTATGGAGAATTATAATAATCCGCCAGGGAGAGCAGTGAAGAATATTTGTGATCAAAATACAATCTGCAGTGAGTTTTTTTTCATCCTGAAGCAAAAAATAAAAAGAGGGCTTGGGAATTTTCCCATTGAACAGGGTGTCTATTTTAGGCCAATAAGAAAAAAAAAAGTGTGCCCCAAGGATCTTCAGAGCTCTTTAGCTGTCTGACTCTCAGTCTAATCCAACTTCAGATGTCAGGAGAAATATCTGTAGTAACAGAAATACATTGTTGCCCATTGTGTCCTCTCCTTATCTTCCATAAACTTCCATAAACTTTCAGCAGTAGTGGGTGGGAATTTGGAAATTCTCTCTCTTTCAACCTTAGGAGTACAACTAATCTGAATGACAGTGTCATTCAGCTTTGCTGGAGGAACAAATAAACACTAAAATTTCAAGGCATAACACTGAAAAGATTGCCCATTCAGACCAAAGGTGATACATTCAGAATGCCTGTCTTAAGCTGGTTAACCCAGAAAACAGATTCAGATGATTTGTGTCCATGGTGCTTAGTGGAGAGAGCCCTTAGAATCTACCTGTGGCTGAGGTAAGAAAGTAGGATTAGTCAGAGGGAAGAGTTGTAATGTAATGCAGTCTTTGTTTTTTTTTTTTTATTTAAATTAGTTAACATGCAGTGTATTATTAGTTTCAAGTATACAGTATGGTGATTTAACACTTCCATACCGCGTCCTATGCTCCTCAAGACAAGTGCACTCCTTAATCTCCATCACCTATTTTACCCATCCCCCTGGCTTCCTCCCCTCTGGTAACCATCAGCTTCTTCTCTATAGTTGAGTTTGTTTTTTGATTTGCATCTCTCTCCCTCTTTTCTTCCCCTTTGCTTGTTTATTTTGTTTCTTATATTCTGCATATGAGTGAAATCATATGTCTTTGACTTATTTTGCTTAACATAATACTCTCTAGCTCCATCCATGTCATTGCAAATGGCAAGATTTCATTCTTTTTGAGGGTAGAGTAATATTCCATTATATATATATATATATATATATATATATATATGTACACACACACATATACACCACATCTTCTTTATCCATTCATCCATTGATGGACATTTGGGCTTTTTCCATAATTTGGCCATTGTTGATTATACTGCTATAAACATTGGAGTGCATGTGTCCGTTTGAATCCGTATTTTTGTATCCTTTGGGTAAATACTTAATAGTGCAATTGCTGATCATAGGGTAGTTCTATTTTTAACATTTTAAGGAACCTCCATACTGTTTTCCAGAGTGGCTACACCAGTTTGCATTCCCACCAACAGTACAAGAAGGTTGTCGTTTCTCCGCATCCTTGCCAACACCTGTGATTTCTTGTGTTGTTGACTTTAGCCATTCTGACTGGTGTGAGGTGATATCTCATTGTAATTTTGATATCTCATTGTATTTCCCTGATGATCAGTGATGTTGAGCATCTTTTCATGTGTCTGCTGGCCATCTGTGTATCTTTGGAAAAAATGTCTATTCATGTCTTCTGCCCATTTTTAACCAGATTATTCTGTTTTTGAGTATTGAGTTTTTATAAATTGTTTATATATTTTGGATAATAACCCTTTATCAGATATATCATTTGCAAGTATCATCTCCCACTCTATAATTTTGTTAAATTTGCTGAATTTTCTTTCTTCTATGCAGAAGCTTTTTATTTTGATGAATCCCCAATAATTTATTTTTATAATGTAGTCTTACCAGATATATCACTTAATTTCACTGGAATGTGAAATGTTTTTTTAAATTTTATTTTACTATTATTATTTTTTAATTACTTATTTTGAGAAGGGGGAGGGGCAGCGGGGGAGGGAGAAAGAATCCCATCAGGCTCTGTGCTGTCAGTGCAGAACATGCTTCGGGACCTTAACTCACAAACTGTGAGATCATGACCTGAGCTGAAATCAAGAGCCAGATGTTTAACTGACTGAGCCACCCAGGTGCCCCAGGATATTTCTTTTAGGGTTGTCTTACATGGGGAAGGGAGCCAATTTGTTATACTTCTATATTGACCACTTATTGCACACATGCTACCCTTAGAGAGCGATAATAGATTTGACAAAGAAGCTCTCTTGGGCTGAGGAAAATTTCTAGAGAACAGCTCAGCTGAGAGCTTTCACCACCACTGACAAGGGAATCTTGGTGACCTTCCACAGCATCCACTATGATTGGCTTCCTCCATTTTACAAGATGGACTGTTGATAATTTGTGCTCTCCAAACCTAGCATGGTAGTGGACAAAGGAGCTCACCTTTCATTGTTTGACACCAAGTTCATGGGTGTAACCTAACTGCAGGGGTGGCTGGGAAGCAGAGGACCACATAGATATTTACTGTTAATAGTCTCTAACACATTGCTTGATTTATTATATGATACTTTTTGGTGCCTGAAAGAACTTGTTTTCACCAAGAAATGCATTTGTTGGGGAGGTAACATTTATGTAACATTCTTCCAAATTTAGGGACTGGGTCATTTATTTGTGCTATTTTAGTATTGCACCCTATAGAGGTAAGGGATACTTTATACATCACTTTTCTCTTACTGATTCAGAAAAATATGTTTCATGCCATCTGTAACTGCAGTGAAAAGAAAGATCTCTCCTTCTGAAGTCATCATCCATGCCAAATATATAAGTTACCAATGTCATGCTACAGTGAATTTAGAGAATGTGCTAGCAATATTTGTTAGGATATAGTTTCATCTTCAATATAAAGGTTTGTTTCATACACACAACAGTCCATAAGTAAAGGTCCAGATACGGCATATCTGTTCCATGAATCAGGGACCCAGCCTCCTTCCAGTTGTTGCTCTGAAATCCTGAAAATCCTTATTTGCATGTCCCTACATGACTCTCGATTATGTCCAGGTTTAAAGTAGCAGTTAGAAGAAGGAAGATAAAAGGGTCATCCTTCCTTTCAGGACACATTCAACCTTGTTTGTATCATTTCCTTTCATATTCTATTGGACGGGATTTAATCAGGTAGCCACACCCAGATGAGAATTGAAGTCTTTACTCTGGATGACCCTGTACCTAAGAAGAGAAAGTAGAGAGTGGGATAACTATTTTGTCTGCCACAATGGCTTGGAACCTGCCTGGTAACACCAGGATGGGTACTTGATTATGGCAGGGGTCTCTCTTTTCTTCATTTCTAAAGAGTGGGAGAAAGGCATTTATGTCTCTCTTTTTGAGGTAAGGTCTCTCTTACCTTATTTGGGCTGAGGTAAGATCACTCTTCAAACAGCAGGATGTAAAATTGTGCTCATTAGAGCATAAAATAAACTTTTTGTATTTTTGTTCCCTGTAAAAAATAGAGGGTTAATTCAAATGCGTTTAGAATGTTAATTATTTTTTATCAGTATTTTTTATGCTTTTAAAATAGTACATAAATGTGTGTTATTCTTAATTTAAATTGACTTCTAGAATAGTGTGTAGATGATCTTTGTATCCCTCCAGGGAGCTAGAGAATTTGTTAAAACATCTTTGCTGAGACATTTTGGCTTTATTTGGTGATAGAAGTTAAATACCTTTCACAGAAAGGACTACATGTCATATATATATCTCATTTAATATACCAAGAATGGTGATATTAATTTAAAGATATTTTTAATGGAATATTAAGATCATTTTTACTCTTTCTGTACAGACATTTATAATTTGCTGACCTTGGAATTATTTAACTTTTTTTTTTTTCATGAGCCAACCTCCATAGCTCTCCTTCCTCTGAAACCCTTTTCTTTTGCCTCTTGAAATCCCCATTCTTCAGGGCAAAATTTTATGTTTTTCTCCAAATCTTCCTACCTTAACGGAAACTTACATAGCTCCAAAAGACTGCATTTTTGGTAGATCTTTTAATTGATATTACTCATTATCCTGTAAGCCAAATACCTCAATATTGGGATTGAGTTAGCGTCCTTACCACCCTCAAAACACAGATTCTCTGATTTCCTTTTTCTCTTGGATCCACATTGGACTTTTTCCTTACTCATAATTATGTCAGTTCTAAGTCCTTACCTTAAAATAGTCCACTTTATATTTATAAGCAACTATACTTTTAACTCTCTCACATCGAAGGAGAATATATCATATTAGAAGAATATAAACTTTTAAATCGGTCAGAGTTGAGTTTGGATTTCAGTTTTGGATTTTTAACTGTGTGATCCTTGGTCACTTACTTAATCAAATTGGGCTTTAGTTTTCCAAGTAATGGTTGCCAATCAAGTTTTAAACATATCTATACACTTGCTTCAGATTCCTTAGCCTCTTATTGCATCTAATATAAAGGAACAAATATTCCCACCTCTTTTAGATTAAACATTGAAGCTCACTTTCTTGTTCCTTCCATCATTCCTTGGATTCAGAAGAAAAAGACAGGAGGCTCTTAGCTGGAGCATAGGCTATACAAGTCCACATATGTGTGATGCCCAGGACATGGTAAGAAATTAAAATATCCTGTGTATTCATAAAAGGTTGAAAGAGCCAAGGTCCTGACTTTTCCTCTTTTGGTCAGTATAGAATTAGCGCTGGCAGAATTATTGTAAGAACTAGATAATTGATCATTAAGTACAAAGTCCCTAGTATTAGGGACTAAATTAAAATTAAATTAAATTAAATTATCAATAGATGTATTACTATTTATCATTCCCACTACAAAGGTGCTCAACTTTGAGATGTTAGGCCCCCTACTGTCTCCTGTCAGCACAGTGCTATCAGCACAGTGGTTTCTTCTCCCTTCTTCAGCACAGATCCTATGGTCCATTACTTCTGTGATTCCCTTGCCAATACCAACAACATCCTTGCCTTCTTGTCTCTTTCTCCCATCCTCCTGGCAGAATGCAATCCTGTCTCTATCAGTTATCTACCTTTTCTCATTCTAATTATGGCTATCTAATGACTGCTGGAAAAGTGACACAATAATGAAAATTTCCATCACGATAAACCCATGCCCTCTGGCACGAACTGTGCATTGACTTTGGGCTACTTAGAAGTTATTTTCTTTTTTGCTAGGCATTCTGTTTGTCCGTTTCTTGCAGCAATTTTTAAAAACCACCATTATTGTGTTACACTATTCCATCCCCCTTTCAGAACATGGCTTCGCTTCTAGGGCTCTCCTTTTCACTTCCTGCCATCCCACCTTAAAATGACACAATTTCCTATCTATATATCTCTCTTTACATTCTATCTCTATTTAAACAACTATTTTCCTACTATTTAAGGCAGTAGTGAATTCTGCTTGTTAAATGGACTCTGGTTCTTCAGTAATCAATTTTCTTTTCTTCAGTGTTTTCAAGCTTTTCTTTCTACTAGCCTCTTCCCATGTGAAATATACTTAAGTCCCCTTTGCCTACATACCCCTGTATTTACCTCATGCCCAATTCTGTGTCCACTGTGTCTCATTCCTTCAGGCTGCATTCACTCCCTTTTCTCCACTTCTTTACTTCCATTAATATCTAAACTTTCAAAATTTTACTTCTGTCCCATCCATTTTAATGAATCCACTTGCCGTATATTGCTGAATACAATAAACACATATGTGTCTGTGTCATCTTTATCTTATGTTTGCATTTGTTAATATTTATCACTCCTCCTTCTAAAAAAATTCTCCTGGGTTCCATGATCCCTGGTTCTCTTGAGTCTTTCAGTGTCTTTCTATGTCCTTTGCTGTGTCCTTTCTCTTAATACTGGCACCGTTTTCCTCTCTGATATTCTTTACAAGTTCAAATAAAACCCAAACTCCTCTAAGCACACAAGCTCTACCCTCTTTGTCTTTCTCCCAGCCTCTCTGTCTTTGTCCCTGTCAAGTCTTCAACTCCTTCATGCAGACTGTATATTTTAATCATGCTAACCAAACTGTTCTCTTTTCCTTCTTGTTCTTTGTACATCTTTTTCCTTCATTTGCAATACTTTTCCTTCCCTCTTTGTTTTTGTTACGTCTTACTGGTTTTTCACTCTTACTTTACTAACATCTCCAGCATGATTCTGGCTCCTTGCTTTGTGTCTGTTGTCCTTCTGTGCTTACTCATGCCTGGCATTCATTCCACTGGACTGTAACTGTCCATCTACTTGCCAGTCTCTATATCCCTGTCTACATGGATAGTAATGATCAGATTCCTCATTTGTAACCCAAATTCCCAAGAAAGTGACTGAAAGGTGCTCAATACATCATTTAGAATAAATTGGTTAATCATAATTCTTAGTCATATGTGACTAAACCAAATGAAATACCTGTTTCTTTATGTGTGAAATATAAGGCTTACTATCCCTGTTGACAATGATGCCTTTACCTGATCTATCTGCTAATATGTAATACATCTTTGATAATTTTTTATTTATCATCCTGGCTATCATAGGCAATCTTTCTTTGTCAATGAAATAAAATGTATATTTTCTATCATCCTTCTCCCAACATCATTGTCTAGTGGGCACTATTACTATTTCAGCAGCTCATAATGAAAGCATCTTTTACTCAGTTCCATCTCTTCTAAAATCTTGCCATTTTTCCCCCACAAAGTCTTCAAAGCTTGTTCTTTTCTACTTTGATTTCTGCTCTTGCCATCTTCCATCTGAAATATGGCAAGTTTCTCCTCTAACTACACATCTCTAGCTGTGTAGTACTGCTCTCTCTCTCTTCAATTTCAGCATATGAGTTTGTTAATGGCTTGGCATTCTGAGGACTTGCTTACTATACTCTCAGGAAGAACTGGATCATGTGTGAATGGACTTTTTTTATGAGGTCATTTGCTGTAGATAAAGTAGATAGTAAAACCTCAGAAAATCTAGGATTGTCATTTGACTGGAAAATGAAAGGAAAGTTTCCCAGTTTGCCTTGGCCCATAATTTATCATAATAAATGCTTCAGAGATGAATGCTTTTAACATTCCTTGAGATTTTCTGGAACTTTTAAATATGCATTCATATTACCATTCTCCAACTTATGTACTGTGAATATTTATTAAGAATAATTCACAAAACACTGCTGAAGATGGTAAATTTAATAATATATCTTGTGGTAAGACATAGTTTTGAAATTTACAGAGCTTCAATATGTCTTTTCAATACTTTCTCAAATGTTTTTTTCATTTTAATATTTAGCAAGACAATAGTTGAGACCCCCTTCACACCTACATTGATAGATTTTGTGACTGTTGGGTGAGTTTGATTTTATATTATATATTTTGCTATCAGGAGGTTAGTTATAACTATGAAAGCTAGTGTGGGGGATTATGTAGAGTCATACTAACAAAGGAGAAAAAGTGTCTCAGAAGAATGTTCTCTACTGGAGGAAAACCATGAATCACTCTTTCCCAGAATTGTCTTGTCTATTTGTGGCAATCATCACACTGATGGAATTCTTCAATACCATTTCTCTTTCCAGTTAAGAAAAAAAATTCTCAAGAAAATGACACAGGTGTCTCTCATAACGTAGGTAGAGTATTTAGAGAAAAAAAAAAAAAAAGACTCCCATATAACCCAGTCCCATCTGTTCAGGCTAAAATTGAATGCTGTGGCTTAATAATCTCTTCTCATAAAGAAGTAAACATGTGTGAACTTTACCATCAGACTTTGTCTCATTAGCTGTAATTGAATAAATCTTAGCATTGTTGACATACTAAGTTGGAGGGCAGCTATAATGAAAATTTCAGTTTTGTATGCTAGAAATTTTATAGTGATCTTTAACACGAATCTTAGAATTGCTGCTTAAGAATTGTGCATTGAATGATATATTGGTTAAATATCAAAAAGATAACTTATTTACAGTAGAAAACTTGAAAGCAATGAAGAGCTCAAAGGGAAAAAGAATATTACCTGTTATATTACCTATAATCTCATCTCCTAAGGCTAACTCATTATTTTTTAAAAACATTCCTTCTGGAATCTTTCGTATGTATTTATTATATAATGTGAATAGATTTTCATTGTACTTAGGGTCAGGAAGGAGAGCCACATATCTCATTTTCCCAAATTAAATTTTGCTTTCTCTTTTCTAGAATAGACAGGATATCTAACCTCCTTCATTTGTCCAAAGTGTTTTTATTTAACATTTTTTGCATGACGACTTAACCTTTCTCACATTGGTTATGTTTGCCATACCTAGGACTTTTCAGCTGCTGTTCATCTTTTCTTTATGTTCTTTGATCTTCCTAGTAATACCAAGCAACCCTGTTTCCAGAGTTATTTTAAAGTCTGTAACATTAGGCTTAAAACAATGTTTTAAAAAGCAACCCTAGTACTTTTGGGTCATGAATTATGATAATAGAACATTCAATTTAAAAGGCTAAGAAAACCACTTGAATTCAAATTATGACAATATTTTATATTTTGTTAAGAAAACTAAGTATAAACTGCGAAGCGCAAGTCTTTCTCATGACATTTTATGTTCATTTGTGTTACCACCTACACAGCTCCCTCTATCAGAACATGGCCTTCCCATTTCTAATTCTGGCCCATGAACACAGGGTCAATCTTGGATAATTTTGGGGGGGGAAGGAAGAGATCTTATGTGAAAACAAATATAACAATTTTTATTTCTCTTTACTCAATTCTTCAGTAGAATTTAATTTTATCTAGATTTTATCCATTTTTAATTTACTCCCAAGTATTTCCTTTTTGTTGCTCTGTACATGATATTTTTTCTTTCATCACATTGGTTTTTGTAATCAGCCACAATAAATTTTTTAGATTCTAATAATTTATAAGATATGATTCTCTTGGTATTCTCATCTGTCACTAATGTCTGTTTCTACCTCTAAAGTTTTAGATCTCTGATTCCTTACTATTGTCTAATTGCATTTGTAGAGCAGTGGTGAGTATCATGATATAAGCAGTTATTATCAAATATATTAGCACATATTCTAGTGTTAAACCATCCCTATATAGATCTTCCCAGACTCATGATGCGGTTACCTCCTGATAAATCCACTTTAAGTTGAAGATATAATTGAGTCAAAAATGCATCTGTGACACATGACTTACTGACTGTCATAGCTTAGTCGCTGAGCCCACCTTAAATGTGCTCAGAACATTTACATTGGCCTACAGTTGGGCAATGTCGTCTAACATAAAGCCTGTTTTATAATAAAATGTGAATATCTCATATAATTCATTGAATACTGTACCAAAAGTGAAAAACAGAGTGGTCGTATGGGTACAAAAGGGCTATAGGTATATCATTTGTATCCGACCCTCATGATCGCAGCGCTGACTGAGAGTTGCAGTTTCCTGCTGCTGTCCAGCATCACGAGGAAGTATCTTACCACATATTGCTGGCCCGGGGGAAAAGATCAAATTCAAAATTGAAAGTACAGTTTCTACTAAATTGGTATCACTTTTGCATCACCATAAAGTTGAAAAGCTATAACTTGAGCCGTTGTAAGTTGGGGACCGTCTCTCTTTTGGAATTAACTCCACTGTGGCCATATGTTGTTCTGATGGATTACTTGATCCCGTTGGCCCAAAGTGTTTTTAGGATTTTTGCAACATATTTAAAATAATAGACTTATTTTTATCATGACATCTTGGTCAGATTTTAGTATCAGCATCATGCTGACTTTGTCAAAAAGCATTTGGTAAGTGTGATTTTTAGTTGTACATGGCAACCTAGGTAGGCGGTGATGCCTAGTTGTTTGGTCAAACACTAGCTTAGATGTTGCTGTCAAGGTATTTTGTGGATGTAATTAACATTTACAATCAGTGGACTTTAAGTAAAGGGGAATGCCAGCCATAATGTGGATGGACCCCATCCAATCACTTGAAGGCCTTAAAAGCAAAATATGAAGTTTCAGGAAAAAAAAAAAGTAATTCTGCTTTAAGACTATGGCAACTCTTGCCTGAGCTTCCAGTCTTTGGCCTGCCCTACATGTTCAAACTTGCCAGCCCCCCAAACTGTTTGAGCCATTGGTTTCAGTTGGTTCTGTTTATATGGAGAACCTCAAATGATACAGTATTTTTTTTTCTTCCCTCTTGTAGAGAATATTTTTTCCCCTTCCCGTACGTAGGGAGAGAAGGCAGAAAAGAAAAGTAAGATGATGGATCCTAAAGATAGAATCCATTACATTTTCTGTATGTATAATCATATCACTTGTGAACAGGGCCAATTGTCTCTTCTTTTCATTCATCATGTCTTCTTGCTGTTGTTGCTCTTCTTGCATTATTATACTGATTAAATTGTTAATGTAATATTGAAAAAAGTTGGAGATAAGTGTTTTCACTTTGTTTCCTATCTCAAAGGGAAGTAATGGTTTGCTTTAGGGTTTTTTTTCTTACTGGTGTTAATACGGGATACATATTAGACAATTAAAAAAACTATTGCATAATTTGTGGATGGGATTAAAAAATAAATGTCATGAGTTAGTAAGTTCATCACAAGAAGAGTTTCTTTCACTTGATTTTATGTATATTTCTGAAAATATATTTTTCATCTATGGAAGTTATTAAAATCAGATATTGAAATAATATGAGCATAGTCATTCATATTGTTCTGTCATTAAATGGTAAAACAAAATTTTCTAAAAATAATTAGGGTCAATAGCGTTGCTTCAATGAAAATTATCAATAAAATATTCTACAGAGAGCAAAATTGTTATTGTATTGTTAGGAAATTCGAGAAACATAAAATTATTTTATAATAATGTTATTTATTCTAACTCATTGATGTGTATTTTTGTGTTATTAATCTACAATACATTACTGCATGGTTATAATTAACCACAAAGTAAGTATAAATATATAAATATTGAGGGAATACTGTCAGAAACAAACTTTTACTGATAGGGTCAAAATGTTTAGCTATTGTTAGGCCATGGCAACCTTGGCAGTTGTAGTAAATTTTTATATATACGACAGTATATACTACTGTAGTATATTTTTAATGTCACTATTATACTTGAGCTCAAACTTTATGGTAAAATATTTTTAGTGAACATTGGAATGAGGACAGGAGTGAAAGGAAAGCCAGAGTAATTCTAAGGAATGAGCATGACAGAAAGAAAGCATGTGTGAAAGGTGGAAGTATAGATCAAAATCACATTCATTTTTCAAACTCAGCATCGACACTGGCCATATAGATAAGACTGAAAGGAAAGATCAAGAGAACGAGCAAAGACTGTTGACCTTGATGGTTAGGAGAAAATAAAGATTAGTGGTTAAGCCCTTGAGAAAAAAATGTTCTCTGAAGGGGTTAACTCTTGGACACTTCCTCAGGCTCAGAGCTGCAGGAGGTAGTATAGACAGTCCACCTCTGAGGTAGGTTTGGGAGACACAGGCCAACACCAGTCCTCTGCTAAAGATCTGCTGACCCTTTAAGACATCCAGGCAAAGTGTCAAGTAGGCAGTTGTGTAGATGGGCCAGGAATTCAGAGGAGATTTAGAGTAGGAGATATTTATTAGTTGGTATAGATTTTAGAAGATAATAGAAGTTAGGAAACAGGGTAGATGAGGTCTGCTAGGGAAATAGTGTAGAATGAGGAAAGAGTCTCAAATAGAATTTTGGATTTAGAGTTCATGTAGCAGACAAAGATGTGAATGATAATGGGAACTGGGGTAAAATAGCCAGAAAGAAGAGAAAACGAGAGTGCAGTGACATGTATGCAAAGAAAATAGTGTTTAAGAAGGAGGAACGGGTGATAAATGCTAATGAACAACCAAATAAGATGAGGACTAAAATGTGCCTGGGAGAGTGAGTGCGTGGAGGTCAGTGGTGGAATAATGGGGGCAGAAAGCAGATTGGTGTGGGCTGAGCAGTGAGTGGACGCTCAGGAAAAAGATAGTCAGTGCTCTTTTAGAGAAAAGCATTCAGTAAAAAAGCAAGAAATGGGTGGTATCCTAAAATGGAAAGGGTATGTTAGAGAATCTTGTCCATAAGGTACCACATCAACTATTAACAGTTTAGTTACAGAGTTATGAAAGCTGATTATAAAAAGTGTGGGCCCAATTTATGATTTTGGCATTATTGACATATGATCGGTTATGTGTGTATGTGTATGTGTGTGTTGTGTGTGTGTGTGTGTGGGTGGCCTGATCTGAAGAAAGTCATTGTATATACTTTGTAAATATCTGGTAATACTCAGATTATTTGTAAATATCTGGTAATTGACTCAGGTCAATGCTACATAATAAATGATTCATAATACAATGCAAATATTTTCCCTAAAAGGCAAAAAATCCCTATTTATTCCTCATTTTGGAAAAAGAATCAAGACTATAAGAGGATTGAGTGCTCTCTTCATGTAAATAGGGAGAGTAATTATTTTGATTTTCTAGCATCAGGGAAGATCTTTATTTTCCAACCTGTTCTCTTGGCATCTGGAGAAACAATAGACCGAGAGAAACGATGTGCCTCCCATTCTGTACCTGCCCTAAGGATTTATCTGCTGTTCTCAGCTATTATTTGGCACCCATCTTCCTATTCAGGGTGGAGAAGATCTTTAGGTTGAGTAAACTTAAGTGGCTACAGTTATAATTGCTTGGTAGAAGCAGAAATAGTGAACAAGCTGCTGAAATATAGTAATTCTTTGGGGGAGATGTGGGCAGTCAGCCAACGAGAAACTTTCCTGTCATACAGCAACAGGATGAAGTTGGTAGTAGAAGAAAATTCAGGTTATTTTCTTTCCATTTTGATCCTGGAGAAGCTGGAAGGCTTATTTCAGAGAATTAATGCAGTTTTTTTTCCTTCACACAATCTGTTGGTACCCTCCGGTTGGTAATCTGGAGAAATAACTGTTAAATTATTAAGTTCCCCAAAGAGAGATAGACTTCATTTAACAATTGCTGTGAGATCATGCATAACTAGATCCAGCCCGCACAGGCCTTCATTTTATCAGAGCTATAGAGGGAAAAAAGAGCAAGAATTGGAATCAAGTTTATATATATTAGAAATTAGAAAGTTGGGCTGAAGTTGAAAAAGAAGCAAAAAAAAAAAAAGATGAAGTTATACTGGGAAGAGCAGTAAGTTTAGTATTGTAAAGTATTTCAAATGACTCGAAATGGGTTGTAAAATTAATTCATGGGTCTTTACTACTTTAATAAAAGTAAGATTCTCTTCATAATAATGTCATTAGTTTGAAAGTATTGTTTTTAAATCCCCTGAAAACTGTATTAAAATTCAACCCAATAATATTCTGGATCTTTTCACTGTCTGAGGCGATCTTGTTTCTTCATTCGCATCATTATCCCAAATGAAATGGATGAATGACCAAAAGGTACCAATAATCACAGTGAAAGATTGTGAGTTTTTTTTTTTTTTTTCACTGAAGAGAGACTAGAACTTAAGAAGCTGTGTAATAAAGCAAGAAATGGGAGAGAACACAGCAGAGAGCTTTGAGTTTTCAGGACTCCTCAGGTTCTATTTGGGGACAATTGGTGAGGTGATACCAATGCCCAAAATGGGGATTCTACCAGGGAAATTCTCCCAGCACTTTCAGAAGAGTTTGTACCCTTTTCTAGAGCCCTCTGGTGCCACCTGAGACTTGACTGTTGTAGAGATCTAGTTCTGTGCCTATTACCTTACAAGATGCAAGAAATTCTTGACAAAATTCCAGTACCGACTGCAGGATAGTGTGAATATGTTGTTTCCTAGTAGCATCACTCTCTAGCTTCAGACGTTAGGTATCTCTGAGCTTATTTTTTTTCCAAAAAAAAAGACAGTGAAGTGATATCACATAATTATCTAAAATATTTACTGCATGCCTATGTCTATCATCAATATATTTGAGAAAATTGAATAAAAAATCCTTATATTTTATGTGTCTTCCCTAATTCTCAGATATTTGAAAATTACTATTATTGGTAAAATATCTCATTTTTGATTTGGATAATTGATACCACATATATGTGGATACAGGTGAAAAGTAAACAGAATTGTTTTCCTTAAAAGCTAATAGCAGCTCCAAAGCAGGAGATGCAGCAGAACTTGGGCTCTAGAGCCACATTGATAGGCTTTCTCTTTTCTTCAAGATGAAGAGATTGGAAAACCTCCAATTTAATTTTCCCAACTCCTTGTAGCTAGGACTACATTAAAATTATTTTCTGGAAAGGTGATAATGCCTACAAGAGATACAGAAGATAGAAGGGAGGTGGAAGCCAACTTTTTGTTGCTGTTACAACCAGTAAGAAAAATCTATAAATACTAATATTTATAGGCAGTTGGCAAAATTTATATCATTTTCAAAAGTAATCCATTTAGGGGTGCCTGGGTGGTTCAGTCAGGTAAGCAGCTGACTCTTGATTTTGGTTCAGGTCATGATCTCCCAGTCTATAAGTTGGAGCCCGGTGATGGACCAGGCACTAAACAGTATGGACCCTGCTTGGGATTCTCTCTCTCTCTCTCTCTCTCTCTCTCTCTCTCTCTCTCTCTCTCTCTCCTCTCTCTCTGCCCTTTCCCAGCTCATTCACTCTCTCTCAAAATATATAAACTTAAAAAAAAAGGAATCCATTTATACATGGTTTTAAAACATTTTTGCATAGAATTCCTTGAGTCTCCTCTCTTTTCTATATTGCAATTTTCAAAGTTTATGATAAAAATAGTTGTGCCCTTTTCTTAATAGCAGTGTTGAGGGTTCTTAGTTTGCCTTACAGTTTTATTGCCGGTGGTTATTTTTGATCACTTTTGTTATTTGAGAGGTCTTATAATCTCATTATCATTGTCCTGTTATGCTATTCTGTCCCCTTGGGTGCAAACTTTATGGGTGGCATGAGTATCAGGGAAAATAATCCACACAACAGGCAATCTCCATCCTTAGCTCCTTGGTCAGTCAGTTTGCTGGGTTCTGCTATCGCATAGTCCTTTTCTTTTTTCTCACCCAGTCAGTAATAGACAACAGATGAAGCGAACTATGTATGTAAAGATTTATCTCCATTGATAACATTGAGAGATAAACACAGGTCTGAGATACTCAAGAATTCACTAATTTAATTGGGTTGATAAAGTCGTCTCGTATTCACACATCTGTCTGGTTTTGATGGCATCTTTCTCCAGGGTACAAACCCCTCACAAACCACTCCCCAGACTTCCCTCCAAGCCAGTTAGAGCATGGATTTCATAAGCTGCTTACTAATCACTATTTACTTTCTTTGCTTGTTGCTTTTCACATATAATATGATTGCTAGAAGGTTGGAGTGAGCATGAGGTTGGGGGAATGAATTGTAGCTAGTATTGGTGCCCGAGTTCCATCTCAATCAGGACCTCTTCTCCGTTTGTCTGAAACTCACCTGTGTTCTTGACTTCTGCTGCCCACATGGTAATAATAAGTTACAGACTCTGTAGTCTCTCTCTCCTTATCTAATTTTATTTTCTTAATGTCTTCCCTAATTCACTAATTTAACATGAAAAATATTTTCAGTCCTTCGTCCCAATACATATATTTATTGTGTAGTGTATTTCTGGCTTCTAAATCTTCCGTATTTTCCTTAAGGCAAACACTAAAAAATATAAACTAATTCTTATCATTATTAAAAATGTGAAAAATGTGAGTATATATGGAAATAAAAATGATTTTTATTCCTTAATCAGCATGATTAACATTTTCCTAACTGAATTCTTCTTTTTATCACCTGTTTGAATCAGCATATGTTGTAACATATGATGTAATTAGGATGTGAAATTAGAATAGGTCCATAATAGTGATTCACAGGATTTAAAAGGTTGAAAAAAATCACATAGCATTTTACAGTTTAAAACTGCATCACCAAGCGATCTGATAAAGTTACTTTTTTCCTATAAGAAGGACTACCACAGAGGGAATTTTTGAATTAATAGAAGAAGCCTCATGAATAATGGCAAACAGGTGCTTCATGATACAGAATAAAACCATGAAGCATGGTAGCCTTGAATATGAAATCCCCTTTCTGAAAGTCCTGTTTTTTAAGTCAGCCCTCAGAATTGAATAGCATTTAGATTTTTGTATGTAGAAATCAGATATTTCATGAACTCAAGAACCTGACTAATCACTTGTGAATACTAAGAATCCTGTAGAATAATAGAAATAAATTCTTATGGAGGAGCAAAGAACATAGATCTAGTTGTGGGTTTTTAAGAACAAAGACTGAAATATTTCATTATATTTAGAAAGAATTGTTGCTTGAAATCTCATATTAAGATGTGTTCATTCAGGTGCCAAGAGCGATACGTTGATGAATTACAGTACAAAGGAGAAAAAAGGAGAGGAGGGTACAGTACTACATATGTTACTAAACTCATTTCACCTGTAAAGGGAAGAATATTGATTTCATTTATCTCACTTAGTTGGGAGTCTGACTTAAGAAAAATTCAAGTTCATTGACATCAACTCTAAAGATGACAGGATTGTATTGAGAACAGAAAGGAAAGGGAGCAGGAAAATGATAAATGTAACTTGATTAAGAAAATTTAAAAACACTATTTTTCTTCATGAAAAGGCAGCAAAGGAGCCAGAGATTCTGGCTGCATCTTTAATCTATGGTGACCTCAATGGCATTTGTGATCTATGGGTTTAACTTATGAGTGTGTGTGTGTATGTGTGTGTGTGTGTGTGTGTGTGTGTGTGTGTCTGTGCGTGCATTTTTTCAAGAACAATCAGGACAAACAATTCAATAGAACTACTGCATAAAACTTTTTCTTGAATGTGCTATTGATTTTGTATGTGTGTGTTTATGTTTTGAAAATAACAAGAAACTATAAAATTAATGCAATGAATATATTTTGCTTTCACACTTTTTCAATTAAAATAAGTACATTTTTTTCACTTACTGAATTGTGCACTTTTACTGATTTTAAAATGTGTTTTTTTTAAGGATAGAAGGTATCATTTTTGTTGACTCTAAGTACTAAAAAGTTGACTGTGATTCTTCAGTTATTCAAGCTACATGTTTAGCATGCATTTACTGTCTTTTAGTGTTAATTATTACATGAGATGCAATGGGAAACATAAAGATGAATCAAACCTAGAAGGTATCCTTAAGAAGATTATGGGATATGGTCGTCATCTAATATTTGAGAGATTGTGCTTTTGGCAAGAGTTTTGCAATTTCTGGATGGTGGGCACTCTTTGGAAAGCGATGTCTTTGGTCTAGTGGGAGTTATTCCATGCAGAGTATGGGATGATCTGCCAGTCAGGTGAAAGCAGGGTCCACCACTGAAAACAGAAAAGGTCACCTACATCTTCTGGATCCTTTCTGGTATAAAGGGACTGTGAAAATGCTGTGCATTTTACTGGGAAGAAGTCGAACTCCCAAATAGAAAGTATTGTCTTGACCTCATCTGTCATTCAACATGCACAATAGCATCTGGTGCTGGAGGGAGCCCTACCACGGAAGTGAGACCCATAGACTTGGATGTGATGGTGCCTATAGGAGAGAAAATTATAGCACTTGGGGATGGGGGAGAGGTTACTTGAAAGACTGAGTTTCAGCAGCCAATTAAAAAAAAGTATCACTTACTTCCTATTGCCTATAAATAATGAAAATATATGAAAAGATGAATTATTTTTAAGCAGGTAGAATGCCCTCAGTAGATTTTTAATTTGACAAATTGAGCAAGGGTAACATATTTTATAATTTTATTTAAATTCCTCTGAACTATTTTGTTCAGATATTTGTAAAAAGATAAAAGCAAAGCTCCTTTAAGCAGCTAAGAATTGCTGGGTTCATTAATTTATGATCTTCAGTGATTTTGTTCAAAGTAATTAGTGAAGGCTATGAGCAATGAGCTCCAAATGAGGGGGGTGTGAATGACTAGAAGATGGCTAAGGGAATAAATCTCATCCTAGATTAAATGCAACTTGTAAGGGTCTCTGGCCTTCTTGTGTTTTGTAGTATTAGGAGCTGGGTAAAGGAGAGAAATAGCTACCCTTCATCAAAAGGGTAAAAAATGTCTAAAGCACTTTATAACTAAATGGAAATGATAAGGCTACAGATTAACGCTTTACTTTAGATAAACCTCCATCAGCAGGTCAATTAGGGAGAACAAATAAAATGGACTATTGGGGTGTTATACTTTTCCACTTAGATGCTTAGAGATGAAGTGCAGGCAGAAACAATAGAACTTAGGTATGTTGGAGTCCAATTAAAGATTTGGGGTGAATTTTCATTTTACACCTGATTAAGAGGTTATCTGATTTAAAGTTTAAGTTGTGATAGATAATAGTTGAAATATGTAAAAAGCAGCATATTAAATTCCAATGTGTATTTATGGTGTCCCCTTTTGGTCATTTTTTTTTTCTTAAAATTACTTTTTAACCAGTGAGAATTATATACGATTGGATGATTTTTGATATTTTATGTTTTTAGCAATAACCCGACACCACCTAAACCCCATGCTAACCCACACGAAACACAGCACACCTAGGCAACTGGGTAGCAAAAAACATTCCATAATCATTTTACCAGAACTTGGGGAAGATAAAGTGAGTAACTTCCAGGAAAACTTCTAAAAGGAGGGATGAAATATGCATGCATCAGCCTGTTAACTGCAGAATTCAGAAGGCATCTAGGTTTACAAAATTTGTGGTTGTTTTTCCCACAAGGGACAGAATGTCCCAGAGGATCCAATGCAATAGGAACTCCCTTCATGCTAGTGAAAGGAGATGCTAGCTGCTGTACTTAAGTGATAATCCATTTAATTGGACATGTTGAGTTACCAAATGGTGACTAAATGTTTAGTTATCTCTTTTGTTCTAGCTGAGTTTATTTGTTTCCCTACTCAGGCCAAGACAAATAGGCCAAATGTATTTAGTTAACACAATTGGGTTCTCACTGCTTTCTTTAAGCACATTAATCCAGAACACCCAGAAGACATTGTATTAAAACACAGTGTAGTATGAGAATTTCAATTCCCAAAACATGGTAGATATTATAAGGTAATATATGAAAAACAAAGGTGCATAAAGCTCCTTTTCCTTCACCTCAGTCTCTGTTGTCTATCCTCTTATCCCTTATTCTATACTCGAGTGAGGCTTTATGACATTTTCTTTGAGAACAGAACGTGTTTCATAATTTAGTGTCAATGTCAAGATAGAAAATCTGTTTTTTTGAATACAGCAAGACTGTTTGTTACCATTCATATTTTCCTGCAACTGTGTCTTTTTTCTTTTCCCTGAACCTATTTTCCATGGTTCTAATATAAAGAACTTCTGCATTTCATTTTTCACAATTTCCAAGTATTTTTTCAAATTGTGCTTGCTAAAAGCCTTGTTGTGGGTAACAAAACTAACTCCAAAGAGTTGACAGAGATTGCACATATAAAGTGGCCGAGAGCTTAACAGTTTTATTCCAGGAAAATAATAGCTCCTTCAGGTGGTGGTTTGTTTATTTACAGTTTAGGAGAAATCTCTTTGTCTCGTTTTCAGACTAACTTTGAGAAAGGACAACCTATGTTTCTTTGGAAGCCATTCTAGGGACTGTGTGAAAATACTTTTGAGTTTAAATGCTTTTTTCCCCTTCATATTTTGTCTATGCATACTTTTTTTCTACAGACATGTTTCTATTTGAGGAACACTACTCTCAGATCCCAGGAAATGAGATTTGACTATGCCATGACCTCTTGAGTAAAAAGTAGCAAGTAAGATTCAGAAGGGGATAAATCTGCAAAAAATATTTCTAAAATATTTATTCCTCAAAATAAACTAGAGTGATATAGGGACAACTTGCTGAAACTCTGTGTTCTATTTCTCCATTATATAGTATAGGGCTACAGAGCATATATAACCTTATATGGAAAAATATATGAGAAAAGGCACCACACTACCTTTAAAATGTATAAAGTTATGCCCATATAAAATTATATGCACACTCTATATGCTCCCTGTACTTACACATTCTTTCATTGTCAGCATCACTCAATAGCTTTAGAAGGTTTGAATCACATAGAATTTACTACCATTAGTTTATGATTTTACATTTGCTTTAAGTAAAATTTAATGTGGTTAAAATTCTGTGGTGATTTTTCTGTCCATTGTTGGTGTGATTAAGGTAAGTAGGGAAGAAGATGGTGGTTCTTTGAAAGGAAAAAAGGTACCAATTCTTTTATGCTTTCTGTAGGAAGTCAGTGAGATAGGCAAGAGGATGGTGAAAGCAAACAACTAGCAATAAACAGTAATGTTTCAAAATTAGAAAATAAGTTTAGGCAACTCACATCTTTCATCACTATGATTTATAGATGTGCATATACTATGGGCACAGTTTGAGTTTGTATAAATTATCTTATAAAATATTTGGTACACTGCCATAGACACATGGAGCTAAACCTGATTTTTGATGGAGTGTTTTGAGAGGTTCAGAAACATTTGAAAACAGGAAAAATTTCAAATTAAAAGCATTAATCCCTCTGTTTTTCTTCTTTATAGCAATTAAAGCATAACCTTTTGCTTGTTTCCATGTTGTGACTGAACCATATTAAATGCACTCTAAAAGATAGATCATTAATCCAGTGACAAGAGCTACTGTATTATGGGAAACTGAATAAAACCATAAGATCATATATAATCTGTTAACTTGATGGGAATGGCAGAATTTGTCAGCCCCAAAATACCAAGGTGATGTAACTTACCAGTGAGACCTCATATAGCGTTTTGCCCACTATATAGCATTACTTCTTAAAAAAAAATTAAGTTGGTGATATGCACTTTTCTCTAGATAATAATTTATCTGGAATTTTATCAGTTGACTAAACATTTTCTATACTGAGACATGTCTTGGTAAAGTTACTGGATGTTAAATATAGAGAAAAAATACCGTAGACATTTGAGGAAGATAATTAGTTACCATTGCTAGCAAAACTAAATCAAGCTGGCTGTGTACTTTATATATCCCATCAACAGAGCATTGGCTGTAAGATCCTCAGCAAAAGAAAGTACTCTAAGAACTTTTTATTCAATGAAGTAGTTTTTCAGAGCTCAAAGGACAGGCAACCATTTTCAAAATGTAAGAATTCAGAACAACAAACAAAACAAAAAACAAAACAAACAAAAGAAATCTAGCTTACCAGAGGATGAATTTAAAAAATGTAAAGAATGGTACTACAATGGTAGTAAGAATTATATCATTTAAATACATACAACTGTGGAAATTATGGCCATAACAAAAACATAATTATATATTCTAAATCTTGCCAATATAGAAATTGTAATATGATAAACAAAACAGGAAGTAGAAGTGAGATATATATATATATTTTTCATGGAAGGATATTTAATAGATATTATTTCATGTTAATCAAATATGCCTAACTCCTAAATTTTATTTAGCCTAAGTAGTTTGGTTTACAATATGGTGAAATGGAAAATTTACTTTCTTTTTTTAAAGCTGAGTGTGTCTTTCATTCAAATTTGACTGACAAAAACATGATTTGTTTGTATTCAAAATGAATAATATTTATTGTATTGCAGTCTAGATTTTTTTTTAAATCTCGTCTCCAGTAATTTTTATCTATGTTTAAAAATTTCTCTTTTTTTCCTACAAGCTTCTTAGGTGAATGATAATCTTCAAGGGATTTATCTAACTTGTTCAGGGTTGTTTGGCCTTGGTTTCTGCCTCTTCAACAGAGATAATCTGTTCTTTAGAATACAGTCTCTTTAATTGGAGGTAGTGGGGAGAAAAGAGAAAAGAACACTGAAACCATAATGTGTCCTTATATTTCTTCTAAAACTAAAATACTTAAATGGAAAGGTATAAGACTTTTATGTTTAGAATTTAGGACCAATGTCAAAAATATCAACTCCTTCCTCCACAAAATAATCTAAAGATAGATTTTGCACATGCTCTGAGAAATAAAATATGTGTCAACTTTTAATATATTATTTGAAAACTTCCATGAGACTTTATTATATAAAACTACCAGCCTGAAATGTACTAATTCCTTCTAAAACATAGATCTCTTGCCCTATTTATGGTATTAGACTCTTGACTCTAAAATATTTATAGGAGTCAGACAAATTGCTCTAGAGAAGTGATAAGTGCAACGTTACTGTGTATTGTATGAACTTTATGTCTCCTTGTTTATATTGCAGCCTACCTGAATTTTATATATTGCAATAGAACAAGTAGATGGTAATTGAGAAATTCAGATTAGAAATACTACATGCTCATGTTGTTTGACAGGATTAAAATACATAAATTTCACCATAAAATTTTGATATATTTCAAAACCTAAAAGAAAAATCCATATTGTTTTTATTATATTAATATAACGCAGTTTTTTCTTGTGTTCCTTCTGCTGTTAAAACTTTGTAGTTTAAATTTATTTTAGAGATTTTTACTCTACGAAAAAGTAGATAGACACCCTTGAATGTTAACTCTCTGTCAGCTTACAGGTTAAATTTTTAAAATTTAGTTCTGCTTCTATAACAAACTTATTTAATGGGCAGTTTTAGTTTTGAGTTTGTTTGTGTTATGCTCAGTAAATGGCCTTTGATCTGTGAAATATATTGAAATAATAAAGACACAAGTTCACAGTGTATTCAGATTTTTCTTTAAAAAATGTACATCATTACTAGATAGATAAATAAGGTGATAAAGGTATAGTGTTGTTTCAATAAGTTACTCAATAAGATGGTTACAGTTTTATAATGGTCTCTTTATCTTTGAGCCTAGGTCAGGGAAGAGTGTTTCCAACACACTATTTAATAGTTCAGAGAATAATACTTCTGACTCACATACCAATTTTGAATGAGAGCACTACCAAAAAGAATACAATCATAATTTCTGTGTTGTTTTTTTATCTTTGAGTAGTGCTATACTACCTCAATTAAATGATTTCCTCATTCATTAATTAAAAAAAAACAACCCCTGAAGCTGGGATTTAACAAAATTACTAAAGCCATCATGTCACATTCATTTTTTAGAGTTCATTTAAACTCATTTGTTATGTCACTAATTACTTTATTTATATAGAGACTAATTATTACATAGTTAAAAACTTCAATATTTATAATACCTAAAGAAGTACTTTAACCTTTTAAAGATTTTAGATACTGATATTATTTAGATATAAATACACTGAGATAAAAGCAAGATAAGATGGGGGAATAATTTTTTTGCAATGCATAATATTTTCTTGAAAATTAAAAAAGGGAAGATACTGAAATTTATATTTAAGAATAATTAAGAGACTAAAAAATAAATATTCACTTATTTCAATCTGGACTTTCCTCTCCCAAAGATAATTTACACAGAAGGTATTCGAGAAACACTTATTTTCCTATGTTGTCAAATAGTTAACATTTCTTTAAAATGAAGGTAAATAATACATTAAAATATACAACATAGGGGCATCTGGCTGGCTCAGTCAGAAGAGCATGCAACTCTTGATCTTGAGGTCATGGGTTTGAGCCCCACATTGGGTATAGAGATTACTTAAAAATGAAGTCTTTAAAAAAATATAGAGAATGTAAAGAAAAGAGGTATCACCGTATACAGATAGTCATTTTGATGGGA
This sequence comes from Cryptoprocta ferox, assembly GCA_028646485.1. Taxonomy (NCBI): domain Eukaryota; kingdom Metazoa; phylum Chordata; class Mammalia; order Carnivora; family Eupleridae; genus Cryptoprocta; species Cryptoprocta ferox. The sequence goes on along the minus strand of CM053578.1, from coordinate 68,645,088 downwards.
GCAAGAAAGTAATTCAGCCACAAATTAAATGCATTATTGATTATTCATCTCAAATTTATTGAATTACCACTGATAATTTGAAATGGGTTTGTAGAAAAATAGCAAGATCCATCATAGCTTCAGATTCTTTGGGAAATGGAGGTTGCCATTAATTGGTCAAAAGATGCAGAACAGGGAGATGTTGGGCTAAGTTCAGCAAATTTTGGAAATCACAATGTCATTTCATGATGTTAATTTCTGTAGGTTTTCAAGTTTTTTATTGGTAGGAAGATACTGCATACATCTATTACAAATCTTATTAGCCAAGCAGGATAAAGGACCAAGAAAATCTACTCGTAGTCAGATCATATTCAAACTGCAGAAAATCAAAGAAAAGAGAAAACTTTGAAAGTCAGATCATATTCAAATTGCAGAAAATCAAAGACACAGAGAAAACTTTGAAAGCAGCCAGAGGAAAAAAAACACCTTACCTAGAGAGGAACAAAGAAAAGAATTACAACAGACTTACATCAGAAGCCATGCAAGTAAGAAGAGAGTGGAGTGAAATAAAATGTTGAAAGAAAAAAAAATCCATCAATTTAGGATTCTATACCTTTCTTGTCCTTAAAAAATGAAAGAGAAATAAACATTTTCTTAGAAAAACCAAAATGAAGGAATTCCTCACCAGCAGACCTACCCTACAAGAACTTTAAAATAAATTATTTGGGGGTAAGGAAAATGATATAAGTTAGAAACTTAAATCTACATAAAGAAAGGAAGAATTTTGAAAATAAGACAAAATAAAATCCTGTGCTGTTCTTATTACTAATTGACCTAAAAGATAACTGTTTAATGACTGTTTAATTTTAACAATGCATTGGGAGATTTTAGCATATGGATAAGTGAAATGAATGACAGCAATGTCATAAGGGACAGGAGGGAAGAATTGGAAATACTCTGTTATAAAGTACTTATTTTACAGGTGAAGCTATATAGTGTCATTTGAAGGTGGTCTTAGATTAGTTAAAAATTTATATTTCATACTTTAGAGCAAACAGTAAAAAAATTTAAAAGAAGTAAAATTTATATCACAGTATAATCCAGAACACTTCATATGTTCTTACCCATACCCTTTTTAGCAAAACTGAGTCCCATCAGCAACTGATGTAATTCATCTCATTCATTCCCCTGATATACAGAAACTGGCTTATGATGGTTGAGCTAAATTCAGCACCAGTAAAGCTATTTGAAGGAGAAATCAGTGATTATGCTCAGTATTCCTAAATGATACCAATGCCAGAGTCTCTCTATGTCCCAAAGTGCTTGTTTCCTTGAAATTCACCCAATAGCCTTGATCATGAGTGCTTCTGATCCTGAGTTTGGTCCAAGTGCAACGGTCTCAAATCTATTTTCCTACAAGTCCAGTAAAGGAGCAGAAATAATGTAAGTTAACAAATGTTATACACAGTTCACCTTGTGATAGGTTGGAATAGAGTTTCTCAATCTTGCTTGGCTAATGGAATGTGGGTAGAAGCTAACATGCTGGATTTTAGTTGAGACGGTAAGAGGCTTCACTTCTTTCCACTCACCCTTTTCTTTCCTATAATTGCCATGAAAACTGCATGCTCCAGGTAGTTGCTATATCATAAGCCTGGGCCTCAGGGTGTGAAACATGTAGAGCAGACTCCAACTCACCAAAAAGCCAGGAGTTCAGCCTGTCTCAGCTGAGATCATTCTAGATCATTGGAACTTTAGTAGACCTGAGGAATTTATGAGCATGTAAATAGATATTGATGCAGGGTTCTGAGAGAGTGAAGGTTTTTTTTTTTTTTTTTTTTTTTACATAGAAACAACTAACTTACATTTTTTTGTTCTTAAATTTAAACCAGTAAAAGACACTAATAAAAATGTTTTATATATATATACACACACGCACATATACATATATATATATTGAATTCTATCACTAAATTTGTTTATTTTTTATCCAAAGAGGGACAAATTGTTTGCTTTATAATTATTTATTTTGATTCTGTACTAATGTAGTCACTGTAAAATAAGTCTGTGTTATACTAACATGATACATTTTTTAATATGGTTAGTTTAGTATGCCTAATCCATTTATTGAAAAAAAAATCGCTGAAAGTAGTAAAAGTATTTATTTAACTTAGCCAGCTATTGGACTGAATACATTCTGTCAAAATGTGAGGTTATCTTAAATGGGCAAGAAGGGTCATATTCCTAGATTATAATCTATTAAACTTTGCCATGCTAGGTATTTTGTTAAAAGTTGACATGCTTAGGGGCGCCTGGGTGGCTCAAGTCGGTTAAGTGTCCGACTTCAGCTCAGGTCATAATCTGTGGTTCATAGGTTCGAGCCCCACATTGGGCTCTGTGCTGACAACTCAGAGCCGGGAGCCTATTTCAGATTCTGTGTCTCCCTCTCTCTCTGCCCATCCCTTGTTCGCACTCTGTCTCTCTCTGTCTCAAATATAAATAAACATTAAAAAAAAATTGAAAAAAAAGTTGACATGCTTATTTGGAATGTTTAGTATTTCTATACACGCAAATTATTGTATTATTCAGGGATTTAATTTCTCCTTTCTACAATTTTTTTTCTATTTTTGTAAGAACTTTTGTTTCCAATGCTTTCCTATCCAGACACATTTTCTCTTTTTTCTCCCCTTTCAGTCTTGCTTAAATTTCCTTACTCTCTATTCTTTGCTATCTTCTTTAATTTGTATTTTATGTCAGTTTAGTGTATTGTATGTATAGTTTGCCTTCTAATCCTGATTATTTTATTTATAGCTCTCTGGGAATTCAGGAATACTTTCTTCAAATTTCTCTCTCAGTTCCTGGTATTGCAGTGTGTGGTGAATAAATGTTGAATGAATGAATGCTGATGATCTAACCAAGAAACAGTCCTCCTGTCAGAATTTTTTTTTTTTTCCTCCCCTCAAAATTGCTTATGACTGAAAACAAAAGTCAACAGCAGAAGCTGTTTCCTAAAGTTTACATGTGATTCAGCAGTGTTGAGTTTCATTTGAGTTTATTCTAGGACATCTAAGATGATACCTTCTTTTTTTATTTTTATTTTTTTTAATGTTTATTCATTCTTGAGAGACAGAGAGACAGAGTGTGAGCAGGGGAGGGGCAGAGAGAGAGGGAGACACAGAATCCAAAGCAGGATCTAGGATCCGAGCTGTCAGCACAGAGCCTGACATGGGGCTCAAACTCACGAGCTGTGAGATCATTCTCACATGTGAGATCATGACCTGAGTCAAAGTTGGACACTTAACCAACTGAGCCACCCAGGCACCCCAGATGCTTTCTAAATAGCTGACTATCAGCTCAGCTGGAGTCAGAATGTCCTATGTGACAGTGACCATTAGTACTTTTTCTCTGGGGCTAACCTCTCCAAATTGTCGAAAAATGAGGGACATTTTTGTTTGAGAACTCCTATACTGTCATTTCATCTGATTACTTTACCATTGACATCCACTTTTAACTAGTATTAATAATCTCTAATAAGCAGAGGAACTTTTTCCTTCTGAGAATCCTCTGAACTCCAAAACTCCTTATACTTACTAGATCAAGTGATTGAAATAAAATCAAATATCTCAGAAAATATTTAATAATGAAGGTGCTGGTAAAAAAAACTAAACCATTATAAAAGTAAATCTATAAAAAGCCTATCATACTTAGCATTCCCAACATATTCTCAAAATATAGTAGTGAAAATATGAACTTAGACACAAACATTTCACCGAAGCAATTGTGTCTTACATGAATACAGATATTTCAAATAAGAGCCTGCTGTTATCACAAAACTCTAAAATAATACTGTCTCGGTAGATTGTCATAGCATTGTCCTGTTTCATTCTTAAGAGTTTGTAATCAAAATTAGACAAAAAATTTTTTAGGCTAAACCATGTATGCTAAATAGTCCTTTAAATCATCACATATCTATTAAATGTTTATGACCTGACCTTTGAAGAATCATAGCAGTCCAAAAGCTCGTTGGTATATTCATTGAATGACTCCTGAGGAGAGCCTGAGGAGCTTAAATGCCAGTTGATCTTGTGAAATATCAGACTTGAAAGTGGGGCTCGCACACCTGCCATGCAGCATTAGCAGGAGCAACCGAACCGGCAGCCCAGAGTAATGTGAAAACAGAGGCTCTTTCAAACCCTCTCTTCCACCTAAAATAGTATTGAATTGCATCTCTCCCTGATGCTTTTGGGCTTTATTCTTTATTCAGGGCTTACTTCTCCTGAAATCTGAGCCAACGGATCTTTCTATCTACATCTACATCTTGATTTTTTGTCTTCTTCATTAAATCAATGGAAGGTTCTTTTCATTTTTCCTAGTTATTCTTCAGATTTTTAAGATGAGATAGCTCATGAAAAAAATGCAAAAAATAAAAACTTGGAAAGGATTGGGCAATAAAAAGTTAAAACCAGGTGGTGCCTGCGTGACTCAGTCAGTTAAGCCTGAGTTCCGTTCAGGTCATCATCTCAGTTTGTGAGTTTGAGCCCCGCATTGGGCTCTGTGCTGACTGTTCTAAGCCCGGAGCCTGCTTTGGATTCTGTGTCTCCCTCTCTCTCTGCCCATCTCCTGCTTGCATTCTGTCTCTCTCTGTCTCAAAAAATAAATAAACATTAAAAAATTTTTTTTAAAGATAAAATGACCAGAAATCTATTCATTCATATGTTCATCCATTCAACAAATGATTTTTGAGTGCTTCAGATGTACAAATACTGATTGTTCTAGGATCTAAAGATATGGCAATAAATGTAAACAGTATATTGAAAAACTAATGAGAAAGTGAGGGAGAAAGTGAGATATAAAAATAGAGATAGGAGTAATAGCAAAACAAACTTTTCATGTCTTTATTTCTGTTGAATAACCTGATTTTCTCCTTCATTGATTGTCATTGCCACATATTTTTACCTTCTTTTTTAATTCTTGAGGCTCATATGTTCCCAGGAAATATTGTGGAGAACAATTGATTGCCTTATTTTTCAGAAGGAAAGTGCTTCTTTGAATTCAATTCAAGTCTGGATGTGATTCTTTTAAATATATTTAACATTTGAAATCGGACAGTTTTCAATAATTCAATTAACTGGATCAAACAATAAAAAGTAATTTATTGTTGTATTACTTTCCAAGCACTGAATAGAAACCTTTAGGAGCCCTTTAGTTAATGGTCTTATTGGTATATTTTATTATCTGTGACGTCACATGCAGAAGCATTTGCTCATACTCTATCTTCTAAAATAAATTCCTGTTAAAGAAAAATTTAGAGTCTCCAAAGTTGAGAATCAAAAAGACTGGGGAAAAATACTCTTATAATTTATGCTAATTTAACAACCCAGAAGTCCCTGATTAACACAGCAGGGGCATGCTGATTTTAATACTTATTATTCTAAAAACTAGTCATCATTTGATACATGCTCAGCTATAATGAAATTTTCTAAAGGACTTCCTAAAGCTTTTTAAGAGACAAGTTAATTTTGGAAATCTTCAAAGTAAATTTTTTTGGGGCTTAGAGAAATGCTACATGAAGAATAATCTTTTTTTTAAACAGCAGTCTTTGAACACTTTGTAGTGGACAGACTATAGAGTGACTTCAAGTATTCCTTCCTCGTTCTTATTATATTCCCTTCTCCTTGAGTACAGGCAGAAACCGTAATTTGTTTCTAACCAATAGAATATGACAAATCTGATGGGATGTCATTCCCTTGGTTTGGTCACATTATATAAGAGGTAGTCTTAGAAGAAGAGGTTCTCCTGCTGGCCTTGAAGAAGCAAGTGCCTCTAATGTGAATGGAATGCCAATGGAGAGAGCCACATAGCAGGACACTGAGGGTGGCCTCTAGGAGCTGAGAATAATAGTCATCCAGCCACAAGGAAATAAATACCTAACCTCTTGGGTTCGGATGAGGATTCTGAGCTCTGGAAGAGACCTACCTTAGCTGACACCTTGATGACAGCCTTGGCAGACCCTGAGCAGAGGACTCAGTTAAGCTCTGTCCAGACTCCTGATTCACAGAAACTGTGAGTTGAAAATGTGTGTTATTTTAAGCTGTTAAATTGGTGGTAATTTGTTACATAGCAGTAGAAATCTAACATACCTTGTCCTATGTAGTATTGTCAGGTATTGAAGAGGATGGTTAAGTAGTCTTCTTCAATGAAATGACTACGCTGGACTGATTTATTGATATAAAACATACATAAGTCAAAGACACTAATCAACCATTAGTACAACTTCTTAAAGTTTTATAAATTAAACAACCTAATGTAACCAGTGTCTAGAAGAAGAAATAGAACATTACCAGCATCCCAGATGTTTTCATCATGCCACCTTCCAGTCACTGTTTTCCTGCCCCTGTAAGGATAACCATTTCTGCAATTTTTAACACTTTAGATTGGTTTCACCTATTTTATGAGTTTATGGAAATGGAATGTACATTTTCTCATAATACAGTTTACTTTTACAAAGCCAGCAGAGTCTCCCTTCAGTCTACCATAAGTCTTTTTAAAAAAATTATGTATTTATTTTTAAGAGAGAGAGGGGGGTGGGAAGAGGCAGTGAGAGAGAAAGAGAGAGAATCTTACTAGCGCGCTATTAGTGCAGAGCCTGCTGCTGGGCTTGAACTCATGAACTGTGAGAACATGACCTGAACTGACACCAAGAGTTAAGTTTAATCAACTAAGTACCCAGGCAGCCCTCAGTCTACCATGAGTCTTACATAAGGTAGCAACCAGGGACATTACTAGCCCATCACCTTTATCATATAATGCAACCTAATCAAGAATTACTACACCATTATATTCATAGGTCCTTGCCACACCCAAGGGAAGGCAATTATATTGGACATGTACACCATGGGACAAAAATCTTGGGAACCATTCAAGAATTTGACCTACCATAAGAAGAGTAACATTGTTTTAGCGTTTTGTAAAATTATGTATTGGCTGGTGAAATATAAGACATCTGGAGTCTCATTAATCTGTTGCAATATGTTGTTTTAGTTGAAATATAGGAACAAAGTCAATACTCAGAGTTGAAAAAGGTGGAATTATTTTCGACAGTTTTATTAGCACTGCAACCACCACTCGGACTCCTGGTCTCTCTTTTTTAAAAAGTTTATTTACTGAGAGAGAGAGAGAGAGAGAGAGAGAGAGAGAGACCGAGACCATGTGTGTGAGTAAGCATGAGCGGGGAAGGGGAAGAGAGAGAGGAGAGAGAATCTCAAGCAGGCTCCATGCTGTCAGTGCAGACCCTGATGCGGGGCTCGATCTAGAATCGTTATATTATGACCTGAGCCAAAATGAAGGGTCGGAAGCTTAACTGACTGAGTCACCCAAGCACCCTGAAACTGCTGATATCTTAAAAGTTGGTTATAATAATCAGAAACCATATCAAAGAGCTTTATGTACCCTGAGACATTAAAATCAATTGGTTCTTTTTGCTCTTTGAATAGATATTTTACTTATGCATGTTTCCAGGCACCCTGCTTAAATTTTTGCAACAAGTGTTAGCTGTTTTCCTTGAAATGACCAGCTTCCTTCATTTATTTCCCAGAAAATTTCTGCCAGAGGTTTAGATGCACCAAAAATACAGATGTAGACATGGTTTTTAATCCTTGGTTGGTAATATTTCTTTTAAAATCGGTTAAAAGGATCAAATTAATGGTTAAATTACAGTTTTGAAATAACTATTATATATTATCCTACTCTGACTTCTCCTATAGATATGAGAAATGTAGTTTATAAAATTGCATGTAGAAATACTTATTTATTGGTAGGATTTCTTTTTCATATGTGACATTTATTCTTTGATCTGTAGCACTTCTTTTGCTCTAAAAAGTCTATTTCTTTCTCCTTTAGAAAAGCAAATAGTCAAGGGTATTGACCAAAAGTAACATTTCATTGCTTTAAGTAGGTTTGCTTAAAATGCATTTTAAACCTTTCATATTATGCTATAAATATTTGAAATTAGTTATTTCTATAAAATTCTGTAAATAGTCTAAAATTCTGGTTCATGTCTTAAGCTATAGAAGCCTAATGAGCCATGTGTGGACCACCATTCTCTCTGTGCTTATGTGGTAATTTCCTGATTAATACTAATTAATGACATGTCACTGTTCATTTAAAATGAATGATGAAAATGATTATTCAGCCCTGATCACCAAAATCACTCAGCAACTTGGCGCCACATCTCTGTGTCAGGAGGCAGTGCCAGGCTCACGATGACTGTGTTATTTCCACTTTCTGCTACACTAAACTGAAATTAAATGATGTTTGTTTTTAGGTAGAGTAGGCCTCTAAAGGAATGGCAGATGATTTAGCTTCCTTTTGTAGCTTCTGTTCGATTTATTTATAACTGGCTTTGGATGGTAAATTAGGTAAACAGTTTAGCCTCAGGGCAGTCAAGGAGGACTTATCTAACAAAGGAGTCAGATATGCAGACCTTTCTTGAACATCACTTTTCCCATCTTTACCATCTTTTGGCATTTTCATGCCTTCATGGATTCAGTTTACTCAAGTTTGGGATTCTCAGAAGAGAGTTTTCACTGCTTAGAATTCTAATGTCTCTTTTCCCGATGGTTGCTCTTTTGTTAACAATTGGGTTAACTATGTCGATGAAAGATTTGACTATCTGGAAAATTGTGTGTGTGTGGCGGGGGGGCACATTTCCAGGGAACATGGTAATGGATGTAGTTTAAGTCAAAAGACAACCAACTTTAGCAAATTTAAGTTTTTATCCTCGAAAAGTTAGAAAATAAAACTATTCTATTTTAAAACTGCCTATAATAGGCACACACCAGCTAAATAAACTAAAAAGAAATCAAAAGAATAATTTATCCAAATTCTCATAAAGATCACCCGCAAAGCCTATATCAAAAAATAAGCTGGGTTTATTCATAATCTTTCTGGGCAGCAGAGAACTATGTAAGAGCAGAGTTTCAATAATGCCTAAAAAAGGAAAGTTACAGAAACATTTATATATACACAATTCATTTCTTAGTTCTTTACCAAGTTCTATTTTGGGGAATGTTTGGTTAAAAAGGTAGGTTCCTATAAAAGGCCTCAGGTTCATTTTTAATAGAGATCCAAACTGCCAATGCTAGGTATTATGTAATAGGGAGTTTTAGACTCTTGGCTGTCTGATTTAGTGTTGTGTTTGCCATCTAGTGGTGAAAACAGATAACATATGAAACCAATTGATTCTTTAGATGGAACTAGTACTGAAGGTTGCTGGATGGCACCAGAAGAAATTGGAAACAATTTGACTTTGATTCGATTGTATCTTGTAGCCAAACGATGAGTAAATCATAGCTATTGGATGAAGGATAATAAAAATAGTAATAATAATAGGGACATTTAAGAAGCAGTAGTGAAGGAACTACAAGTAATAATAACCATCAAGAACCTTAAACCAACAAAGAGAAAAGAAAATAGCTTAGGGAAAAAGAAAAGATCATGCAGATTAAAACATGATTATCTGGGGGAGACTGGGTGGCTCAGTCAGTTAAGCATCCAACTCTGGATCTCAGCTCAGGTCATGATCTCACATTTCATGAGTTCAGGTCCTGCATCGGGCTCTGTGCAAATGGCACGGATCCTGCTTGGGATTCTGTCTCTCCTTCTCTAGGCCCCTCTCCTGCTTGTGTGCGTGTGCGCGCGCTCTCTCTCTCTCTCAATATAAATAAATAAACTTAAAAAAACCCATGATTATCTGTGTTTCTGGTCATCTAAATTGTGTCAAATGAGTTTTGAATAGAGAATGTTGGCGTCAAGAAGCCATCTACTTGATCCAAATTCCTGATGGAAGTTGTCTGCTTTATGATCTCATGTATATTTGGAGATTATCCAGAGATCTTATTGTGAGTTCACTCAAGAGTTTGGGTTGACAAATGGAATTAAACTTTAAATTGTGGAACACAGACCTGCATACTAACTCACTGAAGTTTGATTACTGTGTGTATAGACAATAGTACTTGATAAGATTCTTGGTAACAAGGTTCAAGGGTAGTCATTCTGTTAACTTACAAAATACCAACCATTTAGGTTGAGAGTTGTGCAATGGCTAAGAAAAGAGATGTTATGGAAAAACAACTTCTTGATGCTGAGGTCACAGACAATATACTGAATTAGCTCCTTAATATAAACTAAGTCGGCTTAAAGAAGATTCAGCGCCAAGGTACATAGAGATGTCCACTAGTGATTCATGTTTTTTCCTAGAATTATGTTGATTATGAGTTGGACACAAGCCACAGTAGCACTCCCCAATATTAGTTTTTTTTATGGTAACCAATTTTTTTCCTTTCACAATGGGAATTTTTATGAAGACTTTTCATGAATGTCCATTGGAGTGTCATCAATCAGCTGTTTGACATTACAAATATTATCTTTATGGATTATTCAACCAGATCATTCACAGTGTTCTCTCAGAATTTAGGACTGAATTATCAGCTTTTATAAGGGACTTTTCGGAAGAATTCAAAGATTTATCCTTCAATCATCAACACCCCCTATGTGCTAATTTATGGTAAGGGAACTTGTTTGGAATAGCAATCAGCTAGGGGATTTCTAATATCAGTGTCTAGGGTTTTGCTGTCCAATACAGTAGGCATTGGTCATACGTGACTATTGAAGACTTGAATTTCAGTTAGTCTGAATGGAGATGTACTATAAGTGTGTAATACACATTGGTTTTTAACAAAATACTTAATACTCAATAACAATATTTAATATACTTAATAAAAACATGTAAAATACAGCATTAATATTATTATATTGATTACAGACTGAAATTTTAATATTTTGTATACATTTGTTAAATGAAATATATTATTAGAATTAATCATACTTTTTTTTTCAATTTTTTTATTATGGCAACTAGAAAATTCAAAAATACATATTTGGCTAATGTCTGTGGCTTGATTGTATTTTCACTGAGTAGCCATATTTCCAGAGTTTATACTTTATATTGTGAACTTCTAGTTAAATGATACATATTTTTTTAACAGTTGAAGATATTCTAGTAAGCATTAGAATTTGCCACCTATTTTTGATGAGGGCAACAGATATTAGAAATCTTCCCTTTTATACAGGATGCCAAAGTCACGTATGACCCCGAGGGCATATCTGCTTTATACCATACACTACTAAGCTGTGTGGATGTTGATTGGCTCTTACTCTTTGGCAATTTGGTCAGCTCTGGAGAAAGCCAAGACTTTTTCTCAAAATTTGAGCTAAGCTTCTGATGAGGCATTGAATTCTAAAGACTAAGAAACGATTACTACATAACCAGCCTGCTCTTTCCTTTGCTCAATCTTTAAGCAAATGTCATCTATAAAACTAAGTAAGGAATTGCATTTATGAATATTGGTGTACAAATCTTCGAGGTTAGTGTGTTCCCATGCCTTATGGAAAAATATCTAGAGTGAGATTGCTGGGTCATATGGTAAATACATGTTTATCATTATAAGTAATTGCCAAACTCTTTTCCTATATTGCTATGTCATTATGAATTCCCAATGGAAATCTAGAAGACTACCAGTTGCTAAAGTTCCCAGACAAAACTTGATATTTTCGGTCTTTAAAAGAAGGTTTGCCTAGTGGATATGTAATGGTATCTCATGGTTTGAATTTCATTTCCCTAGAGACCTATCAGCATCTCAGTGTGCTTAATTGTCATTCACATCTCTTTTTTGGTGAAGTGGCTATTTAGCTTTTTGCTCATTTTTATTGGGTTGGTTGTCATATTATCGAATTGAGATTTTAAACATATATATTCTGGATTAAGTCCTATATCAGATAAATGTTTTACAAATATTTTATGCTAGTCTATGGCCTGCCTTTTCATTGCCTTAACAGTGCCTTTCAAAAAATCATAAGTTTTAAATTTTGATAAAGTATAAGCTATCAATTTTTCCCCTCTAGTTTTATCCTATTTAAGAAATCCTTGTCTCCCCTATATTAGCAGAAAAATCTCTACTATATTTAATTTGGGACATTTTATAGTTTTCACTTTTACATGTGCCTCTATGATTAATTTTGAGTTATTTTTCATATATAATGTGAGGGAGAGTTCAAAATTCATTTCCCCCCATATATATACAGTTATTCTAGCACCATTTGTTGGAAAGACTATTCTTTCTCCACTGAATCATCTTGATGAATGTGATGATAAAAATCAATTGGCCGCATATATATGTTGGTTTATTTCTTGACTCTTTAGTTCCATTGATCTATATGCCTGTCATCGTGCCAATACCACATTGACATGATTGCTGTAGTTTTATAGTAAGTCTTAAATAGTGTCCTCTAATTTTACTTTCTTTCTCAAAATTATTTTGGATTTTATAGGTCTTTTGAATTTCATATGAAGAAATTAGATCTGTTTCCACAAAACAAACAAAAAAACAAATAACCTTGTGTTTTGATAGGTTTTGTGTTGCATCTATAGATTGAATTAGGGAGAAGTTCCAGCATAATAACGTTGAGTCTTTCAATCTGTGACAATGGTAGAATTCTCCATTTTTCTGTTTCCTTCAATTTCTCTCTGTATTATGTTATAGTTTTCATTGTACAGGTCTAGACATGTAGTATTACATTTATCCCAAAGTATTTTATGTTTTTATGCTATTTTAAATGATATATTTTCTATTTCTGTTTTTAACATGTATTGACCTTTTATCCCATAATAGTCCTAAGCTCATGTACTAGTTCTAACAGCATTTTGGGGCATGTAGTATTACATTTATCCCAAAGTATTTTATGTTTTTATGCTATTTTAAATGATATGTTTTCTATTTCTGTTTTTAACATATATTGACCTTTTATCCCATAATAGTCCTAAGCTCATGTACTAGTTCTAACAGCATTTTGGGGTTCTACCCCAAATGAAATACTCTACATAAATGATTATATAATTGGCAAATGAAATGCTTTATTTATTTATTTTTAAATTTTTTAGTGTTTATTTTTGAGAGAAAGAGAGACACAGCAGGAGTGGGGAGAAGCAGAGAGAGAGGGAGACACAGTATCCGAAGTAGGCTCCAGGCTCTGAGCTGTCAGCACAAAGCCAGATGTGGGGCTTGAACTCAGGAACTGCGATATCATGACCTGAGCTGAAGTTGGACACTTAACTGACTGAACCATCCAGGTGCCCCTATTTATTTATTTTTAACCTAGATGCCTTTTATTTATTTATTTATTTTTGTTAGTTTTTCTGGCTTCTACTTTAAGGGAATCAGTCATTTGGACAAAGTTTATAGGTATCAAAATTGACATTAATGGGTTATCTGTAGGTTTTAGCCTATAGGTATTCTTGATCAATGCCAAGTCTTCAGTTTTGATTTGAAGCTTGTTTGGCATGGATATAAAAATTACTAAGTCAGTAGTGTATTGTTCATTGGTAAGAAAATTTTCTGAGTCTTCTAAAAAGAGTTTCCTGAAAGTCCATCATATTATATGGTAAGTCTCTGCTGGTCAGATTGGGAGAAGTGGTATTTAGTTTTCTCTTTCTTTGGTTTAGAAAATTCTTCAATAGTAACATGATGAAGTTCAGCCTGAGACAAATGGTGAATTTTATCTACATAAGCCTGATTTGGGGATCATTAAACCTTAAGGGACATTAGAACATTTTTTCTAAGAACTTCTTGAGGAAAATAACATTTTAAAAGAGGATCCTTGTAAAGAGTCATTCTTGTAGAGGTTAAAGGAGTGGCAAAAGGACAAGCAGAAGGTAGTTCAAGATCAAGTGACAGATAATGGTCTGTGGAGAGTAGTGTCCCCAAGATTGAAATGACTTGTTCTTTAACCTTTGCCAAAGTTACTTTTAAAGATGCTAATGTGAACTCTTTATTTCTTCTAAAGACCTCTGCATATCAATTTAAACGTGATTATTATGGGGCACATTGGTGGCTGTCAGTTAAGCATGTGACTCTTGATTTCATGAGTCATTTCAGGTCATGATTTCATAGTTCGTGATTTTGAGGCCCACATGGGGCTCTGTGCTGACAGTGTTAAACCTGGTTGGTATTCTCTATCTCCTTCTCTCTCTGCTCCTCCCCTGCTTAGGTTTGGTGGGTGACTCATGGCAAAATTGTTGCAGGAAGGATGACTGTCTAATGAGAACTTTTTGCTTACTAGTCTTCAGGGAAGGTTTGGAAAACAGACTTAATGGACAGTACATCTGTGTTCTATCCTTTGAGTTTCCTTATATAAATCCTCAACAGAAAATGACATTTTTTGAACATGACAAATTAGGAGACAAAAGTAATAGTAGGCAATTTTAACTAAGGAAAACAAGTTGTTAATTGTAATGAGACCTAAAAATATTCCTGAAGAACCAATTCCAAGGATACAAGATGAATGGAATAGAGGGTTTAATGTATAAAGATCATAGTCATACCTATTGCTGGAAATTTACTCACCATAATAGCCGAAGATAGGCTCCTGCTATGAATGGATCATGGGGGTCTTGGAAATATGAGAGAGTCCCAAATGGATGGTCTTGGGGTATGTAAAGGAAGAGTCTTGGATAGGTCACAGTGGAGCCTTACAAACTTGTAAAATCCCTCACAAAGGTCACCGGGAAAATCATTATCCAAAAACAATTTGTTTTTTATTAATGATCTTGCCAACAAATAATACAAGCTCTTGAAAAGGGAAGTTATAGAAACTGTTGGATAGGATTGGGTGTTGTACACGTGTGATTTTTGAAATGGGTTTCTAAAGCAGGAAATGAGTAGAGACTAGATAACATGAACAGATTGAAGTCACTTTTAATTGTCTGAAGGCTGCAGAGCAGCACTTTTAAGCAAGCTATTTATTGAAAGTTTATGTTATTATTCTTCCAGGATAGTTATGACAGTGAGACTAATTCATGCTTGCTTTGCAGTTTAGAAAATTTCTATTCCTTAGGTTCTCAAAATTTCAATTTTTATTACTGAGATTGAAATGTGAGGTTACCTCACCTCACATAGAAGGCTATATTAATATCTTCCTTCTATTTTCAGCCACTCAGTTTTTATCAACTGAAAACAATTGCGATAAAACACAGTATAGTCAAAGTGCTTTAGGTATAGATTATAACTGAACATCATTGTATAACCCCTGGAAATAACTTGGTTAGAATCTATTTAACATGTCAGATGAGCTACAGGATGGATATGGTGACTAAAATACATAGGAAAGAAAAAAGTACAAAAGAAGCATAAACTTAATATGCTGCTGTGTTGAAAGACATCCCTAGACCTGACCTCAAAATTCTGGGTGACATTTTGGCCCTAAGATTATAATTCTGATTGGCTCGTTATACTATCAAACATTATGCAAGACACACAAGATAGATTTGGGGACATTAAAAAGAAACATATTAGTAGAGCAAAATGGAGATCTAAGAAATAAGTAAACCCATACATATATAGTCAATAAATTTATGACAAAGGAGCCAAGAATGTATAAGGGGTAAAGAGTAGTCTCTTCAATAAATGGTATTGGGAAAACTGGACCCATATCTTACACCATACACAAAATCAACACAAAATGGATTAAAGACTTGAACATAGACCTAAAACCATAACACTCCTAGAAGGAAATATAGGCAGTAAGCTCCTTGACATTGGTCTTGGTGATGTCACTCTGGGTTTGCTACCAAAAGCAAAGGCAGCAAAAGCAAAAATAAACACATAGGACTAAAAAGCTTCTGCACAGTAAAGAGAATCATCAACAAAATAAAAATGTGACCTGTGGAGTGGGAGAAAATACTTGCAACCATGTCTCTGATAAGAGGTTAATACCCAAAACATATAAAGAACCCATATAGGGGCGCCTGGGTGGCTCAGTCAGTTAAGCGTCCGACTTTGGCTCAGGTCATGATCTCACTGTTCATGGGTTTGAGCCCTGTGTCAGGCTCTGTGCTGACAGCTAGCTCAGAGCCTGGAGCCTGTCTTTGGATTCTATGTCTCTCTCTCTGATCCTCCCCTGCTCATGCTGTCTCTCTCTCTCTCTCTCTCTCTCTCTCTCAAAAATAAATAAAAACATTAAAAAAATAAAGAACCCATATAATTCAGTAACAACAACAAAATTATCAATCCAATTTAAAATGGGCAGAGGAATTGAATAGACATTTTCCAAGGAAGATATACAAATGGCTAACAGACACATTAAAGAGTGTTCAACATCACTAATCATCACTGAAATACAAATCAAAACCACCATGAGATATTTTGTGGTTTTGATCTCATGTTTGTTAGAATTGTCCTCAATAAGACGAGATCACAAGTGTTGGCAAGGCTATGGAGAAAAGGAGATACTTGTACACTGTTGTTGGGAAAGTAAATTGGTACAGTCAGCATGGAAAATAGTATGGAGAGATGTTCCTAAAAATATTAAAAATGGAACTACCACATGATCGAGCAGTTCCACTGCTGGTGTATATCCAAAGGAAATGATGTCACTATCTTGAAGAGTTATCTGTACCCTCATGTTTATTGTAGCATATCTGCAATAGTCAAGACATGGAAACAACCTAAATGTCCATTGACAGATGAATAGAAAAAGAAAATGTAATTATGTATATACAATTTAATACTATTCGACAATAGCAAAGAAGGAAATCCTGTCATTTGCAACAACATGGACCGACGTGGAGGACATTTTACCAAATAAAATAAGCCATGCACAGAAAGACAAATGCTTCATGACCTCATTTATATGTGACATCTGAAGAAAAAAAGGAGTAAAAAAATAGTTTAAAAAAAGGAGTCAAACTTATGGAAACAAAGTAGAAAAGTGGTTGCCAGGGGCTGGGAGGTAGGAGAAATAGGGAGAGGTTGGTAAAACGGTACAAACTCTCAGTTATACGATGAATAAAGTCTTAGGATCTAATGTGTAACATGGTGAGTATAGTTAATAACACTGTATTGTATAATTAAAATTTACTGAGAGAAGAATGTGTTTTCATCATTAAAAAAATTAAGTATATATGTTGAGGCAATGGATGTATTAATTAACTTGAATTAAATGTCTTGGTTTAAATATCTTTAAATTTGGTTTAAATATCTTACAATTGTCAGTTGTACCTCAGTAAAGCTGGAAGAAAAGAAGAGCTCAAATAAACAACCTAAATTTACATTTCAAAGAGTTAGAAAAAGAAGAAAAAATCTCAGCCCAAATCTAACAGAAGGAAGGAAATAATAAAGATCAAAGCAGAAATAAATGAAATAGAGGCTAGAAAAACAGTGGAAATGATCAATGTAGCTAAGAGTTGGATTTTTGAAAAGAACAAACAACATTGACAAACATTTTGCTAGACTAAGAGACAAAAATAAACAAAAACCCAAACAAATAAAATCAGATGAAAAATAAGATATTACAACTGATACCACAGAATATAAAGAATCATCAGGAAAATGGCAATCCAAAACCACAGGAAGATAACACTTCAAACCTGTTAGAATGTCTTTTTTCAAAATGGCAGATTACAAGTGTTGACAAGGCTGAGGAAAAAATAGGATTCCTTATACACTAGGAATGTAAACTAGTATAGCCGTTATGGAAAACTGTGGAGATTCCTCAAAAATTAAAATAGAACTACCATATAATTCAGTCATCTCTCTTCTGGAGTATATCCAAGGGAAATGAAATCAGGATCTCTGAGAGATATCTGCACTTTACTGTTCAATGCAGCGTTATTCATAATAACCAAGATACAGAATCAACCTCAGGTTCCATCAATAGAAGAATGGATAAAGAAAATGTGGTATATATTCTACAATAGAATATTATTCAGTCTTAAAAGAGAAGAAAATTCTGATATTTGTGACAACATGGATGGATCTGGAGGACATTTTGCTAGATGAAATAGGCCAGGCACAGAAAGACAAATGCGGCATGATCTCACTCATAGATGGAAGCTAAAAAGTTGAACTCTTATAATCAAAGTAGAATAGTGGTTGCCAGAGTTTGGGAGGTGGGAGGGAGATGACTGGTGAAAGGATACAAAGTTTCAGTTATGTAAGAATAAATTCTGGTGGTCTACTGTACTGCATGATGAATATAGTTAGTGATACTATACTGTGTACTTGAAATTTGCTAAGAGAGATCTTACATGTTCTCACCACCTAAAAAAGAAAAAAAGATAACTCTGTGAGGTGAAGGATATGTTAATTAGTTTGATAGTGGTAATCATTTCACAATGTATATGTAAATCAAAACATCATGTCCTTCACTGTAAACATATACAATTTTTATTTGTGAATAATACTTCAATATGGCTGGAAAAAAAGAAGAATGAATGCAAAATAATGGATACTACTCAATTCATAAAACTGCTGTGATAACTATCTTTTCAGCAAACATCATAATTTATATTTGCACAGCTCACTACAGTTTATTAAACTCACAAACTCATTTGATCTCCATTGTTATGTATGATGGAATTTCTATAATTTACATATAGTGCAGTTTAGGCTCAGGAAGATGAAATGACTTTCTCAGTCACCTGGCTAGTAGACCCTATTTTGGGGATAAGAACTTAGGTCTTTTGCTTATAAATACAATTCTTTTCATACTAAACTGTAGCAAAATGACATAGGCATAATTTTTTTCTGAGGCATCACATATTTAAGATCCATTTTTGGGGCACCTGGGTGGCTTGGTTGGTTAAACATCCTACTTTGGCTCAGGTCATGATCTTGCAGTTGGTAGTTCAAGCCCCGTGTCGGGCTCTGTGCTGACAGTTCAGAGCCTGGAGCCTGCTTCAGATTCTGCGTCTCCCTCTCTCTCTGCCCATCCCCAGCTCATGCTCTGTCTCTCTCTCTCTCTCTCAAAAATAAACATTAAAAAAAAGATCCATTTTCCGCTGAAGGATTATCTTGAATTTGTACTAGGAACTTTTCCCCTAAGAATTTTCATGCAATTCTTTCCTAAATCTTCTATTATTCTTAAGATAGAAAAAACAGGTTTGCGAATAAGATTTTTAGAGATAATGATGCTGTTACTAGAGAATTAATGGATCTGGCAAAAAGTCATGGGGTGGTCTTATATTCATTAGAGTTTTGTTATGCTTACAAAATAGAATAATATTCAGTAATAAAAAATTGCTGATTAAACAACACTGATCAATCTTTGAGACATGGTGCTAAGCTGAAGAACCCAGGCATCAACTAATATATACAATATGAATCCATTTTTATGCATGAAGACAAGTAACACAATTATGGTAAAAAAGAATAGGAAAATTGCTTGCCTCTGGCAGAAGGGATGAAAAGGAGGAGTGTATTAGAGTTCTTTAGAGAAACAGAACCAATAGAAGAGGTCTATTATAAGGAATCGGCTTATGCAATTATGGAGTCTAAGAAGTCCCACTGTCTGCTCTCTGCAAGCTGGAGGCCCAGGGAAACCAGAGGTATAATTCAGTCTGAGTCCAAAGCCCCAAGAACTAGGGAAACTAATGTTGTAGATTCCAATCTGAATCTGAAGGCTTTGAGAACAAGGAACATCGAGAGCAGCAGAAGATAGATGTCTCAGCTCAAGCTGTCAGGCAAGAAGGGTTGAGTTCTTCCTTTCTAGGCCTTTTTATTCTATTCAAGGCCTCAGTGGATTAGATGATGCCCACCCATGTTGGGGAGGGCAAACTGATTTACTGAGTCCTCTGATTAAAATGCTATTTTCATCCAAAAGTGCCCCCACAAATTTACCCAGAAATAATATTTATCCAAATATTTGGATAGCCTATGATCTACTAAAATTGGCACATAAAGTTAACCATCACAGAAACTTTCTTAGAAATTACCTGTATTTTGATAAGGGTGTGGGTTATATGGGTGTAATTATACATAACAAATTGAGTTGTACACTGAAGATTTGTCTATTTGAAAATTTTTAACCTAGAAAAATACTCACTTAACTTAAAAGTTTTACTTAACCTAGTGGCATGAGTCAGCAATTCTGAAAAGCACTTTTCAACTTTTTACAATGCTAGGCCTAAGCAAATTGATAAATATATTTAGAATAATGGAAATTGGAGGTATTAGTACAAACTCATGAATGTATGTGTGTTACTTCATTGTACTTTTTTAAAAACTCTACATACAGATTTTCTTTATCATGACTATCATAACTACAGCTTTATTTTTTTGTACAACTTTTTGTTTGTTCTAGAGTTAATAATTATTAGGCTCTGGCACATCTTCCAACATGCCTTTCCATGCCGGCTTCCTGGAGATGTTGTTCTGGAGCCCTCTGACACATGCTCCCTCTGGCAGGTACCCTCCAGACTGCTACATGGTTCTGGTCCAGAACTTTAACTCACTTCTGTAATGGAATTCATGCTTCCTGGATCTCACAGCTTTATCTTTTTGTTTCCTATTAGTCTTAACGGAAGGTCATTTTCTTGTAATATCCTCAGATACCTCTCATCTCATGTTTGGTTTCAGTCTGCTTGAGTACAGACTCCTAATTTTGAAAAGTTTTTTTCCATGTTTATTCATTTATTTTGAGAGAGAAAGAGAGAGAGAGCATGCACACATGTGCACAAATGGGGGAGAGGCAGAGAAATGGGGAGAGAATCTCAAGCAGGCTGCCAGTGTAGAGCCTGATGCAGAGCTTGAACTCACAAACCATGAGATCATGACCTGAGCCAAAACCAAGAGTCAGTTGCTAACCAATGGATCCACCCAGGTGCCCCTAAAATTATTTTTACTTAGAATTTCAGATTTTTTCCTGCTGAATTCTGGTTTCCATGCTGCTGTTGAGAAGTCTGATGCCATTCAGATTTTTGATCCTGTTTTATGACCTAATTTTCCTCTCTCTGAAAGCTTTTATCCTTGGTGTTCTAAAATGTCATTAAAGTATGGCTTTGTTCTCTTATTGTTTGGAAACTTGGTGTGCCCTTTAGTCCAAAGGCTCTGACCCTTCAGTTCTGGGAAAGTTTCTGGTATTATTTCCTCAGCAATTTTATTCTCATTCTTGTTTCTGTGTTCTTGTTCTGAAACTCCTATTTGTCAGATATTGGGTATCCTGGCTTCATTACCTAACTCTAATTAGAAAAAAATCTCCTATTGTCCATTTCCTTCACTTTCTGTTCTATTTTCTGGGAAACTTAGTTTTGTTTTCCAGTGCTTCTACTAACTTTGATTTATGTTATTTGTAACTTCTGGACATCCCTGTCGTTGTTTCTTCTTGTTTCATCCATCCCATGCCTTTCCTCTTCTCAGGGAAGATAAATCTCTGTGATTCTTTCTCTTTGCAAAGTATGTTATTATCCTGGTTGTTAGTATTATGTAACAAATTATCCTTAAACACAGGTTTGTGGCCTAAAACAACAAGCATTGTCTAACTCACAGTTTCTGTGGGCCAGGAATCTGGTAGGACCTTAATGGGTGGTTCCAGCCCACCGTCTCTCATGAGTTTGGGGTAGTGAGTCAGCCGGGACTGCACTGACTTAAAGCGTGGATGGAGATAAAGATCTGCACCCAAGCTCAGTCATGTGGTTGATGGCTAGAGGCCCCCATTCCTCACCACATGGGCCTCTCCCCATATGGCTGCTTGACATGGCATTTGTCTCCTCCAAAGTGAGTGCTGCCAAGTCCCCTGTGGGCCATGCTTCTCTCTTCCTTTCTGTGTCTATACCATCTGGAGCCACTAGGAAGTCACTATGGTAGGCCATACCAGGGGGTCCTGATGGTGGGAGCAGGAGGACTTCAAGCGTCGGGACTGAAACTGACCACAGCCCATCGTACTTAATGCCTGTATCGTAGTTTCCAAATATGAAAATCCACTTAAAGGAACCAGGCCTCTTTGGAGTAAATTCTGATTCCAGGGCTGGTGCAGAGAACTATAAAATAATCCCAGAACAGTTTTTGGTATCAGAAATCCATGAAGCGTTCAAGGAATGATGGGAAAATAGAACTATTTAACAGAGGCCAGTTTAATGGGCTCTTACTTTTTAAGTATGGGGGCAATTTTAGCATAAAAATGATAGTAATGATTATATAAGTCATTGAAAAATGAAACATTCTGTGAGTTCATACTTATATAAATTAAGAAATTAATTAATGGTGGAGAAAGAAAAACTTATCCTTGTAGTAGAATACTAGCTAATAAATGTAGGAGTAATGGTGTTAGAAAATAAAATTTGTTTATTTATTTATAAAAGTTTATTCATTTTGAGAGAGAGAGTGAGTGGGGAGGGACAGAGAGAGGGATAGAGAGAGAATCCCAAGCAGGTGCTGCACTGTCAGCATGGAGCCCAACACGAGGCTTAATCCCATGAACTCTGAGATCATGACCTGAGCTGAAATCAGGAGTCAGATGTTTAACTGACTGAGCCACCCAGGTGCTCCAAAAATCAAAATGATTTAAAATTATTGAGTCAAAGTTTGATTAGAAATAGGATATTTATAGAGTCTCAAAGTATTTCCCCTAAAATTACTTATTAATTACAAAGTGAAAAATAGTGACAATTATGTAACCAACTGATCAAAATTGAAATTAACAATTTGGGATAACCAATATCATGTGTTGCTGATATGATGCACTGCAAAGGACATAAATATGTCTTGCCCAAACTACATAACCTGAACCTCATTGGAAGGAGACCTCAAACAACCTAAATTGAGGGCTCTCCTACCATATAACTACCTCAACTTTCAAAAATGTCAAGGTTAAGAAAGACAGTGAAAAGTTGAGCAACTGTTCCAGACTAAAGGGCACTTAGAGGCATGACAACTAAATATACTATGCGATCTAGAGGAATCATGTGCAGGTGAAAAATAATAGCTATAAAGGATATTATTGGGTCAATTAGTAAAGTTTGATTATAGATTGTGGATTAAGTAATGGTATTGAACTAATATTATTTTTGACTATTTTGCTAAATGAACTGTGGGTTAAGAAAATGGTCTTGTTCTTAGGAAATGTGAACTGAGGAATTTAGAAGTAAAGGGGCATGATGTCTCCAACATTCTTCCAAAAGCTCAGAAGAAATCATGTGTGTACATGTGTATATGTGCATTCATATGGGGAAGTGAGAAATGAGACAGAGAGAGAGGCAAGAGGGAGAGGGAGATGGAGAGGATAAGGCAACCTGAGCAAAATATTTAAAAAAATATTGAATATTGACACAGTGTAAGGGGTTCCTTGTACTATTCTTGCATTTTTTCTCTACGCGTTAAATTTTATCCATATTCAGCAATACAGAAACAAAAATAAAAAGTCATCAAAATGAATTCAGAAGTAAAACCTGATTTCTCTATTGCCAGATGGTTATTCTCATTTTCTTTCTATCTACTTTTTATTCTTGATTCCATACAGCATTTTCCTTTGTAAATCTACAAATTTCTCTTGTAAATCCAAATGTCTTACATTCTTTGTCAAGTTGAAATTGTGCAATGTAGCTTTCCATATTTAACTTCCCATAAGATAACTCTGAAGGCAAGAAACGATGAGGATAAAGACATGTGAATAAATACATTTGCATATAAACCATTTAATTCAGGCCAGTATGCATTGCACTATGCTTTCAAAACTAGAAGAATACTGCAAATAATAGACATTAGTGCACACGTTTCCTTAAAGAAGGGATGTAGGGGTACAATAATACTTTGTTTTCAGAAATGTAGTTGAATAAATTAGGCAAAAATTTTCAGCTGAAAGAAGAGGCATTTCTAAATATTCTTTATCTCATTCTTTTAATGAATAATTTCAGTAATCCTTTTATAGTAAATTATGTTCTTCATTTTAAATACCCAGCTTTCTACACAAGTGCAAAGAAAGATTTTCAGGCTTCCATTTTCTCTGGGGAATTAATCAAAAAGAAAAATATGTTGCCTAAGGCCTTTTGCATTCATAAACAAAAATATAGTCTAAGTAATAGATACATTTTTGTGATCTGATAGCAAATGTTGATTTTCTTAGCTTTGGCCATAAAAATAATGAATAACTGTCTATCATTTTTGTGATCTGATAGCAAATGTTATCAGATCTATCATTTTTGTGATCTGACAGATCTAGTAGTCTATCATTTTTGTGATCTGATAGCAAATGTTAATTTTCTTAGCTTTGGCCATAAAAATAATTAATAACTATAAACAAGGATGTTGGCTCTGATATTCAGAAAGTTTAAGTAGTACAACAACCACAAATTTAAAATAATTAGAATTGAAGTTATGTTGCTATATCTGTAGTCTGAATTTAGTAGCAATAAATCAAAGCTGAGTGTTTTCTAACTAAAAGAGGTGGGCCTATTAGATAGTGGATCTGTGTTAAGTGTATTTCATTCAACTCTGATAATATAGTCTCTAGAACTAGCCACTTTGACCAGATTTGGCAATATATTATATGATGTATATATATATAGTATATTATATACAGCCTTATTCTTTCAAGTATCTCTTATAGCATATGACCAATATATCTAATTTATTACAGGCTACCAAGGAAAGGTAGCCATAATTCTATAGTGAATCTATAGGTGTTTTTATGAGGTCTTGTACTAGCACGTATATATTATTTATTTTTTTTGTTTGTCATCTTTATCTTCTTTCATTGTAAGATGACCTTTTTTATAGGCAAAATTTTTAGTTTCCTCCTAATTATTTGATTCTTAAGGCTGAAACTCTTAATATTTTGGAAATTAAAGATATCCTATGTCTTCTCATATGTTAGTATGTTTGAAGTCATTAAACTTGAATGCCATGGAATTTCTCTATGGGGATGGTGGTGCAGAGTTATAAAGTAATACAAGAAGGGTCATTGTGGTGATGATGAGGGAGGGAAGATTTGTTCTTAGTGGGGACCACAATCAGGTTTATACCTGCCATAGCTGAGTAGGACATAATTATTTCAACAGTGAAATATCAGAAGAGAAATGTGATTGTGACAGAGAAGCCCTGCAGAATCATGTGCTCAGAATTATAGTGGTCTGAAGGGCCCAAAACTTCATTAAGGAAAGCAGGCAACTCACATTTTGTGAAGTACATTGGAGATAAGCAAAGCCTTTATGCAATCCATTGAAGAAGTCTTTATGTAAAATGAGTTTTAGCAAATAGAATGACGAAAGACTTCTGCAAATAGAAATGAGTCCTAAAATAAGGAAACAAGTACTCTTAGAGTAAATGGTGTGTTATAGGAACAGCAGTGAATCTAAAAATGTGGTTCTGCAGAATCTGGAAGAAGACTCTAGGGTGTATAAAAATACTTGCTAAAAGGCCCCATTAGTATCTTACTGAGGAGAAAGTAGAAGTATGTGCACACACGCACATAAACATACCTACATAAAACATGGGTCAGTGTAGATCCATCATGGTTGTATATAATCCTATGTTTTATTTTACAGTCATTTATAATTTTTATCTAGACTGTGACTTAGTCATTTTCAGCAGATCCTTTTGGTGTCCTCCTAAATTCTAAGTGAAAACCATCTCCTCTAAGCATTGTCATTTTTGAGTAATCTATGTTGCTATCGCTGCACAGATATTTTTTTTTCTGAATGAAATACACATTATACTGGCACAAAAGATATATCTCTGATAAAAGTCATAAGTGCCAGTTTCACTTCTAGTCCTGAAACCCTTAACTCTGCCAGGTCTCCAAAATTGGGTCATTTAGTTCATACCTGTCAGTCCACTTGGGACGAGCTCCGTTTGAAAGAAATCCATTTGTCTCTTGGGCAAATTGAAATTTTCCCCAGGAAAGCTGAGGAACATGAGTTTTACAATTGATCTAAGAATGATTTTGTTTTCAGGTAAGTTCTGATACATTTTAGCAATGCAGTGCAAAAATCTTATGAAATTGATGTTTGTTAATTTGTTCTCCTAATGCAGGCAATGGGGTACATGGGGGAACTTCTGAAAGTCATAGGATGATTACAATTTCTAATCAATGAAACTTTATTCTGTGGGTGCCTGCTGCTTTTGCACATAAAAGAACATACAATCAATCTCTTTTCTGCTGAAACTCTAGTTGATAGCATGGAAGTTTGCAAGCATTGACAAAACAATTTCGTCAACATTGTAAAATCATTCAGGTAATAAATAGTATCCAGAAATGGCTTCTCTGGGGGTTGGATGGTGGTGGGGAACAATTGCAGCTACATGGTTTGCTGATTGCTTTTTAACTGGAAAACTCAAGAGATCTAACGCTATGCGTCATTTTGAAAGACTGTAACAACCATTCTGAAGAAAAAAATGCACATGGTTCAGAAACCTGCATCAGCTCATGAAAAACCTTTGCGTTTTCAGTAAACACTGACTAGAGACAGGGTATTTTCTGATCTTTTCATGCAAAACTACTTCTTAATAGTATATTTCAAGGGCTTATCTTTATTCACACTTATTTTATCAACTTTATGTCTGGTTACTCTCTGGTGGAATCTTTTGCCCTCTGCAAGCTTATTGTCTTGGTTTGCATTTTGGTACGTTTCTGCCTCCAGGACTTTCCTTGCACTTGGCTTTACAACTTCAAAAATGCATTTTTTTTTTCAGGAGCCTTTTCATGTGGTCTCATCTGATCATTTCTATGACCAAATTTAGTCAGATACATCATTAATACTCAGTTTGTTTGTATTCTTAGTTATGCCACTCTATTATGATTCTTCAATTGGTTGTTATTTATATGATCAATTCTATTTATTTCAATATCCTTCCATTGTACCTGCAGCTCAATGATAGTAAGTTGTGGGAAGAGCTCTAGTGCCTGAACTAAAGTTAGATGGAGGATGTAAGATAAGATTAAATTAAAGTAAGAATACCTAGAACTCCAATGTGAGATGTAGCATTCAGATTTATGCATGAATTCTGAGACTCATTGCTTTAATATTTACGATTTAAAATTTGAGACTCTCCTATTGATCTAAACTTGGATCACACAGGTGGTGGTACAAAATACAGCTTTTTTTTTTTTTTCTAAACAAGAGTTACTCAGCTATTCGTTTTCTTGCAGATAGACAATAGATTATAAAACAATGGAATCCTTCTATAATTTGAGAACAATGAGAAATACAAAACATTAATTTCAAAGGCTAACGTTGTGAAACATCAAGTCAACAGGCATGAAAACATGCACTGCCCCATTTAGTAATCATGTACTTATGAATAGACATTATTTCTTATCCCACATCCACCATAAGGTTCTTTGAGAAAAAGCTCATTGTAGATGACCGTCAGTAAAAGCCTAAAGGAAATAAATCCTGCAGATGAATCTTCAGGAAAAAAAAATGGATTTCTTTTTTAATCCAAGAGTGGTGAAAGTGTAAAGCAGTATATCCAGTATAAATAAAACATTTTTCTACCTGCTGCACTTGGAATTCTCCAAGAAAATATGACACGTTTGCTTGCAGCTTAATAATGTTACTCTAAATGTATAGTCAAAGACTATAAAAATTAGTGTTATTACCAGCAGCTTGTAATTGTTGAGCATTTATATATGACTTATACTATAGTACTTATATATACATCATTTCTTTTCATTCACACATAAGTCCTTTTAAGTTAGATTTTAATTACCCCATTTTACAGATGATTAAATAAATTGCCCAAATCAACAAACTAAGAAGAGTTAGAAGCTAGAAATCTTATCCTTTCCATCTTATCTAAACCCAATGGTTTTTCACCATTGTACAATATTGCCTTGAAATTTTATAAACAATTTCGGATATTACATTAGCTCATAACTAATAAGGAATTTTCATGAAGTTTTGAAGGACAAGATTTACAGAATGAGTTCACATTCCTGTCCCGTGAAATTTCTAGCTACCTTACAGGTAGGTAGATTTCACTTGAGAAACTGCATAAAGAGAATTATTCTAGATAGGAGTTTTGATACATAAGTTTTGGACTTTACTGACTCCAAGGATAGCTAAAACAGACTACATTCTTCTAAACATATTATTTGACATATTGTTTATAAATATATGAATTTGTCAGTAGGTATGTGTTTAGGTAAATACATATGCTTGGGTCAGAACTGCATTTAGAATTGTAATCACTAAGCACTTTAGTGTCCTCTTCCGAGATTTTTAGTGCTGGAATAAAATAAAAAAGTAAATGTAATGTTGACAGGATTCTTGCTGTGATTAAGAAATAATTACATTATTTAGTGAACAACATAGCCTAAAAATAACTGGATTACTGCATTTCATTGCACATTACTGTCTCTTTCTTGGATTATGCCTAGGTTAAAAAAGTTAATATAACACTATGGGGCAAATTGCTAGAAAGTACATAGTGATTCAAGCTGCCTAACTGTCACCAATGTCAGTGGGAGTTGTATGGTAAATCCTCAGTGATAACTTTGAACTAAATGTTTCATCTGTTGGAATATTGGACATAGGTTTGCACATATTTATACTTGTTCTTACAGCAAACACATTCCCATATCTTGTTGCCAATATAAATTACTTAAAATTAAATTTGAAAGCCTAAAAGAGCACGATTTCTGGAAACAGCCTATTTGGGGATGTATGCAGGTCCAGCACATTAGGTGTGTGACACTGGCCAAATTAGTGCATGTCTCTGTGGCCCAGTTTCTTTAGTTAAATGGAGAATATGGCAGTATCCACCGTTTAAGGTGGTTGTTACATTTCATATTTTGTACTATTAATATACTTGTAACAGTGCTTGCCGTAGAGCTGACACCAATAAGCACTAACTATTATCCTTATATACCAATTATTGCTGCTACTGTTATCGTGCCCTGAGGGAGTTAGAACAGAAACGTCTATCAGATATATTTATAAAATAACATTTATAGTGACCTTTGATATAAGCCATTGTATTAATAGTGATTGATTATACAATGATTACAGTCTCAGTTATCCCTTTTCAAGTTATTTATCACAATAATAGAAATAAGTGTACACATATGCTAAATACCAGGCGACACATTGTACATAAGCAATCTAATAACACGTTCAGACTTAGTGCTTAGTTCAGACTTGCTTAGTCTGATTGACTTCTTCACAGAATACCATAGACTGGGGAGGTTATAGACTACAGAATTTATTTCTCACAGTTCTGGAGGCTGGGAAGTCCAAGATCAAGGATTCAGCAGATTTGGTGTCTGGTGTGAGCCCACTTTCTGGTTCATAGAGGACAGTCTTCTCTCTGTGTCCCCACATGGTGAGAGAGCTCGCTGGGATTTCTTATAAAGGCACTAATCTCATTCATGAGGGCTCCACCCTCATGACCTAATAACCTCCGAGAGGCCCTACCTCCTTTTGCCCTCACACTGGGAATTAGGATTTCAATATGTGAATGTTGGGGGGGATACAAGCATTTAGTCTATAACATGATTCTAAAAGGAAAGTTCTATTTAAAAAGGTAATCATGAAGAAGCAGAAAGTCCAATTCAGAACATTTTGGTAACTTTCCTCAAATCATACGGCTTTGAGTGTCGGAAGCTGTATTTGATACCAACGCCCAAATTTGTAACAAGAGTTTTGACTAGGAAGTTGTTATCTCTCTCCTTAAGATAACATACTTTCATAACAAGTACCATTTTTACCTCCTTTTCCCCTGAACAATAGAGTTTATATAAACTCCAGATTGCATGTTTCCAATAAATTTTTTTATTTAATATTGGAACAAAAAGAGAGAAGTGGTGGAGTTACATCATTTCTATAAAATGCATATACATTTTCCCTAAATATGTGATCCTTGGGCATTTACTACAGAGACCAAGGAGCCCAAAGTAGGTGGCTATCGGTCTCTCTGGGCATGCTGGCTCCTTTTGGTACATTGACATTCAGCAACTTAATGGGACCTGACACATGAAAAGCATTTAAATTTTGTAGTTCTAGAAGTTTCATGAAGTTTTGTTTTCTTTTTCTTATTGATTACCTGACACTGAGTTCACCAAATTACCTGATGAAGGACTCATTATTTTAAATGTTTTTAAAAATTTTTTAAATTATAAATAATCTCTTTTGTTTTTCTTTCTCTCTCTTCATTTTTAGTACTAATGCTCAGTTCACTTATTTCAGGTGCTAAATCTTCCGTTTCATCTGCTGTGACCAGAAAGATTAGAATGATTTTTTTCTAATAATTTTATAAAGCTAAATTAGGAAATTGGAAAGGAATTACACAGATTTCCTTGGTTCTGAGATTTCCCTTGCTGAGGACAACTAACTAGACTTGCCTTATCTTTCAGCATTAGCAGATGTGAAATGGGTGAACCAGAGGAGAAAAATAAACATGTATTTATTCTGCTTTATTGGTTATTTTAATTTTCAGTGTAATCAAAGAAGGAAGTTCCTTTCTAAAGGGTGATTTTTTTTTTCTTTTCTTTCTTTCTCTTGCTTCTCAATTAATAAAGAAGCAGGCTGGTGGACTTTTGTTGGCTTCAAACAAAGCCAGAAGTGACAACAAAAAACAAAAAACCCTGATAATTTCAGAGTTTGGGTCTCTTTTGTTTATCTGAAATTCTTTGCTTCAAAAACAACAAATGCTTCAATAACCTGACTGCAGAAAATACTTAATGGAAATTTGATTTTCATCTTCCAATCTAATTCACTTCACAGCAAGGTATGGGCTTAATATAGGAACTTTTTCTTTTGTTTATGACATTTTCACACCTCCAGATATTTGTAGGCACACGAAGGGATTGCAAACAGCTGATTGTTTCTGAAATTAGCTCAGTAGAGACACAAAGCAATGCCTGAGAATAACTTCTGTTTAAAAAGTGAAAATTCTAAAAAGTAAGGCTGATTTATAAATAAAAATCTCTATAATCTGTTTTAATGCATTTTAACTCTTGCATTAATTTATTTGCAAAATTCAAATGACAGTTTATTTAGGGTTTAAAGTTTAAAATCTATACTTTTAGGAAAATCATATGTAGTCTTGGCTGAAAATGGGCCATGAGCTTAATAGGTTTAGGAAAAGGTTCTAATTTTGAAATTTCCATATACATATACACTTGACAAAAAGGAAGTATTTTCCTTTAAGACAAATAGAATTATACTAACACATATTTGTTATGCCCTTAATTAGTGTGAAACTAGGTCTGGGTTCTCAATAAGAACAGGGCACATTTCAGCATGCAAAAAAATTTTATAGTCATATGAGGTGTTTCTAATTTACTTTGAAAAAATAATGTCTAAAAGTCTCTAGTGGCTTATATTCCTAGAAATATCCAATAGAAGCATACTTCTCTTCCATAAAACTTATTCCACTTGTATTTCACATTTCTACGCTGTTTTAAATATTACCATTTAACTTGAAATTTATAATTTTAGCGCAATGATTTGTAATGCCTTAGGGGGAGAAATATAGAATAGCAAAGTACCTCTCTGGTGGAAATTACCTGCAGCTTACATAAAATAAGCCTCTATTCTTTTCCATTATGTTCTGTTCACAGAATAAGTAGCTGATTGCATACTGCAGATGATCATGTACTTTAAATATGAGTGTCCTTGTAAGGTGTACATTAGCTGTAATCCTTTGTCCATAAATCATTTGTTTGAAATCACAAGAATTTTGCGTATAGAAAGTCCCCACTTTACTTAATGTTCTACTGATCAATTTTAACATCTACCAGTTGCCATTTGTGAAAATAATTCTTTAAAATCTGTTGCCGAGTCTTCCAAATAGGTTACCTCATGCTCTTTTCAAGCTCACAGGATCTCTTTTCATAGGTCAGACCAACTGTTTAACGCTGGCACTATATTTAGCAACTGTTTACCCTCTGGAAGGAGAGAACTTTGAGGAAGGAGAGACCTTTGAGAAAATTGACCTGCCCATTTGAGTCCTGACCATTCCTCATCGTGAACAGAGAATTTTACATAAAATGCTTTTAGCATGGGTTTAATCATGCAGCAATTAAGAGTGACATTTAGAAACAGATCTGGAGATAGTTCCTTATCTTTCTGTCAATTGGAAGTTGAATTTATGCCTTCAACAATTTCTTTGTCTCACCTTTATTTTTGGTTTGTTAGTTTTCTGGAAGTATGGGATTCAATCTGTAAATGGTTACTGTGACAGAAGTTTTCTTGAAGGATTCAAGAAACTCTGTAGTAATGCAAGGAATGTTGGTATTTTGTTCTTATGTTATCACGTATTATGATTTCCCCTGACTGGAGCTATACTCCAATGTACAACTCAAGGTGGCTTCTTTGTTTTCTGCATCTGAGGTGATCTTGCCGTGCAGCAAGAGGAAAGAAAAGCAAGCAAGCAGACTCATGAAACTAAATGCAATCTGTCTGATAGATACAGACTCATAAATTCAGTCTCTTCAGGTGTTTGTCTGTTTTGAATATATGCTCTATGGACTTTCTCCTCTTCCCTGCTTCCCCCCAGGTAATGTTTGTCTCACAGGGAGCTTATGTGATCTAACATCAAGGAAAGGAGTGCACATCTCAATATTTATAGCTGCAAGACCTTGCTTGGTTTTCTGGTTCCTCTGATCTGTGCAATGATGGCCTTAGCTGGTAGCTGAGGGCCCTGCTAGCATCCTCTGACTGTAGCTGGGAGCTCCTGCCTGTGTAGTTTTCCTCAGGTTGGTCAGGAGTTCTTCCTGCTGACCTGGCCCCACAGACCCCTCGGAAGTTGGGCTGCAACTTCCTTTTGGTCTCTAACCTTGGTTGTACTCTGCCTGTTTTAGATAAATGGTTCTCTCTCATTACCACAATCTTCCCCCACGTGAGCCTGCCAATACTTTTTGTGCCAGATGGGAGTCTAGGAAGACCAAGGCAGGGGTGGTCAGGATTTTTATCTCCCTAACCTTGTAGCTACCCTGAGTTGTTTTGTTATGCTGTGTGAAACTGGCTTTCCCTCCAGTTCTTAGTGGAAAACAGGACAAAACCCCTCTACTCAATGGATTTCTTCTCAACCTATGTAAAACAGTACCCTCTCTATGACTTCATTGCAGAGAGGGGTGATCAGGATCTACACGACTTCTTATCTGTTTCTCATTGACTTTCTTGTCTTTATTCCTCAATTACCAAGGACAGAAGGATTGGGCTTTCTCCTCCATCTATCTGTCTGTTCAGAACAATCACTTATGTCATACTTCCTAAGGTAAAATCTCCTCTTTCCTTAAAAAAAATGGCAGATGGGACATACAGATCTCAAAAAGATTTTACCTGTTAAACTTGAGTTAGGCTCTGGATACAAACTGTGGTACATCTGCTCTGTTAATGACTCATTTGAGAACACCTTCCTTTGCTGGTTCTTGCTAACCAAAATGGAAATGATGTTTTAGCTTTTCCCAAGCTCTCCTTAGAAAATCTGGAAACTATAAGAAATAAAGACCAAAACAAAACAGTGAGTTTGTTATTTCTGGGCGACCCACACCATGTGGCTATTAGAATCTTATTTTAGCTTTACATTTAGGCCGTTCCATGATTTTCTGCATGGGACTGACATTCAGCACGGCCCCAAATGTGACTAAACCATTTCAGGTTCAGAGTCTGCCCCTGTTCTCACCTTCCCTCTTGGGGTTCATCAAGAGCAAAAGGCCTGTAGCCTAGCTCTAGCCACAGCTAAGTGTGAAGAACACTTGGATACCTGGATGTAACTTAGTCCTCAGATGTTCATTTGGCCACAGCTGGGGAAGATTAGAGTCCCCAGTATTGATTCCATTAGGTAATCAGGGTCTTGAACTATTGGGACCCTCTGTGGTAATCTATCCATCCTTTTCTCCCCTCGGAGCCTGCTTATGCTAGCTGTCCTCCTGACTTCCTGTGGGTCTCTGGGAAGCAGGGATTGGGACACTTCCCTCACATTTTGTGGGATAACATATGGGTATTGTAGTCTCTGTGGAGAGGTTCACTGACAATCTTCCCTAAGCTCTTCACACAGGTGGCAAAGCTAGGATCACTACCTTTGTCTCCTTCTGCCAAAACGGTACTTGGTAACAGTAAACTTTGGGTTCTCCTCCCATGAAAAATCTTCCCATAGGTGATCTGACTAGCTCCTCATGGTAGAGCAGCCCCTCCTTATCTGGGGAAAGAGAAGCAGCTTGCTGGAATGACAGAGTTCCTGGAGAAAACATCTAATCTCTAATCAATCTGAAGGGCCCAGGCAAGTTTCATGGCGAGTGGGTGGCTGTGCCTGCCTGCTCTGGGGAGAGGACTGGGAGTTTGGCATGTCCAGCCAGCACTGCAGTAATGACTGGAACTCAGTGGCAACAGTGGACAAATATATGAGAGGTAAGCCCCAGACTAAGTTATTCAGGAAGACAGTGCCAGTGCAGCCCTGAGCCCCCCTTGACTGAGGCCAGCACTGTCTTCTCATCATGCTCTTCTCAAAGAGGTAGCAGGACATTTTGAAGAAAGGGTTTCTGATGGTAGAATGGCATTATCTGCTAAATGGCACAAAGGGGAAACCTGAAATATGCATATCTTATGTTAAACAAGAGGACCTCTATATTAGTGCCCTAGGCAGCTGTAACAATGTATAACAAACTAGGTGACTTATAACAACAGAAATTTCATTTCTCAGATTCCAACGGACTAGAAGTCTGCAATTATGATGTCAGCAGTGTCATGCTCACCTCGAAGTTGCTAGGGACGTATCCTTCCTCTCCTTTTACTAGTTTCTGATGCTGGCCAGAGATCCCTGCTATTCTATGGCTGGTAGATGCATTACTGTAATCTTTCTCTGTTTTGTCACACAGAGGCCAGCACTGTCTCCTCAGCACTCTCTTCTCAAAGAGAAGAAATCCAGTCACTGGATTTAAGGCCCACCCTAATCCAATATGCCTTCATGTTAACTAATTACATGTACATCTACAAAGGCCTCATTTCCAAATAAGATCACATTCTTAGGATCTGGTTAGACATGAATTTTGGAAGGGACTCTGTTCAAACCAGTACAGCCTCCTTCTCCTAATACAGACAAGTATATGATTGTTATTGTTTTTATTAGTTTTTACATTTCAGAAAAGTCTCCTATTCTTCCTCCTCTAAAATTATATGTGACCTTGTGACCAAAGAATAAATATGCAACCTATGTGGTGCCCAACAGTGTGTGGCCTTTGTGACCTCTGCAAACCGTCAACCATGCTCTCTCTGTTAACTCCTTGCACTTTTGTTTCTCAGTGGCTCCTTTTATAGTCACAAGGCACATTTTCTTAATTCCTTCAAGTCTCCTCAGATATCTCCTTTCTCTGACACTTCCTTGATCTTCCAAAGTGAAATAGTGTTCCACCTTATTATCCATCTCTCCCTGCTGGTTTCCCTGCACTTCTTATTACTATCTGACATATTGTGTCTTCATTTTAAAATAATTTTCTTCTCCCCTACACTAGATAGAATTTGCATGAGCAGAGAGACTCTTTGTTTTGTTTTGTTTTTTGTTTTGTTTTTTGTTTTTGACTCTGTATCCCTAACATCTAAAGCAGTGACTGGCACATAGTAGGAACTTAGTAAGTCTCTGTTGAGCATATTGTTGTGTTGGTAAAAAGTTACATGGCCTGCTGTGGTGGACACAGAGACAGCTGGGAGGCATGCTTACCATACTTGAATAAGGCCTGTTTGGAAGAGGGGGGAATGAGAATATCATATAAAGAGAAACAGGCAAGGTAAGCTGAGCTATGAGGGAGGATAGGGAGGGGGGGTCTTAGTGGTAGTGGATCCATCATTCTGTCCTTAAAGCCTGCTTCCAGCAGCACCTTTTCTCCTTGGAGCATGAGCCAATAAATTGCCGTTTTGATTTGCTGTTTTGATTTTGAATTTGGTTTCTGTAACTTTTAGTTGAAAGACTTGTGACCGCTATACTAATCACGACTAAATGCAGTCTCTTTCGTGATGCAGCAAGTTTCTGTTTTATGACTCCTCACTCTACAGATAGAAAAGAGGGATGCAGAGCCTGATCCCAAATAGAGAAATAATATGAAAATCTTACCACTTCGTAGGTTCATTCCCAGAAACCTAAGGAATCCACTTTGAAAATGATCCATATTTCTCAGGAACTGGGGAAACTCATAGATACTGCAGAGGGTGTGGTCCTCCCCTCACTTTGAAGTACCAGCGACAGCAGCAAGTTGAATGTGACCAGCAAGCTTTCCTAGGCAGTTTGAGATGAAGGGCACGGCAGCACAACTGAAGCATAAAGGGCACAATGAACGAGGCTGAAAAAAAAAAAACCCATTTTCAAGTTTCACACAAAGCTGGAAGCTCTCAGGCTCTCTCTTCCTCACCGGGAGCGGAACCTCATACTGAACTGAAGACAAATTAGACGTGTTTTATGCCCTGATGTTCACAGCGCTGCCCGAGATGGAGTTCCTTCCTTTTGTCTTTGTGCCCTGAAATTTTAACACAATATATATATTTTTAATCTTACAAAGATTTTGTTTTTCTTTTACAAAGAAATGTGACTTTGACCAAATTAGGGAAATTTTCATAAACCATGAAAATCAAAGTACAATCGGTAGGAGCAAAAAATGAAGTGTTATTTCAGATACTGACTTTGTGATGCCAAGAGTGATATAAAACATAGAATCCTTGTTGTCACGGTACTTTCAGGCTGTCTTAAACAAATAGTTTTTGACAAAAGAAGACATGCAAAGATTAAAAAGTGATTTTCAGGGTGGTGTTTAATTGGAATCATTTTCTGTTAGAGCTTCTATTAGGGGCTGATTTCACCTAAATTGGAGCCAAGAAGGAAATACACTTATAGTTATTAGGGACACGAGAAAGCAAATATGGAACACTATGTAATGCCATCTTTAGTGTTTGGGGAAGAATATAGAAAGTCCATTACCATTTCTTCAAAAGTAATTTTAAAATGCAAATCCAGGTGCTAACAGATTCTTGTCTCTATAAGATTGTCAATTTTCCTGCCCCACACTCATTTATTTTTTATAAAAATGAAATATGGGGCAGAGATTTATTTGTTGACAGTTACCATGACTAACGCATTCTCAACTCTGACCTAAATTCTTCCAGCTTAGAAGCAGCAGAGTAGAAAATAATGAGGGCTGGGTTATTTCTGAAATGTAAAACCTGAAATTGCCAGAATTTACTCAAGTTCCTTGAAGGTAGAAAGTTCAGAGATTTTTGTTGTTGTTGTTGAACTATTTTCAGCAATAATTATGCTTTATTCTGCTTTAACATGAAACCCAAGTCTGTTCCCAATGACCCTTAAATTAAGTTGCATGTTCCAAACTTATTTTAGTTTTTACTGTCAGTCTATTTTCAAGAAATCAACTGCACAATGTACACTTTTTCTCTCTGAGTTAACCTGGAAATGCTAAAACTTAGAAAGCTGTGAGGATGGTTTCAGAAGTCCTCAAATGTCTAACCTAATTCCTCTGACCTGCTTATTTTGAAAATGCTTACTTTGAAAGGCATATTTATTGATGTAAACAATATTGGCATAAATATGCAAAACTCTCAAAATGAACAGGGCCAATAAATTTGATAGATGGTTCACAAAGCGAATTTATATTTACATTTATCTATTAATGGCTAATTCTAATAAAAGCTGCTATAATCTTATATACATTGTAAGAATATTTTAGAATTAGGGGCAGTTCAGTGGCTCAGTTGGTTAAATGCTGACTTTGGCTCAGGTCATGATCTTGTGGTTCATGGGTTTGAGCCCCCAGTTGGGCTCTGTGCTGACAACTCAGAACTTGGAGCCTCCTTCGGATTGTGTGTTTGCCTCTCTCTCTGCACCTCCCCCACTCATGCTCTGTGGCTCTTTCTTTCTCTCAAAAAATGAATAAATGTTATAGAACTCCCCTATGACCCAGCCATAGCACTGCTGGGGATTTACCCAAGGGATACAGAAGTGCTGATGCATAGGGGCACATGTACCCCAATGTTCGTAGCGGCACTTTCAACAATAGCCAAATCATGGAAAGAGCCTAAATGTCCATCAACTGATGAGTGGATTAAGAAGACATGGTTTATCTATACAATGGAATACTACATGGCAATGAGAAAGAATGAAATCTGGCCATTCGTAGCAAAGTGGATGGACCTTGAGGGTGTCATGCTAGGCGAAATAAGTCAGGTGGAAAAGGACAGATACCATATGTTTTCACTCATAGGTCTAACAGGAGAAACCTAACAGAGGACCATGGGGAGGGGAAGGAGGAAAAAGAGGGAGAGGGAAGGAGACAAAGCACGAGAGACTCTTGAATACTGAAAACAAACTGGGGGCGGAAGGGGGAGGGGGAAAGGGGAAGCGGGGTAATGGTCATGGTGGAGGTCACTTGTGGCGAAGAGCACTGGGTGTTATATGGAAACCAACCTGACAATAAACTATAAAGTTAAAAAAAAAATTTCCTAAGGGGAAAAAAAAATTTTAAAGAATATTTAAAACTATAGATTTTGTATCATGCTTAATGTATCCATTTTTTTGATAGTGTCAAAAGATTTCTATCTGACTAAGGAGAAAAGATCAATACTTGACTTTTACTTATCTATATATATAATATTTATTCTAAATAATGTTTAATCAATATTTACCAGGTTTCAGATTAATCCTCTAAGGATGGCAGTATGTACAAAAAGTGGATGATTTTTTTTAATTTAGCTGCCTAAATGTTCTTTCCAGTTCCACAGTTGTGGGGTCAGATGCCTCATCCCCTTTTCACCCTACTGCACCCCTCCCCTCATCCAACACACATGCACCTCAAGATCTCAGTTTTCTTTCTGTGTTTTTGCTTTTTCACTTGCATTAATTCCCACCCCCACCAAACCCTGTTTTCTGAGAAATTATTTGAGTCTTAACGTGAATACAGTGTATACTACCATTCACCAAACTCTGTCATGAGTTTCAGATTGGTTAAGCAAGTGTGTTTTAGGAGCATAGCATTCTACACCCCAAAATACTTGGGGAATGTGCATTCTAAATCATCCCTTGGAATTTCAAAATGCAAGTTAGCATATGAGAGTTTTTGAAAATGAAACAGGAAACTTACTTAATTTTGTTTTACAGTTAAACAAGCCAACTCATTTGCTAAAGGGAAGACCAATCTGACTGTGTCTATTCCTATCCCTAAATAGATATATCTCTTAACAGCAGCCTTAGATGGTCTAACTCTTGTCAAGAAGATAAATTGTATCCCTGAAATTTCAGCATGTAGCTTGCCTTCACATTCCTTCTCAGTAAAGCTCTCATAGACTCATGGTTAGGTCAGAAATTGTTTCTCCAGCATGAGGGTGTGCACATTTGATACAGGCAAGTATGATTTTAGAGATGTAATTGGGCCAGATCGTAAAAACTTAAAAGGAGTTTAAGACTTATCCATACTGGGGAACCATTAAAAGTTTTTAAGGGAGAAGATGCATGGAAAGTCCCGTGTTGTCAAAGATAATTGAGGTGGAGTGGGAAGGGGAATGTGATTCAAGCATCCAATTTCAGGTTGTTATAGTAACCCCAGTGGGAATGTTAAGGTCCTGAACTGGGATAACAACCATGGAAAGAAATTGAGAAACACATTTGAGGAAGAGCTAGCATAAGAAAATAGGTGAAAGTAATGTGCCATGATTTCTCAGTTTTCTGGCTTGGGTTGGCAATGCTAATGTAATTAACGAAAATGGAGAGTAAAAAAAAATGGTTGGGAGGATGGAGGGGCAGAGGTAATGAGTTTGATCTTTTTAATAGAAAAATAATGAGAACACACCCTTTTAAATCAAACTATAGTTGTCAGGGTTGCCTAGGGGTGAAAAGGACAGTGAGATATTCTCTCTAGGCATCTTGCAGGGCCCACTTCTTGCCAATGGACCCCATGCCTCTGTCTCATTTCGTGGTGACTGACTAGTTACTACTCTTTGACATTTTCCATGGTTTTGCCTCACAGGGTTCTATCTCCCTGTCAAAAGTTTCTTTCAGTCACTGTGAGTGAAAGGCAAGGCAAAGTGATTTAAGGGGAAAAACTTGCAAAAATATTACCGTGGCATTAGTCCATAAGCAAAAATAATAAAGTCATTGGTGTAGTTAAAAGTGATACTATATCTTTGCAAATAGGTTTGATTTTTAAGATTAAAATTCTCCAAGAGCAAATGTATAATTCTTTCTAAACATGATAATTGTTAGCAAGACATTTATGTGTCAACTTACATGCATGGGGCAGAGAGGGCGAACACAGGTTCAAACAATGTAGCTACAGTCGGAGGCTGCCTGTTTGATAAAATGTAAGAAGCAACCAAAGGACTCTCTAATATGCATACCTTTAGCCTGCTCCAGTGGCAAAATCATTGATTCTGTCTGTGGGTAGAGGGTGGCAGGGGTAAAATGCTCCCATTAAGATATAAATAAAATGTGCTTTAGTATTGATTGTACCAAGGACCCTGTGACTTTGAATAAGTTGAAGTTCATTATCTTCATCTTTAAAAAAATGGCATAATAATAGCTAGCTACCTTGCTTTTATCACACTGCTCTAAGTATCAACTGAGATTATATGTGAAAATATTTTGGTTTATAAAGGGATAAACTCATGTACCGGATTAACATTTTGGAGCTGAAGCACAGAACTTGTTCACTGGAAACGAAAATACGCCATTTTAAAGAGGTAATACCGCTGTTCAGATTATTTTAAAAGTTTAGCTGATAAGGCCAATGAATAACTTAGATGCGGATGTCGGTTAAACATATTTAGGCAGGGGCCTAACTTGAAAATGCTTGGTTTCTGGGAAGAAGGAAAGCATTTTTAGAGTAAGAACAGGTGCATGTTTTGAAATGGAGGCTATCAAATCAGGCTTTTCCTATAATTTCGCATCTGTTGAATTTAATATGCACTTAAAATATGCAGGCTAATTCTGTTGAAATTAATATGCACTTAAAATCTGATATTTTAAGTTCTGAACAATAACTGGATTAATATATTTACTAGTAGGTAGGGATACAGTACCTAGGATTGTACATTTAGGTAGCATTACAGGAAAATTGAGGGCTCTTTTCTGACTAATTCTTAGAACACCCCACTCTATTGCTCCTTCCCCATCCTCAAGATATGCACACACATGCAGATGCACGCACGCATGCACATCATTTCCATATACCATACCATTTCCCCTATTGTGGGATGTCTCTTCCTCTTCTAACCTTCACTTGGACAGTGTATAATGATGTTTCAGGACTCCGTTCAGGCATATTTTCTACTTTCCCAAACCCCCCAAATTGGGCCATGTATGCTGTGTATAATTTTATTGGGATACTGATTTTATCACATAGTTATAGATGACATTACTTGTAATGTCTGCACACACACAAATGATATGTTTACATGTTTTGACAAATGTGAGTTCTCTGAATACAGGATCAAATGGAATTAATCTTTATTTCCATTGGATTTAGCACAGGGTCTCCTATATTTCAAAATGCCCAATAAATATTCAGAGTCGACTGAATGTGAGGTTTTTAGAGAACTGAATGATGCAAAGAAAATTACTTGGTGAGCTTTTGGCAGATGTGGTGGTGGTGCAGTAGAGGCAGTACAGTAGAGGGGTTAGAGGCAGCCATGGGAATCTCAAAAATTATAAGCTATTGTCCTTTATTTTAAGATTCATGAATCCATTCATTTGATTATTCTACAAAACTCTTCGACACTGTATTCTATGTAGTGTGGAAAAAAAATGAATCCGATAGAGACAGAGGGAAATAGAAAGTATAAAACTAAATGCAAGGTGCAGAAGGAAGAATGTTCAGAAGGGCATGGCAGAATCATACAGAGTAGACTTTCAGTTCACATAGACCATTTTCTAATCTTTGCTGTACTGTTTACCATCATGCAACCTTAAGAATGTTGCTTAACCTTTCTGTGTCTCAATGTGCTCATCTGAAGAATGAAGATATTAGTGGTACATACATTATTTCTTTGGTGCCAATATTCTGTGAGGTAGTCTCCATGAAAATTATTTCTTGTAACTGCTATTTGGGGATTTCTAAATGGTTTTCATGCAGCAGTAGGACTCTTGTGCCAATGAACATCAACACACTTACAGGCTTGTGACGTGCATTATTAAATTGTCTTTTAAATTTATTGTACCAATTATTTTTAACAACTGTTAATGAATTTATTAGTTTGCTTGCAACCTTTCCAACATTTGTGTTTTACTAATATAGATGCAAAGTAGCATTTCCTACTTTTAAAAAACATTGTATAGATACAGTTGGTGTGGTTAAGCATTCTTTCTTATGCTCTGATTCTATTTGTATTCCTCTTATGTGAACCGTGTGTGTGTGTGTGTGTGTGTGTGTGTGTGTGTGTGTGTGTGTTTCCTTTTTTCTCCTTTGGCAGAATGCAGGCTAAATATAAAGAGATGATCCCAATAGTCTATTTGGCATTCTGTAATAGATGCTGAGTATTTCCCTCTTCCCAAACAATTTCTTCCCTTGGTTTGCAATGCTATAAATACTCTTCTGTATTTCCTCTAGCCTCTGTTGGCTGCGCCTTCTGAGCTTGCTTTGCTGTCTTATCATGTGACTGACTTTTAAATATTGGTGCTTTATATTCTCCCCACAGATGAATAAGCAGGTTCATACACCGTCTACATGCTGATGACTTTCACATTTATATTTCTAGCCCAAACTCTTTCTATAACTCCAGCTCTATTTACGCCAAATCCTGGGGGTCACAGGAGCAACCTGTCTCAACATCTCCTAATATAAACTCTTGATTCCAAATTTTGTTTTTTTTAATAATATTTAAAATCTCAAATGAATAGTACTACCACTATTACATGTTACACAAACATGAAAAATCTAGAGTTGTTTTGATATCTTCCTCATCCAAAATGATCACTTTCTATTTAAATTTTGCCTATTCTGTATCAAATCGCCCCATTCTCTTCTCTGATATCAATCAAACCCAA
Source organism: Cryptoprocta ferox (assembly GCA_028646485.1). Classification (NCBI taxonomy): domain Eukaryota; kingdom Metazoa; phylum Chordata; class Mammalia; order Carnivora; family Eupleridae; genus Cryptoprocta; species Cryptoprocta ferox. The sequence continues at coordinate 68,602,312 of CM053578.1, read as the reverse complement.
GAAACTACTCCCTTGTCTAAATTACTATAATAGATTCTTGAGAGATCTTCTGGCACTCCACGTTGTTAACTACAGTGAGGCTTTTAACATTCAAATTTAACATGCAAATTTTACTGCTTAGAACTGTTCACAACATCCTACTGGCATTAGAATTAATATCACAGTCCTCAATATAGTCTACAAAACCCTGTATTCTCTGTCCTGCCTTTCTCACCACTCTGTAGCACTGTTATTCCAATTGCTCTGTGTTCTATCATGTTCTCATGTCCCTCTTCTTCCCGTCTTAGTGTCAGCATGAACTGTTTGCACTGGGTGCCCTTCATCCAGATAATCCCCAACTTGACTTTGATCAGTCAGTGGGGAAGTCATTTTCATAAGAAGCTTCTTGGAAGTCCTGACTACAATCCTGCCACCCACCATCACCCCCACCCCCAGCTATACTTCCTGCTTCCTGAACTTGCCCTCATCACAGTTTCCAGAAGCCTAATGAAATATTTGATGAAATAATTAGTTAAAGGACCGACTCCTCCCCTAGAATGTAAGCTCAGTATAAGCAAGGCTAGTACAGAGAAGAACCAAATAAATATTGATGATTAAAAGGTCTCCTTAGTTAACTTTTTTGAATTTCATCTTTTTAGTTTTTAAAATGGAAATTCCTGTTCTGAGTACCTCACAAGGTTACCGTGATTATACGTGATTATATATATATATATAAAATCACTTGCAAACTTACCAGTGAGATATACATATTTCTTCAACTTTGTTCAAATAGACTATTTCCATTTGAAGTCTGTGGGATTTGAAATAGATTTAAACAGATTTGAAGAATTTTGGGGGCTTAAGTTAGACTTGAAGTAAGCTCTGTGGGTGCCCAACTTGTAAAATAGACTGCTTGTTAAATTTGTGCTCTCATTTTCTGGCAGTCATCTGGCAGTGTGTCATCATTAAAGGTCAACTAACCTTGATTGATTTTGTATTGCATGATAAATTTCTTCTGCATTAAATTTAAAAAAAGTGACAATCAAAGAGAAGGTCTGCCTGCTGTCTTGAGACAGGATATAACCACCATGATAATTTAGGGAACTGATATGATAAAGATAAAGAATGTATGTTTTCCTCTTTGATATATGACATTTATATAATTTAGAGCTCTCCATATATAATGCTCTAGGTCTGATCATAGAATGTCAGAGAACCTTCTCAAATGCAAAGAGACTGCTCCATAGGGGCAGTAGATGAATATGATATTTTGGAAGAGGAGGAGTTGGAAGGCTACTGTAAGTTTGCTTTATTAGGTCAATTGGATCTCACAAAGTACATCAAGTTAGTTATGAGTTAGTGAGCCCATTGACTTATGCATACACCAGGAAATTCTGGAATCCTAAGAGATCATGTGCAATGGGGATGGATTGATGTTATAAACTAACGTTAGTATTACATGGAGAGGACAGAGCATAAATCAGGGTGAAAGGACACTTCTAAATTAAATATTAATCCAAATGTGAGAACTATGCCAAAGAGATGAATAACAAATGAATATGAGTGTCCAAAAGAAAAGACGTAATGCATGTTTTGTAAGTTAACCCAGTTATTTTAACTTTATTGAACGTACATTGAATGTACAACACTTCCTAATTAGGCCTGATTATAATTATATATGAACAAAATATAAAATTGGGGAAATCTTTTATACTAGATCTTATTAGTTATATATACTAATATCATTGTATTCTATATTAAAGCAATGATTACATTTATATTAATGAGTACGGACCTATCTATATATATCAGCATGTTGGGAGGTCTTTTTTTCTATATGTGCATGTGTCCGCATGTGTGTGTGTGTGTGTGTGTGTAGCTGGCTGGCTGGGGGGTGAGTATGCATATTATTTCTGTCACCTATCAATCTTTGCAGGTTTATAGAAAATTATTTTATTTTATATTTTTATTTATTTTTATTTTAGAGAGAGAGAGACAGAGAGAGACAGAGAGAGAGAGAGAGAGAGCACACATGTGAGCAGGGGAGAGGCAGAAGGAAAGAGAATCTTAAGTAGGCTCCACACTCCACGCGGAGTCCAAAGTAGAGCTTGACTCTGGGATCATGACCTGAGCCTAAATCAGGAGTTGGTTGCTCAACCGATAGGCCCACCCAGGTGACCCACCAAATTTTTTAAAATAATAATGTTTAAAAATAAGAAATCATTTAGAAAGATCCTAACTTCAGAATATTTCTCTTTTATTATTAGTTCTTTAATGTTCAATAGACCAAACTCACTCTAAAGGTCTAAAATTAATTAAATGTTTGAGAAGATGTTAACAGCAGTAGCAACAACAAATACCTTGGGAGGGAGGTAGGCTAAATTGACTTTAACTTATTTTTGTTTTTTGATGATTTTGGCCAATCTTAAAGATTCAGACTAACAATTCTGAAAAAGTGAACTAAAAAGGATACCATTATATGGTTGGATTATCTAGACAAATCTTTTTTGTCTGTGGATAATTTTATCAGAAAGACATGAATCTATTATTTTATGTTTTACTGTAATAAAAATAGTAAAAATTAGGTAATAGAGTATGATGTCTAATTTGCAATCTGTAATATAATTCAGTATTTGAGAAAAGATAGATAAACATCTTGAACTGGGATCTTTATACACGGCATGGTGTTGTTTGTATAAAACAAAGAGATAATAAATGTGGCAAATATGCTATTGATTTTTGCTAGTCCACATAGAAAGACAATTCAGATAATTTAGAATTTTTACTGGGTATATATTTTTAAATCTTTTTTGTTTGCCAAACTTTATGTCCCAATTTAATTAGATGATTAAAAACTCTCGTTTGTGTTGTGTAGACCCAAATGTATATCCTAAAGCATTTTGCAAATGGATATTGCTTTGTAATATTTTTATTAATATATTTCCATATTGTATTTTAACTTTTTGTGTTCAGTATTTATGCAATCCTATAATTCTCCTTTCTTTTATCACTGTGAGTGTCACTGAATATCTGGGTTTACTTTTTTTGTCACATAACATCTTAGAGGCATTGTTAATCTATGAAAGCAAATTTGGCTTTTTCTTAATCACTTGCATATTCTAGAATATGCATTAGGTGGTAATTCAAAATAGTTGACATATATATCTCCATTTATTATGTACATATACATCATACTGTATATTTAATGCCCTATTATTTACTTATTTTACATTATAATTGGGCATTAACAAAAGGCACATGAACACAGAGCTGAAATTCTGTAATATATCTAGTCTAATTATAAAGCTCACAGATAATTATTAATTTTTAAATTCTGATTAGTTATGAAATGTGATTTGTCCTTCTAGTACTTTTAATTATTCATCTTCAGTTTAATATATTCAGAGCCTCTTTTTTATTCAATTCTCTCATTTCATATTTTATCACTGCTTCTACCGTCTTTCATTCTAAGAGCTGCAGATTTATTTTTTCTGTCTTTTTCTCTTAAAAAATTTTTTTTTGTAGCCTAGTAGGAATATGTTTGATCTTTTTTATGCATATGTCTTCTAACATTTTTCCAGGTTTTTGATGATGTTCTGTCAGGTTTTTTTTCTTTTCCCTTTTCTGCAGCTGCGGATACTTTGCCCCCAGATACACAGTAATTGCTTACAACAAGCAGGACAACGCTGAGTCAGAATATATATCTGAAAAAATAAGATGCCAGGAGTTAAAGTTAACTGTGTACAGAGCTTATGATAACAGTTTCCATGTTTTCCAGTGAAAGTTAAGCCCCAGTGAACAAGAGGTCTAAACGAATGGATTACTTAACATATCTATATTGGGCATTCTCATCCCATGACCAGGATTGTTCTGGAAGCTTTAAAGAATTGCCAGATTTCTCCTGTTGCAGGGTTGTGGAAGAGACATAGCTGAAAGTTCGGTTAATTACTATATTAGAGTATCTATCTGGTTCAGCGTCCTAAAATATTTATTGTAATTTTGAAAGTGATAGACATCAAGGAGCTAGTTTATATACTACAACAATCTAAGGAGGCCTAAAGAGCAATATGGGAATTGCCATCTGAGTTCATGTAAAAATGAACTTCAGATTATAGAAGGGACAGTAGTTTTATTTTGAATATTTTATTTAATCAAATTCACATAGAAATCTGTCTTTGGCATATGCTAATTTGGCAGATTGTGAAACCTTTTTTAAAGGGTTTCTTCTTAAATTTAGACAATTTCAATTTGACCCCAACTGTCTCTTTATATGTTCATTTATCCTTTTACTTGTCTGTGAAATGTATATATAGAAAAGCACTGGCTTTTAAAATTTTAATTCGCAGTTCATATTTTTGGTAAATTATGTTGTTTTAGCTTAGAATTATACATAGGACACAGAAGATATTTTTCAGAATTTTCCATGTTTTAAAAAAATTCCAAGGCACAGTGTTTTGTTAGGTAGATGTTGGACTTGAGCAGTGGAAGGAACGCCCGGAGGCAGAGCCCCAAGTCTTTGAAGGGGAATGGTGGAGACAGGAGCTGGAGGCAAGGATGGTGATAAATAAGCTACTCATTAAAGCCCAGGGACACAACATCCTGACCTTGTGGCTTCCAAGACTTTCTGGCTGACAGATCAAGAGCCACAGGTTCAGAGCATCCGAGTCCCCTCTGCTTTCCTAGACTCATTATAAAGCATTTGCATTGTGGTACAGTTGCCTCCCCTCCCCATCCTTCCATCCTTGGGGAAAAGCTGCCTGAACTGTAGGTCAAAAATTCACCTACCAGCCCGTGGGAGGAGTTTCCCAAATGACTGGAAGCAGCCTCCATTAGAGACCACCCCACTGTACCTCACAGCTAGTCCCAGCCCTTGGAGACACCACATGTATCCAATCCTGGAACAACCTAGGGCTGGTTCCACCTGTAAGGTAATTGCGAAGTTATAGTTTGTGCTGTTTCCAGAGATGACACTAGGTTAGAAAATGAAAACAAAAAGTTACTGTATTCTCAGGATATCATCTGTCATATGCCAGCCAACATAATTAAAGACAAGAGAAATAGCCAAGTTTATCATATATATGTGTTTTATAATAAAAACTGTAGTTCTGGCAGGACATAGAAAGGATTGACAGTGTGTTTTGAAGGATTATCATTCAGGCAAAAAGATATCTTCACACCTCCAACTAGTTAAGTAAGTAAGAAAGCTGGTCAGTAAGTAAGTTAATAGCCTAAGGTGTGGGGTGTGTGGAATTAGACAAACCTGGGTTTCAAGTTGGGGTAGGAATTTTTCCCTATTCTCCAAGAAGAGATTATTTTCCTGTGTTTCCTCCTTATTGCGCATGGCAGCGTTCATCACAGATGATTCTTATTGCCTATTTACTTGTTTATATCTCCCACTAAATGGTGTATTTCTTGAGCACAGAACTATGCCATAGGCTCTGTGTCCTTAGAGCACAGCACTGTACCCAGAACATAGCAGAGCACATTATTGCAGAAATGAATGATGGCTGCTTCCCTTCTACAGTAAGTGACCACCAATAATATATTTGAAAACATCATTGCTAGGAAACTCAATACTTGGCCATAACTTTGATTTTTAGAATTTTTTTCACTTCTCTTGATATAAGGTTCTTGTTTGTGGCCTTGTAAATACTACACATTAATTCTACTTCCTTGAAATTATAAAGAATGGTTCTGTGCCCTCTTCTAAATGATAATCTCTCAAATATTTAAAGGCAACTACCATACCCTTTCACTGGGTCGATTTAAGCTTTCTCTGATTCACTCATGGCATATTTCGTACTATTTAAATTGTTATTTGTTCCATAAGAGACTTTTAATATAGAGAACAAACTGAGGGTGGAAGGGAGTGGGGGACGGGGGGTAGGCAGGGTTAATGGGTGATGAGCATTGAGGAAGGTACTTGTGGGGAGGAGCACTGGGTGTTTTATGTAAGTGGTGAATCATCGAAATCTACTCCAGAAGCCAAGAGCACACTGTATACACTGTATGTTAGCTAACTTGACAATAAATTATATATATATACACACACACACACCCTTACACCCTTATATTCATTTAATAAATAGTTAAATAGCTTTAACTTTCAATAAATAAATAAATAAATTGTTGTTTGCTGTTGTAATAGCCTATTAAGTTATTTGTTCAGTTCTATAAGAATTTATCAGTGTATTATGCACTCTGCTAGATGACCTAAGGTATAAGGATGAAATGCAATGTAATGTTCTGGAAAAACAGCAGATACACTTACAATTTCAAACAACTGTGGAATTTTATCATATAATATATTATTTTAACCTGATATCTAAGATTGAGATATGCACAAGGTGCTATAACATTGAGAATGGTCCAGACATCAGATGAGCAATTATTATTTTATTTTATCCTCTTAAATATGGTGTGTTGTTCACATCTGTCAAGATCTATTTGGGTCTTTATTCTGTTGTACAAATTATGTCCCTCCAAATTTTCATCATCCATAGATTTTATAAACTTATTTAAAAAAATTGTATCTTCACGTTAAAAATGTTATAGAGTACAAGACTGAGTATCTGGCTGAGGTTTATGACATATCTTTAGGACCTTTGTCCAGGTTCCCAGTATACGGCTCAGAAAAAGATTCCATATTGTTGATGACAAACTGTTTACAATATAAAATGTTTCTTAGAATAACCCATTATACTGTAAAAACCGTATTTCCATTAAGTAACTCAGAAAACTCTGAAGTAGCCAACTACAAAACATTTTTCATGGGCTGGAAGATGATGATGTCCTTGCCCTGTGAAAAGTCTTGCACTGCAGCATAATAGTTAATTTTGTTTCTGAGCAGTAGAATTTTGAAAATATGCTATCGACTCATTTTGTACTTTCAAATGTGATACACAGAGATATCTTAATAAAAACTTAAACATATTATTTTCTATTAAAAACTTTTTCTTTAAAATTTGAGTCTTTGAATTTGTGCTCTACTATAGTGACAGGAGAAGTTGAGTCAAAAATATTTCCATTTTATTTCTCATGAACATTTTCTCAGTTTGACTACCTTAATCCTGTACTCTGGACCACTTATGAGTATCATAAGGGGCAGGAGCAGAGGCAGAGTAGTTATATATTCTAATGGAGACTGTAGTTACTGTAAAGAATACCTGAATGGATATGCCTCCCTAAGTATTACAAGGTAATTTGCATTTTATATGACTTTTCTGCAGCCTTTAGCATCATTGACCACTTATTCCTCCTTCCCTCTGCTTTCTTTGACATCATGTTGTCCTGATTTTCTCACTATTTGCTATGAAATAAAGTGTCTAAAAAACAGGGTGTGATTCTCATCTCTGGCTGCCCATTTGAATGATCTGGTAATTTAAAAAATGATAACCAGCTTCTCTCCCGCAGAATTGTGACTTAATAGACCTGGGGCTGGGGAGAGGGTGAGTCCTGGTATTGATATTTTTAAAAGCTCCCTTAGGTATCTCTAAGGTGTAACCAGAGATAAGCATTCTCTTAAATTACAACTTGAACTGTACACCATTGCCTACAAAAATATCAATTTCATATGGCTCAACTTAATATTTTCATCTTTTTATACATTTACATTGGCACAAGTTAGACAAAAATGATAATAAAAACTAATGCTCATATAGGACTTGCTCTGTACAGGGCACTTTATACATATGAACTCATTTAATATTATGAGGTTCCTATCCCCTTTTTGCAGATGAAAGAACTGAAGCACAGGGAAGTTAAGTGACTTGCTCAAGGTCATGCAGCAGGTATTCAGGACGCGTTTGTCTACTGACTAGATTGTACGCTCCATAGGGCAAGAATCACTGTTCTGTTCACTGATGTCTTTCAGGTGCCTGGAATAGTGTCTGGCACCTCAGAAGGTTAGTAAATATTTTTTGAAATAAAAAAGGGGAGGAAGGAAATATTTTTTCTTTTAATAAGGTATATATGGAAAGTTCAAATTTATAGGAATATTTGTGATTTAAGAGTTCCTTCTGATATCTTTCAAGTGTCATGTGTATCAAAAGCTAGAAATCACTTTCGATGGGTAGGAAATATTTTGCCATTATTAAGTGAGAAATGGAAAGCACTTGACTTGTCCCAGAAAAGTCTATAACTCAGTCGATAAAACATTTACATCCATACTTTTATTTTCAGTGGGAGTGTGTAATTATGTGGCTACTGTTTCAAGTTTACTCCAGTCTACGTAACTTTACTGAATAGTTGTAGGATTTTGCACTGTGTGTGTTTATTATACTTATGAGGGGAGTCTTAAAGAAAAAGAAACTTCAAAAGTATATCAAATCCTTTACGGAATAATTTCAAGGAAAGGGGCCTTTCTTTTCAATCACCTCACCCTGGCAACAATCCACACCGCTCACATTTAAAGTAAATGCTGAAGAGCTGCTACCAAATGTCATATCCACAAACAGTAAGAAAATAAAAGTGGTATCTATTTTTCCTTAAGTGTGTTAGCATAAAATACAAAAGATATTTCATATTTTAAGTTCTAGATTAAAGTTATTACAGTATTTGTAAATAGGGCAGTATTTGTAAAATTTTGTACCTGGGACCATTGGCATAATAAAATAACTGTGCTAAAAGAAGAGAAATACAGATTTTTCTATGCAAATAAGACTATAGAGCATTTGTAAGAACAAAGTCAGTTGAAATCATGTAAGAACACACTAACCCCTCCTTTTACATTCCAAGAAAAGGTAAGGGGCATTTTGTGGTAATGCCTGCTAGTTTTCAGGGACAGAAATCTAAGTGGAGCATTTTCTATAGAGGGAAAGATAAAGCTTTTTGTCTTCAGAGTTGTGAAGTAGAGGCACAACGGGCCTGATCACTGCTTGCCAGATTGCTTGTGAGTCATTTGGTTCTTTTATTAGCTCTTTCTTACATTGCCATCTTGTCTCCTTCTTCCTTGCTGCTTTTCCTGTGTTTTGGGCAGCAAAATTGGGAAATATGTTGCACTTGGTGAGTGGTGGAAATCAGGAGTGAGCGACTGCATAGTTCCTGTGTGGTAATGTTAGCTCTGTTGCACATCTGATAGTTAAGCATGTGTCTCAGCGCTGCCAGATGGGCATGAATCTGGGCTCCCAGGACCTAAAGTCCTAAATTGATCAAGACACATTGTGAAAATAGTAGCTGCTTTTCATTGAGCTGTCTATTCACTGGGAACATCACTGCTGTTTCCTGATATATACCACCCAGAGACTTTTAGACTTTAATTTAATTCTTGTTTAGGAGAGCTTAGGGGTAGGGTATGACATAACTGTTTTGGGAGGTAGATGTTGGCATGTGGCAAAATATATAAAATGTTATCTACTAGAATAAAAGCTAGCTTTAGTGAGAACAAAATCTGTTCTATAATTAGATTTAAGAGGTAGCTAAGTCAGTCTTTATCTTCAGAAGTACTGTGCTTTTATATAAGTGCAATTTACATATTATCATTGCTATTTATTAATTACTTTTCCCACACTGCTTGCTAGAATACACGAGATATAATTTAAATAGTTCTTGAAAGCCTCCTACAGATTCGAAAGAATGCACACTTGTGAGCTCCTCAAGGGTCTGTTGTAAGCCACAGTACTCACGGACTATCAATCAGTTTACTGCCTCTTGTTCCTTCCAAGTTTTTGATTGCCTCTGTAAACCCCAAAAGGACTCATTAGGCTTGCTTCCTTTCCATTTCGAAGTCCCAATGCTTAGAGCACTTTTGCAAATAATGATTTGAACTTGGGTGAAAGTTTCTGAAACATACTGAAGATCAAACCAATCATCTAATATCAAATATTTCAAACGAGAGGACCTGGAAGTAAATTCTATTTCTAAAATATTCATCACAAATTTGTTAAGAGATTATGTGGTAATTATATGCCAAAAAATACATCCAAATGACAGGATTCAGAAGTAAGAGGGGAAGATGCGTACATTGGCATTAGTGTGTTTGGACAGGTATGTGGATCAAGAATGGGAGAGAGTGACCAAAGGAGTAAAGAGAGAATTGTCAAAATAATTAATGTTCTACCTGTTTATACTTCTGTTTGCAAACTAATTACCACTTCCTATACAACTCCTTGACCTGACTTGTGACTCCTACAACTAGAACAGACTTTTATATCATAAGTAGATGTCAGTTATATGAATATTATATTTCATTTCCAGAAAACAGGGTCACCCAGTGCTTCTGGAATTTCATACTTGGAGGTAGGGGAACATATCTAGGCAGCAGATTTGGGAAGGTCAGGAGATAGTTCTAGAAATGAATTTGAATGTCCTGGGAGAGGCACATTTTTTCCAGTTTACAACTGGAATAATCATAGTTCTTACTGAATGATATAGCTTTACCCACTTATTCTATAGTCATACCTAGATCCAGAGGCATTTGAGATTTTAGACTCTTTAGATGCTAACACATCTGATTTTTTCCCAATGAACTAATTATTCTAAAAATCATTTAAATACAATTTATACATTTTCCTGAAAGGTACATAACAATTATTTTTCTGTATGCTATTTAAGTATATATGCATTAATACTGAACAATTTGACAATGTGAGGTTTCTCCTGTGCTATAAAGTAAATTTATTTAAATGTTTTTTTTTTTTTTTTTTTTTTTTTTTGAGAGAGAGAGAGATAGAGACTGAGCAGGGGAGGCACAGAGAGAAGGGGAGACAATCCCAAGCAGGCTCCTCGCTGTCACATGGGGCTGAATTCATGAACTGTGAGATCATGACCTGAGCCAACACCAAGAGTTGGATGCTTAAGCAACAGAGCCACCCAGGTGCTCCTATGAAGTAAATTTTAATCAATACTGGCATTCCCTTTTGACACCAGAGAATATTTCATGGCATTGATTAATTCAACTCTGTGGCTTCACTTAGACCATGAATATATAGGTATGTATACACAGCATGATATAAATAGCTGAGGGATACATGTGACATACACATCATTCATTATTCTAGTGCAAGTCTTAATATGTGACATCTTGAACTCATAGAGAATGAGACTAATATTAACTCAAAATTTTGTTCACATATAGATATACTTCTGGAAATTTTTAAATTATTTTGTTTAATTTATTGCTACTTTTCATTTCCTTGATTTATGAAAGTTATCCCATTGCATATTTTTGCTCCTGATTTTACATATTTTTGCTCCTAATTTAGTTGACTTTACAAGTTCAAAAAATAAAAGAGAACATGACATTAGTCAATTAAAGCAAATACTAGCATTCCTGCCAGAATGTCATAAATGGCTTCTTCCTTCCTGGTACATCTTTTACTTCTATGTTGAAGACTTTGAAGGGACAGGAAGAGGAAGGAGCTTTTGTATGTAAGTTAATCATTTTCTTGTTAACCTTTTGCCATCAGCCACAATGAGATTCATTCTTCATATCACAGTAGACTTCATCAGCAGGAATATACTTTTATCTTTGCTGCCCGGTTTTACAGGACTGGAGGGAATTGACACCACTAGGGAATCATTAAAGAGATAATGGACAAGTTATTTTCTCATATCTTCATTCAGATTCCTTTCTCACTGGTACCCTCATCATCAGTAAGCATCAATCAGAATTATTCATTAAGAATTGAGGGATAGAATAGTGTTCTGAGGCTGAAGGGGGGAGGTGAGGTAAAAAAAAAATCTTGGATGCAAGTAGGACTCAGGCTCAATATGTCAAAAACAAGTGTTGGGATTATTGTCTATGTAGATGTATTCAAGTTAAAGATGTATTCAAGTTGGAACAGTACTGAGCTGACTTCATCTTAAAGCCATAAAAACGGAGGTAGCTTACAATCTTTATAAATTCATCTCTTACAAAAAGAGTTTCAGCAGTAGCCAGAACATTTTTATTTTGTAAAATAGAAGTGTTTTTTTAAGCCATTCATGCAGAGAATGACTAGTTGCTAGTAATTAGGTTTGAGCATCTGTCTCACTCTTGTTAAGAAAAAAGAAAACAACAACTGAGTACTGTAAAAGAAAAATTGCATCAGACCAGTTAAACAGTCAAGGGAGATTTTATTGAAGAATACTTCAGTAGAGCAGAGAGACTTTTGGAATAGGGGAGAGATTGAACCCAATTCTGCTAAAACAAATGGCCAGAAGATTTTTAAATTCTGGGCTGAGCAAAAGGAAGAATACTGCAGGACATTCAGGGTAGGCCAATCAATGTGATTTGGCCATCTGCATTTACTAATTGTTGCTTATTGAAGTTAGAATCCTACTCTGCCACAGAAACTGGGAGATAAAGGTACTGTATTCTGTGATGATTACATTTCAAAGAAATGGGTTCCAGTAGCTTGAGAAAGACATTTTGGGGCAGAGAAAGAACTTCTAGTTGCAGGTTTTTTAAGCTAAATACTCTAAGTAAAGGGCAGTCAGGAGGCTATAGTCAGAAAGAGAACTGTCTAAAATTTAGTTGATCTGAGAGGAATGTTGGGGTCATGTTGGTCAGTGGTTAATAAGTCTTTGTTTTAATGTAGGGATTTTCCTCCTTCAAGTGGTAGAAGTTGGGCAGTGAGACGAAAGCTATGGCTAAATGCCTTGTGGGTCATGCTTCTATCTATATCTCTGAGACTAGGCTAATGCAGGTTTGCCTAAATCAGGATAGGTTATAGGGACAATTGCTTCATGAACATACAAATTCAGAGAAAAATAAGAGACTAGTGCTTTTTAAGGGCTAATCTGAACATGTAGGCTACAGAGGAATAACTTTTGGAAGTGAGATGATTTAGCATGTTTCCTTCTGGTGTGGTAGCTACCATGAAGCCAATAGCCCTCTGGGTTGAACTCACACATTCAGTCTGTAAGAGAAGCAGGTTTCAATTTGTCAGATTTCTTTATCGTGTGTTGATTATTATCAGATGCCAAGCAGTTTCCCGGACACACAGCCATCACAAAAATTCTTTCAGATAACATTGTAAGTGACAAGATATTATTATCCACATCTGTCTTAATACACATAGAAGTGACACAGATTCATTGTTATAGGAATAGTGATGAAGAATATTATTCCTATTGGAAATATTCTTGGTTTTTAATTTTAATTCCCCATAATTAAGCAAGATAGTATAATATTGTGTATTTTACATGGAAGAAAAATGCTATTGTAAATTCTTTCCATGGGCAATGAATAGAAAAATTACAAATTCTATTTGCAATTTTAATGCAGCTTTTCTGGGAACTCTCCCATATCTTACTGTTCCAAATTTAGCAGGTGGATGCACTGTATTTAACTTAAAATCATTGTAGGCTACTTTATAAAACATGAGCCAACTGGGCTATGAATTGAATTTTGAGTCTGACATATTTAAAATATGAAGAGGGAAAATGATGGCATCACTAATGGCTCAAAGTAACAAGGTTATAAATAAACTGCTCACTGTTCTCATGTATTTTTAGTAAAGAGATTTGGGAATAGCGCAACTAATCCCCAATGCCCAATTACAGTCTCGTAACTAATTTAACAAACACATTGTAAATGTAGTTAGAGATACTTTAAATAAACATATATTGCATGGTGGGAAGTTTAATAGCTACACACATGGAAAAGTACCTCAGATGTTTGGGCTTCTCCCAAAGTTTTTAGTAAAATAGTTCTAAGAATACCCAAACAGAATTATTAGGCAAAGCATCAAGAGGGAATTTTCTATAGGTGATGATATTCTGTAACATTTGCCTTTAAGAATACCTTAAGACCTTAACAATCCCCAATAATTAACAACAATTACCAGTTCTTTTTTCTGCTTTTTTGTGTATTATCTTATTGTATATATTGCTCATAGAAATAGAGAAGAGTAGGGATACATAGGTACAGAAGTGGATAAGATGCTATCCCAATCTGCTTAAACAGATATATAATGTTCACAATTGACTGAACACTGACCCACATGAAGATATACGACTTATAAGTAGTGCATCCTTGGTCTTGGGCAGCACTTTTTTCAGAGGCTGCCAATGATATGAAGCCTGTGAGTTTCTAGGGAGGCTGGTCCTCAATTCCTCCTGTAGAGGTTTGGTCCTCGTGGAGTTCTTTCAGAGTGTGCAAACTGTACTTCAATTAAAGACGTCTGCAGGGCACATAGAGCAGACGAACAGCAAGTGCTTTGGGACTTCTCTTGACAAGACTCTGGCAGGTGGGAAGCCCACATGTGAAGCAGACATTTGAAAATGCTATATGGGAGCAAATATTTAACATACCAGGGGATTGGGAAGTAATGTTGATTTCTCATTATGTTTCCCATTTTCTTCTCCCATCTCTAAAAGGAAGTACCTATGACTCCAAATAATGCAAAGAATCTAACACTTTTAGTTCTGAGTGGCTGCAGAATCCAAACTTGGTGCCTTTAAACAGCTGCCAAGAGGAAGGCAGGGGTTATTCACAAACTGGTACCATCTTCAGGCAACTGAAATACTGACTGTATTAATTTTGGCTCAGGGTGTTCCCAGATCCTTTAAAAAATCCCAGTGAGAGTCTTTCACTTTTTGTTAGTGCAGATGATTTTCTGTTGGCTTTTGCTTAACTTCAGCTGACTTTCATGTAAATGTGCCACAGACAGGGGCTTAAAACTAGCCAGATGGTCCCTGCAAAATGTTGTTCTGACTTGTACTTCCCCTTTCTCTCACCCTTTTCGTGCGCTGCAATCCCAGTACTATGGGATTGGGACAGACAGGTGAATTATTTTGATGGATGTTCTGCCTATTTTACTAACTTAAAAATAAGGGAGTTAGATGGTTTCATGTGTTTAGTGGAGACCTTCACTTTTCTGACTGAGACATTCCCAAAGGAGCCTATCTTGTGTCATTATGATTATTATCATTATAATCATTGGGGCACCTGGGTGGCTCAGTTGGCTAAGCGGCTGACTTTGGCTTAAGTCATGATCTCATGGCTCGAGGGCTTGTGAGTTTGAGCCCCCCATTGGCCTCTGTGCTGACAGCTCAGAACCTGGATTTCTGTTTCTGAGGAGCCTGTGTCTCCCTCTCCATCTCTGCTCCTTCCCTGCTCACACACGTGCGCGCGCGCTCTCTCTCAAAAATAAACATTAAAAATTTTAAAAAATATATAAACATAAATAAAATAATACAACTAACAGCCAGTAACAATCCAGCTTACGCACATTAATATCTACTTGTTCTCTACTGTACTTAATGTCTAAAACTTTCCATACAGCTTCTGTTTACCTCAGACAACACAGTCTGAGGAGATATCCATAGAATTCACCTAAGAGACTAATATGGTGATTGCAAAGATTCAGAACAATTCCACTCTGATCTTGATTTGTTCTAAAGTAGTTTGGGATACCAGGAGAGTTAAGAAGGTTGGAAAGGCTGATGAATAATGAAATGATTGGCATATAATAGCTGATTAGTTTGGACTTACTCATTTAAGGATCCTTAGGGTAATGTGATATTCAAAGATAGAAAAAAAATTAATTTTAACTATAAAGAAAATATCCTTACCAAAGGAGAGAAGAAAGTAGACTTTAAAATCCTCTTGTCTTTAATGATCATAATCAGAGATGTTGCAAATATAAATATTTCATATAGGCTTTGTTCCTTTGAAACATTTTGTGTAGATTTATTTATAATACTAAAATGAATTAGTGTCTAATTGCACTGGACAGGAATGATATTCTTCCTATCACTTAATTGATCACTAAAGATGTATACTGAGAATTATACAAATATTAATACATAAAAGACCTAACAACGGCCCAATAGACTTCATCGCTATTTTACGTATAAGGAAATTTAGCAAACATCATCACCTTTGTCAGCGCAAATTGCCATCCAGTTAGTAAGAGAAATAAGAACCAGCTAATCTTCATGCTATTGATTCCGCTACTTTGTTAGTAGATTTAGGACCTTGTTTCTTTAGATACTACTTACTATGTTTCCATTCCAAAGTAAGTGTTATTTCTTTTTTTTTAAACTTTTTAAAATGTTTTATTTATTTTTGAGAGAGAGAGAGAGAGACAGCGTGAGCAGGGGAGGGTCAGAGAGAGAGGGAGACAGAATCCGAAGACAGGCTCCAGGCTCTGTGCTAGCTGTCAGCACAGAGCCCGATACGTGGCTGGAACCCACCAACCATGAGATCATGACCTGCGCTGAAGTCGGATGCTTAACCGACTGAGCCACCCAGGCATCCCCAAAATAAGTGTTATTTCTATGGATGTGAAATGTGAAGGAAATTGGAACAGTTAGCCAAACTCGTATTCTCTAAATAGATCACTGAAAGCAGCATTCCTGTTTTAGTGGAGGATGTGTCATCCACGCAGGTAGCTAATGAGTTAAGTGGGCTCTTGTGAGAAGAGGCTTCCATAGGGGTTCAAGTATCTACCTCGATTGTAGCCTTCTTGATGTTGAGGGGACATTTGTCTTTTTCTCTTTCTTCCATTTAATTGTGAGCTCTTTGAAGGCAGAGATTGGATGTATTCATGGTCAAACTGCCAGTGGTTTACACAGTCTCTGACACATGGATAGTGGGGAAGAAGGAAGGGAAGGGAGGGAGGAAGGAAAAAAGGAAGGGAGAATGGAAGGCCTGCCTTTCAAGCTTTAATTTCCTTATAGCTGACTGTGGACACTACATAAATAAATTCTCTAATCTCCCTCAGCATTGATTTTCTCATGTCTAAAATGGAGATTAAATGTTATTGTATTGTTGTGAGTTATCTGAAGAATGCAATGAGGTACATAAATTGAAGAGATTATTATTTTGAATCTAATAATTAGTATAACAATCACCTAAAAATCAAGTTGAATATAATAAATACGGAAAATTAATGAATATATAAAACTCACCAAGAATGTTAGCTCTGCTAATTTAACATCAAAACTGATTAATGTTCATTAAGGCTCCTTCGTGAGGCAAATTAGATAAAAACTTATTTTCCTGGCATTTGAGTCATATTTTGATTTGTCTAATACCAATGACTTTAAAAGAGTACTTTGCTTAAATCATCTTTGAGTAAGTTCAAAAACAAATGTTAAATGATCCTTGGAATAGAAAACAATTCAAAGTGCTAAACTGTGTAGAGATGGACTTTTTTTTTTTTTGAGATGGACTTTTAAAATGTGCTGTTGTGTGAGGAAGAGGTAAGGATAGATGATGGGACAAATAACACAGATTATTAAATGTGGGCAGAGAGAGTGCTTTACAAAACCATGTTTGCAATTCACAAACCTTCCAAGGAGCAATATTCATTTTCTTGTGTAACTTTCACTGGTGAAATGTCATCCCTTCAGTGGCCACAATCACACAACAAGAAAATCAGAAACTGAGAGATGAGAGGGACCTTAGAAGCAAAAACTGTTTCTTTGTACTAATTGCTGTGTACCAACTGGTACTTTGTACCAATTGTTCCTCATAGGTAGAATTTTTTTCCCATAGAGATTAGGAGGGTAGATGGCTCTTTCTGGACACTCAGGACTCAGCTTAAACATCATGTCCTCAGAGAGATTGATGGACCACTAATTTAATATTATCCCCTGGGGAGGCTCTCACCATTCCATCACTCCATTTATTGTTTCACATCATTTGTTGCTGTTTGATATGTTCTAGCTTATTTGTCTATTGCTTCCTCCCATTGCCTCCATTCTCCCTGGAATGTAAGCACACTGAACTAGGGTCTTTGACCATCTGGGTCCTGCTATAGCCCAGGCATCTAGGACACACATAGTAGGAAATCAATACAATTATTGAAAGTTGGATAAATAAACCCCTCATTTTACAAGTAGAGACTTTGCCCAGGGTCACACAGATGGTTACCAGCAGAGCCAGGGATAGAGCCAGTTCTCCTGACACACAGCTTAATTTTCTGTTTACTGCGATCCCTTAGATATGCTTAGAGTTAGATATGCTTAATCCTATACAAGGGAACACAATACATACAGCCTATTTATAAGTTCTCTCCATTCTCTGCTGAGCAGGACATTTACTCAGGTAGTACTTTTCTTCAGAGCAGTAGCACTATTCATCATTGTAATCTGATCCAGCTCTTAATTCCAATTCTATTAGTGTCCTGATAGACCTCGAGTTCTACCATGTAGAAACAATAGAGAAGACATATGACCCAACCCTACACTCAGAGCCTTGTGTGCCTTTGTGCGTGAAGGAAAACAAATACCCAATTACACATTAATTTATAGGGGTGCCTGAGTGGCTCAATCAGTTAGGCGTCCAACTTTGGCTCAGGTCATGATCTCGCACTCTTGAGTTCGAGCTCCTCCTCGGGCTCTGTGCTAACATCTCAGAGCCTGGAGCCTGCTTCGGATTCTGTGTCTCCCTCTCTCTCTGCTCCTCCCCCACTCATGTGCATGAGCTCTCTCTCTCTCAAAAATAAATTAACCCCAAAAAAGTTTTTATACATTAATTTATATTCTTATGAGTTAAACATTTATCAGAAGAGTTATTGGCATTGTTTTAGATACATTGTTTTGACATGCAAAGAGGAAACTGAGATCTGCCTCATTGGAATAGCAGGGGCATTGCTACAGGGGAAGTGCTATGTGGGAAGTAAAGTTTTGTTTTTCTTTTTGATTTTGTTTTTTTACCCAAAGTGAAGAAATCAGAGAGGAAGCAACGATGCTGACTGGAAGACAAGTCTGCAGAAAAAGAGTAATATATGAGCATATATTTAAGGATAGGTCATTGTATCCTGAAAAGTGAATGGAACAGACTCTTGCTCATTGTTGGTAGGAAAGCAAAATGGCCGCTTTGAAAGGCATTTTGACAGTTTCCTACAAAACCAATTTCTTCCATGCTTTACTATGTGATCCAGTAATGATGTTCTTTGGTATCTACCCAAATGAGTTAAAAAATAATATCCACACAAAAACCTGTATATGAATGTATATAACAGCTTTGTTTATAATTATCAAAACTTGGAAGCAACCAAGATGTCCTTAATAGATAAATGAATAGGGATGACAGCTTTGTTTATAATTATCAAAACTTGGAAGCAACCAAGATGTCCTTTAATAGATGAATGAATAGGGATGCCTGGGTGGCTCAGTCAGTTGTTAAGCGTCTGATTTCGGCTCAAGTCATGATCTCATGGTTCATGAGTTTGAGCCCCTTGTCAGGCTCTGTGCTGGCAAGCTCAGAGCCTGGAGTCTGCTTCAGATTCTGTATCTCCCTCTCTCTCTGCCCCTTACCCACTCATACTCTGTCTCTGTCTCTCTCAAAAATAAATAAACATTAAAAAATTTCAATAGGTGAATGGGTAAACAAACTGTGGTACATCCATACGAAAGAGTGTTACTCAGCAATGAGAAGAAATGAACTATTAAGCCATGAAAAGACATGGAGGAACCTTAAGTGCATAATTTAATGTGAAAGAAGCTAGTCAGAAGAAAAAAAAGTATACTGTATAATTTCATTGATATTACATTCTGGAAAGACAAAACCTGGAAATAGTAAAAGACCCGTGGTTGCCAGGAGTCTCTAGGGGGAGGGAGGAAGGAATAAATAGGGGGAGCAGAAGGCATTTTTAGGGTTGTGAAACAATACTATATGATATAATAGTTCATTCTTGTCATTATACATTTGTCAAAACTTGTAGAACTGTATAACACAAAGAGTGACCCCTAAAGTAAACCATAGACTTCAGTTAATAATCCTCTACCAATAATGCCTTATGAAGTATGCCAAATGTACCATGCTGATGGAAAAGTTAATAATAGGGGAAACTGAGAGTTAGGGGGTATATGGGAACTTTTTGTAATTTCTCCTTTATTTTTTTGTAAACCTAAAACTATTAAAAAATAAAGTCTATTAATAAAAACAGTGAATGAGACCAACTGAACATTTCTCATAGGGACAACTGAAATCAATATAATTTCTCAGAATAATTTATTGATTAATCTAGGAGACAATTACTAAGTGCATCATTGGCACTCATCTCTGAGTCAGGCATTGTGTTCCAGAAATAAAGCATGATCTTTACTGTCAAAGAGTCTATAGTCTCATAGAGGGAAGTAGCTATGCAAACAAGGATGATAAAATATAGTAATTGTTTGTGTAGAAGTCTACCAATAGTGCAAGCAACACCAAAATGGGAAGTTCTACCTATTTAAAGGAGAGTCTTTCCAGAGGAGCTATACCTAATGCCAAATCTTTATCCACCAATTAAAAAAGGTGAATGTGAGTTGGCCAATTGGGGATTCTAATGAAAGAGATAGTTGAAGTCCGTATACCATGAATCCATATACCATGGATTGTATGCTTGATATGGAATAAAATGAATATAATTCAAGACTGATATTATAGAAAAGGAGGAAACAGAGCCCTGAGTAGCCATGATAAAGTTAAAGAATACAAATAGGGGAGTTAGTGTTAGTTAGCATTTTTTTTTTACAATGAGTTTTATTCTGGATTGTGTGTTAGCAGTTAAAACAATAAAGAAGAAAGCCCTAAAAACAAGATAGATTGTGAGAAGCTGGTGGACTGCAGGGTCTAGTATTTTGACTAGTCTCTGGAAGACATGGAGATGAGAGGCACATGGAACTGATAGTGTTGGATTTCTGGAATTTTTGCAAAAAATCTTTTGGGCAACTTGATCCTAATTCTTGATCAAGAGTCTTAGAAGCCTATGATACAGAGATTCAAAGGTTCATGAGGTGAGTTAAAGATATCACACTGGATCACAGATCTCTCCAGATGGAAAAGATTTTCCTTTGTTGTGGTTGGAGGCTGATTTTGTTTTGCATGCCAATTTAGCAGTCTAAGGTAGTTAGAAATCCCAGGCCTCAGTTTAGGGTAATTGTGAGAAACTTCTATTCACAGATAAACCCTTTGCTTCAGTTAGCCTTGAGAGGTTCACAATGACACTGGTGAACCCCCCAGGGCCTGGATATTGATTAAGGCTTTGTCAGTCTAGATGCTGAAAGGTGAGCAGGAGAAAAGTGGGAATGGGAAAGGAAAGCAGCACCGATAGGATACAAAGAGAGAAAAAACAGTGAAGATTGAGTCAGACACGAGAGCTAAGGTTCACTTCAGAGGGGCATGCAGTGAGAGAGTCTTCTGGGATTTTTAGACAGAAGGCTAGTGAACTATTTTTGGAAAGAAACACATTTTAGGTTTAAATGAAACAGAAGCTTAGTTTTGAAATGTCTAATGAAACACTTATTATTTTCACATTGTCGTGACAATAGAAATTTATTTACAGAGTTTGCATTGGACTAAGAATGTGTAATTACATAAAGATACACAAAATGTGTTTCTTACACTTAATCACTTCTGGGGGTGTCTGTAATTTTCTTTTGATAGAAGTATGTTTCCAGAAGTAAATTTTTTTATGGGAAAGAATGTCCTATTAAAATAGTGTGTGTTTCAAATAAATGATTACTTCTAGAAAGATCAAATGATGAAGCATTAACTAGTCTGCTCTTAAGAAAACTTAGATTCAGAATGGCAGCTCTAACACCGGCACATCCTTGTCACGTGATGCAAGGATACACAGGGTAGGGTTGCTTCCTACTTGCCCTTCAAGGTTACAGATAAAAACCAGAAGTCTCAAGCTGCATGATTGTGTGGCTTGTGTCCACTCTGAACCAGTACTGTTTTCCAGTAGTATTTATCAGTAAGCCCAATGGAGCCAAGAAATCTGGATTTCTAATGGTAAAATAGTAATCACCCTCATAGCCTACTCACTTTATTGCCAGGGCCAGTAATTAAACTTTTAGAGCTTAGTTTTTTCAAATACAGCATACTCCAAAGGGTTGTTATAAGGAATAAATGAAGTAATGCTTAGCGGAGTTCTTAGAATATAGAGTAAGGCTTCAATAAATAAGTTATTTGTAGAAGATCAGGCTCAGTAAATGAAAATAATCAATCACAAATTTTCCTAGAGTCCTCATCTGTAAAGTGAAGCTATTAATAATACCTCCCTCTTGTTATTATCTGTGAAGATATTACATGTTAAGATATGTTAACATAGTATCTGTGAAACATTTGACACAGTCCTGGCCCACAGAAAGCAATGAATGGATTCTACTTCTTATCATATAAGCTGCCTTTTCTAACTGCTTGTTCTTACTACTTACTACTGTGGTGTCTAAGCAGAGGTAAAAAAAAAGTGGCCACCCAGATGCTGGATCTAGATGTTGCTGGGTTTTGCTTTTTCCACACAACTATGTGAGAAATAGATTTGAATGCATACTGATGTAGCATGTGTTTTCTCATTTGTCACAGTTATGCACCATCTTTTCTCTCATAGCTGGCACAATGGACATACTTAGGCCACCTGTGTGATGGCAGAACTGTTTATTCTAAAATGCTTGGTTTATGGTGTTTTTCTTTGTTCTTCCATTTACATTCTTAAAATTCACCACTTTCCTTCATCTCTATTTAATACATGAGGATAAAAATAGTTTATGCGTTTGTAGAAACCCTGATAATAGCACTTCATCGGCTTGCAATAGGAAAAAGAATATTGGGTCAATATGCCATCTCAAAAGTTGCTCTGAAGAGAATTCAGTTAATTACCTTGGTTTTTCTTCAATGGAACACAAATGAAAATGAATATATAGATTTTCATTTCCTCATTTTTCTTTGCTTTGTGAGATACTTTGTTCTTGAGTTCTGTATTGTTAGTTGTTCACAAAAGGTATTTTAAATTTCATTTTCATAGAGTAGCTAACATATGCCTAACCTAAAAACTCACAGTAATATTAATATATTAAATGAATGTAAAATAATGGACGCATTCTCAGGTCAAAAGAGAATCTTTACACAGATACATAATTTTTTTCTTTCAGGCAGTGATAGTTATTGACCCAATGTTTATGCTAATTGAATTTGTAGAATCTTTGATAACCAAGTTCACCACTTGGCGGTAGAATTAATCTCAGTGCAGAAGAATGCTCATGAGGTTTGTCCACTGAAACAAAGCATTTCTCAGAATACATTGAATACGTAATTGTAGTAGGTAATTTTTAATGGAAAGAAACTTTTATCAAATAAAAGATAGTGGTTGAGATACTTTATTTTAGACTTTCTATTATGTTTTTTCTGTTTTGTTTTGTTTTGGTGGAGGTGGTTACTATACATATTTTTATGGAACAGTAAGTAGATGTAGCTGTTAGGGAGATCCAAGGATAGAAAAAGTAGTATAGGCCTACATGCCTGAATGTAAGTTGTTTGTAGGACCTCAACAACATGAATTCCTGCTTCTTGATAATGGTCACTCATATTTTTAATTTACTCTATATTGTTTTAGTTTATTTTATATATTAAGACTTAGTTTTTCCAAAGCTATTTAATTTTATTCAGCACTACTTGTGTGTCCGAGTTTTGATAATTCTGTTATGAACGGATTCCTTTGGTCAAATCATTTGGGATAATGTTTTGTAAGAGATCAGGAGGGTCATAATGCACATGAATTTGTTAAAGGTTCTGATGATTTCTGTGTTTAAAAGCCTGCTTCGTTTTCTTTCACTTAATTCCTCACAATGGTTTTGTATTACAGAAGTCTTTATTGTTGAATATCTCTTAACTTTCCAAGGAAAACTAAATTCAGTGGATGCTGCTATAAGATTTATGTTATTTTAGGGGCGCCTGGGTGGCTCAGTCGGTTAAGCGTCTGACTTCGGCTTAGGTCATGATCTCATGGTTCGTGGGTTCGAGCGGCACATCAGGCTCTGTGCTGACAGCTAGCTCAGAGCCTGGAGACTGTCTTTGGATTCTATGTCTCCCTCTCTCTCTGCCCCTCCCCTGCTCATGCTGTCTCTCTCTGTCTCTCTCAAAAATAAATAAAACATTAAAAAATTAAAAAAAGGATTTATATTATTTTATTAACTTAATATATTATTCTTTTTCTTGTAACTTTCACTTATAATTAATTTCACAAATTTCTTCTTATGTGTTCTTACAGCCTTCGTACCCATTGCTAACTGGCTTAATTCTCTTGTTGCTTGCTTGCTTGCTTTGGTTTGCTTTTTCTTAGTACACATTCCTGAGAGAGGGATTTCAGCTTCCGCTCTGACGGAATAGTTTGTGGTAGACCAGTGCTCTCACTGAAGGAAACTTGGAAAGCCAGATGAGAAATAAATGTTTGAACACAGTGGATACTCTTTGCAACAACTAGATCTTGACGGAACAAAACCCTGATTAAGCAGATTCTACACAAAATGGTGGAACGATATTCGACAACCTTTATGTCCATCAGGGCACTTTGGGTTCCAGAATGGAGTAATTGTTGATATTACGCAGAGACAGAGAAACTGGTAGAACTTTTGATAGTCTCATAGGACTTGAGAGACAAAATCTTGAGAATTAGGGGGCCAAAATTCCCTGTAATAAGAGAGAGGTAAAGGCTTAGCTCAACATTCTTCTGACAGAATAAAAAGCGGAGCAGAGGTTTCGTCGTCTCATGGTGGTGATTAGCATTCAGAGGAGAGGTCCTATGGACACTGGCCCCACTCTGCTCAGTTAAAACCCTGTGAAAGGATATACCCAGGATGTGCAATAGGGAAGAGGTTGACAGAATATACCAGAACTGCAAACCCAGCCCCAGGTCAGCTCAGTCCCTGGTTGGAAGCAGGTGATCAGCCTCCATTCTATCTGGCTATTGGAGGAAAAGGTGAACCTCCACTGGACAAAGATAACATCATCTGAACCTCAATATTTTTCATAGTCAGTATTTAGCATGCTATTTAAAATACAAGAACAACAACAACAAATAAAATAAAAACAGACGGACAATAGAAACAAATACAGATGACCCAGATACCAAAATAATCACACGAGGGCTTTAAAATAGCAATAATTAATGTATTTAAGAAAGTAAGAAAAATATTTGAAATGATGATGAGAATAGATAGAGAATTAAAATCTTTAAATTTTTTTTCTGGAAGAGAAAATCTAATTGTCTGAGCCCATGTTTTTGTGCTGTCACAAGTATTGGCAAGCCAATAGATTGGTAGATTGATAACTGAAGTCAGAAGCTCATATACTTCAATTTCCCTGGGCTGGGAAAGGGAGTTTGTATCATGTAATAATTTGTCTAAGTTTTTTTGCTTTAGCAAAAGCTTTGGGCGATGGACAGTGAGGAACATTAGTAAATCTAGTACACATTTCATGAAGCATTTAAAATATCATACACCACATTAAGCAAAATGATGAACAAAGATATTCACTGAAGCACCATTTAAATATTCACTAATAAGTACTATTTATAAAATGTATGTAATAACCATTAAGATAAAATAAGTACAGAAATAGAAAATATCAGTACGAATCTTTAAATAATTATAATTTTAAAAAATAAGACATATTAGGGTTGGGATTGGTCACAGTAGAGGTCACATTTATAATAGAAACAGAGAAATCTAAGTCAGTGCTTCCCCCCCCCCCCCGATTTGATTCTAAAAATTTAATATCCAGGACCAAAGACCAAGGTCTTTTGGTGATAGTTTGGGGACTTTATATCTGTTTTCTACCCATGTCCAATATAAATAATAAAATGGACACCCTGAATAGATTTTGGGATAAAATATCCACAGTGAGGAGTGCAGGTCTAACTCTTGGTTAGATTATTCCAGGATATGTATCATGGATTGACATTATGATGCAAATTTTGGATACTTTTTTTTTACATTTTTCTTTCAGAATTCTCTGGTCTCCTGAGAAATTTACTGTAACTCTTGCAAATTTTCGTTCTTGATTTCAGTTAGTATTTATATGCCCTAATTCTATTTGTTTAATTATGCCCTTCATTCTAATCTCTTTGATCTCTTAATGTCTAATGAGAACAACTGCTAAATGTTGATATTGTTAATGGGAAAATCAAACAGATATAATTAGGGGTTTTCATTAAATTAACATATTGGACTTCTAATGGCCTCCTCATTAACTGGTACTTTACCCTAACTCAAACTCTCAAACAGACTCCTTTATTAATTTACTAAATCCAAATTCATTTTTCATACATACACATGTTCTTCTCACATCTATGACATTCCCATCAGACTCTCTGCTACCTACTTATATTTTCAGGTTATACTAAAATTTTTCTTTTAGAAAACACCAGAAAGATCAGAAAGTTCAAAGAGATCTACGAAATCAAATTAGTTTATGTTAAAAGTAATGTGTCTCAAAGTAGCAGTAATATTTCCTGGTGACTCATAATACTGTAAGAAAGTTGACAGACTTTAACTTTAGAATTATTTTTGAGCTCTGAGATTTTATTTACATTTTCAGGACACAATATTTTCTCTTCTTTTATGTTCCTTTGGTTTAACTACATCCAGATATAACTCTCTCTATATATGTATCTCTATCTGTATGTTTGGGTAGATAAAAAACAAAGGGAGGTTTCTTCTTGAATTTTAGTATATAATGCTACTATATATCACTTTCTGTTTTCTGTATTTTAGTCGTATAGTCCTTGTTTGATTTTTTTGAGCCAAATGTAATATTTTTCAGGTTTTAAATCTCCGGTTATAGTACTTTCCCTTTATTCTAATTGATGCACAATCCTAATTTTTTAATATTATATCATAGGCTTGACATATCTTTCATAAAAGTCATGGCCTTTTTATGGACTTAAATAAAGTTCTCATCATATCTGACTATTTCTCTCTGTGCCTTATGGTCTTATCAGCTGGATTACTGGTTTTCTTTGATGCCTTAAAACATCACTTTGCTCTTGCTCAGGCCACTAATTCTATTTGGAACTTAATACTTATTTGTACACATACAATAATACCCACACATGCTTTTAGTATCAACAGGGTTCTTTGAGATCCTGCCGCTTCAGTAGTAGAAGAAAATCACAACAATTTTTGCATATGTGAAGCTCATAGATTAGTGAGAGGCACAGAAAATAAAGACATTTGCAAAAACTTTAATACATAAAAGAATAATCAGTGCTACAGGTCAAGGAAAGGAATTAAGCAGTGCTGGCAGCTGAGGGTGAGGTTGCAGTTGTAAACGGGTTGTCAGGGAAGCTCTCACTGAGAAGTTGATGTTTTAAGAATCCCTGAAGGAGGTTCAGGAGTGGGGTCACATGGGCATCTGGGGGAGGAGTGTTTCAGTCAGAGGGAATATTAAGTTCAGAAATCCCCAAAGAGTGTGAGGAACAGCCTTGTGTTCTGGTAAGGGTTATAGGTAGATACCAGCATCTGAAACTTGTCAGGGAGATGATTTGGTGCATACTGCCTTCTGATGCAGAATTTCCTAGCAGTGTTCTGAAATCTAGCTGCAGCCTGTCTTCCCAAGTTAATTTTCTGATAATTGCCAACATGATCTCTCTGCTTTGTATTGTCCAGACTCCATTCCACTCCTTGTCTGAGGCCATTGGTACAATACAAAAATGCCATGATAACTCATCACTTTGGTTGGTATAGAAACTCTGTGTCTCATGATCTTTGCTTCAAAACTTTCATTTTGTTTCTATTTTCTTGGTTTGTATCTGTAGTCTCTTTGTATGCCTACCCTCAATGAATACATCAATTATCTAGATAGGTTGCTTAATTTTTGTTGTTGTTCATTCCCTGTATCACTATCTTTCTTTTTTTTTTATTGTTTTTTAATTTATTTTTTGAGAGACAGAGGGAGACAGCGTGAGCAGGGGAGGGTCAGAGAGAGAGGGAGATACAGAATCTGAAGCCAGCTCCAGGCTCTGAGCTAGCTGTCAGCAAGAGCCCGACACAGGGCTCGAACCCACGAATCGTGAGATCATGACCTGAGCCAAAGCCGGACGCTCAACCAACTGAGCCACCCAGGCGCCCGTATCTTTCTTTTCTTTTTTTTTTTTATTGACCAATGCTATTTGCTGACACTCACAGACAGAATGAAATTTCAGATTGAATGACTGTTTCTATAATGCATCTGGCTAGAGCTTTTGGTCCACAGATGTGGTCTGCAAAAGTGTCGTATAATCTGTCAAGAAACTGTCACTACACATTTTAAACATAGAAATGGGAGTTTCAAAGTGGTTTTCACTATGCTGAGTTCCTGCAATCAGACTAAAGCAGTAGAGGAATCAGAGACACAGGCAAAACTGTGGTGCAAACTTTGGTCTAGTAGTTCTGGTTCCTACCCCTTTGAGGGGCAAACACTACTGATACACAACTGTTGCTTCAACCCAGTGACCCACCAGCTAATGACTTGAGCTATGCACAGTTGAATATCTCAAGAGAGGAATATTGCCTGTGTTTCTCTCCCTCACTTACACTTGGTTCTTAGCCAATCCTAGTTGATATTCTCAACTCAGTCTTTTTCTGAGAAACATATGCTATCCATTTCACTGTACATTTTTTTTTACACCACCTTGGTCCTTTTCTCACATTTTTCCTGGACTATGTTATATTCATCTGAAGCCCACTCCCTGTTTTTCATTTATCATTAGAAAAATCTTTCTTTATAATACCAGCTTATTGCGATATGGCATGTCCCTGAAATTCTACAACACTTCTCATATATAATGCTCATCTAGCAATTCTAAATTGCATTTCTTTATAAGCTTCAATGCTGTACAAACAAGGATTATACTTCTTTGTATTCTCAGCTCTGTGCTGACAGCCCAGAGCCTGAAGCCTGCTTCAGATTCTGTGTCTCCCTCTCTCTTTCCCTCCCTGGACTCTCTCTCTCTCTCTCTCTCTCTCAAAAATAAATAAACATTAAAAAATTTCAAAGACTATGCTATGATATGAAAATGATATGCAATGACTGGGCATAGTATCTTGGGTCAAATGGCCACTTTTACATTCCTCATATCTTAAAAGCTAGCTCAGTTAGTTGGACGGATTTGGTCACCCTATGGAACTGACTTGTTTTCTACTTTGGTGATATGAAATGTATTGCTTAGATTTTATTACATCATATATTGTTGCTCATCCTGTTGTTACATGCACTTCAAAGGGCTTAGTCTTCATATTCTTTCTGGTTTAGTACAAAAACTTCAAAATGATCAGTGAACAACAGTGATTAAAAACCTTCATGCACTAATTTTCTTGCAGTTTACCCAGATCTGTCTTCTTTCCCATTTAACTCATTAAACTCATTAGGTTGTATTAGTGTTAACAGGGATACCCAATAATCAGTGTGGAAGAACAGACCAAAGTGCTGCTTTTCAGAGTCCTGTGTTCGATGCCATAACAATCACAGCTGCCTTTCCAGTGCAATGTTTGAAGATCATAATGATTCAGACTTCTTTCAGACCTATGACATTTTCTAAGATTGCCAAATGTTGTAGAAAATATATAGGGTTGTCAACTAATTGAGTCACTCCTTCCCGGGATGAAATGCCACACTTCGGATAACACTGGCCCAGTGGTGTCCTTTTCTCTACTGGTCTTTTATCTTTCATGCAAATGGAGCTCTTTAAGAGACTGTGAAGTCCTCTAAAGGAGTCTTTGAACATAATATGTATGCATAGCTTTCTGCTATCATTCAGCTGCATCCTTCTTGTGTATCACATTTTAGACTGTATGAAGGATAACGGTCTTCTCCTCATTCTACTTTCTCTAATACTATGACATAATAACTTATAATAGTGTGATAACAAAAAAGCAGAGGGAATGATCCAGAACAAGTCTTGCTATCTGTCTCCTAAAAGACCTTGTATGATAGGATTTAAGTTAAGTCATGTGCTAAAGCCATGTGGATACAATGAGTCAGAGCTGATACCTAATAATAAATCAATTCACCACAACTCCATACCTCCACACTATACCTCATACTGGATAAGCTGTACTCCTTTGCATATCTCACACCTCTGGTTATAGCTTTTGTTAAGAAGTATATTTGCTATTTAAAAAATATCTATTGATATATATTTTAGAAGTGTAAAATATTTCTTCACTTAAGACATTTCTATTAACAACATTTGTTTACATCAAAAATGTTCTCTAGTTACTAAGAGGATATTTCCCTTTGTGTCTCTGTAGATGAGAAAAACATGTACACTGGTTTAGACTCTTTTGTATACTTTAGAAATAATTAGGTCAATTTCCTGCTCTTTGTAACTAAGTTTGATTATATGGGAAATATGCATGCTAATTTTTTTTAAAAATAGTTTTGTAATGTAGGTGAATCATTTGGAGGCATTGATAATCATTTTAGGCATAGATTTGTTTAAAACATTTGTGTTTATACATGAATAAATATAATACTATAAATTTGTTGGTATGACTACAAAAACTTACACTATACATTTTTTAAAGATGTTGTCATTTAATTATGCCAAATAATTTGAAGTAAATATAGCATTTTATATTTTATCACATTAATGACAATTTTAACCTCTTATTTTGCTTATTATTAATCATAGCTTAGGTTGTGGGGATAAGAGGTTAACATATACTTAATAAAATAGATATAGGCCAAAGAGGAATTCTTTTGAAGCATTTAATTCTGAAATACATGAAAACAGCCAAGGTTTTTGTCTTTCTTTTTTTAAAAGGCTTTTGGTTAGTATTTTCAGATGCCAGAATAACTTTTTTATATGAAAACAAGAAAGAATAAGAAGAGTTCAAAAAAATAATCTTACAGACCAATCTTACTCAGGAATCTAGATACAAAATTCTAACTAAATAGTATCCAATTGATTGCCACAATTACACACATAAAAAACTTACATTTGTAGATCATATCTAAGTAACATTTATATCAGAAAAGCAAACATTGTTCAATATCCAGGAAGTTATATTAATGTTATTTAATACTAACAAATAAAAACAAGATGAATCATGTGATGATTTTAACAGCAAAAAAAGGAGAGTCTTCATATGATGGATGAAGCATTATAAATCAGTGGGTAAAAGATGAATTATTCGATATATGGTATTATGGCAATTAGCTTTCCACATGGTAAAATGAATTTAAATCTTACTCTAAAAAATACAGGAAAAACTCCAAAAAAACCTTTCATATTAAGGATCTTAACATGAAAAATAATAGCAAATTTTAGAAAACATGAACAGAGTGCCTGGGTGGCTTGGTCGGTTAAGCGTTCGATTTAGGCTTAGGCCGTGATCTATGGTTTGTGAGTTCAAGCTCCGTGTTGGGCTCTGTGCTGACAGCCTGGAGCCTGCTTGGATTCTGTGTCTCCGTGTCCCTCTGCCCCTCCCCGACTTGTTCACTGTCTCACTGAAAAGTAAAAAGAAAAAAAAAAAAAACATGAACAAATATATTAATAAAATTTAGGTAGAGATGAATTTCTGAAGAGAAACACATAGAAGAAATCATATATGAAATACATTATAAAATTAGTCACATTAAAATTAAAACTTTTTATAACAAAATATACCAGAAATATATTTCATGGATATAAAACGAACTGGGGAAATAGTTGTAATATATACAAAATTGACATGTAGAATATATAAAGAAGTATTATAAATCAATTAAAAGAGGATGAACAGCATAATTAAAAGTGGACAAAGGTTATAAATAGGAAATTCACAAAAGACAACACCATTAGCCAATAAACATATTGAAAAGATGGTCAATTTCATTAGTAATAGGAGAAAAGCAAAATAATATGGGAATCTATTTTATACTTCATACACTCTCGTGGGGGTTTCTGAAGCTGCCTTTTGGCCCTTCCTTCAACTTTTGTAACCCTTCTTCCTTCCCATGAATGACATTTTGGATGTGACCTTGGTCTACTCCGAGAAGCCTATGATCTTTCAGATGTTTGGTGAAGCCATGTTTTTAGATATTCCAAATATCTGTTGGAGCTTCTACCAAATTCTGCCCTCCATCTCAAATAGCTTGAGAATTATAGTGGGAAGAAGGGAGTGAACATATTTGCATAGTGCCTCTTTTCTCTATACTTCCTCTTTAGATGATCTCTTCTTTAATCACCACTCCTTGTACTGAAAGAAAGGCTTTGTCTTTCCCTATTCTTTCCTTATATCATAAAGGTGGGAAAGTTTGGGTAGACCTAAATGATAACTGGAAAGGAGGAATAGTAGTTGAAGGTAAAAGAATATATGGATTATGCAATGACAGAAGTCCAATATTATATTAATGAGAAAGACTTAGAGCTAGAGATGATATCATCTTTCAGCTCAATTATTCCAAATGCCTGAAAGGGTGAGCTGTGTATATATTGCTATGTCTATTGGTGCTTTTGGAGCCTAACAAGATAAAGTGAAACCTGAGTGACTCTGGGAGATAATTTTCATCCAATGTATAATGATGGGCTGGACTAATTGTTAATGACTGAGTAAAACTCTAGTAATATGTCAGTATATTTTGATTTTGATTTCTGCGTTATATCTACTGTCATACTGTGGTAGATTTTTAACATTGACATTGTTAATAAGGCTCTCATAATGATATTGATGGTCAAATGTGTTGGTAGTTTGAGTTAAAGCCTCCCCAGGATGTAATATTTATGAAAAATGACTGGGCTGAGAAAGAATGGGACTTATCTAATTGTCAGCTAGTTTCTATGTTGGATAGTTCTGTGAAAGTTTATCATAGGTATAAATAATGATAAATCAGGGAGTGGCTTTATAGGGTGAATCAGTTTTTTCTTTAAACTCTCCCTCCCCTACACTGGCTACACCAAATGTTAGGTATATTTTGAAAGATATTATTGTTCTGTCTGACGTATCAGTGCTATACTATAGATGCCTGAGGTAGGGCTGGAGATTGTGTAAAAGAGCCTTGGACAAAGGCCAAGAGATAGTTTCTCTGTGTAGTAAAGAATTTGACCTTGCCTAAAGGGAGATCTGGTCTTTGCCCTTGGCTTCTAGGAGGTAAACTATGTCAAATCTGATAGAAGTGGTTTTGTTTACCACCTTAAACAAAATGGGGCTAACCATTCCAGATCTTGGGGGAAGGAAGCAGTGACAAACCCAACAATTTTTTGTAAAGTTTATTTATTTACTTTGAGAGAGAGAGAGTGAGCTGGGTCAGGACAGAGAGAGAGAGAGAGAGAGAGAGAGAAAGAGATCCCAGTAAGGCTCCACACTGCCATTGTGGAGCACCATGCAAGGCTAAAACTCACAAATCACAACATCATGACCTGAGCCAAAATCTAGAGTTGGACACTTAACCTACTGAGCCACCCAGGTGCCCCTACACACCCAACAGTCTTAACGTGGGGGTTGGCTATATCAAATAGACCAACATTGTGACTTAAGGAAGGAGTTTTGGGTCATGCAGTAGCAGTCCATCTAGAGACTTAGATCAGCCATGTGGACAATCAATCAATCAATCAATCATGCATCCATAATGAAGCCCCAGTAAAACCCTGGACACAAACTCTGGTATACTTTCCTGTTGGCAATACTGTGTTTTTTCATGCATTGATGTTGAGAGAGTAATGTGTACTGATTCCATGAAGAGAGGACCCTGGGAACTATATTTGGAAATGTCCTGGACTTCACCCTATGTACTTTGTCCCTTGGCTAATTTCAATCTATATTCTTTCCCTGTAATAAACTGCAGCCATTAGTGTAATAGCTTTCGATGAGTTATGTGAGTCTCTCTAGTGAATTATCAAACTGAGGGTGGTTTGGGGAACCAAATTTTGCTATTGGTGAAAGAAGCAAAGTAAGTCTTAAGGTGGCTGTGTCCTCAAACTTTTCAGTTTAACTAACTCCAGGTAACCTGTTACCACTAATAAAAGTAGTTTGCTTGTTTACTTTTGTATCTGCAAGGGAGGTAATTTGAATTATTTGTGTATTTTCTTTTACATTGATCCTTTTCAACATCTCTATGAGGGAAGATATTTTTACTTTTTGTGTTTTGTAACTGAAACAGGTGATAGATGTATGGTGACAATAATTGTGGGGTAAGTCAGGTGTGAAAATGAATTACAAATGTAAGTTTTTTGACTATAGAACCAGACTGTTCCCTAAAATCACTCCTACCTCTGCATTGTGAATTGTTGTTTATACATACGTTGTTGTCCTTTCCTTTCAAAAAATATAGTGAGATATTGTAAAGTGTCCTATTTTCTAGCATGTAATCTATTTCCTAGTGTGTAATCTCTTTCCATGATTGGTACAAAGATCTTTAATTGAGGTCTAAGGTCTAATATAATAAGGGTTTCTTATTATATTTAACCAACTACATTTTTCAGAATTATAATGCACAATTAGTACTCCTAACTTATTAGGAAAAAAGGGAAGCCAAATAGGAGAAATAAATTCTCTGCCATTAGCACCTTTAGACTTGTGTTCTTCTCCAGCTAAAACCTTTTATCATCCCTTTGTTTAGAGATAGTCTGACGGCACTCACTCTGAAGTACTATCCAGAAAGAAATCATTCCTTAACAAAAGAGCCTGAAGTTTTTCTCAAATGCTTTTAATATTATTTTAATCATCATGGTAATAAGATTAAAAAAAAAGAATGAATTAAAAGAAATGTTTTATTAGCTTCCTTTTTTTGATTGATGAATATCATTTAACTCTGCCAGTGACAGACACAATGCCTTCTCATTTTATTATTTTGAAGTTTCTAACCATTTTCAATGCTTATTTATTTAGAACAAGTGGTATCTATGAAAAATCTTCATGAAAATATGTTTATTTTATTAATTTGATGGTAAAAGTAGGCTCATTTTTTTTCTTGCTATGTAGACCATCCCATTATTACCTAGCTGTGTATGCTTTGCTGTCCAAACAAGAGACAGTGGTTATGGTCAGACGTAACACAGCTCATGAGAGCAATATAGATTTATGAGACTTTATGGAGAAGTTTGGGCCTGAAAACATCCTTAGTTAAAAACTGGTCTTTTCATGGTGTGTTTATTCTTTAAAGAAGCTGGGGGCAGAGAAGAAAGACCATGACAGACTCACTTGGGGAGCTATTTTATCATTCACAGGATCCATGCATTCTTTTCTCTCACATCCTTGGCAACAGTTTGTCTAAATAGTATTTGTGTAAATGTAGGGCTTTTTTTTGAATCTTTAAAATTCATGAATATTCTTCTATATATGAGGCCTACGAAGTTAATTAATTAATAAGACGTTTGCTTTTTACCGTTAGTTACCATAATGATTCTTTCTACCTGGTACGAATATACTTTGTAACCTGCTTATAGCTGTCTGCAATGGCATAGAGTTGCAGAAATTTAATGACATTTTAAAAACTTTCTTATCTTTAGTGTACACAGTAAAAATGAATAAGTGGCAACCAAGAGAGTCTGAGGAACAATAGCATCCATTAATTATAGGACTACTCAAGAGGAAGAAACAGGAAACCAGCAACAAATAAGCTTAATAGCAAGAAACCAGAAGATAGAGACTACAGCACTAAGAAGCTAGAATGAAAAATTAGATTTCATTGAGCCCTGGTGACATAAACCACTCTGCATTTAATTGATAGATCGCAGGACTTGGCCAGACAGGTAAGCCGTCCAGGCTTCTAGGCTTCTTTCCAATTCTGCACCTGAGGAAGCTGAAAAGGCTTTATTTTAATAGCTTAGTAAATGATAGTTATCTGGTATCTTAGGCTCACAGGAGAGAGTTGCTATGGAGCTAAAAAGGATTATAATGGCACCCTAGATGAGGTTGGGGCTTTATACACTGTTACCCGAGGAGCTGGTTATGAGTCTGCCCTACAGGGATGAGCTGGCGAGGAGTCTTTAAATAAGATCCAAGTGAAATCAGATATGACCAGATTTACCTAAAACTGAAGAGAAGTTTTGAGCACTCTTTGGTTGTGTAACACATTCTTTGACCTCAAAAGCATTAGAAAGTATATTGTATATTCATTGACTCATGTATATGCCATTTATATATATATATGTGTGTGTGTGTGTGTGTGTGTGTGTGTGTGTGTTGAAATTCCAATTTAGGCTGATGTTTCCAGATGGTGAAATTATTACTGAATACATGATGTGGTTTGTGCACACTTTCTAAAAATAAAGGACACAAATTCTAATTCCAGGAGTTGCTATTGTATCTACACCTGAGATATCTGCATCTATATCTGTGTATATTTTTGTCTATTTTCTTTTTAGAATATGAGATTTTAAACATGAAAACATATTTGTGGCAAGCAAGCATTATTTGTTTAGGCAAGAATTTAAAATAGAAACATATAATTCACTGAGATTTAAAAATATATAATATATTGGAACATAACGTACACTTGTACTAATTGCTAGAGTCTGTGGTCGACACACTCGGCCATCACAAGCAGACTTGAGCATTTTCCCTGTCTCATGATTTAAGGGTCTTGCTAGGCATTTGTAGTGACTCAGGGAAGCAGGAACTTTGGCTTCAGGACAGAGATACCTGATAGAGTGGGACAGGTTTTAAGAAAACTATGTCAACTGCCAGATCGAAGAGGCATAGGCTAATGAGGAAACACTCTGTTCAGATATTTCAACATTCCCTGGGTTTTTTTCCAAGTTAGAAATGGCAAGATGGGGGTGAAAACCAGGCTGAAGAAATGTATTTCAACAGATGGGAGGCAAAAGAGAAGAGAGTTGCGAATGACAAAAATTCTTTCCTTGAGTGAACTCCAACCAGGCTCTTCTGAGCCCTTTCTTGACTAGCCCTCAACCTTGACCTTTAAAGACTTGAACGAAACACTTACATAGTTTCTAATAGGCTGTATTCCTAGATGACCTGAGCCCTGCTTACGGAGCCTGCTTGAGAAAACTCAGGGCTGCCAAAAGAATTTACTGTTTCTTCTAGCTTGTACCTAAAGATGGGGCCCCTATCTCTCGGTCTCCATGGATTGTAAGAACCTAACTTCTGTGAGTACTAGTTAACAAACCCAGGTGGGTTTCATATGGACCATCATCCCCTTCATTCTCCTTTTTGTAATTTTTCCCCTCCCTGACTCTACTGAGCCCCCACTCACCCCCTCCCTGTTTTCTCATTGTCTCTATAAGTGGCTTTAGTCACCTCTGTACAAATGAAAGTTGCATTCAGTTCACACTGGAGACTTTTCCCTATTGAAGTAGTATATTACTAGTAAAAATCAGCCCTCACTATTTTAAGTAGTGTCTTACTATGTTTATCTTTGACAGGGGGAAAAGGAAATTGTTCATTCAATACTGGGGATCCTTATCCATATGTAGTGGTGGCCTAGCCTTCCAGCTGTCAGAGAGACATTGCTGTTATCAGAAGCAGGTAGAGAGAGGGAACTAATATCTTTTTGGCATTACATGGCACTTTTTAGTACCAGGTTAAGTACATAAAATATATATTATATGGATGAGTTTAATCACAACAGCAGCTTTATGAGAAAATAAGGTTTGAGGAGATTTAGAAATTTGCTACAATTTACATGGCCACTATCAGCTGGGTTCTGACCTAGGTATGTCTGATGCCAAAGGTTATGTGTGCCTTTCTCCACACTATTTCTATAGATGGCAACCACACAAATTATAGAAATCACATGAGCGATAAGAAATTAAAACTAAAGTTGGCTGATAGAAATTGGAAAAGTCCAGATGGAAAAAGAAAGGACCTGGACCCCAAGGGCAAGGCAGGAGCTCAATTAGCAAATCTGGGGCAGCTTCTTGAGGTTGAAAGACTGGTGTAGGAAACCTCATGGAGGTGGGCCTTGGGATCTGGGGCTTTATTTTGCTTGTTTCTCTTATCAGGGCTCAGAGTGGCTTTGAGAACAGGGAAGGGGGAGACTGGATACAGGTAGGAAAGTAGGGTTTGATATTGGGAAGCTGAGTGAACACAATCAATGCTGTAAGAGTCTCTCAGATAAAGAGAGACGTGTTACTTAAGCATGTGAAAGTTATGCATAAGTGAATTGGCTACAGAGAACCCTTTTAAGTCATCAGTTCCAAGGAGTGATTCCAGCTCATAGATTAAAAGATCATATACTTGTGTATAGATAGCTACCAGCAATATATCATCTCCTTTGAATATTCTGGATGCTAAGATTTATGACTGCAACTGCTTACAGGCTACCACATATGAGTGGTTATACTGCAGAAATAATGCTGTTGAGATAATGTTTTTAGGCTAAAATCTTCCCATTGATTTATTTTCCTCGTTTCCTTTTTATTATTAAATTGTTCAATAAACTTGCAATGGATTCTGAAACATGTGCTTCTAAAATTGTTAAAGAGTTGAGGAAATTTGAAATTGCTCAGGTGGAGAGAGGCCATTAAGTTGTCTTTTAACTTCATTAAGGCAAAGAAAAACCAGAATCTTGTAGCAAACAATCAGGGTCTTTTTGTTTGTTTTTGTTTTTATTTTAACTTTTGTTTCAGGCAACATTTGTTGAAACTCTTGTCTCACCCTAAACCCACACCCTCAATAATATCATTTTTAATTGCTTTCTGAAAACTATGAAAATAACTTTATTGAAGTAACTTTGCAGGCCAGGGTTCCGGGGTCAGAGATTTAAGGAGCTGAATGAGGATGAAACACACTTGAAGTTGTTCCCATGGGCACAGCAACATTTATCTCTAGGCCATATTTTCATGACTAATTCTTTCACTTTCCACTCAGTAAGTACCATTTGAGTTCTCAAAGGGAAGAAAAGAGCAGAATATGTAGTTGTATTAGTGAGAATCATCCTTCTTCACTCAGTCCAGGACAAG
The DNA here is from genome assembly GCA_028646485.1 of Cryptoprocta ferox. NCBI lineage: Eukaryota > Metazoa > Chordata > Mammalia > Carnivora > Eupleridae > Cryptoprocta > Cryptoprocta ferox. The sequence continues at coordinate 68,563,805 of CM053578.1, read as the reverse complement.
CCTAGTTCCTAACGTCCAGGGGATTCTACTCAGGCAGACTTACATGGCAGAGCAGCAGATGGCGTGGTCGTGTTTGCAACACTGTGACCTGTGATCCCACCTAGGGTGTGGACATGTCCATGTCTACAACAATGTGAGAGAGAATGGAAAAATGACAAATAGCAATTTTTTAGAATCATCAGAATCAGATAAATTAAAAAGACCCCTGGAATATTTATCTTCTCAGACTCTTATCTCCTTGGTACAAACCAACAATGGTTGCCTATAAATATAATTGCAATGAAAAACACTCAAGAAAACCCTAAAAATAGTTATATATATTAGATATAAATATATAAATATCAATTATATATATATTAGAGAGACAGAGTGCATGTGCTTGAGCGGGGGAGTGGGGCAGAGGAAGAGAGAGACAGAGAGAGAAAAAGAATCTTAAGCAGGCTCCACATTCAGAGAGGACCATGACTCAGGGCTCAACCCCACCACCCTAGGATCACAACCTGGGCCAAAATCAAGAGTCAGATGCTCAACCCACTGAGCCACCCAAGCACCCCTGAAATTTTTATAGAAAATTTTTAAAAAGCAAGAAAACGTAAGTAAGTAAATCTTAATTTAATTTCTTGTTTATGTGTTGTGCCTATTGGAAAAAGGGAGTGAAAAAATTTATATAAGATTTGGTCACTGTAATAGAGGCATAGTGCTTGCCCAGATTTTCCCTAAATTCTGTCATAACAGACAGAGCCAATGTCCCCTTTTCGTTAGTCAATGCTATGCCTAACACTGTTGAATTAGATAAAATGCATGTGCCAAATACCTTCTGAGTATTTTACATACAGTATTTTCTTTCACACACACAACAACCTTAAGTGGTAAATACTAGTATTACTCCCATTTAACAGATTAGAAAAAAGGAGGCCCAGAGAGAAAGCTAGATTTCAGTAAAGCTAATAGGAAACAGAATATGTATATCCAGTGTAAGAGCTTGTGCTTTACCATTAATGTGATACAGCCTCCCACTGGGTCTACTCTTTCCTAGTTGGAAACAACTCCCCCTCCTCTGAACTCTATCTAAATTTCTCTTATGGCCCTTAACACTTTCTATCTTCCATTAACGTAATCTATGTGCACATTTTATTTCCCTGACAGCAGGAATAACACCTCAATCATGTTTTTAACTCTTCTGCTGTCATTCACATGTCATTCATTCAACACTTGTTGAATGAATAATGAAGCATTTCATTTCATGAGAAAGTTTCTAAAAAAAAAAGTAAAAGAAAGTGGAAGAAGAAAATCACAGCAAAAGTCAAAGGCAATTCTTCAGCATGTCAAAAAGTAAAATAATGCTGGATCAGTTTATTATTTATATAAGACTCAGTTTCCTTGAAAGAATATAATCAGATTTGACCAAAACATCAAAACAAACACTAGATATTTCAGTTTTGGATGCACAAATGATAACATTACCCTAACTGCTTAGCAATTAGCTCATGGAAGATGCTTTATAGTGCAGTGCAGTGCAGTGTTTCGATGGAATGGTTAACATATCGGAAACCCTGAGATTGTTTTTAATTTTCTTAGTGATATAGAAGGAAATATAAAAGTGATTAAAATGGAGATGATTGTAAAATCAGATTATTCTTGATATATGCCATAACTTTGGAAAACCCAGTCAAGACATTTCTGCAAAGGAAATAGGGAAATTATAATTATTTATTTATATTTTATCTATTTATCTTCTTTAATATCCATCTGTCCACATTATATTGTTATTATTATCATTATTCTTTTAAATCCTGGTATAACTAACATACCATGTTATGGTAATTTCAGGTGTATAATATAATGATGCAGCAATTCTATACATTACTCAGTGTTTATCACAATAAAGTGTACTCTTAATTCCCTTCACCTATTTCACCCTTTCCCCACCCACCATCCATCTGGTACCATCAATATCTGTCTCTTTTTCCTTTGTTCATTTGTTTTGTTTCTTAAATTCCACACATGAGTGATCTATATGAGCACTTTAGAAAAAGCTGTAAAAGCCAGAAAACTTAAGAAAGTTAAAATTACTTACACATTATAAGCATGTGAAACTGGTAAAATCCCAGTTTATTTTTGTATATGGTGTAAGAAAGTGGTCTAGTTTCATTCTTCTGCATGTTGCTGTCCAGTTCTCCCAGAACCATTCGCTAAAGGGACATTTGCTTTTGGATACTCTTTCGTGTTTTGTTAAAGATTAGTTGGCCATACATTTGTGGGTCCAATTCTGGGTTCTCTATTCTATTCCATTGGTACCAGTGTGTCTATGTGTCTGTTTTTGTGTCAATACCATATTGTCTCGATGACGACTATTGCTATGTAGTAGAGGCTAAAGTCTGGGATTGTGATGCCTCCCACTTTGGTTATCTTCAATATTACTTTAGCTATTCAGGGTCTTTTGTGGTTCCATACAAATTTTAGGATTGTTTGTTCTAGCTTTTAGAAGAATGCCAGTGCAATTTTGATTCGGATTGGATTGAATGTGTAGATTGCTTTCGGTAGTATGGACATTTTAACAATATTTATTCTTCCAATCCATGAGCATGGAATGTTTTCCCATTTCTTTGTGTCTTCTTCAATTTTCTTCATAAGTTTTCTGTAGTTTTCAGCCTATAAATCTTTTTACATCTTTGGTTAAAGTTTATTCCTAGGTATTTTATGGTTCTTGGTGCAATTGTAAATGGAATCAGTTTTTTGATTTCTTTTTCTGTTGCTTCATTATTGGTGTATAAAAATGCAACCAATTTCTGTACATTGTAACATCTGCAGTTTAATTAATAGTTTGTATCAGTGTTAATCTCCTGGCTTTAAAATATACTATGGTTATGTAAGATGTTTCATTGGAGAAAGTGGGGGAGAAGGGGCATAGGGACTCTACTATTTTTGCAATTACTTGTGAATCTTAATTTCAAAATAAAAAGTGAAAATTGTTTGTACAATCCTACGACACAGAATAATGATTGTTAATGTTTCAAAAATCTCCTTCCAATTTTGAAAAAGAAATTTTCAACACCTCTTTCTCAGAACTATGTGGCATTTTAATAAGAGTTCCAGAATCTCATTTTAAATATGTACCTGTCTGTCTGTCATCATCATCTATATGAGAATAAGTAAATTTAAGATTTATGGTAGGGAATGTTGAATAATAAAAAAGTAATGTTCAAATAATGAGTTATTTGTATACAATAATAAAACTCTCTATGAAATGACCATTTTTATCAAATATTTCTCTTAAGTCTACATTTAATTCCCTCCTACTTTTAAAGGGCCTGATGTAAAACTACCCCATTCTATGGGGAACATCCCTGGGGAAATGAAAGGAGAGACAAAGGGGAGCACAGTTTCCTAGTTGTTATTTATAATTCTGTATTGTCTCATGTTTCCCCAAGATGGTGTTATTTGTTCCTTCTGTTTTTTTTTTTTTTAACTTTATAGTTTATTGTCAGGTTGGTTTCCATATAACACCCAGTGCTCTTCCCCACAAGTGACCTCCACCAAGACCATCACCCCCCTTTACCTTTTCCCCTTCCCCTTCCCCCCTCAGTTTGGTTTCAGGATTCAAGAGTCTCTCCTGTTTTGTCTCCCTCCCTCTCCCTAACTCTTTTTCCTCCTTCCCCTCCCCATAGTCCTCTGTTGGGTTTCTCCTGTTAGACCTATGAGTGCGAACATATGGTATCTGCCCTTCTCCGCCTGACTTATTTCGCTGAGCATGACACCCTCGAGGTCCATCCACTTTGCTACAAATGGCCAGATTTCATTCTTTCTCATTGCCATGTAGTATTCCATTGTAT
>CM053578.1:68534229-68550688 GCA_028646485.1 Cryptoprocta ferox | reverse complement strand
CACAGTAATATTTATTTGTGTTTTAGATTGAGTGTTTTTCTGAATCAGCTCCGTCAGCCATATTTCCTAGAAGTCTTCTCAACACGTGTGTGTGTGTGTGTGTGTGTGTGTGTTCACACATATAACACTTTCCTGAGATCAGGTATCTTTCAAATGTGTAAACATATAATGTAATATAAACGTCCTTTTCTTTAAAATATAGTTCCAATTAATCATACAAAACTTCTACTCATTTGAAGTAACGGGAACAAAGATTGCACTTATTTAATGTTATGTATTATAATGCACTTTAATTTTGTAAGAATTCATAGTGTGTGATGGATATAAATTTTTAAAATGTACAAATATATAGTTGAAAACACAGACACAAAACATTTGCCCCTACTTGAAGATATTTAAGATAATGATTTCCTACTTATTAAGTTCTTCATGTAAATCCTAATAGGAATGATTAATCCATGACTTATGTTAAATAATAATTTTTAGTATTCTAAAATACTAAGTCTTAAATTCAAAAATTAATATTCACAATATTTAATATTGATGCTTTTTTTTATATCGACTCATTTTTGCACCAAGCAATCACATCTGATTGATAAGTTCTATTAATGTTACTAGAACTCAGTTCCCATGGATGTCCTATCACTTCAATGGCTGATGATTGCTTTACATCGCCTTTTAACACTATTTCTTGTGTCATGACTTTTGGACTTCTTAAATTTCTAAAACGGCAGGCAATGGAGGAATCATTTACATTGAAATTGAATATTTATTATAGCTGGCTGCTAATTTTTAAAGTTCAATAGCTCTCTAGTGGCCTCATACGAGAGTGTAACTACCTCTAAATTATTACATTGTAATAAATATGGAAATGAATGTTCTTATTATATCTTTTTCTTCTTCTTACCTGACAGGAAGGAACATCATAGATGGCTTTACATCATCAATAACTAAGAGAAAATCAGATAGATGTTCTCTTTCATAGATCCTTTCATGGTTCCATCAGATACATATTCATTAGTTTTGTTTAATGACTTGCCTTTGAAAAGCAATGAAGCTGAACTATTTCACCTTCACCAGTTATCAAAAACACATAGCGTGTTTCTGTATTAAAACAGATATCCACCATGTCAGATCCTGCCCCACATTGATTGGCAGCAAAATATACGGACAGGGGAAGCCAAGCAGTATTAAACAAGACCTGGGTTTTAGGGAATCAAATTGTGACTCCCTGGGAAAGACTGATATTAACAGAAGTATGATCAGCTAGAAGGAAACATTGCAAAGCTGGTCCAGGTCCAGAGCAGAAGGAGAAGGCTTATACAGTAGTGTGGGAATAGATACTTGAGTTTCTTGAAAATAATAGCCTAAGTGTAAGTACATGTATGTCTTTGTTCATTGTGTTTTAATGTAATTACAAGTCCACATACTTCTTGCGGAAGCTCACTTGTAATGCCAAAAATGTTATTAAGACTACTTGTTGTTTGCCTCTATGATGGGAGCCATTTTTGCCTTTAACAGCTGTCCTTTAATGTGGTTCTATGAGGTCTCTCTGTTTATCAGACATACTCTGGGTAGTCTCAGGACTTAGAAACTGATGCAAAGTGGGTCTCACAGATTCTGAAGACCCATCATGATAGGAAAGTTTAGCTCACTTTTACACTATTTCTCCACCACATATTTTTATATTCAGTTATCTATAATTTTGTGTAATAATTCTTACAAGAGATGAAATAATGGGAAACAGACATACAGTGATATTCACATGACTTATATTTACAGCTGTTCAGACACATGTATTGGTACATTCTTAGAAATATACATTTCAAGGGGTGCCTGTGTGGCTCAATTGGTTGAACATCTGTCTCTTGATTTCAGCTCAGGTCATGATCCCAGGGCCATGGGATCAAGCTCCGCTTGGGCTCTATACTAAGTGTGGAACTTGCTTGAGATTCTCTCTCTCTCCCTCTGGCCCTCTCTCCTGCTTGTGTGGTCTCTCTCTCTCTCTCGCTCTAAATTAAAAAAAACAGTTTTTAAAAGAAGAAATATACATTTTGAAATCTCCTAGTAACTTCCCTTTATGCCATGTGGGGAGAGACATCAGACATTCTAGAAATTATGCATAGGAAAAAAAGAAATAGTAATGGAAGCATTCGTGGAGTCATGTGAATGGTTAGGAAGAAGCAAAGTGTAAAATTCCAGCTTTCTAGCTGAATTTTAGACCTGAGCTTTCTGAGTGACAACCTCCTCTCTTGCCCTTCACATCCAAGTTCCAAGAACTTTCAAGTGTTCCTATTAAGCCCCTTTCAAATCTGTATAGTTGCTTCTATTGCTATCATCTTAGTTCCTGACACCATCTTCTCTTTCAAAGATATCTCTGAGCACCTCCTAAATACCATATAAGAAAAATACTTACATTTTTCTCCTTCCTCAAAGCCCATTGTTCCCATTATATTCAATCATTTACAAAAAATATCCAATTATTTTATTCCCTTTGTAATATCTTTCAGGCAATTCTGACCTAGAGTAAAATGTAAAAATACTCTGACCTCAGTCTATAAAGTCCTAGATGACTTAGTCCCTAATTATTACCCTTCTCCTCCTAACAACCTTCTCTGTCCACATTGGTAAAATATGCAATAAGATCTTTGCAAATAGTTCTTCCTTTGCCTGGAATATTCTTTCCCCTACATTTTGCCTAGTAAAGATTTCATTTTAAATATTATTTTCGCAGAGAAGCTTTTGCTTCATGTCTAATATCAATGATGTTATTACTTCTCATCAAGTTATTTTTCTTCTCAGTCCTTCTGTTAATTTGTGATTATAAATATATGATATGATTCTTTAAAAAATGTCTATCATAATTGAAAATTAACTCCTATATCTCCAGGATGTAATAGAATTTTTGCACATAGAGAGTAATCAGGAAAGAGTTGTTGAATGAGTGAATGATTCCTAGGTGGGGAGGAGGGAGAGGGCGGGAAATTTGGGAGAAGGAATCATGTAGGTGCTTTATCTTCCATGGGATGATGGTGGTTGAATGAAATGATGATTATCGGTTATCATCCTTAGACTTATAACCATGCAAAGACTATCTTCTTTACCTTTTAAGTGTTAAAAATATTTTAGTTAGTACTTTATGCCTTTTCTAAAAATGAAGGAAAGACCAGTAAGCGCAAGTTCTTGCATGCTTTTTGGAACCAGTTAGGTTAAGATTGATAAAGCAATATCATTTGACAATATTTCTAGTTTGTCATTATGTGTAAACAACTTGAATTTTAACTAATAGCAGAAAATATTTACAGTGGTAGGCAATACAATAATAGTTCATATAATGATACTTTGACTCTATGGACAAGATGATTTTGCTTGATTAAAAATATTAACTTGGTGTAGAGGAATAAATTATAACACATCTCCCATTAATGAAACTCCCAGTAAAATTAGACTTTCTCCATGCAGATATGAATGGTGTAGAATTATATTGGAAATTGCAGCTCATAAAATAAAAATTTATTTTGTCATATAGTACAAATATTGTATTTATGGAACATAATTATTTGTGGCCATGGGTGAGGCAATGAAAATCTATGTCATAAATGTTTCTACTTTCATTTTACCATAATTTATTTTCTTATTTTGGTTGCATAAAAATAGGACCCAGTAAACATTTGGTGTATTGTTGGGTTGGTGAGGGAAGTTTCTACAGTAGGGTTTTCTGATTGTATAAATATTCTATATATACCAAAGGAAAGTTGGAACTAAGGTGGTATAATTCTTGAGCTATTCCAGACTTCATCTGTCCTTAAGGATTTTTCTTCATCCACTTGCTCACATTTAGTGTGGATCAGTGAGACTATGATAGTCATTAGCTGCATTCATTGATATTTCCACATCTTCTCCTTCTGGGAATATAATAGAATTCCATTTTTCTATCCTTGTTTGTTATATGTGGTCTTGTGAATTTATCTGACCAAGTAAACATGAATAGAAGTGACACGTCACTTCTGGAATGAAGCATTTATGAGAAAGTGCTCAATTGTTCATGTTGATGTCCTCTGCTATGGTAAACAATAGTGATCCAGGTAATGGAGTTTTCAAATAAGTCTGAGTCCTTGAGGGAGGATAATATGTAGCAAATCACTTTGTTGACCCCAAGATTGTACGTAGAATGAAGAAGAAATAAACCTTTCTGTAATGCCACTGAGATTTGGGGGTTGTTACGATTGTCTCATCTAGTCTGTTCTGCCTGATTTAAAAAAAGAAATTGGTACTGGAAGGAGGGTACTGCTATTAAAACACACACACACACACACACACACACGTAAAAGTAAACCAACAACAGTAAAACTTGAAACATATACATTGGTTTAAAGGTCAAGTGGAAGATGGAAAAGAAACTGTCACCAGAGACTGAGAAGATATAGCTCATGGTAAAATATTTGTAAAATTATCATCTCTGGTAAAATGAAAGGCAAATTATGTACCTAAGTAATTTACTGCTATAGGGAAAAGAGTGAAAAAGAGGGTGGTAGTGGTGTGTTTAAGTTGCTCTTCGTCAAGTCGTGTTGAAAAAAAAAAGAGTTCAGAAAAGATTACTTAGTTTGTAAACATTTATGCAATGGATATAGTCCACGAATTGAGGGAATGGGGTGGTTATGATGTGCCAGTGTAAGTTGATCAGTTGTAACAAATATACTACTTTGTGGGGGATGCTGATAATGAAGCAGGATATTCATGTGAGGGTGGGGTGCCTCTTCTTATTAATGCTAGGTTTGAACCTGAAACTGCTCTAAAAAAGAAAGTCTTTATAAAGTATTTGGGGTAGGAGGAAAGGAAGTTCTGCTTTCTCCACTGCTATTTTAATATAGGATGTTGTAAAGATTTTAGCTCTCACTGATCAGAAATATATCAAGACAATCTATTTTAGTTGTATTTTCTATCTTACAACTTTCAAATCTCTTCAAACACTTGGTATTGGACAGATAAAACTGCCTCAATAATTTAATTTAACTGATTGGCAAACTTTTTGATGGGCTCTATCTTTCAGTTGATGTTGATAATGTTTATTATTCCTGAAATGACTTATATACTTGAAATATTTATATGATAGGTGTTAACTTGTGTTTTTGTTTTCTGAAAATTTATTTTCTTGGTTACTTAAAAGCCTAGGAAATTTCTTCTAATTCATTGTCTCCACAGTGTTCATGATACTAATCTCTGTTGTTCCATAGCCCTCTTCGATCCCCCGTCTCTCTATGGTATGGCTGTTCAATGACACCACCACTAGAAAAGGAACAGATTCAAATTTAGATAAATATACTTATGTGTTTCATTTAGGGAATTGAAAGTCTGTTCATGTTCAGTAAGATAAAAGTGGACGGTTTAGAGCAGCACCTCGCAGCCTCAGTATGGACATTCTAGGCTGCTTAATTCTTTGTGGTAGGGTGCTGTCCAGTGGATAGTAGGATCATTGTGGCATTCCTGATCTCTAACCCATTTGAATTCTATTGACCATGCGAACTCCCTGGGGAGTTGTGACACTCCAAAGTGTCTCCAGAAATTGCCAGAAATCTCCTGGGGACAATATTGTCCACAGTTGAGAACTACTGTGCTAGATAATAAATATATATGTAATATTTATAATATATTTAATATTAAATATTAGGTAAAATGTTTATAAATGCTTAGACTATCATTATGTTTGTGAAATGATAATTAGAATATTCTGCAGGGTCTACCAGAAATACATATTTAAATCTGGAAGCATTAAGTGTATGATGAAGGACAGTAAAATTCTTAAACTGCAATTTCATATAAATGAATAAGGAAAAAGAAAGATCTTCTTCAGAGCCTTATTTTCTCATTCTATTCATTCCTGTTATCTCTTTTAAACAATATCAAAACTTTCAATAGACAAAAAAGGAGCCTGGGTGGCTCAGTTGATTGAGCATCCGACTTCAACTCAGGTCATCATCTCACTGTGCCCAGGTTCGAGCCTCGCGTTGGGCTCTGTGCTGACAACTCAAAGCCTGGAACCTGTTTCAGATTCTGTGTCTCCCGTTCTCTCTCTTTGCCCCTCCACCACTCATGCTCTGTCTCTGTCTCTCTCAAAAATAAACAAACATTAAAAATTTTAAAAAAAGGAAACTGGGAAAGCATAATCAAATATTCAGAATCAGTGAAATGAGATAGAAAAGTGAACACTCACAGGTACACAGTCACAAACATTAAGTGGGAGCTATGCACACAAATTTCATTAAAATTGTGCACATTTTGCTATTTTTGCCTTATAAATGTGCAACGAACATGTGGATACGTATTTCTCTAATTAATCAACACTCATTTTTTAGAAGCCCTAATAAACTAAAAAGAGAATGTGCCTGCATGCTCTGATATTCCCTAAACTTCCTTAATCACATTCAATTTTTCTTCATTCCTTAATCACATTTAATCCCCCCTCCCATTTTAAATTAATGTTTTCTTTAGTTTGCAGGGAAGACAGCTTCTTTTTGATGAGTCAAAAAATGTTACTCTGGGACCATGAAATAACTTTCACTTCCCTCACTGTATGCCTATACAGCCCTCTCTAGTTCTGAACACTAAGGAAAATAAGATTTTCAGAAGTGGGAACTACAAGAAGAATAGCATCTGGTAACAATAACACATAAGCACTAGTCTGAATTTGAACAACTTGTGTTACATCTGAGTGAAGAAGATATCTACTTAGTACAAAAGAAGTGTCATATGTGATTTCAGAAAACAAACAAAAAACAAAGCTAACAGCAAGGGCTGTTATCACAATCACAGCAATCCAGTATGGCTTCCTAAACTAATTTGTTGTTACCTGATGGAAAGGAACAAAACAAAAAAAGAATCTCCAGCATGTCACCTTTCATTAAAATTGTGTTTCTCTGAGATTTTGTTATTTGCAATTGCTCATCTGTTAAATTAAAAGTTTTAATTCTTCACAGTTTGTCACCTTTATAATTCTGGTCTGTTGACATGCACTTTTTTTTAAAATAAATCCTAAGAAAGTTCAAAATGCAATTTGAAAGCAAATTAGCAATTTTGCTGGCTGCTAAAAAAGGAAGTCTTCATGCTTCAACTGTATTGTTTTAAGTATGCTTTAAAAAATGAACCAGCCATATAAAGAGGTTGTTAATCTGTTTCTTTCCTAAACAACTGCAACATTAGCTAATGTAATGGGGTTGCTAGTATTTTAAAGGTCTTTCCCCTGTCATTTCTTCTGCTTCATTATATTCCAGAGGACACTGGTGATTTGAAATAAATACTTGAAACAATAAAAATAGGCAACAAAGCAATCTTAATATAGTAGAGAGCAAGACAAGCAAATAGAAAATAACCAAGATGTATAATAAATAAAAAAATACAAAGTGAAATAGCATACAGAAGCTAAACAAAAATAGAAAGGTAGATATAGGATATTTCTAGGGAGTTTAGAAGATTACAAAATTACAAATGCTCAAGATACGAGAAAAATATTCAACATCACTAATAATGAAATAAATGCAAATTAAAATCAAATGGTGAAACCTGGTTTGGCAAAATTTTTAAAAGCTAAGGGACAATAGTGCCAAGAGTGTGGATTTTAAAAAGTTAGATCTTTTATGTACTGTTGATGAAAATCTGGATTGTTGCAACATTTTTGCAGAGTTTATCAACAGTTAGGAATATATTCCAAAAATCATTCCAAAAATGATTCATATACATGTGTTCATTGTAGCATTGCTTGAAATCTCAAGAGGAAATCTGTGGAGGAATACTTAAAAAATGGAATATAAATCATGCTTTATTTTCTTAAAAATAAGGTCAATATCTGTGTACGATCTTAGAAAAATGCCCATGATCAAGTAAGTATAGAATCAAGTTGCAGAACTGTTTGTATGCGTGTGTTTGTATGTATGTGTGTGTGTGTGTGTGTATGTGTGTGTGTGTATAGTTATGAGAACTACAATGAATATAAAGTACCACATACATTTGAAAAAAAAAACAGAACAAAGAATCAATAAATATTCACCACCAGCATGAGTGTTGCCAACGCCACTCCTACCACCTACCTAGCACTTACCACCACCTGGAATTGACCAGGGGACTGTCAGACACATGCATCCTAGCAGGAGCTGATTTAGAAATTACTTAACAGAAGAAAATTGCAATTTGTGTTTAGGTCATGCACAGAGACAGAAGGCTCAGAACTATTGTGTGCAAAAGAGCTCAAGGACAGAGAGAGTTCAGTGCACTGAATCATCCCTGAGAGTGATGTTATTTTAACCCTTTTGAGCCAGTTCTTTTTCATTCTCTTGGGCATTTTTGGTACTACTGACAGGTGACATGTGGTATTCTTCTGATATTTCCAAGCATCATACTGTATGCATAGGGTAGATAATAAAGTCATTTGCTTGATTTGAAACATAAGTAGTCCAGACTTTCACCCAGAAAATGATTCAGGAAGAAACCTCGTACTTGTTCTGAGTTTCTAAGAGATATTTTGGTGGAGAATGAGGGAACTGGGGACCTTCCTGTTGTATTCAGCCAGCAACTAAGTATTCTACTATGAGGCTATGTGTCTCTTTGAGGAAAAAGTTATTGTTTCTGAGGTTCTCTTAGAGAGATCATGCACACTGGCACCAGGTCTGAGCCTTACCTCTGCTGTTCCCCATCTCTTTCCATTTGGTAGTATGCAGAAGTTAGAAGAAGGTAACTTTGGGACCTTCCTCCATGAGTTTTGTTTTATTAATTTATTTTAATATTATTTTTAATAGGCTTGGGGTCTATTATTATTATTATTATTTGCACTTATCATGCCATGAATTCATAGGGAATGGGATCTAGCAGCTCAGGCTTCTTTCCATTGGTTCTCACAAGGTGTGCTTCTCTGGGTGGGGCAGGTTGGTACTTCAGTTGAACCCAAGTACATCTTCCTTTTTTTCCTCCTGATCATTTTCCTTCACATGCTTCAGGAAGCTATCTCTGCTCGTTGAGTGCTTAATATGATCAATACATGTATTCATTGTTGGCAACAATCTTGCCCTTAACTTGTTTATTTATAAAAATGCCAGCACCATACTGGGTATAGACTCTTCCAGGTTTGCCAGGGTAACATTTGTGGGGCATTCCTTTTTGAAAAGCACCCATTCTCTTGATGTCTCCAATACTACCTTTCTTATAGATTTGCATGTATGTGGCCAAAGGAACAAATCCATATTTTCTAAAAAGGTCTAGAGAACATAGAGCAGGTATCTCTCCTCTTTCCTTTGTGTTGGTAATTTTGGCAAATTACTGGAAGATGGGGGTTCTGGACAAAAAAGCCCTCCATGAGTTTTAATCTTTCCCCTGTGGTAACACCCAAAAAGAGTGGGTCCTTTCTCCAGTACCAGAGCCTGGGAGACTGTTGCTTTCTCATCCACAAATCTAATTCTATGACTGACTTGTGAGGCTCTTCCTTCACTATTGCTTTTAACCCTGGGGGAGACATTTATTTTCTTCCTTCAAAGTAGATCAAATATTTCATTTTCATTATCCTTTTATAGCTATCATGCCATAACATGAACATTTAAAATAAATTGAACATGCTAATTGGGAATGTGCCTCTCAGATAGCTCTTAATTTCCACCAGTAAAATGATAAGGCACAACTGACAAAGGGAAGGATGGGTTTTTGCAATTTGTGTTGTCAAGTTTCCAAGTAAGATTGTAGGCTGATTTTAAAGCCAAGAATTAAAACATATGAAAACATTTAAATGTATGAGTTTGAATTTAACATTTTACTGTTCGTTCATGGTGGGTACATGTTAAAGCTAATTTTCTTTGTTTTAACTTAGGGTGAATGGAATTAGATTTTTCAGTTGGCTCTATTGCGTTTCAAGCTATTTTGATTTTTTTTATCTCTAAGCATTTATTTTGAGCATGCCAAGGACCCGACTGAAATATTGTACTGATATCTCGACATTATAATCACTGGGGGTGGGACAGACTGTAGGAGATGTGGAGGGAAAAAAAGGGGGAGGTTTTGTTTTGAATCTCTCATTTTTTTTCTTGATTTTGGTTTCTCATTGTCTGTTTTTTAAAAATTTCTTACCAGTATGTATACTATAATCTACTTATTGTTTTGATTTAAAGATGGGGCAATAACAAAATGAATGAGAGTCAATATTTTCTTTTTGTGAGATCCTCCCCACATCACCCACCTCAGCTTGGAGGAGGGTGACTTGGAGACCGAGTGGTCTGAGCCTAAAGCTTTTCAAAGCATTGACACAGGATTGAAGGACTTGGGGGAAGGAGAAAATTGGACCCTGAGAATCTGTCCAGCTTTTGTTCAAACAATCAATGAGAAAGATACTGGCCTTTTATGTTCTCAGCAGTCTCTTTTGAACAAACAAAGGCTGTCAGACTTCTGATTTTTTTACCTTGTTGATTTTCTTTTCTGAAAAAATGGTACAGTACAAATAAGAGCAAATTCTCAAAGACAAGTCAGGTTACTGCAGCCAGTAATGCCATCAAGGCACTGATACCAAGGCTTTGGGTGACTGTGTTCGATGTCACAGGAAAAAGGAATAATAGAAGTACTGTGATTTGACCTTCCTGAATAAACATACAACACAATTTGAAGACCTATTTGGACTATTTTTAGCAAAATAAATTTTACATTGGTAATAATGCATTCATAGTTAATGTTGAATAGAACTGTGACCTTTTTGCTGTCAATTATTTTGCTTACAAAGCTATATTGCAGCCCTTTGTAAAGCATCTATTTATAAATTGATATAATCTGACATTGAGTTGCCCTTTTAGTTACTTATTTATTTTGGTTCAGGGACTAAATAAAAAAACAAATCAGTTTTTGTTTCTTTACTAACTTAGAGTATGATGAGGTTAGTAAACTTAGTTCAAGCTAAAATTTTAACCAATGATACTACACTGTTGAGATCTATGGTCATTCTAGTGGAAAATTGGTTGTAATAAGCTAAATATTTATAGCTTATTAGACACCTAGACTTTTTAGAACTACCCACTCTTATGTTTGCCTTTCCGACTAGTCACATATTTTATACATACTGTTTTACAGTTTTTTATTCTTTGTTTTCTCTATATATGTGGAGAACACTGGGCTAAAAACTTGAGTGAATGTATGATCGCAGTCCAAATAGCTTTATGGGCTAAGCATTCTCTAAAGAAGCTGTTCCATCATCTACAAAATGGAGGGAATGATATTCTGAAGATATAGATTAATGCATGAAAATATTTTCACCTAGAGCAACATTTTTAAGGCAGTTAAAAGATTGGAGAAATATATATATGTGTATTTCATTCAAAAGGACAACCTATGTAAACATCAAGATTTTATATATATGTGTGGGTGTGTGTATCTATGTGTATAAATATATATACACACATATATATAATAATGCATATATCTGCATGTAATTTATGCTTATCTGTAGATCTCCATGTATACTTAAGAAAAATCACATGTATTGAATATGTCTATGTGATTCTAACTCAATTTGAGTTTACTTACATAGGTGAGTGTATATTTATACATTCACTTACTCTTAGGAATATATTTTTCTGGAACTTTACCTATATATTGGTACTCACAGATGTTGTGGTGATAGATTTTATTAAGGTGTGGTATTGAGAGGTATGGTAGAAATAGTACTGGATATGGAGTCAGAATAACTAGTTCTGAGTCATGGCTAGGTCAAATACTCTGAGACCTTTAAGAACTTAAATAATTTGTCTGCAATATGGTAAATATATTACCTATTATACAGAACTACTGGAAAGTTTAAACGTGATTATTCTAAAGAAGGTGCTTTATAAGACCAAAAGGGCCACAATGCCACTTACTATCTCTCTACCATTGTTTCTATGCCAAGTTTTAGGAATGGTGAGTGAGGATATGTTACATGTTAGTACCTAGAGTAGGATAAAGGTAGTAATACTTTAAGGAGTGAGGATATATGTACGCCCTCTTCTGGAGGGCAGTCTCTACTAAATTATTCATAATTCTCATGCATGGGAGACTTTTTTCCCCTTTGATTTGTTTATTCATTCAATATTTATATCAGTATGAATGCATGGATATTTATTTCATTATATGTTATAATCCAATATAATTTATTTATTTTCTTGCTCCATTTGTTCTAGTTCAGCATTTGGGAACTCTTTCAGTTAGCCTTTACATATTATTGTGTGGTTTCTTTTCCTTCACTCCCTCCTACCCCTCCTTCCTTCCTTCCTCCCTTCCTTTCTTCCTTCCACATTTCTTTCACATTTTTTATTTTTTTGCACTACAAGATGTTCCAGTCTCTTCTTGTATATTTCCTGTGCCAGACCTAGAATCTACTATTTCTCCAAAAAGCTGTAGTTCCCTTTATTAGAGAATGGTATTAGAAACCAAGATCTGCGTGCTAGATGTCCTTGTTAAATTGAGGTGAACCTGTACCTAGGCCCTCTTGGTTGACCACAAAGCATATATGTGTGATCTCTGTCTATTTATAAATATTTCTCTATATAACCAAGTGTATCTATATTAAGTTAAATATGTTATTTCCAACTGTAATCCATTACCACATAGATTATTTTAGACCCGTCCACTTCCTTATCTGTAAACTCCAACTCCAATAATGAGAAGCCTGGCTTCCACCATTTCACTATTAATTTACTCAATTGTTCAGTTCCAGTGTACATGTGTAACAGTATCAAAATTGTTAACCCATTTTCTGTTAATTTTTCTGCCACTGGATAAAGATGTTTGGATTTCTTATTATTTTTAATCATCTATACTCCTATCTAGTCAATTGTTTAGCTCTTTTCTCTTTTTACTACTTTCTTTGGCTTCACCTTAAAAATCCTCAAAATACCTTCCTCCCATTTAGTTATAATGTCTCAAGTTAATAAGTTTTGATTTTTAATGTTTATTTATTTATCTTGAGTGAGAGAGAGGGAATGAGAGAGGAGAGAGAGAGAGGAAGAGAGAGAATCCAAGCAGGCTCTGTGCTATCAGCATAGAGCCCGACCTGGGGCTCAATCTCACAAACTGTGGGATCATTACCTGAACGGAGATCAGGAGTCGGTCACTTAACAGACGGGGCCACCTAGGCACCCCTCCAATTAATAAGTTTTAATTTTGTAAGATTATATCAAGTTGTTCAGCTGTCTTTTTTTAATAGGTTCCGATTATAAGGAATTATTCATTTAGTTAGTATTACCCTGGAATAAATCATTAAGAAAATAAAATATTAATAATTTACTAATTTTGAACCATTGGGTGCTCTTAAGACTTCAATAGATAAATTTTGATATTGAAGCAATATTATAACTTACATGCATCTGGAAATACACTTAAATTGTTTTAATTTCTTTGATTATATACTTTGAGTACAAACTGCTTCTGTTTGGCAACAATAGAAAAAAATTAGGGGATATATTTGACATTGAGAAGAATTATAACCTCTTACTGGATCAGAGACTGTATAAAGTTATGAAATATGATGTTATTTGGAATATTTTTTCCCCTGTGGAAATGGGGAACATAAGATGGTTTTTGGAACACCTGAAGAAATATTTCATTGCATAGCTTTAGGGAAAACAGAAACAATACAAAATATTTATTACATGAATAGTCTTTGTGCAAGATCCCACAGAATCTGTGTTCTAGGTATAACAGAGGTGCTGTTCCATTAAAAAGGAAAGCTACAACAGTAGCAAAAGAATTGAAATTCTGTCGAGAAATATATGCTTACCTGAGACTATAGTCATTATATATATTTATTCATTTATTGACTCTTGCTAGTGTTAGATCCAAAGTCATTTCCACACATGTGAATTTCCATGTTCCTGTTTTTAAGGGACATATATGTAAACCATTGGTTCTCAAAACATTCAGCATCTAGCAGTATCCCTACAATGCACAGGACAGCCCTCCACAGAAAGGAATTACCCAGTTCAAAATGTCTATAATGCTGAGATTGAAAAACTCTAGTCTAAAAAATGGGTATGCAGTGCTTTTCATACTGTTGAAAATGCTGAGCATATGTAGATATACATTGAATTGGCACAGCGGCTTCTGACACCAGTTATGCAGAGTTAGGCATAACTTTAAAGGTTAAGGACATTGTTCTTACTTACTTTAGACACTAGTCACGAGTTCCAGAGTCCCCAGGCCACTTGCACCTCTAACCAGCTGGCTATAAATTTGGGGGTCCTTCCTACCCCCTCGGTGTTTGATAATTCTCTAGAACAACTCACAAAACTCAGGAAAAACATTACACTTCTGCTTTAAAGTTTTATTATAGCCAAATAGTACAAATCAGAACCACTCAAAAGAAGAGACACAAAGGGATCTGAGGGGTCCCAGACATGAAGCTTCTATGTCCTCTCCCTTTGCTATGGTATATATCAATGTGTAAAAATACACAGAGGATTGCCAACCAAGAATGCTCTCCTGACCTTGATGTCCAGAGCTTTCATTGGGGTTTTATTACACAGGTATGATTGATTGAACCATTGGCTATGTGACTGAACTCAACCTCTCGCTCCCCTCTGCTTCCTGGAAATCAGGCTCCTATCACATGACTTAAAACCCCTATTACTCCAATCACACATTGGTCTTGCTGGCATGGCCAGCCTGCGACTGAATTACTTCTTATACATAAACATAAACTATCTAGGGGTCCTCAGTGACTCACTCCATTAGCATATATTATCAGTTTCCACCATGAATAAAGAAGACACTCTTATCTGGGAAATACCAAGGGTTTAGAGACCCTCTCTCTCTCCAAAACCAGGGACAAAGGCCAGCCATATTCTTTGTTACACAGGAATTGGTTTATGAAATAGATGAATGTATACTGGTGAAATGACACCATTATAATCTTGATATTTAGCAAATAAATTTTCCAATACTGAATTTGACAAATATAGACATGAAGCATCCAATTGAAAACATTTAAAAAGACACATATAAAAAATGTAAATAGGAAAAAAATTGTAATTTCAATTAGAGAAGAGGATGAGTTGAGAGTAGACCTAAAAATATATTAATTGGGATAGTAATATTTTTTTTACATCTAGGAAGATAAAACTGAAATAGTTTAAATGTAATTTAGGGAATTTACATTTGTTTGAAGATTTTTTTTCTGACAATAGGTATATGTTACTGAAATTATTATTCATAAATGGTTTTAAAACCTACAGAGACTATATTTTTATATATTAGAGAATATAGCAATGCAATGAAAAGGACACTTACAAGACCTAACAAATAGAAGATTTAGAACAAAGCAAGCTGCTGGTCAGTTCTCTTTAGCAAACATCAGGATGTGTAATACTCAGGTATTAACTGCTGACGTACACAGATTATGAAAAATTATAATTGCTAAAGTACATAGGTATAAAGGAAAAATAGCATGCTTAAACTGAGAGAGATTATTTGTGTTTAATAAAATAGATGAGATATTTGTGAAAATAATTTCAGTAGAAGGTAGAATGTGATGTTTAGTTTCAGAGAGATGCAAGCAAAAAGTGTATGAGAGCAGAAAGGAGGAAGACAGTAAGTTTCAAATAAACAGAAGCCTATAAAACATATTTCAGTTGAAAGCTCATTAAGATGACCAAGGCAGAGTAGCACATTCCTAAGAAAAAGGCCATTAAGGCAAAGGGACAGCACTATGACTTTTGGGAAGCATCATTTCTTAAGGTGTTAGATCCAGTTGACCAAGATTTGAGGAAGAAACAATGGCTTTCTTTTGTAGCTATGGTTATAATACCTGGGTGGGTGGGGGAAGAGGCAGTGTTAAAGTTGAAGAGTAAGACCAAGAACTATGTCCTCGTGCACAGTGCACAAGAATAGGGATGGAAAAATAGATCTTACTTTTAAAAAATTATTTAATTTATTTTTTAAAATTTTTATCCAAGTTAGCATATAGTGCAACAATGATTTCAGGAGTATATTCCTTAATGCCCCTTACCTATTTAGCCCATCCCCCCTCCCACAACCCCTCCAGTAACCCTCTGTTTGTTCTCCATATTTAAGAGAACATATCTCTTATGTTTTGTCCCTCTCCCTGTTTTTATATTATTTTTGCTTCCCTTCCCTTCTGTTCATCTGTTTTATATCTTAAAGTCCTCATATGAGTGAAGTCATATGATATTTGTCTTTCTCTGACTGACTAATTTGCTTAGCATAATACCCTCTAGTTCCATCCATGTAGTTACAAATGGCAGGATTTCATTCTTTTTGGTTGCTGAATAATACTCTATTGTATATATATACCACATTTTCTTTACCCATTCATCCATCAATGGACATTTGGGCTCTTTCCATACTTTGGCTATTGTTGATAGTGCTGCTATAAACATTGGGGTGCATGTGTCCCTTCCAAACAGCATACCTGTATCCCTTGGATAAATACCTAGTAGTGCAATTGCTG
>CM053578.1:68521194-68534129 GCA_028646485.1 Cryptoprocta ferox | reverse complement strand
GTAATTCCCTCATGATGAGTGATGTTGAGCTTCGTTTCATGTGTCTGTTGGCCATCTGGATGTCTTCTTTGGAGAAGTTTCTGTTCATGTCTTTAGCCCATTTCTTCACTGGATTATTTGTTTTTTGGGTGTTGAGTTTGATAAATTCTTTATAGATTTTAGATACTTTAAAAATAGATCTAACTTTTAAAGAAAGAAAAGTAAAATGATTGATGAAAAAATAATGAAAAATTGAATAATGAATTATCATTTGAAAATTCTTGTTTTACAGAAGAAAAATATAAATGAATGTTTTTAATATTTTTAATAATGTGTATATCATTCGTCTAACAGTTCATTATATGATGGTTTCTGTGTGATCCACTTTGAAAGCTTCAAAAGTGAATGTCTTCTCAAAGATCTTTTCTGCCTTCAGTATCTAGAACTTTGACCACCATGACTTTTCTTTATAACCATCAAATATTTTCTGATCAATAAACAGAGAAGTGTAAGAGTTCTTTGGGAAGATACATTATTCTCCACAAAAGAAGTGCTTGGATGACACAATTCATGACATTTCTTTGACATATTGTACATCATTTTGATTTTTAGTATGATTCATTTGTATGATGCAAAGGGAAGCAATCATCATTTGTTATTTATGGTTTGCTCTGTCATTACAATTGAAGTTACTTTTACATTGCATTTCTCATTTCTTAAAGCATCATTAGAATGTGATAATTAATAGATAAAAAGGTACAAGGCAAATAGCTATACAAGTCTTAATTTGCATTTGCTAATTTATTAGCATTCTTTTTAATGCTATTGTTCTTACATTGGTTCATGTAAGCCAAACACAGCCTGTAATCAACAGGACACCATCCTAAACTCTGCATAAACCTTTACACAAATGCCTCCTACCAATATCATCTCCTAGGCCTGAGAACATACTACTCTCTAAATGTATGAAAAAATATCACCATTAAGACTTTACAAAATTACTCTCTGCTTTTATTTTTTTTAAAGTAAGCCATACTTTATGAATTTAAATTAGTTGGCCTATCAAAAGAATATCTAAGGGCACTGGGGTGCTCAGTCAGTTGAGCATCTGACTTCAGTTCAGGTCATGATCTTGTAATTCATGAGTTCAGACCCCACATCAGGCTCGCTGCTGTCAGCACAGAGCCTGCTTTGGATTCTCTCTCTTCTCTCTCTCTCTCTCTCTCTCTCTCTTTGCCCCTCCCCTGCTTGCACATCTGAGCTCTTTCTCTCCCTCTCTCAAAAATATATAGTCTTAAAAAAAGGAATATCTAAAGCAATTTGAACATCCGATAAGGAGAGAAATAGGACTATGGAGAAGCGCTGTGGCCATCCATTAACACATAGTAAGATGGTTTCAGAGATAGCTTTTTGATGAAAGTAAGTTTTATCAAGAGTATAAAGTAACAATTGTAATGGATGGCCCATGCCTTCCTATAAGTAGTATTGATAAGGGAATTGGAAAGTTTTGGGAAGAGTAATGTGAGAATCTAATATTCCCATTCCCTGATTTGACTATTGACCCATCCTGTCAAACACTCTATTGGAATGTTAAAGTTACAGGGAACCTTGGAAATCATACAGTCCAAGCCTCATTTTCCAGGTGGGTGCCTGTCAGAGGTAATTATTTAAGAAGTATTTGTTGAATCAACAAATGAATGAGGTAAGAGAGACAGAGTCTAATAAACATAGTAGAATTTTATGGTTAGTTTCTAAGCAAATTATAATCTTATGTGTTCTGAATCTTATATAGTGGTTTTTCCATTACATCATTCTTTCTTGATTTCATATTAAATCTCCTAGTAAATAGTTGTTGGTGGGAATATGTATTGAATTATTAACTGAAAATAGAGTTTTATAACACTATTTTTTGAAGTGGAGTAATTCACATGGTCTGTAACCTACATTTCCCTTCTTATCAAATGGATAATATCTATCCTAACTTTTATTAAACATAAAAATATGCTTGTGTATGTCCCGAAGGACATATGCAAATATATCAACAGAGACTTCTATAAATTCTACAAAATTTAGGAAGATTTTGTAGGTTTATGAATATATTTAAAAATATTTGTTTAAAATTATTTTTAAAGTATTTATAATTAATATAATAATGGTAGTAATAGTATGATTAATAATTATAACAATACACAAATATAAAATATAATAATATAATAATCACAATTTAGATATTAATAAGTATTGATATTGTTATATAATATTAATATAATTAATAATATAATAAAACCTAATATAATCATTAAAAATATTTTTAAATATTTATGATTAGAAAATACAAGAGACATACATGATCCTATTGGCAGTATTATCAAAATGTGAGACTGTGAAAAATGTTGCAGTCTTTCATCTGCATTTTAGTTTTGTCTCTAAATCATAAACATTACTTTTAATTTGTAAACCATATTAGTTATTGATTTTTAAATGTAATAATATACAAAAATAATTAAAAATTCAAATTCTATTAAAAGACATATAGTAAAAATATAAATATTCCTCTACCCCTGTCCTTCAACCCTCCAGGTCCTATCCCTAAAGAGAACTGTTGCTTCTAATTTTATATAGGGTGTGTGTGTGTGTGTGTGTGTGTGCATGTGCGTGCACATGCAGGTGCCTCTATTTTTTTTTTTGAGGTTAATTTTTATTTTTTTTAACTTTATAGTTTATTGTCAGGTTGGTTTCCATATAACACCCAGTGCTCTTCCCCACAAGTGACCTCCACCATAACCATCACCCCCCTTTACCTTTCCCCTTCCCCTTCTGCCCTCAGTTTGTTTTCAGGATTCAAGAGTCTCTCATGTTTTGTCTCCCTCCCTCTCCCTAACTCTTTTTCCTCCTTCCCCTCCCCATGGTCCTCTGTTGGGTTTCTCCTGTTAGACCTATGAGTGCAAACATATGGTATCTGTCCTTCTCATGCAGGTGCCTCTATAGCTATGTATATATGTATCATTGAAATCATTTGTAGATATATAAAATATTTGTGTA
The DNA here is from genome assembly GCA_028646485.1 of Cryptoprocta ferox. Taxonomy (NCBI): domain Eukaryota; kingdom Metazoa; phylum Chordata; class Mammalia; order Carnivora; family Eupleridae; genus Cryptoprocta; species Cryptoprocta ferox. The sequence goes on along the minus strand of CM053578.1, from coordinate 68,531,108 downwards.
TAAAAATATATGGCGTAAATATCTATTCTTCTCTTCTCCTTTATTTTATACAAATAGTGGGACCATAGTTTACTTATTCTTCAGTGTGTGTATGTATACATATTTTATATGTATATATCTAAATATATGTCTATTATATATGTTTATATATATTAATTTAATGTTTTCCCCTGGGGATCTTTTCCCATCAGTCTTTGCATATATTCCACATTCCCTGTAAAAGCTACATAGCAATTTGTTGTCTGGATGTGTCATAACGAGTGAGTGCATTTGAGTGCTCCTGATGAAACTTTAAGTCATTTGAAATATTTTATTATTACAACTAATAAGCCAATAAATATACTTGTTTTCATTTGTTTTGGCATAGTAGTCAACAGAAAATTTTAGATAATTATAATTTTTTGTTTACATTCTTACAATTTTCTTTAGCAAACATATACTAATTTCAAAATTTAAGTTACATTAAGAAGGAAAAACACTGATACTAAACTTCTTGTATGAAATGCCTACTCTAATGGTTAAATTATTATTTAATTTTAGCATATAAAGATATGCTAAAAGCCTTATAGGTAGGTGTATTAACAATATTTTACATTCATGTTGGTCTTGGAGGTTCTAAAGTCTTTCTCACACATTTTTTTACATTTAAGTGGGAAACTAATCAAAATATAAATTTTTCTCATGGAAGCATTTAAGGTATTGGCTTGATAGTTGTAACATGTTCACGTAATAAAATGCTGCTATCCTCTTCTTGTCATCCCAGGATAAAATCCTGCAAATGGTACTAATATTTGTTTGTTGCCCTTTGTATTAGCATATTTTATGTACGTGTATTTTAGTATTTTTATAATTTATTTCACTCTTAAGGTAAAAATAGACATTTTCAACCTTTATCTATTAGGATACCTCATTTTAACTGGGTCCCAGGTAGAAAGAAAATCATGTTATTTTTATTGCATTAATAAAAAAAACCTTACTTCCCTTACTCTTTAGGATTACTTTTTTTAAAGAATGGTTTGTAAAAGCTTCCAGGAAATCAAATCATATTGTGACCAAAATAGAGGAAGATGTCTGAGTTTGTTCAAAACTATGAAAAATGGGAACCTTGTCTTAGGACTTTTCAGTTTCTTAACTGACTGAGCCACCCAGGTGCCCCAGAACTTTTCAATTTCAATATGCTTCTATTCAAGTGGTTTTATTAAAGTTTTTTTTTTATTTTTGAACATTCAATTTGGAATCCAAGCCTGCCCACCTTATTACCCCTTTTTAATTACTCCATGTTCCTCTATTGCTCCTCAGAACTCAAAAATGAACTTATCCAAATCTGATCGTTAACATTTAGAACCAAGGTTGATGCAGACCATGAGTTCAATTTGTGTTTAATCATTGATGTTATTCTGTTTGTGCTCAATAGAGAATTTTTCTTCCAAACCTTTCTGTATACCACACCTAAAAATAACAATATAAGCACACAAATTATCAATTAAGAAAATCTGAACCACATAGCTAATTAATAGAATCCTCAAGTTGACAGGGGAGACTGTACTTTGATCTAATTATGGAGCAGTTGGCAGATGCTAATGAAAGTAATCATACATTGAAAATTTATTTTTTTTCCCCTGAGAGAGAGAATCACATTGAATTCACCCTCCCAACTTTGAAGGTAAAGGTAAATGATTTCCACAATTGAAGAAGTAAAAACAATCACTTTAGAGATTTCCTCTCAGTGGTTCTTTACAGCAAGGCTTAATTCCTGTAGAAAACTTTATAATTATCAGTCTCTTCCATCTGCTTTCAAACATTCCTAATTTTACTTGGTTTTCACTACAAGGTGGTGATTTGTTTAATGTCTTGTATAGTCCTAGTTTATTCATATTTGTTAATTTTGTTCACAAAGGAAATTTCACTAAATTTGGTCAAAATATAAGTACATCAAACACAAAATCTTCTATTCTAGACTTACTCTGCTTCTACTAAAGGAAGAACCTTAAGCTCAAGGTCAATGTAGCAGGTAGTGTGATGCAAAAACAAAATAGCCCCAAACAAAACAAACAAAACACTAGTCTTTCACAAGTTTGATGCATTGTCATTCAAATTTGGTAATGGCTGGATTTATAAGCACTGCAATTTTATTTGACAGATAATTTTCGAAACTAGAATGCATGTACAAAAAGTTTGATTGTTATTCTTGAGCAGAAATAACTTTGTTACCACCTTTAACAGAATCTCATTACAGAATGCCTTTGGGGAAAGGGTGGGTCAGATAGGAATAAAATGAAGAAAATAGGAACACCTAAAGTAATACAAAGAATAGATCTTAAAAGTATATCATTTTTTAACACACTATTTGGCTATATCAAAAACATTTATGACATGCACATTTGCATTCCTTTTTGATAAGATATTAAACAAGTGATTTTATCCAGTGATTAAATTATATACATCAAATCGTCATACAACTTTTAGAGATAAAGCAGAGCTAGAGACACAAAAGACTTTATATTACTAAGATTATAAGTATTTATTTAAAGAACTTCAAACAGTCATCTAAAAGCAAAAGAATTGTTTCGATGATGAATAATCCACAATACTTTATTGAATTAAAAATTAGATTTATATGCTGGGTACTATTCTACAATGTAAAATAATATAACAAAGTAATATAAAAGTAACCTTTCTGAGAAGCTATAGTCGTGTTTATTTACAATAAATTACATATTACATAATTACAGGGTTGTCTGGTGTTACTAGCTTACCCATAATTAATTGAATAATGGTTGTTTCACAAAGTAGATAATCAATTTAAAAATGGCTAATAGACCAATAAGAGGAAACATGTAACAAGCAAATCTCTATGAATCAACAGAAAATTTCATCCAACTTGCACAAGACTTGATATTCAATTCATGCTGGGGAACATAGAGAAAAATATAATACGGATTATAACACATTCCAAACTGTGTGTCACAGAGTAAATATTTAAGTTTAAGAAGGAGAGAAATCCAGAGTGAAAACATGTTTTGGAAAAGTTGAAAAATTAATTTTTAAATGTTAGCTGCTATGCAACATGCAAAACATGAATACAGAAATATGAGAATCTTCTTCCAGTTAATGTAAAATATGTTGGACACATCAAATGCAGTACATATGCGCAAGCAAATAGCAATCATAAAACATTATGTTACCAATTAAGTAAAATATATCAAGAGAACTATATTTGACATGTAACCAGTAAATTATATAAAAATAGATGGCTGAATGGAAATTAAAATATCAGCTATTAAATGAAAAATTAATGTGCTATAATTCTGCAAATATATAAAGTAAACCTTAATCATCTGAGAGTTACTGAGTAGTTACCTTTTTATTGGGGTTCTTCTCTAGCAGGAATAGTATTAGGTAAGGAAACACTAGCTACAGTAAATAGTAAATCTCACTGTTTCTGTCACTTAGCCCAATAGAGATCCCTTTCTCACACAGGTAAGGACAAATGAGGGTATTCCTGGTCAGCATCAGCTTTCATCTTATGATTTGACTGTGGCCTAGTGTCTCGGGGTCCTCTGAATACAGAAAGTACACGGGAGAAGAGAAGGTGGGAAGCCACACCTGCAGTTATGAATTGCCTCTGCCCTAAAACAATACTAATCTCTTTCTCTCATATTCCTCTGGTGAGGGTTTAGAATGGTAGCTCTAGGTTGGGTAGCTGCTTCCTAGCAAGGACTCTATTATGGAAGGGGAAGCACCGATTTTACTGGGCAGTTAGTCATTTTCCCACCAGAATGTAATAGGGCCAAGTTTATATTCCGTGTAGAGATAATTAGGATAAAAATTGCAAATCTTAAGAAAAATTTTGAAGTAAAGGTTTCTTAATTCATCACACACACACACACACACACACACCCTACTATATGCCTCTTCAGGGAGCGTTAATTGCAACAGACTTGAAAACTGTTCCACTGAAATAAGAAATGCTCCTGTGTTACACTAATACCTAGGCATGAAATAAAATGTACTGATAATAATGTTGGTTTGTAGCCCAGAAGTTTCAAGGCCATTTGTACCAGTTTATCAACATTGTTTATTGATAACAGTGAGATGAAGCACCTAGGGAAAGCCTGGCAGAGACTCCATTTGGGGCATCCTGGTTCTGAGTTATTCCCAATCTGAGAGAAAGAACTGTGTCCATGTCACCTTTACACAAGGGGGACCTGGCCTTTGCAGACCTCTCCTGACACAGCCTGGCATGCGTATCCTGACTTTGATGCTTTGCTGTATTGTTTCCTTTTCTGGTAATAAACTGCAGATTTATAAGCATCGTCTTTTTGTTCCTTGTAAGTCTTCTCCAGTGATCTGAGGCCGTTCAACTGTCACCCATTAGTGAAGTGCCATACAATTACAGTAACTATAAAAAGAACAATGAGTGATTAAAAGAATTTTTTTTTAAAAACTGCTATTTTATTGGACACAATGACTCACTGTGCAATTTTCAGTTTTGGTAAAACTACATGAAGGAAATAAAATAGGGCAACAGAATGGGGAGTTACTGGAAATGGAAAGTAGCTAACTATGATGCTTAGTGAAAGCTTCTTGGAGGACGAGTCATTAGAGCAAATTACAAAGGAATGAAAATTGTTGAAACAGTGATGCCAAGGTCTGGGGGTAAAGCTTTCCATGTGTGGGAAACAGCAGGAACAAAGACTAACTGATTACACCTATACTTAGCACTCTGAAAATTGAAAACTGAAACTTACACGCAGGTTGATCAAGAAACCTGAATGGGTTCTAAAGAGAGTCAGAGTGGTTGAAGAAGAGGAAGCAAGAGTGGGAGAGGTGAGGGCCCAGGTCAGAGAGCCCTAGCAGCCAGAGTATGTGGGGCCTTGAAGTCCACAGTGAGAATTTTTCATGTTGTTTTAATTGTTATAGGGAGCTTTGGGTGGTTTTAATCCTTGAATAATAGACTTTAGAGTTTTTGAAGAGATCAGACTTAAAAACTAAAGTTGCTGCCATTCTATAAAGACTTGTTAGTACTTAGCATATTTTCAGTAGTAAATGGCATGTTTTAAAAAACTCTAGAAGAAGTAAGTGATTTACAGCTTGATTACACACTAGACCAGTAAGCAGTCTCTATTCTCTAAGAATGAAATATTTTTTATAATCAACATGTTTTTGTTGTGTTTTGTTTCTTTTTGGTATCTTGGATATGAAAAACTGTAGAAATGATTTGGTTGAACACCCTCACTTTCTAATGTAGAAAGTTTGTTTTATATAAAAATAAGATGACTAATGAAATTTTTCATTCATGTCAGTTTTGTTTTGCTTAGTGTCTAAACAGGATAATGGTAGGGGAAAAATTGTGTGTGATTAGCTAGGTACCATTTTTATATTTGAAGTCCCTAAACTTATGTTTAACAGGTAGGTGAATTAAGTCTGTACAAGTTAGATGACTTGATCCAAATCATACAAGAGGTCAGTGGTAGAGCATATTTCTTGGTGAGGCCATCATCGCTCTTCTTCTTGAAAACATTTGACAACCCTTTTGCAGAAGCATTTTGCAAAGCTAGTGGGCAGTTTCTTGTGAAAACAGACCTATATTTTAAGAGACTCAGAATATCTCTAACTACGTTCCATAACATCTTAACATCCATTGAGATTTTAATAGGTGATCTGAAAAGTCAATTTCTGTGATCAAATATATTTTTAAAATGCTGAGTTTTCAAAATTTAATTTGTTGCTATTTCTTTCTGTTTAGGAAGTTTCTTTTTATAAATAGGTATGCCAACATTTCTTATTTAATTTTAAAAATACTTGACTATGGAATACTTTTGTCCTAGAATATGTATTTACAACTTATGAACTATTGATATTATACTAAATTATTTATGGAATGCTGATTATGATTGTTTCCCCAAATTCTATTAAACCCACTAAAGTGGATTAAAGCAGAATGAGAGGTTATACTAATTTGTTCAGTGGAAATTAATTTGCTCTTTATGTATGCTCTTATGGCCCATTATTTAAACAACTACAAATTTATATTTTGAATAGCATCTAGTGGTTCTGGGAGGATAGGATATCTTTTTTAATTGCTGAATAATCTACTGCTTTATTGTGCCAAAGAGTTTCTATGGTAGGCACTCAAAACATAGATGTTAAAATTCAGAATGTAATTTGAGTGCATTGTTCAATGTGAATAAACCTTTATATCTTTCTTTTGTAGAATGGTTATAATTTCAGTTAATAACATTATTAAAAAGACTCTTCAAAAGGTGCCTTATGACTACACCTATACTTATCTCTATTATTTATTCACTTATTTTCCATTCTTCTACATCCAAAAAAATGTGAGAGGAGGGTGTCTCTATTGCTTGTTGAATTTATCAAACCTGTTGTGAATTGCAATTTTGCTCTTATATAGCTTAACTCATGGACTCTATACCTTGCTCTAATAAGATTTTAGTGAGATTTATTAAGATATTTCGTTATCTGTATGCACACTCTTCTTTGAGTACTCTCTGATCATCCTCTGATAGGATTAGATTCCCTGAAACTATGTTCCTGGAACATGACTCCATTTCACCTGTGTAGAATGGATAGTCTAACACATAAACTAAAGAGTTGTTGGTTGTTATGGACTGAATATTTGTGAACCCCCAAAATTCATATGTTGAAATACTAACTCAATGTGATGATAGGAAGCAGTAGGGCCGTGGGGAGGTGATTCAGTCATTGGAATGGTGCCCTCATGAGTGGGATTAATGCACTTGTAAAACAGATCCAAGAGAGCTCTTATCCCTTTTGCCATAGCAAAGACAAAACAGAAAAACCCCACCTGCCTATGAATCAGGACATGGGCCCTCACCAGATGCAGAATCTGTTGTTGGCAAGTTGGTTTTATGCCTTGTAGTCTCCTGTAGTCTCCAGAACTGGGAAAAATAAATGAATGTTCTTTGAGCCACACAGTCTTTGCTGATTTTTTTTTTCTTTATAGCAGTCTGAACCTATCCTAATAGGTTTTGTTTTCTGGGGAAGATGGAAGGTCAGAGGTGAGGCTGACTGGAGGGGAGAGAAAGTACTAGAGGAACAAATGCAGGGGCCATGTAGTGACCTCTATAGAACAAATAATTGTGATATCCCATGACCAGCCACATAACAAACACTGAAGGCTGTAAATATTTTTAAATGTTTATTTATTTATTTTGAGAGAAAAAGGACTGGGGAGGGCAGAGAGAGGGAGAGAGAGAATCCCAAGAAGGCTCCAAGCTTTTAGTGAAGAGCCTGACATGGGGCTTGATCTCAGAAACCATGAGATCATGACCTGAGCCAAAATAAAGAGTAAGACACTTAACTGACTGAGCCACCCAGGTGTTCCTGAAGGTTGTAAATTTTAATCTGTATTTACATCATAGTTTGGAGGTTTTGTAGAACATGTATAAAGTTTAGGTGCGTACTCACTGATTTTGTAATTTTAGATTATCAAACTGTAAATTTCTAAAATGTAAATTTTAGCTCAAGATAGGGCTTATTTGGAAACCAGATAAAAATTAGTAAAATATTGTTGGCACTATTTATGGTTTTATGATGAAATAAAGTTGATACTAAGCCTTGTTATGCTCTCTAAAACTGACATTATCAAATGAAATTCACCATAGCTATTTTTTTTTAAATTTTTATGTCTTTATTTTATTTTGAGGGAGAGACAGAGTGAGTGGGGGAGGGACAGAGAGAGAGGGAGACACAGAATCTGAAGCAGGCTCCAGGCTCTGAGCTGTCAGCTCAGAGCCCAACATGGGGCTCAAACCCATGGACTGAGATCATGACCTGAGCCAAAGTCAGATGCTTAACTGACTGAGCCACCCAGGTGCCCTATGGTTTGTTTTTAATCTTTGGCAGCATGACTGTTTGAGAGTAAAGTCGTGACTTTTTTGAGGCTTATAAATGTTGGGGAAATTCAGTCTTTAAGCCAGACTGTTATTTTTTCAAATACATTTGGCTCTTTTTCTGATTCAGAGTACCTCTTTGGTGTGTTTAGTGTAAAAGTCTTTCTACATCACATGACTTGATGTCCAATATGTAAAGTATGCTTATACTTCATTTCAGAAGCAAAAATAGACCTTGCATGAAAGTGACTAATTCGATTAAAAAAATGAGGAAGGCAAAATATATGTTTATCCTTCATTCCTTTTTTCTTTTTCTTCCTGTTTTTTGTGCTTTTTGTGATACATTTTAATAAGGCATCTCTGAAGTATAGTAACTTATATGATATAATCTCTTAATATGAAAAGGTCATGCCTAAATAGGGAAGTAGATGAACCCGATTTGAATCTCATCCTAAAAATATCAAGAGTTGTTTCTAAAGGACTTATAATTGTTCTCCCTATATTTTCTTTGTGAAAGATTTATTAGTATTACATAGAACTTTTACAGCATAGAGTGGTAGCATCATGACAAAATATTCAAAAAACTAACGAACAAAACCTATTCATTTGTCAACTTTAAAATCGGATGTAGTAGGAAAAGACTCTCCAACTTCAGAAGATAATTACTTGATGGTGTTTAAGCTATTGCTCATTTTGCCCTAAGGGACTGGACGAAAGACCAGTTTAGTATTGTAATCATTCCCTGGGCTACTACCTACAAAATCATGCATTTGGGAGGAATTTTTAATAATCACCTCTTCAATTTATTTTAGTTCATTTCTTTCAGTTCAATATGGTTTAATGAAAATTAGTTCATTTTTCCCGTAATATATTAGAAACCATGTAGAAAGGAACAATGAGCAAATTTTAGTACAAGGTAGACAAAAGACCTGATTTTTTATTTCAACTACACAGAGAGGGCATGTATCTCAAACACTCCTGGCCTGGTAACTGTACCTGTTTTTTCCTCCAGGAGATCACACATCAGTCCCTCCTAGCTCACATGTTTTTAGTAGCATTTACTTCATATGCATCCAGATCTGCACAGTATATTGCATTGTTCAGACTACTAAGCTGGGCTTAAGATGGCAACGAAAGCCAGTTAGAACAATAAAACAAAATGAGTTTGGTTCCACATGTGGGGAAAGCATCTCACTATTTTGATTGGCTTGAAACCTGGGCACTTCTAGCAGCTGTTTTGAAGCCCATCTGAGAATGAAATCATGTAGAGGAAGTGTATTGCAGAAATAGAGAAACCAGCCTGTGGTGATATAGTTTGAACTCTGGGTTGAGCCCAGACCTGAGGTTTTAGACAAAGGAATTACCTGATCTGGAATTTCCCCTTTTTTTTTTTTTTTTTTGTTTAGATCAGTTTGAGCTGAGTTTCTGTTATTTGCAAAAGCAACCTATATTAAGAGAGATACTAGATATAAAAACACGGAAATAATTTGAGAGTAAAGGTCAGAATTAAGAAGGATTAATTAATTAGTAACTTTTCATTGAAGAACACAAATCTGGAGCTCAACCACTTATCTTTTTTGTAGACAACTTATAGTTGGGTCTTGTTTTTATTAATCCACTTTAACAGTCTCTGTCTTTGAATTGGTATTGAATTGGTATATCTAGACCACTCACATTAAAGTGATTCATCATATAATGACAGTAATGTCTACCATATTTGTAACTGTATTATCAGGTAAAAAGAATTGAGGTATACAGGTCTTTAGTGTGAGTTTTTTTTTTTTTAACTTTACAGTTTATTGTCAGGTTGGTTTCCGTATTACACCCAGTGCTCTTCCCCACAAGTGACCTCCACCATGACCATCACCCCTCTTTATCATTCCCCCTTCCGCCTCAGTTTGTTTTCAGTATTCAAGAGTCTCTCATGTTTTGTCTCCCTCCCTCTCCCTAACTCTTTTTCCTCCTTCCCCTCCACATAGTCCTCTGTTGGGTTTCTCCTGTTAGACCTATGAGTGAAAACATATGCTATCTGTCCTT